>CAWUFW010000562.1:3120000-3720000 GCA_963921515.1 Calotriton arnoldi | reverse complement strand
AGTACTATAAAAACGGGGCTATAAGTAAACAAAGCCCTTGGTGTGTAGAAAAAAATAATTAATTATCATATACCTCACTCGAGCAACAAGTACGGTGAATAATATCTTACCCCAGTAGATGCGGGGGAGGCCTCTGCGGGGGAAACCAGGCGTTTCTAAGGTTTACCTGGTGTAAGAAGAGAGAGTAGTAACCGAAAGATGCGGGGAGTGAGGGCGTTTCTCCCGTAGAGAGCGATGTGAAATCAAGGAACTGTACTCACATTATCCCTCGAGGTTGCTTGCAGTAGCACCGACCCAAGTCTGCTGGCCACTGGAGGTGGAATGGTGGCTAATAAATCGTTCTCATTGATCCAATGGATAGATTATTACATGATCATCCTGGTTGGCTCTAAAATCTTGGGGGCATATTTACTAGGAAATTGTTGGAGCGTGACGTTAAGCCAAGAAGGCTAACTCCGCACTCCAACAGTTTCCAAATGCAGAGATACGCCGTATTCACAAGAATATGATGCACCCCTGCCTTTCCATTACCTGCTGGCAGTAAATGTAGGTGCCTAGCGCCAACCCAGGCACTGTTGCACCATTGTGCAAGAGTGCCTGCATTGCAGGGAAAGATTGTTTATGTGCAGGAAGGTGTCCCTTCCTGCACATAAACAATTAATGGCATTTGCTGTTTCTATGTGTGCTGCACAATGCAGCACACAGAGAAACAGCAAAAGCGAGGAGAAATAAAGCATTTCTCCTCTTTTCGCCATGTTAAGACCAGGAGGGATATTACCAAGGAATTAAATGCTAGAGTTAGATTCTAGCGATATTCGCGGTTAGCACGAGTTTTTTTATCGCTTCGCGGGCATTGCTAATAGGGGGAAGTTGTGTTTGCGACTGTTTTCAGTCGCTTTTAGTTGGGAACGCCTACTTTGCATGTCATTAGCGATATATATCGCTGACATGCAAAGCGGCACCAAAACGGTCGCTTTCGACATAAAGATGTCGCTAACAGCTGTTAGCGACAGCTTGCTAATAGGGCGATAGAAATATCGCCGCTTTAGCGGCAAAAAGTGCCGCTAAAGCGGCGATAAGGCCCTTGCTAATATGCCCCCAGGTTTTAGCGCTGCCCCATATTTACACCACCCATGTAAATATGAGGCAGTGTAAAAATCAATGGGTGTTGCGGAGGAATGCCCACTGCAACACCCATTGTACGTCCCTTTCACGCAGCTTTTAGTTGTTCGTGGTAGCTGCTAATGGAGGTCTTTTATGCCTCTACATCCATTCAAGGATTTTGCAATGGTGCTTGATTGCTCTTTGTTTCTCACAGTACCATGATGCAGAAGGAGTTTTTTCCGACTGGGGTGTCAGTCTTTTAGAGGGACAATCATATCTATAGAAGTTGTAATCCAGGTATAAAAACCTGAGGTAGCAGAGCAAATACCAGAGAAAGAGACAAAAGGGCTTTGAGGAGGAAGTCCTGCGAGATAGATTTCCACGCTCTATGGGGGATATGGTGCCCAGAGGAGAGAAAGAAGGAGGTCTTACTTCCATTGGCCAGTAAAAAGAGATATGGGACTGATCCGGCACACTTATGGGAAGTGCGTTGTCAATGCAGAGGTCCTCCACACTGGAAAAGATGGGAGATGTGCTGCTTGATGGGTGGGTTTTGATACAAGTTAGGCTAAACCGAAGTCCTAGTGGAGGTGTTCTGCATCTGTGATCCTACAACATTATCCCTCGAGGTTGCTTGCAGTAGCACCGACCCAAGTCTGCTGGCCGCTGGAGGTGGAATGGTGGCTAATAAATCGTTCTCATTGATCCAATGGATAGATTATTACATGATCATCCTGGTTGGCTCTAAAATCTTGGGGGCATATTTACTAGGAAATTGTTGGAGCGTGACGTTAAGCCAAGAAGGCTAACTCCGCACTCCAACAGTTTCCAAATGCAGAGATACGCCGTATTCACAAGAATATGATGCACCCCTGCCTTTCCATTACCTGCTGGCAGTAAATGTAGGTGCCTAGCGCCAACCCAGGCACTGTTGCACCATTGTGCAAGAGTGCCTGCATTGCAGGGAAAGATTGTTTATGTGCAGGAAGGTGTCCCTTCCTGCACATAAACAATTAATGGCATTTTGCTGTTTCTATGTGTGCTGCACAATGCAGCACACAGAGAAACAGCAAAAACGAGGAGAAATAAAGCATTTCTCCTCTTTTCGCCATGTTAAGACCAGGAGGGATATTACCAAGGAATTAAATGCTAGAGTTAGATTCTAGCGATATTCGCGGTTAGCGCGAGTTTTTTTATCGCTTCGCGGGCATTGCTAATAGGGGGAAGTTGTGTTTGCGACTGTTTTCAGTCGCTTTTAGTTGGGAACGCCTACTTTGCATGTCATTAGCGATATATATCGCTGACATGCAAAGCGGCACCAAAACGGTCGCTTTCGACATAAAGATGTCGCTAACAGCTGTTAGCGACAGCTTGCTAATAGGGCGATAGAAATATCGCCGCTTTAGCGGCAAAAGTGCCGCTAAAGCGGCGATAAGACCCTTGCTAATATGCCCCCAGGTTTTAGCGCTGCCCCATATTTACACCACCCATGTAAATATGAGGCAGTGTAAAAATCAATGGGTGTTGCGGAGGAATGCCCACTGCAACACCCATTGTACGTCCCTTTCACGCAGCTTTTAGTTGTTCGTGGTAGCTGCTAATGGAGGTCTTTTATGCCTCTACATCCATTCAAGGATTTTGCAATGGTGCTTGATTGCTCTTTGTTTCTCACAGTACCATGATGCAGAAGGAGTTTTTTCCGACTGGGGTGTCAGTCTTTTAGAGGGACAATCATATCTATAGAAGTTGTAATCCAGGTATAAAAACCTGAGGTAGCAGAGCAAATACCAGAGAAAGAGACAAAAGGGCTTTGAGGAGGAAGTCCTGCGAGATAGATTTCCACGCTCTATGGGGGATATGGTGCCCAGAGGAGAGAAAGAAGGAGGTCTTACTTCCATTGGCCAGTAAAAAGAGATACGGGACTGATCCGGCACACTTATGGGAAGTGCGTTGTCAATGCAGAGGTCCTCCACACTGGAAAAGATGGGAGATGTGCTGCTTGATGGGTGGGTTTTGATACAAGTTAGGCTAAACCGAAGTCCTAGTGGAGGTGTTCTGCATCTGTGATCCTACAACATAAAACGGGGCAAATTTACCAGCCCCAATCGCCACCACGGCATTTAAAGATTGTTTATGTGCAGGAAGCGGGACCTTCCTGCACATAAACAATCTTCCCCTCAACACAGGCACACTTGCACTATGGTGCAAGGGTGCCTGCGTTGGCGCTAGGCAGCTTAATTTAGCACCAGCACAGGGGGAAACGCAGGGCTGCACCATATTCTAGTAAATATGGTGCAGCCCTGCGTTTCTAAAGTGACGAAGCGTGTCGTTAGCCTTCTTGGCTTAGCGACACGCTTCGCGACTTTCTTGTAAATATGCCCCAACATTTCCCTGTCAGAATGCTTCTTTAATACCATGGGAACGTTAGTAGACTCCGGAATGCAAATCTCAAGTTCTATTTGGGACATACTGGGGCATATTTACAAGCCCCTATCGCTATCACAGCGTCACTTTTTGGGACGTTGGGGTGGCAATAGGGGCTTCGCCTTATTTACAAGGCAGTGTTAAGCCACTTAGCGTGGCTTAACGCTGCCTTGTAAATAAGGCACCCTTTCACGCTATACTTGGGGGCATATGTACAAGGACTCAACGCCGCTGTAGCATAAATTTTTTGACATTACGGCGGCT
This sequence comes from Calotriton arnoldi, assembly GCA_963921515.1. Classification (NCBI taxonomy): domain Eukaryota; kingdom Metazoa; phylum Chordata; class Amphibia; order Caudata; family Salamandridae; genus Calotriton; species Calotriton arnoldi. Next base: position 3,716,208 of record CAWUFW010000562.1, on the reverse strand, counting down.
ATTTTTTTATCGCCTTATTTACAAGTTGCCGCTACCTGTAGTTAGCGGCACTTTTCCGGCAAAAACGTGAATTTTAAAGATTGCCACTTCTGTTAGCGAGAGTTAACGCAAATGAGATGCAAGGTAGTCGTTCCCGTGCAAAAACTGCCGCTAACCCCACTTCGCGATATTTACAAGGAATTCCTTGTATGATGCAAAACCCCAAAAACTGCCTCTAAGTTCAGTTAGAAGCAGTTTTTTAAGACCAAAAAAAGCTGATCTTAAAATTGGTGCAAACACTTGGGGCCTCATTTCAGAGGTTTTGGTGCTGTTCAGCGCAGCAAAGAATATTGCTGCGCTGCCCTGCGCCAAAACAAAAGCTCAGGAATGCACCACACAATAAGATAGGGCGCAGTCCTGGGCCTCATTCATGAAAAGTGTTGCATCGCTGCGACAAAACAGCGTTGCAGCACTTTTCACTGCGCCCTCCTTGCGACACCATGGACGCGCCGTATTTACTGTACGGCGCTCCATGTTGCAAGGATTTACAGATATGTCAGTATTCCTGATGTATCTGTCGGCGCTAAAGTCACGCATTGTTGCAATTGTGTCGCGCAACTCCAGCAATGCATGGGGCAGGCCTATCCCTATGGCACCGCGTCACACTTATGCCCGCCATGAGGCAGGCTAAGGTTTTGACGCAGTGGCGTCCTAGAATTGTCGCAGTGAAATCTCATAGATTTCACTGCGCCACTCCTACGAGGCTTTGTTGCATGGGAACGCCCACCCTCCATACATCCTACCTGACGCAGGTATAATGTGGCATAGGGGTTCACAAGGTCACGCCTATTCCTATATGCGCCCTTTGTAAAGAGTCTAGTTTGGCGTCAAGGGTGTCTGCTGTCACCTTCCCTGGTGGCCAGCGACCCCCAGATGCTCGGTCCACTGACACGGAGGAGCTGCCAGGGTGTCGGCGCAGTTAGAGCTCAATCGGTGGAGTTTGTGCGCTGCGGTGTTGGCATCTGCAAGCGTTGGCAGAGTGGTGGTGCTGAGGGAGTTGCCAAAAAGTTCTTTGATGGCCTTGATCCAGCTGGGGGGGGTGCGCGATGATGGCGGTGGTGTACAGTGGGCGTGGTGAAGCGTGATGTATACTATGATGGTCGGTCAAGGAGAGTTCGGGGGTGTGGCTGTAGTTGAAGTTCCCACTGGCGGATAAGACAGGGTCGAGCGTGTGTCCGGCTATGTGGGTTGGTGCGGTGACTAGCTACTTGAGTCCGATGTTGGCGAGGTTCCCCAGGAGGGGGGTAGCGTTCTGGTCACTGGGGTTGTCCAGGTGGAACTTGAGGTGTCCAAGTAGGATGTAGTCAGTGGATGGGAGAGCCTGGGGTGCAATGAGGTCTACAATGGCATCGGTGAATGGGGGTTCATTGGCCAGAGGGCCTGTAGACGAGGGTGCCGCAGAGGGTAGGGTTGGGATTGGTCCGGATCTGGAAGTGGAGGTGTTCCATGGTAGCCGTCGGGTCATTAGAGTGCGTGGTCTGTCGTAGTGTGCTTTTTTAGACAATGGCAATGACTCCGACTGGGCGCTCGGGGTGGTCCGTGCGGGTGAATTTGTAGCCGTCGTTGATTGTGATGTCGATGTCCGCTCCGGGGCAGAAGTTGGTCCAGGTTTGCGTGAACAAGGCGATGTCTGAAGAGGTGGCGTCGAGGAGGTCCCAGATTACTGTTGAGACTTTGTGGAGGGACTGCACGTTGAGGAGAATGCAGTTGAGCCGGTCTGCTGCGCTGTTGGCCGGCTGGGCGGCAGGAGTCGCTGGTGTGCTGATGTTGCAAAAGGTGCGTTTACAGTTTCGGCAGGAGCAGGGTGCAAGGGAATTCTACAGTGATGCTAGATGGCAGGCGGTGTGGCGTCCTGGGCTGATGGCGAGGATGGTGCTGGCGTTGTAGCAGTGGAGTGTCCGAGAAGAAGGGTCCTTGGTGCTGGGCGCGGTCCAGGGGCGGACGGACGCAGACAGGCTTGCCTTTGGCGCACCAGCGGTACGCCCGCTGCACATGGCCATACAGCGGCCGCCATTAAGTAGTGCTGCGGGGGGGACTGGACAGCTGGGAGGCGGGAAACACAGGAAAGGACACTGGAGGGGGAGGGGACGCGGTGGGGGAGCGGGGTTGTGAATATATATTTTTTTTAATCGTATCTCGAGGCCGGGTCCCGCGTCTTCTGTGCTCCTGCTCTCCTGAGTCTGCTTCTAGGAACAGGAAGCAGGCAGCCAGGCTCCCTCCCCTAAGCCAATCACAACACTGCAATGCGGCGTTGTGATTGTTCTTGAGCGTAATGTAATGCAGCCTGCATTGCGAACAGGGAAGTGTGCATGACTGCTTTGGGCGGCCTGAGAGGGCTGACCAAACAGTCATTGCGCACTTGAGTGGGCATATCACTCCGCCCCTGCCCTGCTCCGTGAGTAGAGCAGCCCCACCCACCCTCCCGCCCGCAAAGGAAACATAGCATGAGAATATCAGAAAGTTATCACCATGTTATGTTTCCTCCTCTTGCACTGCTTGAAAGCAGTGGGGCGACACTCTTCCGTCATAGCGATGGAGCCGCTACTGGGGGTGCATCACCCACAGGCGCTAGGCCTGGGCTCGACTCGACCCCCGAGCCTCCTCCTCTACGTGTCCCAGATTCTCCTCACCTGGACATTGACACTGTGGCGCAATCCCCTGCACTCTTTCCAAATCTGTGACTCAGACAGCAGGGGCCTCAGCCAGGTGGGATTTCACAAGCCTTGGTACAGCAGTCGCCACCAAGTCCGCTGAGGAACCTCCTGATACAGGTGATGCAACATGGCCCCCTTATGCGTGAAGTTGCATCGCTCGTGCCACACAAGTTTGGCGCAGCTCAGGGGCCTCACTCTCCACAGTGTCCGGCCAGCGCAATATCCTCCGGCCTGTGATGCAGAGAGGTGCGGCCCACCATTGGTAAATCTCCTCCGTGCACCCCGGTGTAGTGGTGGCGCGTGGTATGTGATGCAGACCTGCCTACGTTAGTTTTCGCCCGCTAACGTCAGAATTTGTATCGCCTTCACGCAAGTGTTAGCGGCAGTTTTCACTGCGGCTACCTGAAACTATCGTCATGTAGCGACATATTGTGAATACATCGCTAACAGGGCGATCGTTTTTAGTGATAGGCTGTGTTAAGAAAACTGCCTCTAACTAACGCTAGTTAGCAGCAGTTCTTGTACATATACCCCTTAGTGTGAAAGAGGAGGGCAATGGGTGTTGCGGTGGGCGTTCCACTGCTCCATTGATTTTGACACTGCCCCATTTTTGCAAGGGTGGCATAAATATGGGGCAGTGCCAAAATTAAGACCAGGGAAAACCTGGTCTTACCCTTGCAAAACGAGGAGAAATGTTAAATTTCTCCCCGTTTTTGCTGTTTCCATGTGTGCTGCGTTGTACAGCACACATGGAAACAGCAAAACGCCATTATTTGTTTATGTGCAGGAGGGTGTGCCTTCCTGCACATAAACAATCATTTTAAAAAATGACGTTTTGCAACTTCTATGTGTGCTACAGTAAGCAGCACACATAGAAGTTACAAAACGTCATTTAAAGATTGTTTATATGCAGGAACAATCGACCCCTGCAACGCAGACACCCTTGCACCTGGTGCAAGGGTGCCTGCGTTGGCGCTAAGCAGCTAAATTTAGCACCAGCGCAGGGGGAAAGGCAGGGCTGTACCATATTGTTGTAAATAAGGTGCAGCCCTGCGTTTCAGAAGTGGCAGAGCGCTGCGTTAAGCCAAGAAGGCTAACACAGCGCTCCGTCACTTCCATTGTAAATATGCCCCACTGTTGAACTCTTGTTCTCTAGAACTCTGGGCACTCCTGGTGGATTATGTTGTAAACGATAGAGAATGTTCAAAAGCTGATTTGGGACAAAATGTGATCCTTATAGCCTCCTGAACTTAGGAGAAACTGAGCTACTGCTGCCACTACCCTGGATTTGTCATTGTCAATTCTCTGGAGGGGTCTGATTAACCTTTTAGATGCATCATCAAACAATCCAGTCATGATCTGGTGATTACACAGACTACAGTAACCATCTCCGGTGTTCTCAAGAAAGAACGCCTATTTAGCAAGGATTCTGCAGTTTACAATCAATTAGTTAATGGAATTCACTACTAGCTGACAGTATATCCAAGGTCAAGTGTTTTAACTTCTCAGTACATGTGAATTATGGCTACTTCTATATGCATTTGGTCATAAAGTGGATTTCCTCTATAAAAGCATTCAACTTCTCAATATTGCCAATAACAGGGAGCAGTAGTTGGGTATAATTCACATACATATGAAAATCCACTCCTATCCCTTGCAGCGGAAAATGGAGGATCTGCATATAAACTTTGAAAAGCACAAGAGAGAAGCCAGCCTTATGAGGGACACTAATCGTGACATATCTAGCCACAAAACTGCTCCGTTGTTCTTGTGAGACCCTTTTGGCTAGGAAGGATTTACACCACTCGGTGGGTCAATGGATCAGCCAGAGATGCCCATTAACCTTCCGTAATCTGTGGCGGCCACTGGTTTTGTGTGGCTCTGGCTTCCTCTATAGTAAGACTGGGCGGAGTTCCAAAAACTCTGCCGCGCTACGCAGAGTTCCGCGAGTGGCGGAGTGCGTTAGGGTCATACCGTTCGCTGCGATTTTGAGCGTCGGGTGTCTGTCCCGCACTGTAAAATCATCGCGAACTGCACCATGTGCAGCGCAAGAGGGCGCAGCTTCCTTTCTGCTGCTTGAGTAATTTTCTGCAACCACTCGCATTGAGAAATCCGACCATCCGTGTTGAGAAATCTCGCCAGGAGGTTGCTTTTCCTCACTCGCCAACTAGACCTTGGCGAGTGCGAGCAAGGAAAAATCTCGCTGGGAGATGGATTTCCTCGCTTGCGCTCGTCAATGTGACGTTGACGAGCACGAGTGAGGAAAAAAACTCTGCTCCACGAGTTTTTGGGAACTCCACGTGCTCCGCAGAGTGAGGAAAACTCAGCGAACGGAGCGGAGTTCACCGCCCAGGGTTACTCTATAGCTATATGTTATTTATAGTGAGCACATTATTTGGTGATTACTGTCACTGTGTCAATCAGCTGTATCTGCCAGTCTACTGTGTACAGCAAGAGGGATATTGCACGTTGTGTGCTAGGTGTGTCACAGGTTAGGGCAGGTTCTATTACAGGGTGAGGGTGGATGGAGAATATTGTACGCGCACCCAAATCCCCCGTTGTGGTAGAAGAATCTTTTCTTCCTGTGTTTAATACTATATGAACTTCCTTACTATTAACCACCCCGCTTAGGGGATTCCAGCCAATGTGGTAATGCCACAATCAATAGTGGCAAATCAATAAAACAGAACTTAAAATACAAGTAATAAATATAGTCTTATTTTAACTGTGTTTTATTTTTCCAAGTTTAATGGTTCATCTAGGAACCGCCATGTTTAAATAAAAACAAACATTATTGAAATGCTACAAAATGTAAAAATGTCAAAGGTTATTTTAAATCATGTTTGTGTGGCCTCATAAATAATTCACGAGTCTTACTCTGAATTCCCTACACAACGCAGTGCTTTGTAAATAAATAAAAATACATTGTATTAATGTCACTATTCAAGTCAGCAGGATTTAGGCAAATACTGTTTCAGACGTTCGCATCCATCTGGTAGGCTTGCAGCTCATACAAAAATATTTAGAAATTAAACACATTAGAACACTGATAAAAGTGAATGTCTGCATTCTTAAAAGTTCAGTACTCTGGATTCCAGTGCATCTGTCCCTCCAGCTACAGCTGAGCTGGACCACATTTTTCAGAAAGTCCTGCTGGTAGCAGACGGGGTAAGGAGTCCACATTCAGAGATACCAGCAGCTGCAGCTTCTCTGAGCAGTCCTGGATCAGCAGATCCGAATAGCCACTGATGCGCAGGTCTAGTGGCCTCTCGTGGTTCAGCATCTTGTCCCCCAGGCCCAGGCAGCAAATGGCGAGCAGCGATGGAGGGAAAACGTTGAAGGCGTAGTCGGCCAGGCTCAGCTCTGCCACTCCAGTAGCAAAGGCTCTGGCGTTCAGTGCCTCGACGTTGTCCTTCTTGCAAGACTCGCTGTGTGCCAGTCGCATGTGGGTATAGTGTTCCAGGAAGTAGTGTAACGTGGGGGCGTCCAGGCGGAAGTGCAGCTTGAGCAGGATGATGCACTCCAGGTTGCACAGCTGCTCGCGCGAGAAGGCGCCACAGCAGAGGGCCAGCAGCTGCTTCACCCGTGGAGGGCGCACTTCAATCTGAGGAGAGCAAGGACAACGTTTAGCGTCGCGTGTTCTGAGAATGCCACAAGAGCCGCTCCTTACAACCAATCAGAAGGGCCCGTTCAACGTAAGTCTTTGTCATATAGGCACATTCCTATTAACTACGGTGCAGCTACTATAAATATTTAGAAACCACAACATGTGAGAAGATTGCAGCAAAAACATAATTATAAAGGTGTAACAAAAAAATGAAAGAAAAAAGGTAGAAATGAGACAAAAAAGTCGACTGCACAAAAGTGCTGAAAATCGCCTGGGTGGGCATTAGGGAAATGCTTAGGGTTATATTTAGAGGATGAAGGGTGGATATGGCATGAGAGATTAGGTAAAATGAGATGTACAGATTAGGGTTGAAGTAAGGGTTAGAATTGGATCAGGGTTAAGTTACATTTAAGCGTGGTAGAGTAAGCGTAGGTGTTATGGTTAGGGCTGGAATTTAAGAGTTAGTGCTCGGATAGGGATAGGTTTACCACTTGGATAATGGAACGTTCATGTGATAGCATAACTTTGCATTTTACATAGACATACATACTAGCCATGACATTTGTACTTTTTAATCTAATTTGTATTCTAAATGTCATACACAACCACGTGACAATGCCATATTAGCCTAGAACTGTGTCAGGGCATCTTGAGGTACAAACTGCCCTCAGGCACAGCAGCAAGCCTGGCACCCTTCTGTGTTGTGAGGTTCTGGGCGGCTGTGCCACCCACTACCTATGCAGTGTACACCTGCAGCCATGTAAACATCAGTGCCTAGTATTGAGACGTTAACGCCGTACCACAGCCATCATTAGCACTTTCTGTATTACGCCATCTTTGATGGGTATTAATCTAATCTAGATTATCAGTTGGGAATATCTACCCATTTAATTTTAAGGCAAGACATGGGAGCAACTATTACATCAATAAGAAAAATACATGCAAAGTGAGACGTGTGGAAGCTAATCAAATTATATCTGAAACCTTCAATGCTTACATCTCCACCAACCTTCGCAAAATGCGTGCACTTTGGGAATATAGCAAGATAACATAACTGCCATTTTCTGTCATTCTACAGTTTAATGCGCCCTTGGACACAGAGGGGTTTATTTACAACCCTGGGCCCTTTTTCACACATAACTTTGCGTGAAAGGGCGTTCCATGGGTGTTCCCATGCAACACCCATGGATTCTGCCACATTCCCAGATTTACAACATTTCATAAACCTGGGAATGCGTCAGAATCCTACAACTCCTCAGGGGAGGCGTCAGTAGGCGCAACGAGGAGAAATACTTTTATTTCTCGTTTTTTTCCTCTTTCTGTGCGTGCGGCATTCTGCATGCACAGAAAGAGGAAAAAACAAGGAGAAATAAAAGTATTTCTCCTCGTTGCGCCTCCTTACGCCTCCCCTGCGGAGTTGTAGGATTCTGACGCATTCCCAGGTTGAGGAAAGAGGAAAACACCATCAATGATTGTTTTTCTGCAGGAAGGTGTCCCTTCACAAAAACAATACTGCATGCAACACGGGCACCATTGCACCATGGTGCAAAGGTGCCCGCGTTGACGCATGGCAGCCAGTTGTGCGCCAGTGCGTCATATTGTTGTAAATATGACGCATCCCTGTGCTTTTAAAATGATGCAGTTCAGCACAGCAAAATGCCTTGCGGCGCTGCGATGCGTCATTTTGTTGTAAATAAGGCCCAGAGACTTTAAGATTAGGTGGACATTTAATGGCATACTAGAGAGGTCAGGCTGGTCTGATACTCACACCTTTTCCACGTGCTATATAAAATTGAGGGGCATATTTATGTCGATTTTGCGTCGCCCTTGTAAGGGGCGCAAAGGTGGTGCTAAACCTAGGTAGGATTTATCAAGCCACGCATGGCCACCTTATGTGGCCTTTAGTGGCTTGATAAATCCAGAGTAACGCAATGCAGTGCAAATCGATGCTTTGCGTTACTCTGTACCAAGGAGGCGTTCCATGGGTGGAGTGTGGGTGTTCCCACACATCCACCAATGGATTTTGGCATATTCTCAGATTTACCATCAGTGGTAGACCTGGGAATGCGTCAAAAGGCTACAGCTCCCCAGGTGAGGCGTAATGAGGAGAAATGTCTTTTTCTCCTCGTTACTTTCTCTTTCTGTGTGTGCAGCACACAGAAAGAGGAAAATGCCTCACAGGATTGTTTTTTGTGCAGAAAGGTGTCCCTTCCGGCATAAAAGCAATCCTGCTTACAACGCAAACACCCTTGAACTGTGTTGCGCGGGTGTCTGCGCTGGTGCTAGGCAGCACATAGTGTGCCAGCGCTGGGAAATGACAGGAATATGCAGTATATTGTTAAGTACAGCGCATTCCTGCCCTTTCCCTATCACGCAGGGTAGCAAGGTGACTTCTGTGATATCTCAATAAACATGCCCCTGAGAATATAGTATGTTTTTCAAAATAAAATGCAAAGGTTATACGTGGATATAATAGTTGTCTTTGTGTCTTAAATAAAATCTTGATTTTGCAGTCAGTATATGCATTTATTTCTGCACCACATACTTACTTGCATAAATATCTTTTTCCAAGGCTAAAAAAAAGTAAAGAATATTTCATACATAAGAATAAAGATGTAATAAATTTACTCTCAGAGGTCTTGGAATTGGTGGTGACAGATGCTTTAGAGATCGTCTTAACCCCTTCGATGCTCATGACGAGCTCAGCTCGTCATGCTGCGCGGTTGGCGTGTGCGCATGACGAGCTGAGCTCGTCACGGCCACACCCGCGATCGGAATGTCCAGCACCTGGGCGGAATTCCGATCGCGGTGAAGCGGTTAAACATGGTTTTAATATATCTCTGTGTGTTGCAGATGACAACTGTACCCTGTTCTTACCTGTTTACATGCAATGAGTAGAGATGTCACCCCCACCAGCTGGAAGCAGTCAGAGGCTACTGGGGTGCAGCAGAGGAACCGGTCTAGGATGTTGATGGCTAAACATAGCGACTCGAAGCCCAAGTTGAAGTGCTTGTGCACCGGGATGAGCCAACTGATGAGTTTGCAGCGAGACTCGGGCTTCACCTGTCATTAGAACACACAGGAAGCAATAAGTGCATGAGACAATCACACATTTTGAAATTTCAGACTTTGGTATGAAGTACCTGATTTACTATCAAGTCGTTGCTAAGAGAGTACCGTGAAGCATAACGTCTTTACCACAGTATTCAATGAACAGAGAATATCAACGACGGAGTGACGCAACTGTAGCACCTCGAGTCAAAGAGCCAGGTATGGAACTTGGTGCTAGTGTAAAGCGGGGCCAGGTACAGCGTCAGCTGTTGGTGTAGAGCGGCCAGGTACAGCATCAGCTCTTGGTGTAGAGCGGCCAGGTACAGCATCAGCTCTTGGTGTAGAGCGGCCAGGTACAGCATCAGCTGTTAGTGTAGAGCGGCCAGGTACAGCATCAGCTGTTAGTGTAAATAGGGGCCAGGTACAGAATCAGCTGTTGGTGTAGAGCGGCCAGGTACAGTATCAGCTGTTGGTGTAGAGCGTCCAGGCACAGCGTCAGCTGTTAGTGTAGAGCGGCCAGGTACAGCATCAGCTGTTGGTGTAGAGCGGCCAGGTACAGTATCAGCTGTTGGTGTAGAGCGGCCAGGTACAGCATCAGCTGTTGGTGTAGAGTGGGGCCAGGTACAGCATCAGCTGTTGGTGTAGAGTGGGGTCAGGTACAGCATCAGCTGTTAGTGTAGAGCGGCCAGGTACAGCATCAGCTGTTGGTGTAGAGTGGGGTCAGGTACAGCATCAGCTGTTAGTGTAGAGCGGCCAGGTACAGCATCGGCTGTTGGTGTAAATAGGGGCCAGGTACAGAATCAGCTGTTAGTGTGGAGCGGCCAGGTACAGTATCAGCTGTTGGTGTAGAGTGGGGCCAGGTACAGCATCAGCTGTTGGTGTAGAGTGGGGTCAGGTACAGCATCAGCTGTTAGTGTAGAGCGGCCAGGTACAGCATCAGCTGTTGGTGTAGAGTGGGGTCAGGTACAGCATCAGCTGTTAGTGTAGAGCGGCCAGGTACAGCATCGGCTGTTGGTGTAGAGTGGGGCCAGGTACAGTATCAGCTGTTGGTGTAGAGCGACCAGGTACAGTATCAGCTGTTGGTGTAGAGTGGGGTCAGGTACAGCATCAGCTGTTAGTGTAAATAGGGGTCAGGTACAGAATCAGCTGTTGGTGTAGAGCGGCCAGGTACAGTATCAGCTGTTGGTGTAGAGCGTCCAGGCACAGCGTCAGCTGTTAGTGTAGAGCGGCCAGGTACAGCATCAGCTGTTAGTGTAGAGCGGCCAGGTACAGTATCAGCTGTTGGTGTAGAGCGGCCAGGTACAGCATCAGCTGTTGGTGTAGAGCGGCCAGGTACAGCATCAGCTGTTGGTGTAGAGCGGCCAGGTACAGCATCAGCTGTTGGTGTAGAGCGGCCAGGTACAGCATCAGCTGTTAGTGTAGAGGGGCCAGGTACAGCATCAGCTGTTGGTGTAGAGCGGCCAGGTACAGTATCAGCTGTTGGTGTAGAGCGCCCAGGTACAGCATCAGCTGTTAGTGTAAATAGGGGCCAGGTACAGTATCAGCTGTTGGTGTAGAGCGCCCAGGTACAGCATCAGCTGTTAGTGTAAATAGGGGCCAGGTACAGCATCAGCTGTTAGTGTAAATAGGGGCCAGGTACAGCATCAGCTGTTAGTGTAGAGCGGCCAGGTACAGCATCAGCTGTTGGTGTAGAGCGCCCAGGTACAGCATCAGCTGTTGGTGTAGAGCGCCCAGGTACAGCATCAGCTGTTGGTGTAGAGCGCCCAGGTACAGCATCACCTGTTAGTGTAAATAGGGGCCAGGTACAGAATCAGCTGTTGGTGTAGAGCGCCCAGGTACAGCATCAGCTGTTGGTGTAGAGAGCCCAGGTACAGTATCAGCTGTTAGTGTAAATAGGGGCCAGGTACAGAATCAGCTGTTAGTGTAGAGCGGCCAGGTACAGCATCAGCTGTTAGTGTAGAGCGGCCAGGCACAGCGTCAGCTGTTAGTGTAGAGCGGCCAGGTACAGCATCAGCTGTTAGTGTAGAGCGGCCAGGTACAGCATCAGCTGTTAGTGTAAATAGGGGCCAGGTACAGAATCAGCTGTTAGTGTAAATAGGGGCCAGGTACAGAATCAGCTGTTGGTGTAGAGCGGCCAGGTACAGTATCAGCTGTTGGTGTAGAGCACCCAGGTACAGCATCAGCTGTTGGTGTAGAGCGGCCAGGTACAGCATCAGCTGTTGGTGTAGAGCGGCCAGGTACAGTATCAGCTGTTGGTGTAGAACGCCCAGGTACAGCATCAGCTGTTAGTGTAAATGGGGGCCAGGTACAGAATCAGCTGTTGGTGTAGAGCGGCCAGGTACAGTATCAGCTGTTGGTGTAGAGCACCCAGGTACAGCATCAGCTGTTGGTGTAGAGCGGCCAGGTACAGCATCAGCTGTTGGTGTAGAGCACCCAGGTACAGCATCAGCTGTTGGTGTAGAGCGCCCAGGTACAGCATCAGCTGTTGGTGTAGAGCGCCCAGGTACAGCATCAGCTGTTGGTGTAGAGCGCCCAGGTACAGCATCAGCTGTTGGTGTAGAGCGCCCAGGTACAGCATCAGCTGTTGGTGTAGAGCGCCCAGGTACAGCATCAGCTGTTGGTGTGGAGCAACCAGGTACAGCATCAGCTGTTGGTGTAGAGCGGCCAGGTACAGTATCAGCTGTTGGTGTAGAGCGCCCAGGTACAGCATCAGCTGTTGGTGTAGAGCGCCCAGGTACAGCATCAGCTGTTGGTGTAGAGCGCCCAGGTACAGCATCAGCTGTTAGTGTAGAGTGGCCAGGTACAGCATCAGCTGTTAGTGTAAATAGGGGCCAGGTACAGCATCAGCTGTTGGTGTAGAGCGCCCAGGTACAGCATCAGCTGTTAGTGTAAATAGGGGCCAGGTACAGCATCAGCTGTTGGAGTAGAGCGCCCAGGTACAGCATCAGCTTTTGGTGTAGAGCGGCCAGGTACAGCATCAGCTGTTTGTGTAAATAGGGGCCAGGTACAGAATCAGCTGTTAGTGTGGAGCGGCCAGGTACAGTATCAGCTGTTGGTGTAGAGTGGGGCCAGGTACAGCATCAGCTGTTGGTGTAGAGTGGGGCCAGGTACAGCATCAGCTGTTGGTGTAGAGCGCCCAGGTACAGTATCAGCTGTTGCTGTAGAGCACCCAGGTACAGCATCAGCTGTTGGTGTAGAGCGCCCAGGTACAGCATCAGCTGTTGGTGTAAATAGGGGCCAGGTACAGTATCAGCTGTTGGTGTAGAGCGCCCAGGTACAGCATCAGCTGTTAGTGTAAATAGGGGCCAGGTACAGAATCAGCTGTTGGTGTAGAGCGGCCAGGTACAGTATCAGCTGTTGGTGTAGAGCACCCAGGTACAGCATCAGCTGTTGGTGTAGAGCGGCCAGGTACAGTATCAGCTGTTGGTGTAGAGCGCCCAGGTACAGCATCAGCTGTTAGTGTAAATAGGGGCCAGGTACAGTATCAGCTGTTGGTGTAGAGCGCCCAGGTACAGCATCAGCTGTTAGTGTAAATAGGGGCCAGGTACAGAATCAGCTGTTGGTGTAGAGCGGCCAGGTACAGTATCAGCTGTTGGTGTAGAGCACCCAGGTACAGCATCAGCTGTTGGTGTAGAGCGGCCAGGTACAGTATCAGCTGTTGGTGTAGAGCGCCCAGGTACATCATCAGCTGTTAGTGTAAATAGGGGCCAGGTACAGAATCAGCTGTTAGTGTGGAGCGGCCAGGTACAGTATCAGCTGTTGGTGTAGAGTGGGGCCAGGTACAGCATCAGCTGTCGGTGTAGAGTGGGGCCAGGTACAGCATCAGCTGTTGGTGTAGAGCGCCCAGGTACAGTATCAGCTGTTGCTGTAGAGCACCCAGGTACAGCATCAGCTGTTGGTGTAGAGCGCCCAGGTACAGCATCAGCTGTTGGTGTAGAGCGCCCAGGTACAGTATCAGCTGTTGGTGTAGAGCGCCCAGGTACAGTATCAGCTGTTAGTGTAAATAGGGGCCAGGTACAGTATCAGCTGTTGGTGTAGAGCGCCCAGGTACAGCATCAGCTGTTAGTGTAAATAGGGGCCAGGTACAGAATCAGCTGTTGGTGTAGAGCGGCCAGGTACAGTATCAGCTGTTGGTGTAGAGTGGGGCCAGGTACAGTATCAGCTTTTGGTGTAGAGTGGGGTCAGGTACAGCATCAGCTGTTAGTGTAGAGCGGCCAGGTACAGCATCAGCTGTTGGTGTAGAGTGGGGTCAGGTACAGCATCAGCTGTTAGTGTAGAGCGGCCAGGTACAGCATCGGCTGTTGGTGTAGAGTGGGGCCAGGTACAGTATCAGCTGTTGGTGTAGAGCGACCAGGTACAGTATCAGCTGTTGGTGTAGAGTGGGGTCAGGTACAGCATCAGCTGTTAGTGTAAATAGGGGTCAGGGACAGCATCAGCTGTTAGTGTAAAGAGGGGTCAGGTACAGCATCAGCTGTTAGTGTAGAGCGCCCAGGTACAGCATCAGCTGTTAGTGTAAATAGGGGTCAGGGACAGCATCAGCTGTTAGTGTAGAGCGGCCAGGTACAGCATCAGCTGTTGGTGTAGAGTGGGGTCAGGTACAGCATCAGCTGTTAGTGTAGAGCGGCCAGGTACAGCATCAGCTGTTGGTGTAGAGTGGGGCCAGGTACAGTATCAGCTGTTGGTGTAGTGCGACCAGGTACAGTATCAGCTGTTGGTGTAGAGTGGGGTCAGGTACAGCATCAGCTGTTAGTGTAAATAGGGGTCAGGGACAGCATCAGCTGTTAGTGTAAAGAGGGGTCAGGTACAGCATCAGCTGTTAGTGTAGAGCGCCCAGGTACAGCATCAGCTGTTAGTGTAAATAGGGGTCAGGGACAGCATCAGCTGTTAGTGTAGAGAGGTCAGGTACAGCATCCGCTGTTAGTAAAGAGGGGCCCAGTATAGCATTAGCCGTTGGTGTAAACAGGGGTCAGGTACAGCATCAGCTCATAGGCAAAATAGGGTCCAGATAGAGCATCATTGGTTAGTGTAAAGAGGGTCAGGTTTCAAACCTGGGCGGCCTAGCGCAACACACATAACTCAGCACCATAACGCAATGTTCGTTGGATGTGTCACGTCTAGCATAGGTTTTGTAGAGGAAGCGTACCCTTAAAGTACAAAACACTATACAGACAAACTCTCAAACTTTTCCCACTTTGGATGTATGCTCTTCAGGGCAACACACCTGCTAAGTCAGAAAAGTTTTGAAAAATAAAAATATTTCTCTTTTTTAATGCAATCTGTAAGAGTTGTTATTTTCTGGCTCAAATCACTGTCATCTATTGTTAGTAGATAGGGCTTTGTATAAAAAAACCATGGGAATGCCCATGCATCATCCATGGGACACTGCCTTGACCAAAAGTAATGCAAAGCGATGCTTTGCATTTCTTGACGGCAATTTTCCAGTGCAAAACAAGTTATGTGCTGAAAAGTAAATCCCAAATAAACATCCTGTAACACAAACCCAGCACAAAATGTAAGCAAACCTGCCCACGGAGTCAGTCCAAAGAGGGGTCAGGTATAACATTTCGAGCCAGTGTAAAGAGGAACAAGATATAGCACCTTGTGTTACTGTAAAGAAGGAGACAAGTACTGCATCTGGAGTCAGTGTAAAGAAGGGGACGAGTACTGCAACTGGAGTCAGTGTAAATAAGAGGACAAATACGGCATCTGGAGTCAGTGTAAAGAAGGAGACAAGTACCGCATCTGAAGTCAGTGTAAAGAAGGGGACAAGTACCGCATCTGGAGTCAGTGTAAAGATGGGCACAAGTACTGCATCTGGTGTCAGTGTAAAGAAGGAGACCAGTACTGCATCTGGAGTCCGTGTAAAGAAGGAGACAAGTACCTCATCTGGAGTCAGTGTAAAGAAGGGGACGAGTACTGCATCTGGAGTCAGTGTAAAGTTGGGTACGAGTACCGCATCTGGAGTCAGTGTAAAGAAGGGGACGAGTACCGCATCTGGTGTCAGTTTAAAGAAGGAGACAAGTATCTCATCTGGAGTCAGTGTAAAGAAGGGGACGAGTACTACATCTGGAGTCAGTGTAAAGTTGGGTAAGAGTACCGCATCTGGAGTCATTGTAAAGAAGGGGACGAGTACTGCATCTGGAGGCAGTGTAAAAACGGGTACAAGTTTGGAATCTGGAGTCGGTGTAAAGAGGGGCCAGGTACGGCCCTTGGAATCAGTGTAAAGATGGACCAGCTACAGCACCTAGAGTCGGTGTAAAAAGGGGTCAGGGACGGAACCCGGAGTCAGTCTAAAGACGGTCCATCTTTACACGAGCAGCAAGTGCTTGTGTAAAGAACAACCCTCTTTACTCTGACTTCAGGGCTGTACCTGGCTTTACTTTGTTGCTAGTGTAAGGAGGGACCGAGTATAGCGCCTGGATAGTGGCCAGGTACAGAAGTTGCTTCCAGTGCAAAGAGGCTGCATGTAAGTCGCAGTGCGTGGTGTAAATGCAGAAGGGCACACATATTCCTTGTGTGGGTGTTAAAAGGAATGGCTGCATCGCTTTACTCCCGTAAACGGGGATTAGTGCAATCCAACTGGGGGAAGTTAATGCACGTGTGGTGAGGCTATTCCAGACACGCAGTATTATTGTGCGGCAGTCACCATGGAGACAACTGCGCGGTGTATCTCGCGCAAGGATTCTATAGGGTGTGATAATGAGGTATCAGTGGTAGACTGACCCTCTCTGTCTCGTCTTGGGTCGCAGTGCAAGAGTGTGATGACCGAGATAGGCTCTCGGTCGCGGCGCTATATTATTAGCCCGAGCTGCCACTTGACTCACCTGCGGCTGCCGAGCTAGGCAGTCGGCGGTCAGGAAGTCTCTCTCGATGACCCTCCGGTGTAGGTAGCAGTCTTCCCCGTAGTCCCTGAAGTTACGTAAGTCCAGGCGCAGGGGGGCGATCACCGCAGGCTCGGTGCTGCTGCTGCGGTCAATGGGGCTCTCCTCGTCCGAAGACGGCTCGCTGCTCGGGGGTGTCTCGAACAGCGGGTCTGGGCCCCTCGGGATCCTTTGCTTCCGTAGCCTGGGGCACCGCTCCCTCCTGAGCGGGGGTCTCTGCAGAGAGTTGGTCGGACTTTGTGACCTATCCTCCGGGGTCACCTCTTCGGGAGCCGCAAGACCCTTGAGCCTCTTGCTGGGGCTGCCCTGCGCCTCCTCGACAGAGGGGCGGACCAGAGCGCTGCAGGTCACCATAGCTGCTCTGTACCTGCAGGCTGTCTGTGCGTCCGCTGCTGTGCCGATCCTATGTTTGCTAGTGCTGCGCTGCCTCGGAGCACTATACGCCGGCAGCCCAGTGAGGAGCATCAAGTGTCGGCACTGATGCTGCAGCTGTGACTGAGGCTCCCTGGCCGGGCGCTGGAGTTTATCCACAGTCCAGCTCGCCTCTGACTGGCTGCCTACAGAACCCACTGTATTGTGACGTCACGCGGAGCTTTCCCGGCTAATGTGCCGCTCAGTGGCACTGGCCGTGGCAACCTGCCGGGCAGGTCCCGCCTCCCCAGCAAGAGTGTCGACGTTGCCGTGGTAACCAGTGCCGGGGGGTACCGGGAAAGCCTTTCAGAGAGTGCCTCCACCCCCCAGGGAGCAGGCTGTGGCGGCAGTACTGGCAAACCCCGCGCACAGGCACAGAAACTACACGCCGGAAATAGATGGACCCAGCACCTGGCTGAGTGTGAGCCCAAGAAATAAGGACAATAGGAGAGCAATAGAGAAGCAAGAAAGGCCAGGCCTCTCCCGAACGTCAGATGATAATTCTTACTAAGCGGGTTCTTAGCAGGCGGCCAGACCAGTGCAACCCTTTCATTCGGCACGCCGTCGCTGCAGCAGGAATACCACACTTTATTTAAGATTTGTACAGAATACTCCTATAGTTTAGCAAGCATTACACACACGAAATTTCAAGTGTGTTAATTATTCTCGACCCCCTCCCGTCCCCACTTAAGTAACACATTCTAACTTATTTTAATTATGATACAACGTGTTTAGGGATTCACACATTTCCACTTATTTAAAATGCATCCTAAAGTAACCCATTCTGCTGCAACATCTCTCTCGAGTGTTCTCAAGTGTAGGTACGTATGGTAAAGGCTTCAGAAAGTGACTAGGTTGACAGCACAGTATGTTCATTTCTAATCAGCGGGAGAAAATGGACATTGAATCACTTTTTTGTGTCGAATCTTCAAGAATCTCCCATAACTGTGTTTAGTTATAATCGATATTGGTTGTCCCCCATGCTGTCAACATGCAAACCTATTGGCTTGACATTCACGACTGGCGCTATCGAGAGTCCGTACAAAGACATCTATTATCTGCTTTGTCAATATTTAAAATGGAAGTACAGTGAAACCGATTGTTTTCCCGCTGTACTTATGCATAAAATCAGTAAAACTTGAGAGCCTTAATCATGTTCCTATCTGTAATAAGGAAGTCCCCACTGGCTGAAAGGATTGGTAAAACACCACGGTGCGAGAGAGAGAGAACAGAGAAGTGAACTGACATTTGCACCCTGAACAGACCTATTTCTCCAAGCACTCAAGCAGACATCTAACGGAGCCAACCTCACATGCCAGTTACTGGGTATTATCTCACAAATAAAAACGAGGCAACATGTAGCATAAATTGACGATGTTAGTGAAGCGGTGCATGGCCACACGGTCTCCTAGGCATAAGGCACCGCAGCGTAATGACTGGGTGAAAGACGTCCTGGAATGGACAGGGGAAGAAAGGGTTACATTACATTAAAAGTTCTAGGAGGGATGAAGAACTAGGGCTGAAAACCTAGCGGACTGGGCAGTGCAGCTACAGCAGTTGACTGACCCCCCTGGACACTAGACCGCCGTAGACACAATGGGGGATATATTCACAAGAACGTGCGCTAAACATCTCCAGAAAATGTTAACGCAACTTTACACATTGCAGTCTATCGCGGGAAAATAACCCCGTGTTAACCTGGAATTCACAACACGGCGGTACCATGCGATAGTCCTCCGAAAACGCGGCCAATGTCCACGATACAACCACCTCGACGGAGTCAAAAACACAAACCCAACACCAAAAAACGTGCGATGAGCCCATTCGCGATGAGGAAATCAGCGATAAGCAGCGCCAGGCCTGCCATACACACACGGCAGGCGGGAAAATCACTACAAAAGTAGAAAAAACACACAAACACAAAATGACCAACACCCAAGCACCATGGAGGCAGCCGGAGCAGGCGCAGAGGACGAGCGGAACCCCACAACCACCCCGGACGACCAGCCAGGGACCTCGGTGACAGGGAAGGGCAAGGACAAGAAGAAGAGGAAGACGAAGTTCAGTCCGCAGGAGAATAGGATCCTGGTCACGGAGGTGATAGAACACCATCAACAACTGTTCGTCGCCTCCAATGTGTCATTGGGCACCAAAAATGGATTATGGCGGTCCATCGTGGACAAGGTGAATGCCGTCGGAGAGCACAAGAGGTCAATGGACGAGGTCAAAAGGCGATGGATTGACATCAAGCGCAAGACCAAGGAGAAACTCGCAGGCAACCAGAAGGCAGCAATGCAGACTGGAGGTGGGAGCCCAGCGCCACAGCTGGAGCTGTATGACATGGAGGAGCTGGTGTCGACAGTCATCAGTGTGGAGACCGTGGCAGGAGTTGGGGCACCGAACACTGCTCGACATGACACAACACAACAGCAATAGGGTGAGTAACCACCAGGTACTGGGGGGACGGGGGGAGATGGCCACAATGGCACACATGCACAATCAAGCAGAGCACAGTGCACACTCACAATGACTCTGGATCATGGCCCTGATCAACAGCCTGTCACAATGTAGATTGCCATGCTGTCTGAATGTGAACATGTACCATGCGTCTACATACATGTGGACACATTGTAACACAGCATCTCCCCTTCACATTTTAGGGGCACCGTCAACGCCACCTGCAGAGCAGTCCCAGCCACTCTTCACTGATGACGAGGAGGACACCACCAGCATCGACACCCAAGCCCTCCAAGACATCATTGAACTCATCCGCCAATCACCTCCAGGACCAGGGCAGCCCAGCTACATCGAGGAGACCCCACCCACTCCACAAACCACCCAGCAGGAGGCACCCACAACCCCGGCTGTCTCCCAAGACCCCCGAACAACACATGGCCTTCCAACGCCGTGTGTTGGAGGTCCAGAAGGAGATGGCTGAGCAGGTGCGGGTGGGGTTCGACCTCATGGCTACCAAACTTGACGCCATCCATGGGTGTCTGAGTCCCATCAGGGACCACCTCCAGTCCCTAACGGACACCCACACGCCACTCCATGGTCTCCAACGAGCCCTGGCTGACATCGCTGGAGTCATGACTCAGAGACAAGAACACCTGTCCGCTCAGAGTGGCTCCAGCGATCTCAGACGTGAGAGGGCACACATGCGGAGGCTCATGGAGGACATGGTGCGGATGGAGGCGGAAAGGGTGGCAGCCACCGCTGCACATCAGCGAAATGTAGCTGGGATCTACCATGCCCTGCATGTCCTCATCATGGCATTGCTGCCACAAGGCGTGGCGCAGATGAATGCTGCTGCCCCTACACCATCCACATCTCCGCCCCCTGGTGTGTCAGTGCCTCACAGTGTGGCAGGCATTTCCACTCCGGCACCTGATGTGTCACTGCCACACAGTGCGGCCGACAATCCACCTCCAGCCCCTGATGTGTCAGTGGCACACAGTGCCGCATCCGGAACTGCACCACCCACAGGTGGGGCAGAGCACACATCCGAGGACGTGGATGGGCTTGAGTTCAGAAGGAGGCACTAGCATTCATGTCTGCCACCTGGCCTGTTGCTGCTTGGTGCCGCACATCGCCCCATGACCTTCCACTGACCCCCGATACACTCTGCTGCACTCACCTTGGACCGCGACATGGACTGCCATATCCTGTTTGGTGACCAATGACACGGCGACCACACTGCGGACTGTACCCTTCCTCTTCCGCTGTACTTGTCAATCCCCGATGGACTCTGGCTGGCCCTCCAAGGGCCCATATTGTGTAGTGGGGTTGGCATGGCCCTGTACTGCTCCGGCTGCAAAACTCCACTGGATGTGCATTAAACATTCAGAAACGCACTGCTGTGTCATGTCTTTCATCATTCATGTATGAATGTGTGGATGAATGTAGGCTCAGTGATTCCCCCCAACGTCAATGATGCTCATCTAGTGGGAATCCAGTCACAGTGTGCTACATTGCCGATTGCGTTCCGGGTGCCGCAGACACCACAACAGGGACACACGCATTAGTCACTTCCTTGTGCGGACATGGACTGAACCACGCCCAGAGCCCCCGAGTCATTGTTGCAAGCCCTGCGCTGGTCCGGCGTACGCCAGGCCAGACCACTTCGCTTACGCTCCGAGGGAGGGGCCACATAGCTACAAGTCGCAGGTTTACACGCTAGTGGTCTAGTTGTCAGCATGTCACGGCCACTCCCTGAGGGCAGGTTTGCACGCACACCACACCCATCCGGCACAGGCGTCACAGGCCATGTGAACCCGCCAATATAAGGGGCCGACAACGTCACATTCCCCACTGCCGGTGGTGACTGGATGACGGACGTTCCACGATACTCAATCATAAAGGGCCCATGACTTGTTGCGCACAGGGTTAGTGGCACCCGGAGCCATGCGGACGTCACTGGCCTACCACCACGTGGCGCTGACTGGGGTTGCACAGGGTTAGTGGCACCCAAAGCCATGCGGCCGTCACAGGCCTACCACCACGTGGCGCTGACTGGGGTTGCACAGAGTTAGTGGCACCCAAAGCCATGCGGCCGTCACGGGCCTACCACCACGTGGCTCTGACTGGGGTTGCACAGGGTTGGTGGCACCGAAATTGCTGAGCGGGTGTGCAGCCTGCGATGATGACGTGTGCACTGATGTGGTCTCTGCCATTGATGCCTCAGGACTCAGCGTCATGTGTGGGACCTGCTGGGCCGTGGCGCGGGTCTGCATGATGTGGAGCATGCCATGGTGGCGGGACCTGGGCCTGGAGCTTGCACGGGCACGTGGTGTGCCCACTGGTGGACACACCGTTGGCGGCAGGTGAGCAGTGGGGCCTGGGTGCGCAAGTGCGGACAGCCAGCACTGGCCGGCGGGAGGGAGTAGGGTGCGGCTGCATGTGTGCGCAGGACGGGCAGGCGTTGTTGCCGTGTGCAGTGTGATGGATTCTGCCATGATTGACTCTGGCCTCGATTACAGATTGCAGACCTGGTGGCTTGCAGTGTATACCGGCACGTGGTTGAAGACACACCGGTGGCAGCAGGTGAGCAGTGGTGCCTGGGTGCGCGGGCGCGGCAGTGTCCCTCCTTCTCCCTCTCTCTCTCTCCCTTCCTTTCCTTCTCCCTCTCTCTCTCTCTCTCCCTTCCTTTCCTTCTACTTCTCACTCTCTCTCTCTTCCTTTCCTTCTCCCTCTCACTCTCTCTCCCTTCCTTTCCTTCTCCCTCTCACTCTCTCTCTCCCTTCCTTTCCTTCTCCCTCCCTCTCACTCACTCTCTCTCCCTTCCTTTCCTTCTCCCTCTCTCTCTCTCTCCCTTCCTTTCCTTCTCTCGCTTTCTCTCTCTGCCTTTCTTTCCTTCTCTGTTTCTCTGTGTCTCGCTCCTTTGATGTGCGCATGACACACGTTCTGATTTTGTGCTTTGTTTTCCAGGCTGTGACATCAGGATTGTCCCGGACGGACCCGACAGGAGTCTTCCGCATTGGTGTTTTGTATTGTATTCAATAAAGTTTTTGGTTGTTACTTCAATGATGAGTGACTGTTTCTCGTTCTTCTGACCACACGTGTGTTTCTTTTTGTCATTGTGAGACATCATGTGCTTTTTGTGGCTCTTGTGTCGTGCACGGTATGTGTTTGTCCGGACGAGGGTCCGGGGGGGGGGGGGCCTGGGAGTGGTGGCGGTGAGTGTTGTGGCCCTCATGGGTCTCCGAGCTGCATGATCATTGTCTCCATGGCATCTGTGGGTCTTCAGATGTGGCTCTTGGCTGGGCTCCCTTTCATGCTGCAGGTAGTCGTCCTGCTTAACACCAGCAAAAGGTAGGTGTTAATTCCCTGCTGCTACTGCGGCTTATCGCCTGTTTTTGGTTCGCATCGCAGATCTGGCAGTTCGTTGTGAAAGTGGTGTAGTGGTGTTTTCGTGTGTTTTTGCACAGGAACGCCTTCTCTGCATCTCATTAGGGTTAGTTGGTGGTGTCACCCGTGGAGGTACATTTTGAGGCAGTTATCGCGGCAATACTTGCGTTGTCTGCAGTTTGCAACCGCTTGTGAATGGGGCGTTAAATCTATCTCCACTTTTGTTGCATTAAGGTGGCGATAACTTGGAGATACATCCTTGTGAATATCCCCCAATGACGGCTGCTGCCCAGATGTATTCAGTGGAGAGCAGGAGTTAAGAAACCGGACTCGGAGGAAGAGGGAGGCTGCTTGACTGATATTGCTTCCCGTAGAAGTGATTTGCGGGATGTGTTCTTGGGGTGCACTCCATCGGGTAGTGCTACAGTAAATGTGCTGCTGTTGATGAAACATGTTCAACTGAGAAGTAAGTTGTCGCTGAACCCGAGGCAGATAGGGTGAAATAGTTGGGATAGGCTCTGTACTCCTTTTTTTTTCTAGATTGTTACCTCAACTGTATAGGGTGGTCGCCAATTTTTGATCAGGGAGAGGTGGCTGTTGTTCGTTTCTGTGCAATGCACACTTACTAAGAACATAGAAAATAAAGGTTATAAATTAAACTTGTTTCTGGACTCCACTGAAGACCAAGGCATGTGTTCTTGTCTTTAACCTCATGTACTACTGTCTAAATGATGACACCCTCTCCCCAGTACACACACACATACAAGAGGTGTACCTGACACAGGACAGGCTTGCAAGTATGTTTACAGTGGGGCTGTTTTTTTGATTGAAAGGGCCTATTTTAGAGGGGCGCACTATGTATGCCCGCACCTGTTTGGCGGGGTCACAGGGAAAGCAGGGGTTACTGGGAGTCAGGTGCTGGGGCTGAAGTCATTTCTTCTGATGCCCCAAGGTCCATCCTAATGTGCCTCTGCATACTGGGCCAAATACAATCCCTTCAGCACTTGGCTGTCAGTGGTAGAGATGGGGAACAATAATAGGGTTCTCAGGAAGGTAGTGTTGGGGGGGGCACAAACTCAGGAATCAACAACCACCTAACATTACAATAACTGAATATCCAAACCAGTGCTTTATCTCAGCGCCTTGAGACCCTTACGGGTGAGTAGTCGCGCTTAACAAATACTGATTTATTGATTGATAAGAAACATTGAGTAATACACTTAAAACAGAATATCACATGGATACTAGCATCAGATACAAATATATACTGATGCTTGGAACAACAACCTTCATTAGGGCAGCACTGAAAATGAATAGTTATTGTTAGAAATTGGGGGCCATATTTACTAGGAAATGTCAGAGTGCGGAGAAATGCCAAATTTGGCAGCGCCGCGCTCTGACATTTTCCAAATGCAGGGATTTACTACAATATGGCGCAACCCTGTGTTTGCCCTAGCGCTGGTGCTAATATTAGCTGCCTAGCGCCAACGCAGGCACCCTTGCAGCAAAGTGCAAGGATGCCTACGTTGCAGGGAATGATTGTTTATGTACAGGAACGTGTACCTTCCTGTACATAAACAATCCATAATGGCTATTTGTTACTTCTATGTATGCTGCATTCTGCAGCACACATAGAATGGTGAATCATCATTATTTAACGATTGTTTATGTGCAGGAAGGGACACCATCCTGCACATAAACAACCATTAATGGCATTTTGCTCTTTCTATGTGTGCTGAAAAATGCAGCACACATAATAACAAGCAAAAATGAGGAGAAGTAAAAGCATTTCTCCTCGTACGCCTTTCTAATGCCTGCTCTTACATGGCATTCGTTTTTGGTGCTGTCCTAGATTTACACCTCCTTGTAAATCTGGGGCAGCGTCAAAAAGCAATGTGTGTTGCGGTGGAATGCCCACAGCATCACTTATTGCATGCCCCTTTGCTGCAGAGGAGTGCGGCGGAAAGGGGCAAATATACAAGGTGGCGTTAAGCCACGCTAAGTGGCTTAGCGCCACCGTGTAAGTATTGAAAATGGTGCTAGGCCACCGGAGCGTCAGAAAAAGTGATGCTCCGGTGGCAATAGTGGCTTGTAAATATGCCCCTGGGTTTCAGGTAGGCAGAGGTATGCACCCTGTCCAAGCAGGAACCACAATCCTAGTCAGGGTAAGTCAGATATACACCCTAAGTTAACGTGTCTCACCCTCTGGTAGATTGCACAGAGCAGTCAGACTTAACTTAAGAGGCAATGTGTAAAGTATTTGTGCAGCACTTCGAACAGTAAAACAGTGAAAACATTACACACATTACGCCTCCTTGTAAATATGCCCCTTTCCGCTGAAGTCCTCTGCGGTAAAAGGGTGTGCAATAGGTGTTGCAGTGGGCGTTCCACCGCAACAGCCATTGCTTTTTGATGCTGCCCCAGATTTACAACAGCTGGGGCAGCGCCAAAAACTAATGCCATGGAATACTTGGTCTTAGGATGGTGATACGAGGAGAAATTATTATTTTCTCCTCGTTGTTTGCTCTTTCTGTGTTTGCTCATTCTGCAGCACACATAGAAAGAGCAAATCACCATTATTGATTGTTTTTGTGCAGGAAGGTGACCCTTCCTGCAAATGAACAATCACCACTGCAGCGCAGGCACCCTTGCAACATAGCGGCAGCAGCTTTTTTTGTCCCAGCGCTAGGGGAAACACAGGGGTGCGCCATATTCTTGTGAATGTCGAAAAACTGATTCAAGGAATCTTCATCTCCTGTCCAAATGTGGAAGATGTCATCTATATATCTCAACCACTTAGATATTAGTTTGGAAAAAGGGTTTCCTTGATGAATTATTCATTCCTCGAATTGAGCCATGTACAAAACTGCCAGCTCGGGACCATAGGGACATCACATTACACTCCCTTTGATTTGGAAGAAAAACTCTTCGCCAAATTCGATTTTTTTTTCTCTTAAGAGTGCATCTTGCTAAATCAATGATGAATTTGGTCGGGATTTGGTGTGGTCTTGGTCTTGTCTCTAGATAAACCTCAATTGCTTCTGTCCTTCTTATTGGGGGATTTGGGTGTACAATGATACAGCATCAAGAGTGACCAATCTTTGAATCTGTGGATTAAAGTGCAAACGGTCGATCTTAGTGATGAAATCCATTTTATCTCGCAAGTACGATAGAACTTGTCAAATGAACGTTTTTAGAAAGAAATCTATGTACTGTGCGATAGGTTCTAGCACTGAATCACAGCCAGAAACAATCGGACGACCTAGAGGTGTTGTTTCATCCTTATGTATTTTTGGCAGCAAATACATGACAGGTATTCAAAGATTGGGTTTTTCAGAAACTCACATTCTTTTGGACCAATGTATCCTTCATCGAATGCCTCTTTTAGAATAGTTGCAATTTCCCCTTGAATTTGCTTTGTAGGATCTCTCGAGATCTTTCTGTAGAACACGTGATGTAGAATCAGTCTCTGTCCTTCTTTTCTGTGATCTTCTGCAGACCAAATTACTATGGCCCCTCCTTTGTCTGCCTGTTTAACTACAACTGTGTCATCTTTTTAAAGATTTTCTAAGGCAATACGTTGGTCCTTTGTGACATTGTTTTTAATGAACTCTTTTTTCCTTTCCAGGTGATTAATAGCTGAAAAAACAGATTGCTCAAATGTGAGGACTGCTTTTGGAATGGTATTAGGTGGAGGGCAGAAAGTAGATTTGTTTCTAAGACTTGTAACTTCAGTATTCTGTGGAGGATTGTGTTCCAGAAAAAATGCTTTGAGACATATTTTGCAAAAGAATTCCAGTGCTTCTGTCTTTAAGCGGACAAAGTATGTATGTTTTGAGGGGACAAAAGACAAACCTTTCTCAAGGATGCTCTTTCAACTGCAGAGGGTTCTCTTTAGGACAAATTGAAGACAGAAGATTTTATTGGCTCTTGTAGAACTGATGGCGGGTTCTCATTTCCCATTGTTGGTTGTTTTGTCTGTTTCTTCCTCAGCCTCTTTGTTGGCCCCTCTTAAAAAAGTCTGTTTCTTTGGATGTGAAGCCTGGTTGGACGGGTTTTCCCCTGGGTCAGGTTTACCTGTAGAGTCTGAAGAAGAAGTTTTCGAAAAAGAAATGAATTGCACTTTGATATTGTTGTAAATACGGTGCATTCCTGTGTTTTGGAAATCGCAGAGCGCGGCGCTGCAGAATTTGCCGCAGCACCGAACTCTGCCATTTCCTTGTAAATACACCCCTACATTTTCTCTGAACAGCAGCAATGAAACCATCACATTTTTGGATGTTGAAGTGGTGGTAAATGATGGACATCTCACAAC
Source organism: Calotriton arnoldi (assembly GCA_963921515.1). Taxonomy (NCBI): domain Eukaryota; kingdom Metazoa; phylum Chordata; class Amphibia; order Caudata; family Salamandridae; genus Calotriton; species Calotriton arnoldi. The sequence continues at coordinate 3,689,403 of CAWUFW010000562.1, read as the reverse complement.
AACACTATATACAAAACCAACAGATCTCAATAAATTTCTCCATTACTCAAGTTGTCACCCCTGCAGTCTCAGAGATATTCTGTCGTGCGGGCAATTTTGAAGAATTAGACAACATTGTACCATCAAAGAAGACTATTTCCATCATGTCCAAAATCTGTTGAACAGACTCAAAGAACGAGGATACCCACACAAGCTGTTAATGAACTCAATGAAAAGAGCATGATTTACTCCCTGTGAATCTCTTCCTGAAAAAACCCCAAAGAAAACATTAGAACCTCTAGTTTGTGTCACAACATTTTGTTTACAAACCAATGAATTTAAGAAAATCATTTTACAGATGTGGCATTTAATTGCAAGCCTGGACGAGTCCTACCAAAGGGGATGATGGACGGAGCGCTAGAGCAAATCAAACACTCACCCCCAGTCAACTGATCTGGGTTTAATCCATCATCATTCTATAGCTCACTCCACCACCCCAGTTCAGACATGGCCATATGCAAATCAGTCTGACCCTGTGCCTCCTGGGAACAGTCCAGCCCGAACTGCCAAGCCATGTCTTCCCTGGATCGGAAACAAGCATCCTGGGACCGGTTTCGGGTTCAAAACCCTCATCAGCCAGGCTATCTTGAATCCAGTGGCAAAGTGAGCATGGGACCCACGTCTGGGCATACCCTGCCAACTTAGGGCGAACAAAGCGATACCAAAGGGGATGATGGACGGAGCGCTAGAGCAAATCAAACACTCACCCCCAGTCAACTGATCTGGGTTTAATCCATCATCATTCTTTAGCTCACTCCACCACCCCAGTTCAGACATGGCCATATGCAAATCAGTCTGACCCTGTGCCTCATGGGAACAGTCCAGCCCGAACTGCCAAGCCATGTCTTCCCTGGACCGGAAACAAGCATCCTGGGACCGGTTTTGGGTTCAAAACCCTCATCAGCCAGGCTATCTTGAATCCAGTGGCAAAGTGAGCATGGGACCCACGTCTGGGCATACCCTGCCAACTTAGGGCGAACAAAGCGATACCAAAGGGGATGATGGACGGAGCGCTAGAGCAAATCAAACACTCACCCCCAGTCAACTGGTCTGGGTTTAATCCCTCATCATTCTTTAGCTCACTCCACCACCCCAGTTCAGACATGGCCATATGCAAATCAGTCTGACCCTGTGCCTCATGGGAACAGTCCAGCCCGAACTGCCAAGCCATGTCTTCCCTGGACCGGAAACAAGCATCCTGGGACCGGTTTCGGGTTCAAAACCCTCATCAGCCAGGCTATCTTGAATCCAGTGGCAAAGTGAGCATGGGACCCACGTCTGGGCATACCCTGCCAACTTAGGGCGAACAAAGCGATACCAAAGGGGATGATGGACGGAGCGCTAGAGCAAATCAAACACTCACCCCCAGTCAACTGATCTGGGTTTAATCCATCATCATTCTTTAGCTCACTCCACCACCCCAGTTCAGACATGGCCATATGCAAATCAGTCTGACCCTGTGCCTCATGGGAACAGTCCAGCCCGAACTGCCAAGCCATGTCTTCCCTGGACCGGAAACAAGCATCCTGGGTCCGGTTTCGGGTTCAAAACCCTCATCAGCCAGGCTATCTTGAATCCAGTGGCAAAGTGAGCATGGGACCCACGTCTGGGCATACCCTGCCAACTTAGGGCGAACAAAGCGATACCAAAGGGGATGATGGACGGAGCGCTAGAGCAAATCAAACACTCACCCCCAGTCAACTGATCTGGGTTTAATCCATCATCATTCTTTAGCTCATTCCACCACCCCAGTTCAGACATGGCCATATGCAAATCAGTCTGACCCTGTGCCTCATGGGAACAGTCCAGCCCGAACTGCCAAGCCATGTCTTCCCTGGACCGGAAACAAGTCCTATGAGCACCCACTATTTGCACTTAAAAAGTACCGAAGTATTGGCAGACAAATAGTTCACGTTCATATCCCTGCACCTACTCCCAAAAGTAATCTCAGGCAACTTTGAAATCTTGCACCCTTGGAAGGACACCACAAATGTGGCACATGCGTGGGTTGCAACCAAACCATAAAGGGAATTCAATTTCAACACAATAATAACAAATGGACACATAACGTTTTTTCAAATTGTCAAACTAAAAATGTAATTTATGGGATCATTTGTCCATGTAATAAACTGTATATCGGAAAAACTAATCAGGAGATTTGCCAAAGAATCATCCAACACAAATCAAGAATACGCCGGAAAGTCATTTCAGGACCACTGGTCGATCGCTTCATGAAGAAACACCTTAGTGAAGAGGACTTTCGTTGGGCAGTTTTGGCAGTCATTCAACTAAACCCCTGTGGGGGGCAGCGTTGAAAGAAGTTTGATTAAAAAAGAAGTTTATCTCATACTTCATTTCAACACAGTCACTGATGTCCTAAATAAATGTTGGAGTTACATAACCTAATGACATCAGCACTCTATATTAATATTCTGCGTTTTTGACTTTATGGCCCCCCTTTAAGAGTCACACATTGCTACCCACTACGACTCATTTCCTGGTCCAGAAATGCTCCATTTATGCTCCAAGGTCTAATATATAAATCATCATGATGACTTCATGTCCCAGAGTGCATCTTTGTGCACATTTCAGCACAAAAACGGAACTGTAACAGTTCCAGCGTATGATTGGAAACAGGATTGGTCTAACTGCTTTCCAACGTTATTAGTAGTGTCTGCACTTGAAACCTTTTTTGACCCTTCTCTAGAGATTTACATTTGGTCCCATCATGATGCACTCCCTGGCCAAAAGACGCTTTATTTAAGTTCCAAAGTCTAACATAATAATGGCCACTATAACTACATGCCCTATAATCCATTTCGGTGCATTACCAAGTAATGCAATGGCCCATTTCCAGTTCCAGCCTTCTAAATTGCAGAAGAAATGAGGGATTGGTCCGACTGTTGCCCAATCAGTACCCAAATGCATCAGGTAATTAAGAGGTTTCAAAAGAAGCAATCCGACTTTGTCGGACTCACCGGGAGGCTCTAAGGAGGCGGCCGTTTGTTCTGCATGAGCCACTGAAAGTAAGTGCATGCACGTCGGAATCAATTAATACAAAATGACATTGCTGGCAGCAATACCTCTATTTTTGTTTGAATTTTGGTGCATATTAGCAAGACCGGCGATAATGGGCTTGCTAATATGCGTTATAGAATTCCAATAGAAGCCCAGGTTAGATGTCCTGCAGTTTCCTGCCGCTAAAAAGGCGATAATTTTATCGCCGGTCTTGCTAATATGCCCCTTTGTTTTTATCGAACGGCATTTGCCACTCGCATGTTGATTGCAGCAAGCTTAAGTAATTAACTGCTAGAATGTTGAAAAGGCCTCGGCTTTCATGCCACAAGAGAACGGAGGCCCCGATACATTTAATTAACAGGATCTGTCTTCAAAACTGTTTTTATGAGCCTCACGCAACCACTGCCATACACGCAACCACTGCCTGTCTCATTTCGATTTTATGTTTCAACAAACAGCCAGCACAAGGTTTTGCAATAAAATAGCTGAAACCCTTTAAGTAAACAGTTCAGCTCTTCAACTTTCATAGACCCGAGTAATATTCAGAACCACTGCCCCACGTTCAAACAGAATAAATCAATCTGGCATGCATAAACTTTGAGCAGCTCACACAGCCTCTTTAGAAAAATAATTATACTGATAAAAGATCACTGGTTCCACACAGGCTTCTGAAAAGATGGTTGGAGACCTTAACAGGCTCAAAAATGAAATGAAGCACAGCTTTAAAATGTAATTGATCTCGGCCTGCTTCATCATTACTTCTAAACACGTGAGTGAAATGTGATCAGCTTCTTCCTCATTCATGGAGGCCTTTGTCAGTTCCACACACTGGTAACACCCATTTTTAGGTCTTGCCTACGCAGCGCGCATGCGCTGCATAGGAAAAAGACCTTTAGTAATCGATACAGCTTTGCGGGCAAAAACGTGCACGCGTTGCATTGCTTTCAATGGCAACGCGTGCACGTTTGGCGATTCCCTAGCGGGAGCGAGCTTTGGCGTCATGTGTTAGCAATTATCTCTCCTGGCGCTGCTCGCTACCGCAAGGGAAACGCTTTCACTTTGAGGCGCGTGCGCTTGTTTTAGCCGCCAGAGGAGCCGATCTCCAAGCTTCAAAGTGAGCCGCTCTGATGGTTTCTTGCTTGTTTATTGCCTGTCGCTGCTCGCAGTTCCATTAATCAGTTAATCTTCCTGGTGCTGTCCCCACACCACAACCTGCTCATCCCTGCTTGTTTATTTTGGCTTCCCCCTCCCGCTTCGCATTATGAGCCCTCCCCCACCCTCTGAGCACAAATGCAGCGTTTCCATTAATCAGGCGGCAACACTTCCTCCCTCCTCCTCCAGCAGCATTCGCTGCTCTGCCCAACCACCTCCCTCTGCTCCCGCGGATTTCCCCGCTCCACCAAGGCCACCAAGAAGTCGGGCTCCTGGCTGGGGACCACTTTAAGCCGCTGCAATACCAGGACCTCATCGCCAAGCCTGCTGCTGCCCTCCCCCCCGCCCCCACAAACGCAGCATTTCACTTCCGTCGCTGCTTTTCATTACTTGCGAGGAGGTAGTGTGTGTGCTTGGCACGCTGGCAAAATGTGCTCAGCTGACAGCATTTACCACGGATGCTTCGCTTCATGTATTTTTTCAGGGACTTAACAGCCCCAGTCAGATCCTCTACATATCCGTGAGCCACCTGGCGCTCCAATATGAACCCGGGGACCCGCAGTACTTCTATGACAGCAACAGACTGCTGCCCTTCTTCTGCCAGTCTATTGCCTGATGCATGTGCAGTAAGATTAAATACCCAACTGTTTTCAATCTATTTTGGGGAAGATGGGATGCTCGGCATCGATAGCCTTACATGGAAAGGCTTCATGTCTGCACACACATGTACGCCTCTGTGCAAAGGGTTCTTAAGTGGTTTGTGTGCACTGTTTTTTATCACGTTAATATATGTTTTAGTTGCCCATGGCAGTACTAAAGTTAGCTTGGTAAGTAGACAGGTGCAAGTGACGGGCGCCATTGCAGACCGTTTTTTGGTGTGGTTCTCTGTAGCGCTCAAGGCCCACCTGGTTAGATCTCGGAGCTTCATATAAAACAGCGAGCATCTTTCTATCAAGTTGCTGTGCTGTAAATATAACATGTCGCTCTGAAGCGGTGGACTGTTGTGGCACTGCCAGAAGTTCCCAGCTCCACTGCGATCTTACTGACTGCTCTGGGGCATGCCCACACGAACTGTGGTCCCTGCAGGCTGGTAAAACTCTAGCATATGCAAGCTTCTATTTGAGTGGCGAGTTGGGATGGCATGTAAGTGTCTTACGATTTGTGCACCAGAGTGTGTGTGTTCCAAAACAATATGTGCTTCAGAACTTGTCGCATCTTGTTATCTTCTTCACTCTGATAATCTTTCCCATTATCATCTCCAGATCTCCCATTGTTTAGGGTGGGGCGCCATTCCTTTTGTAATATAGACTAAACAGGGACACAGTATGGTTTTTTGCACCAAAATATTTATTATTTACCATTACAAACGTACCCAATAGAGGCATAAATCACATTTCCAATGAACAATAAATACAGTAGAAACACAAGCTTAGGTGTGTCTGACCCTTCACCAGTGACACGAGAACTAACAGTAAATGTTGTGCTACATAGGATAATCTGATGCTTCGCTAAAACGTATAAGATCCAAAAGGCGAGACCTATTGGCTATGCCAATGCTTGTTTTATTTAGCCACAACAATTTCCTGCAGAATAGATATATTTTTTTTTTTTTGCAGATGTATATAGCGCGAACTCGACCCGAAGGTATTGGAGCGCTTTACATGAGCACCAGTTACGTTACACAAGGACTCATTCATTTAAAAAAAATATATTTTGGTAGGCACGGGGAGATTGAGTGATTTGCCCAGAATCACAGGATGTGGAGTCGACCCCGAGGCTCGAACCTTGGTTTCCCAGCTCGGCAGTCTAGCCGCGAGACCACATCCTCTCCCCAATATATGATGATATGCATCAAAGAAGTCGGAGCACATGTGATTGAAGCCCATGTAAGTTGCTATGTGAAGTCGAATTGAATAATAGAATTCAGCCTAATACCCCACTAAGTCTGAAGATTTTAAAGAGAGATTTTTATTTGTTCTTTTTCTTTTTCTTTGCACACAGTTGGTAGCAGTTCTCGGTCTTGAGGAGAAATCATAACTTGTTCCGGGTTCGAAATGCGTTGACAGCAGAACACGCCAGGGGTATTGCAGCCAAAACACAAAACGTTTTGCATGACATAGGGCACAATATATAGGAACAATTTCCAATTTCATGGCCCCTGTTGTCCATCTTTGGTGACACTTTGTTGCTTCCATTCCCTGGCTTGTCCATTAAGTAGGGGCCCCCACTTATTTCGAAATTACACTTAGGCTTTGGTGTTAAAATTGGGGTTAAATTTGAGAACTGTGGGGCAGATTTAAAAGAAAGTGACGCATCTTTAGAGATGCATCACTTTCCCTGCGCCACCCTGAGAAACCCTTGCGCCACCATGGATGCGCCATATTTACAATACTGCGCACCATGGCGCAAGAATTGACAGATGGTCAGAAATTCAGACGCATCTGTTGGGGCAAAAGTCACGCATTGCTGGAGTCATGTCGCAAGCACGATGCAACTCCAGCGATGTATTTTGAGGCCTATTCCCACTACACTGCATCACTTCTTAAGCCTGCTTCAAGCAGGCGTAAGGTTTTGATGCAGTGGCGTCCTAGAAGTGATGCAGTGAAATCTTGTAGATTTCACTGCGTCACTTTTACGAGGCTTTCCTGTGTGGGAACTCCCACCCTGCATATATTATACCTGACGCAGGTATAATGTAACGCAGGGCTTTACAACGTGACGCATCTCCCTATATGCGTCACATTGTAAATTGGGCGCATTTGTTACGCCGCCGCTGCATTACAAAAGTGACGCAACGGCGGCGCAAAAGTGTTGCAAGGGGCTTGTAAATCTGCCCTTGTGATTTTTTTTTTGTTCATATTTTTGTTCATGTTTATTCCAAGTGCATGTGCCACAATTTGTGTTTATTCACTGTTTAATGTATTGTGTGGTATGCTTTTAATTCACAAGGAAATGGCGCAGCACGGCGCTGCTGCAAATTTTGCAGCGCTGCATCATTTGAAAAACGCAGTGATGCACCTTATTCACAAGAATATGGCGCACCCCTGAGTTTTCCCTTGCGCTGGCGCCAAAAATAGCTGTCTAGTACCAACACAGACACCTTTGCGCCATAGTGCAAGGGTGCCTGCGATGCAGGGATGATTTCCTGCAACACAGGCACCCTTGTACCATAGTGCAAGGGTGCCTACACTGCAGAGAATCATCCCTGCAACGCAGGCACCCTTGCACTATAGTGCAAGGGTGTCTGTGTTGCAGGGAACAATTGTTTATGTGCAGGAAGGGACACCTTCTTGCACATAAACAATTTTTAAAGGCAATTTGCTCTTTCTATGTGTGCTGCAGAATGCAGCACACATACAAAGAGCAAACAAAATGTAGAAATAAAAGTATTTCTCCTCGTTGCGCCAATCTAACGCCTGCTTTTGCATGGCATTAGTTTTTGGCGCTACACATCCTTTTATATCTGGGGTAGCATCAAAAAGCAATGGATGTTGGGGTGGAACGCCCACATCAACACTCATTGCACACCCCTTTCACGCAGAAAACTATGTGAAAGGGTATCATATTTACAAAGTGGTGTTAAGCCATGCAAAGTGGCTGAACACTGGTTTGTAAATATGGTGCAGGGCATAGCGCTACCAAAACGTCGAAAACAGTGACATTCTGGTGGCACAATCCCCTTGTAAATAGGCCCCAATGTTCGTGTGACACAATGTCAGTACTGGCTCTTGTTTTGAATTTACTTTCTGAAAGTCGCATTTTCGGAATTACAATTTAAAATCTAACTTCACCACAAATTGACCTTTTAAATTGTGATTCTAGAGACACCAGATTTGCAGGTCCCATCTCTTCCCAATTGGAAATGACACTTATAAGATGTACTAAGCTAATCCCAGTGTTAACGTATGGGAGAGATAGGCCTTGCAGTAGTGAAAAATGAATTTAAGAGTTTTTCACTACTAGGACAGGTAAAACTTGAAAATACATGTCCTACATTTTAGATACGTTGCATCCTGCCCTTGGGCTATCCACGACCTACCTTTCGGGTGTCTTATATGTATTAAAAAAGAAGGTTTGGGCCTGGCAAGAGGGTTAACTTGCCAGGTCGAAAGGACAGTTTAAAACTGTGTACACACGGTCTTCTATGGCAGACTTGAGACATGCTTACAGGGCTACTGAAGTGGCTGGCACAATCAGTGCTGCAGGCTCACTAGTAGCATTTAATTTACAGGCCCTGAGCACATGTAGTGTACTTTACTAGGGACTTATAAGTAAATAAATATGCCAATTGTGGATAAGCCAATGTTACCATGTTTAAAGCAGAGAGCACATGCACATTAGCACTGGTTAACAGTGGTAAAGTGCCCAGAGTCATAAGGCCAGCAAAAATAAAGTCAGCAAAAAAGTCAGGGGAAAACCACACCAAGGACGCCAGGTCTAACACGTGTCCACCGCAGCCGAGTCCACTTGTGGGCAGAGCTACCCAACCCTCTGGGAGTTCTCTTCACTAAGGTGGAAGAACCTGGAGAGACCATCAGCATGACGTGGTCTGTTTTGGGATGGTGTTCCACCGTGAAGTTTATTCTCTGTAGGGCGATGGACCACCTCAACAGTTTGGGATTCTCATTCTTCATCTGCATTAACCATCTGAGGGGTCTGTGGTATGTCTGAACCAAGAAGTGAGTACCAAACAGGTATGGTCTCAGCTTCTTCAGTGCTCGGACCACAGCAAAGGCTTCCATTTCTATTGCGCTCCATCTCTGTTCCCTGGGAAGTAGCCTCCTATTGATGAAGTCTACAGGCTGATCCAGGCCTTCTTCGTTTAGCTGTGAGAGGACAGCCCCTACAGCATGCTTTGAGGCATCTGTCTGTACAATTAATTCTTGGAAGAAGTCAGGGGCTTTGAACATGAGTGCTGAGCACATGGCTTCCTTCAGGGTATCAAAAATGTTATGGCTCGCCTCTGTCCAGATCACCTGATGTGGCTGCTTCCTGGAAGTCGGCTCTGTCAAGGGGCAACAATGGTGCCATATCCCTTGATAAATCTCCTGTAATAGCCAGAGAGGCCTAAGAAAGCTCTCACCTCTGTCTCGGTCTTGGGGGGGCTGCACCTTGCCACCTCCCACTTGGTGACCCAAGTAGACCACTGAACCCTGCCCTTTCTGTGCTTACTGGCCTTGATAGTCAGGTCTGCATTCCGCAGAGGCCGAAGCACTTCCTGGAGGTGGCACAGGTGATTCTCCCAGCTAGAACTGAAGACTGCAATGTCGTCTAGGTAGGCGGCACTGAAGTTCTCCAACCCAGCCAGGACCTGGTTGACCAACCTCTAGAAGGTGGTAGGGATGTTTTTCAACCCGGAACAGTAAGTGCCCTTCTGGGGTCGAGAATGCAGACCTCTCTTTAGCCCCCTCAGTCAAGGTAATCTGCCAGTACCCAGATGTTAAGTCAATGTGCTGAGAAACTTGGCAGCTCCAAGCTGATCTATGAGCTCATCAGCTCTGGGGATGGGGTGCGCGTCAGTCTTGGTGACTGCATTGAGCCCACGGTAGTCCACACAGAACCTGAGTTCAGGTGTGACACCTGGAGGGGCAGCCTTGGGGAGCAACACCACTGGGCTGGACCAAGGGCTGTTTAAGGGCTGAGTAACCTCTAACGCCTGCATCTGTGAGACCTCCTCCTTAATGCTGGCTCTCACCATGTCAGACAACCTGTAAATGTTGTTCTTTACAGTATCAATATCATGGGTACACCATGTAGTGAGTCCTGGGGTAAGGGAGAACAAAGAGGCAAACTGCCCCAGCAACTGGAGACAGTCTCTCTGCTGTTCTAGGGTCAGTGTAGGGGACAGGCTGACACCCTCCACTGAATCATCCTGTTCCTTGGAAGATAGGAGGTCGCGGAGAGGTTTACTCTCCTCTTCTACCCCATCAGTAACCAGGAGCATGGTAAGCTCTGATCACTCGAAGTGAGGCTTGAGGCGAATGACATGAAGGATCCTTATAGGCTTCCTCGGAGTCTTGAGGTCCCCCAAGTAGGTGAGCTCACTCTTGCTCTCCTTCACCTCAAAAGGCCCAGACCAGCGGTCTTGCAGGGCCCTGAGCTCCATCATCTATGCTTTTTGGCCAAGCTGAAACTCCACCAGAGTGGCATTCTGGTCATAACAGCATTTCATGTCCTCCTGGCTGGCTTCCATATTCTCCTGGATGAGCTTCCGGAAGAACGCTGTCTGGTTGTGGAGGGCCAGCATGTAGAAGACCACATCTTGGGGGGAGGGAGGCTCTCCCAGGAGCTTGCTCCCACCCCTCCTTCACCAAACTGAGAGGCCGTCTCACAGGGTACCTATACAGAAGCTCAAAGTGGCTAAAGCCAACCCCCTTCTGCGGTACCTCCCTATAGGTAAACAAAAGGCATGGCAGGAGGATGTCCCACTTCCACCTCATGGGCTCTGGTAGGCCCATAATCCTGCCCTTTCGAGTCCTGTTGAACCTTTCAACAAGCCCATTGATTTGTGGGTGATAAGGAGTGGAGAACGTGTAGGTTACCCAACACTCCTTCCACATGGCCTTCATGTACCCTGACATGAAGTTGGTAGCCCAGTAAGATACCACCTCCTTGGGGAAACCCAGACGTGTAAAGATTTCCACCAGTGCCCTGGCAACAGCAGGTGCAGTCACAATCCTTAGAGGGATACCTTCCGGGTACCGGATGGCATGGTCAACCAAGTCCATAACGAACAATGGCTGTCTTGGGGTCAAGAATCATGATAATGTTGATGCCCACCCTTTCAAATGGGGTACCAACCACAAGAAAAGGTTGCAGGGAGGCCTTGCACTTCCCCTTGGCTTGCCACTCACCTGGCAGGTAGGACAGGATCTGCAGAATGTATCTAAGGCCTTCCTCATTTGAGGCCAATAAAAGTGGGTGACAAGCCGGTCAAAGGTCTCGCCTTGCCCCAAATGACCTGCCAGGGGTACATCATGAGCCAGCCCCAGTAGGAAAGCCCTGTAGCACTGGGGGACCACCAACACATGGGTTGCACCAGGCTAAGGAGCCTTAGGCTCACTATACAGGATACCATGCTCCCAATATATCTGGTGTTTGCCAGAGGCACCACCAGTCTCAGCCTGCTGACGAAGACCCACAAGATTAGGGCATTCCCTCTGCGCCTTGCAGAACTCCTCCCTGGTGGGACCCCCCCTTCCTGCTGCCAGTTGGCCAGCTTAGGTAGCTTCCCCAGTTCAGCCCCATCCTCCCCTGTAGCTTCAGGGGCATCCCCCTCAGGGTCACCCTCCTCCCAGACCATGGGAGTTACAGGAGCGGGTTTCCCGCACCCCTTGCCCTTCCTCTTTTTGGCAGGCACCTGGGCCATCTTTCCAGGTCCTCTTGACTACCCTTTCAGGCTGCCATGGACCGTGTGTTCAGGCACACCCACTCAGGCAACCCTAACATCTCCAAGTGGAACCTGAGCTCCACCTTCTTTCAGGTGGTATGCTCCAGGTAATAGCTTGGCAGACAATCCACAGGCATGAAAGCACTAACATTTACCCTCAAGAAACCTGAGATCCCCCCCATTCAAAGGGAACCAGAGCCACTGGCTAGTGACTTTCACAGTTGTCAGTTATAACAACTTGGTCAAACAAATTAGGGACTACCTACTCTCAGGACACCAGATAACACCTGATGGTGGTCATACTGGGTCCAGTGCCTTTCAGAGCCTCCACACTCTGCCCATTAATGGTGACCCACTGCCTGTAGTTCCTAGTATTACTAAACATGTGGGGTTTCTACACCATTTCTTAGTCACTCAGGGTAACCTCTACTCTGTCCCCCACACTATCTGGGACAATCTCCTCCCATGCACTACACTAGCCAACCCCAGTGACTGCCCACAGAGGGGGGGGCTGTGTCCGCTTGGGACACTTGGCATCTCCCTTGAAATGCCTCTCCTGTTGGCATTCATAGCACTTAGCTGGTGCCTTCCCTGCAGACCTACTATCAGGGAGCTATCTCTTTTTCTTCTCAGTAGGGGAATGGGAGTTCTGACCCAAAGAACTATTTTGGGGCCCTTTAGAGAACTTGCTTTTATTTTTGTCCCCCCCCCCCCCCTCCTTCTTCTGGTGATGCCCCCTCGATACCTTCTTGTGGACCGTGGTGCTGACCCAGCAGTCCGCCTCATTAGCAAGCTCCCTGGGGTCAGTGAGCTTACTGTCAGCAAGGTGTTGGTACAGATCTGGAAAACAAAGACTTGGCAAGCTACTTGGGGTCAGAGAGCTTACTGTCAATAAGGTATTGGTGCAGATCTGGAAAACAAAGACTGAACATGTGCTGCTTTGCAATAAAGTTTTACAGCTCCTGATAATCTTTAACTTCACTGTCCTCCACCCAACCATCCAGTGCCTTGCAAAAAATAATCAACACAATCCACCCAGGTCTGTTGGGATAGCTTCTGACTGCACCTGAACTTCTGCCTATACTTCTCTGGGGTCAAACCATCCTTTCTGATCAGGGCTTCTTTCATGGGGGGTACCTCATCCTGTCCTTCCTCTATAGGGCCAGTAGGGTGTCCCTTCCCTCACTAGGGATGTGCCTCCACAGACTCGCCCTCCCCCCCCCCCCCCCAATCCACTCAGAGATCCTGTGCATCTGCAGGGCAATCTCATAAGCCTCAAGCCAGGTATCTTTCTATGTCATCTCCCACCGCAAAGTCAGGCACCAGACCTTTGGGAATGTGGACCCTCCTGTCAGAGGGCAAAGAAGAAATGCTGCCACCATCACTGCTGAACTTAGCCTGCCTGGCCTTAATGTCCAGCTCCTTCAGGCTCAGTTCATAAACCAACATTAGTTTCCTTTCCTCTATGGCCAATTTCTTCTTCTCCTCCTCCTCCATGACCAGCCTTTTCTTCTCTAAGGCTTTCTCCTTCTCCAGTTTTAACTTGGCTAGCTCCAACTTGAGCTTCCTTTCTTCCCACCTGTCCTCCATCTCCTCTGGGGACAGGTCTCTGGAAGACACACTGCTCCCTGCCCTGGGAAGGATATCTAATCCTGGGAGTATGTTACCCCGCTTCTTAACAGGTCGCAGTCCAAAACCCTCTGTGGGTCCTGGTCCAATTCCTCCTCATCCTCCAGCTCCTCATCATTATCCAACCCTTCCCCCTCATCTGCTGGAGTCTGGAGGGCCTCTGCCCATCCTCTCAAGGCTTTTGGAGCTCTGCTTTTTAATGCTCCTCTTAGCAGACAACCCCTTGTCCTGACAAAACGCCTTGAGCTGGGCCACTGCGTAGCTCTCCAGGTTGGTCAGCTCAAAGTCCATCTTTGCAGGTAAGGGGTCACAGACACAACAGCCAGGTAGAGTCAAAATGAATTTGGAAAAAGCAAAAAGGCCAATCCGGGAGAACTGACTCGAATTGGTCTTAGGTGTGGAACAGTAGTGTACACCAAGTCACTGTATGGCACTGCAAAAACACAAGTCCTATCCTCCCCGCTGATCACCGATGTTAGAAATTGGGTTTCTGGTTGGCAGAAGTATGCACCCTCTCCAAGTAGGAACCACAATCCTAGTCACGGTTAAGTCAGATACACACCATAAATTAACCTGTGCTCACCCTGTGGTAACTTGGCAAAGAGCAGTCAGGCTTAACGTAAGAGGCAATGTGTAAATTATTTGTACAACACTTCAAAAAGTAATGCAGTGAAAACACCATAGAAAGACTCCATTCCAGTTTAGAAAAATGGATTATGATTTTATAAATAAAACAAGACCAAACAACAAAAATCCAATGAGTAGAAGTAGAGATATGAAACAATAAGCACCTATGGGGGTTATCTCGTCGCTCAGGACCGGGGCAAAGTCAAGAGTTCAGGCCAACCATGATGGAGTGCATGCTGGATTGGGGAACCGTGAACGGTCTGCTCAACAAAGTACCTTGATACTGGTTGCAATAGCAAGATGGGGTGAACTACCGAGCGATGCGTTGGTGTCGATCCCTGCAGTCGAGGTAATGCATCGAATTTTCTCCATGCAACAATGGCGATGTACTTGTTCCGAAAACAAAGCACCAAAGGCGTGATGCGTTGGTTGCGAAGTGGGTGCGCTAGGTTTCTCCACGCAGTCGAAGGGGTGTGTCGAGCTTCTCATACTGCAACAGCGGCGATGTTTCGGTTCTGGAGGCAATGAGCTGGTTCCGAGTATGATGCACCGGTTCTTGTTCCTGCAATAGCGTTGATGTGTCGATTCTGCTTCACACAGCAGCGAATGTGTCAGTTCCACTGGAGCAAGCACCTGGATCCACTACCAAGGGAAAAGGCGCAGGAGGTGAGTCTTTGATATCCCTGAATCTCAAAACAGGAGGCAAGCCAGCATGCCCTTGGAAATCACTCTGGGTGCAAGTGTCCAATTCTTCCTCAGCAGGGGCAGGGGGTAGTAGGCAGCAGGGTAGCAGGGCAGCACCGCAGAAAAACAGTTTTTCCAGAACAGCAGTCCAGCAGAGTGGCAGTCCTTGTAGCAGCACAGCAGTCCTTTGTCCTGCCAGAGTTTCTTCACAGGGCAAGAAGTGTCTGATTTGGGGGGAAGTGAGAGACCCAGTACTATACCCAGTTGTGCCTTTACAGTGGAGGGGACTTCAAAGAGGGGCTTTGAAGTGCAGAGAGGTCCTTTCTTCCCAGCCCTGGCTCTGGGCTCACTAAAATGGGGTAATCAACCCCTGGACACTGCCTAGTCAGGTGTAAGGAAATGCTCCAAAATACTACGCCTTCCCAGGTGAGGCGTAACGAGGAGAAATACCTTCATTTCTCCTTGTAATTCCCTCTTTCTATGTGTACTGCATTCTGCAGAAGACACAGAAAGAGGAAAATTCCGCAGTGGATTGTTTTTGTGCAGGAAGGTTCCCCTTCCAGCACATAAACAGTCCCCCTTACAATTTGGCTCCCGGACGCTTCACTCGTCCCGCGCTCCCTGGCCGCTTAGAGGATTGGTTCCTCTACTTGTCTCCGCCCGATTTCTCCACCACGGATTGATGGACCCCGCAGCCGGCTCCATTCCAGTTCCCTAGGTTCGTCTTTAAGCAGATTACTGCCACTCGCCCGGCACCTGGATTCATCACGGGGATCGACTGACCCCTCCAGACCCAGCAGCCTTCCGTCTTCCCACGCTGACTCCTTTTCAATTAGTGGATTCAAGCTTACCTGACGCCTCGCCGCCTCTGGCCTCACCATACCTTCTGATTGATCTCTCCCGCCTGGACGCTTGACTATGCTAAGTTCAGCACTCCTTTGAAATTAGTGACCATTGTCCTGATGATGACCTGAAATCAATCAGGTTGAAATGCAGTCGACTACCAAGCATAGAACTTTGGCACTTTTGTGGTCAATTTATTTATCCCAATTCTAAACACCAACATTGTACATATTTAATTTTGTAATTCTTGACCACATTGTTCATTTTTTATACTTCTTGCGCCGTTCACGCTGTTTTTCTTCACCCCTGTGTCACTGCGCTGTTCACCATCACTAGCACGCCCAGTGCTCACTTGTGTGGTATGGTCACTTTATATTGAATTGTATTGTAGTGCTGTTATAACTACTTACAAATAGTAACTTTTCATCTTACCCTCTTCGTTGTGGTCTCCCTTCTTCCTTTCCCCTACCCTATGTGATTTATATCACTTTTAAATTGCCTTGTTCTAATGATTTCCAGCTGAGACATTGTTGTTTGTTACAAACTTCTGCCCGGGCTCACCTGGGTTAACGGGTCTACTCCTGTTTTTGCTTCCCCTTACAATGAAGGCACCCTTGCAACATGGTGCAAGAGTGCCTGTGTCGGTGCTAGGCAGCCAAAACGGCCTCAGCGCAGGGACAAAGACAGGAATTCGCCATATTCTTTTAAATATGCTGCATTCCTGCCCTTTCTCTGTCACGCAGCGCAGCAAGATGACTTGCCTCACTGCATGACTCCACCATAAATATGGCCCCATATCTATTAAGATATGACGCTCTTCAGCTCTCTTTCTGCTCTGGCACACTTGAGGCTGCCTAGTGCCAATGCAGGCACCCTTGCACAATGGCGCAAGGGTGGATCCGTTGTGGTTAGGATTATTTTGTTTGCAGGCAGTCACACCTTCCTGCACAAAAATAATCCAAAGAGCCATATTCCTCTTTCTTTGTGTGCTGCAGCACACATGGAAAAAGTAAGTAACAAGAAAACCTCATTACGTCTCTGTCCGGAGAGTACACCATTTTGGTGCAAACCCAGGTTTACAAGTCCTTGTAAATCTGGGTTTGCATCAAACTAGATGGGTGGATGCATGGAAATGCCCAAGCTCCAAACCATGTAATACCTACCCGACGCATAGTAACGTAAGGGAGCGCTATGCGCTGCTTTGCGTTATCATGTGTACTAAGCCACTCAAAGCCAAGCAAATTGGCTTTGTGTGGCTTAGTACATGCCAAAAATGATTTTACGTTGGGGCTGCACTACAAAAGTAACGCAACCATGACGCAAAATCATAGTAAATATGCCCCTAAATGTTTTATGGATCCTCCAGAAGTAGTCAAGAAAAGAGTAAAGCAAACAGAGATCAAGATGAAAAAATACTATGACCACAAAAAGGGTAGAAGATGCTTTCTGTGGCTGAAGGTGATTGTTATTGTAAGAACGAGAAATAGTAAGTTAAGAAGACATAATTATTTCTCACATAATGGACCATGGAACGCGCTGTTGGTCGAGAAAGGCTCTGTACATGTGGAAAATAGTAACTGGTGGTCCAAAAGTTATGTTGTGGTTCTAAAACAAATGGAAATGTTCAGATGGGATGATTATCCCACACCTTAATTTGAGTGAGAGGAAAAGTACATGTGTTTGTGATGAACGTCATGTTGAACAAAAGTGCTTGTCACAAGAGGGTGATGGTAGTAATGCACATGAGATAAAGAGTTCAAACGAAGACTCACAAGTTGCATTGTCCAATGATGATGCTCTATGTAGATCGGAAACCAATGGTATGGAGGAACCTGTAAGTTATTCTCGTTTTGGCAGAATAATCAAATTATCTGCTCATCTTGAAAGCTAAGAATGCAGCACGCATAGAAAGAGGAAAAAATGAGGAAAAATAAAAGTATTTCTCCTCGTTGCGCCTCCTTACGCCTCCCCTGTGGATGCATAGGATTCTGAGGCATTCCCAGGTTTATGAAATGTTGTAAATCTTGGAATACAGCAGAATCCATGGGTGTTGCGAGGGAACACCCACAGCAACACCCATTGCACGTCCCTTTCACTCAAAGTGCTGCATGAAAAGGGGCCGTATTTACAGAGCCACGAAAAGCCACACAGAGTGACTTTGTGGCCTTGTAAATATGGAGCACCACACTGCGCCACTGGTTTGTCAAAAAAGTGATGCCCTGGCGGAGCAAGGGGCTTGTAAATATGCCCCTTAGTCGGGACCTTTTTAGAAAAGTGACAAAAAATGCTAAGTACTCTCTGAAAGGCCTAACTTACTCAAAAGACGTAGGGCCATATTTACAAGAACTGCAGCTAAGCAGTTTTGACGTTCCTTAGTGGCAATTTTTTTACCACTGCCAACGACCAAATCCTAACGCTATGGGGCATATTTACAAGCCCCTATCGCCACAGAAACGTCACTTTAAGTGACGTTCCTGTGACGATATAGGCTACGCCTTATTTACAAGGCAGGGTTAAGCCACTTAACGTGGCATAATGCTGCCTTGTAAATAAGGCACCCTTTCACGCTACAGTTAGCGTGAAAGGGGCAGGCGTTCCACCGCAACACCCATTGATTTTTACACTGCCCCATATTTAAAAGGGCAGCGTAAATATGGGGCAGCGCCAAAATTAAGACCAGGGAAATCCTGGTCTTAAACAGGCGCAATGAGGAGAAATGTTTCATTTCCCCTCGTTTTTTCTCTTTCTCAGTGTGCTGCGTGGTGCAGCACACATAGAAACAGCAAAAGGCCATTGATTGTTTATGTGCAGGAAGATGACCCTTCCTGAACATAAACAATCAATTTAAAAAAATGACGTTTTGCAACTTCTGTGTGTGCTGCATTAAGTATTACACATAGAAGTTTCAAAATACCATTTCAGATTGTTTATGTGCAGGAAGGGACACCTTCCTGCACATGAATAATCTTCCCCTACAACGCAGGCACCCTTGCGCTATGGTGCAAGGGTGTCTGTGTTGGCACTAGGCTGCTCAAATTAGCGCCAGCGCAGGGGAAAATGCAGGGCTGCACTTTATCTTTGTAAATCCGGTGCAGCCCTGCGTTTTGGAAGTGACGGAGCGCGGTGTTAAGCCAAGGAGGTTAACGCCGTGCTCCGCCACTTTCTAGTAAATATGCCCCGATGTTTGCATTGTATTTACAAGACATACCTACATGGCGTTAGGATTAGCCAGCGGCTCGGAAAACTGTCACTAACACTTGCATCAAGGCGATAGAAAAATACACGTTAGCGTTAAAGAAGTGACCGCCGGCCAATTAGCGTTCACGTTAGTCAGCCCAACGTCACTTTTCAGCCTCTAGAGGCAAAAAGAGCTCACAAATACACCTCTAAGGAAAAAAATAAATAAAAAAACACCGGAATGCAGAATGGAGCAGCCAGGGCCAAGTTTAACACAGGTCTACAACGCCCCCAAGCCCCTCAACTGCCAGGATGACCAGTCAGAGTTCCAGGGGAAGAGGAAATGCAGAATCAGGGCCTCATTTATGAAAAGTGGTGTATCGCTGGGGAATAACAGTGATGCAGCACTTTTCATTGCACCATCCTTGCGACACCATGGCAGCCGATACCTGGAAGCGCGGCAGTCCCCAGGGCCTGGAGGCCTGACAGGGCCTGCGTCTGAGACACGGAGTGGGAGTGGCCGGTGCTTTGGGGTTACTGCGGCGGCCTGACGGAGGAGGCGGGCGCGTCGGGCCCGAGCCTGTGGGCCATAGTGGTATACATTGAGGCGTCGGCGATCGCCCTTACCTGGTGGCGAAGTCTTGCAGGTCACATGGAGCACATTGCTGACTTGTGTGAGAAGATCGCCTGGTGCCCCTTGGAGCTGTGATCGGAAGAGGCGCTCCTGCTCACTGATGTGGGGAGGTTTGCATTGCATAATACTTGCCACCACTACACCGGGATGCACATACGGGATTGCCTCTCTGCATCACAGGCCGGATGAGGTGGCGCTGCCCGGACGCTGTGGAGGGTGAGGCCCCTGTCCCAAACTTGTGTGGTGGGAGCACCTCGACTGTTGCATCCCACCTGCATCGGCAGGTTCCCTAGCGGACATGGCGGCGACTGCTGTACCCAGGCTTGTGAAATCCAGTCTGGCTGAGGCTCCTGCTGGCCGAGTCACAGATTCGGAGAGAGCGCGGCGGATTGAGCCCTGGTGTCGATGTTCAGGTGAGGAGAAGGTGGGACGGGGAGTGGAGGAGGCCCTGGGGTCGTGTCGGGCCCAGGCCCAGTGCCTGTGGGTGGCACACACCGTGTCTTGAGCAATCCCTGCGCTATGGCGGAACCACATCGCCAAGGACACCGCACAAGACTGGTGGGGGACTCCACTAACTGGCTCAAGTTGCTGATTACGGCCGTTGGTGGCGGAGGGTGCCAGGGACACGGGGGTCAGTTCGGTCCCAGGCCCTTGGGCACGCAGCTTTATCCGCCGTTACTCGATGGGGCACTGGGAGACATGGAATCTGGTCGCCACTGTTAAATCGGAGGAGGGATCAGGTGGTGCTGCCTTTCCTCGCCCCCTGTTAGTGCGCTTTTGGGTGTACAGGAGATTTCCATCGGTGCCGCCTGAATGAAGATCCCTGGCTAGCATACACTGACTGGAGGAGAGGAGCCGGCTGACCGCACTGCACCGCATGTCATACATAGTGCCTGGGTGTCTGGTGTAACGATGGGCCGCCTGCACACAGGGGTGTTGTCAACACCTGGCAGCTCCTCCGTGTCAGTGGACTGAGCAGCTGGGGGTCGCTGGCCGCCAGGGCAGTTGACAGCAGACACCGTGGGCTCCAAACTAGACTCTGTACTCGCGGCTGTGGAGAAAATAGGTACCTCCCTCGAACAAATGCGCACCTCCCTTAAGGGCTTCCTTGACAAAATCACAGTCGACTTCATCCTGGAGCACGCAGATCATCGCAAGCTGACTGACAAGGTACACGACTGTGAGAAGCTGGCTTAGTATATGATGCACACTTATGTAAGTGGGCACCCCGCACCAATCCAGACAACCCTTATGGTGATTTTAGTGGTCTTGGAGAACCTTAGAAAGCTCTCTAAGTCGTAGCTGTGGAGAGCAGCCTTCAGGCTTAGTCCAGAAGGAGTGTAAAGCAGCTTGTTTTATCAGAACATAATCGTATAGGTATAGATTAAGTGAAAAAGAACCACACAGTGTATTTATAAAAATATGTATTTATTATAAGACACTCACTAACACATAGAGATATCTCCTAGTCGGAGATGTACACAATGCACACAATACTTTTCAATAGAAACAGGCAAGTAGCACAAAATACACAGTGGTCACCAGGGGGAGACCAAACTATATGCTAAAATAGAGGTATGCGAACCACGACTCAAGTCAAGACTATACCCAGAAGACGTAGACGTGCCGTGGACCCAAGGAACCACCTGAGGTAAGTAACCAGGAGCCCCACGGAGGCCGTGTGCAGAGTGGGAACACGACCGCCGGATCAATACAAGTCAATGGGTAAGTCGCGATTGCAATTTTAAAGATGAAGGACCCTTCCCAGTGGACCCTGAAGAAACCCAGTGGAAGACAGAAGGTTGGAGAGTCACCCCACCCATGGATACCTTAGAAACCAGGATACCTGAACCAGGGAAGCCGGGTGCATAGGTGTGAATTGGCCCCGGAAACCGCTGTCGAACCCAATGGAGGACTTCAGAAAGATGCCGCTGCTGGAGAAGATGAAAGTGTCCGGTGGAACCCAAAGGTGGATTCAAGATGTAAAGAACCTGAAACCAGAGGGGACAGAGTCTACGTCACTCAGGAGTGACCAGGAGGCACGGAAGATGAATGCCCACCGATGTCGAGTGTTGCAGGAGAGCTGAAGGTGACCTTGAAACTGCAGCTGTGTGGACTAGGCGATGCTGTGGAAGACCAGGAGCTATACACGAGCTGTCCCACGTCGGATGTCAAGAGTTGAGGGGTCGGTGTCGGCGGGAGCACCAACAAGCCTTGGCAACTGCAACCAACGTGGAAGTTGAAGAAGATGCAATGTCGAGACCAGCAAGGTCCAGGGGAGTCACCACAAGCGGGGAGTCAGGGCAGACCCCAAGCAATCAGGGGAGCCCAGAGAATTCAAAGATGACCCTCAAGAGGACCCACAGGCCAGAGCCACTGGAGTCACAAGAGGACCTCGAGCAGCACACCAAAGATGCAGGCCCACGATGCAAGTCATGCGGTGAGGACAAAGATCTTGGTCACTGGAGATGCTTGAGGTTGGGGCTGCTTGGAGCCCGAAGATCTTGGTGGAAGGAAGCCAACAAGTCTTTGCAACTGCAAGTCAACGCGGTGCACAGGGGTTCAGTTCCTGCGGCTCTGACGAGGGATACTGGTCTCTAACTTGATGAGAGGACAGGTCAGTCCACAAGGGATGTGAAGAACCACCACCTGTGTTGCTGAGCCTTTCGGAGTCCGTGGGAGCCCAGGATCAGCAGACCAGTCAGCTTAGTTGCGGTACCTGCAGATGCAGGGAAGTGACTCCTTCACTTCAAGGGAGATTCCTTCAGGTGTCTTGGATGCCCACAGGCCTTGGAACGTTCCTGTATGGTGCACAGGCACGGACGTTGCAGCAGACTAGCAGGGCGAGGAGATCAGGAGCAGCAGGAGTCTTCCCGGTTGCAGCCTTGATGCCCAGAGCAAAGTCCAGCGAAGTCCAGAGTGCCCAGATGGTTGAAGAAGTGGTATCTGAAATGAATCTTGTCCCACGACGAATCTAGGGAATCACCCACAGGTAAGCCCTTAAATACCCTCAGGAGAGGGTTGGGACGATTCAGCGGTCCCTCCCTGAGGAAGGGCTAGACATGGAGGAGGATACCCCCCTGTCCTTTGTCCAGATTCACGCCAGAGCGGGAGCCAATGGCTCCCTGAAGTGGTTTGGACTGGACTATGCATGCAGGGCACCAAGTGTGCCCTGCACACAGACTGTGTGGCGCTGGCAAGCACTCCCATCCTGCCCCAATACACTAAACCCTGTCTGGGAGGTGGTCACACCTCCCTGTGACAGGATACCTATTGTCCTGCCTTTCCCTGCCCGAGCTTGGCTCAGCAGCAGGAGGGCAGAAACCTGCCTCTGGCCGGCAGCGGCCCTAGCTTGCTTTCCAGGTCTGTAAGACTGGTACCGGGAGCACCGAGGGCCTCCCAAAGGAGCTTTACGGTGCATGGAAGCATACCTCCCACACCATTTACGGTGTGGGGGTATGATTCCAACATGTTTGATACCAATCATGATAGGCTTTTTTACAGCCAGCTTCGAGATGGTCATCGCGTAATGACACGGTGCCCCTCTATATGTTATATGGCTGTCTCACTTACAACACTGGAGAATGGGGGGCGTGGCTTGGGAGCCAAGCAAGATGGCGGCTCTTTAGCGGAGCTCCGGATCTCGATCCCGAGATATCCCAATATCCGCACATTTATCCGATCCTGCCAACATCCACAAGCCGTCGATGCACTGAGGAACATCGGGGGCAAGTAACGAGCCGTACACTGCCCGTGGGACACTGTAAATAAGCAGGCACGGAACTCCGACAGGAGCGAGGCCTGCGCAACATTAGCCAGAGCAACCAGCACGGTGAGGAGCAGAGGCAAGGCTGGAGGCGGCCGCAACGCGCTTCCATCGCGAGGTGGGGGCGCACAGCAGTTGGGCCGCTGACAAGAGAGACACCCCCATGCTCTACGCCCGGCCATCACGGGACAGAAACGAGCGGGATAGGCGGCTATACCAGCCGCGGTAGGCCCGGGGAGCTGAGGCCGGCAGCCGTGGTGGTCGGTACGGAAGGGCGAGAAGCGAAGCCCTAACACATGGCGCTCACAGTGGCAGGACTGGAGGTGGCTGCAATTTACTCCTATCGCGCAGTGTGGGCATGCAGTAGCTGGGCCATTATCGAAAGAGACTCCCCCCACGCTCTATGCCCGGCCGCCATGGGACACAATCGAGTGGAGCAGGCAGCTGAACAAGCCACGGTAGGCCTAGGGAGTGGAGGCCGGCTTCCGCAGTGAATTCCAGAGGTCTGGCTGTGGTCACGACAGACTCGAAGAGAAACGGTAATATCGGCGGAGCCGATGCCCCCGGGAAGGGGACAGTGCGGCAGAGAGCAAGGTGAGCCGCAGAGAACAGCGGCGGTGACCAGGGGTGACGAAGTGTACGCACGGTGCGCAACAGAGGGGGGAAAAGAGCCGGAGCACCAACACACAACGCTCACTACCAAGTGGGCGAGCGAGCTCCATATCCAGAACCCGGGGAATGCTGTTATGTTATGTTATTTTAATTTTATAAGGCGCACAGCTACCCTAAGGTTTCCCGGCGCCGAGGAATACACAACCGTGTATACACAACCGTGGCTTTTAGATCCAAAGTGAGGAGCTACAATTAAGGGAAACCGACCAGGGCCCCCACTCGACTGGTGAATTTGGCGGCCCCAGGTGTGGCCCATGTCAATTCAGGGAAGCGGTACTGGGCAGCACCACTGAGCCTTTATAGCCTCACTGAGACGGGACAGATTGAAACCGCTGTGCGAGGTGCCTCGGGGGCTCAAAGCTAAGGGGAAAAACGACAGACATCGATTGCTGCACAGGGTCCCCGGATGAGGCCCAAGGGACAACCCGGGACGCAGACCAATAAAATGGACAAGTACGTGGTCCCGAAGCTAATGGCAGCGGCCCAGGAACAACGGCCAGAGGAGACTGCGGAACCCTCTCTGATTGCAATAATGGCGGCAATTAAAGATTTGAAAAGTACGATAGAGCCCAAATTAGATGCAGTGACGGTGGATGTGAATCTTCTGCGGGCTGATCTTCATAAGATAGCTGACAAAGTCACCGCTACCGAGACGGAGGTGGCACACTTGCAGACCAGCACGAAACGCATTGAAGAACAAGTCCTGTCTCTCACAAAGCAGCAAGAGGTAATGGCTGCTAAACTGGAGGATCAAGAAGGGCGGGCATGCAGAAACAACATTAGAGTGGTGGGGTCCCAGAAGGCATGGAGGGACCGAGTGTCAACCTATTTCTGGAGGATTTAATCCTCAATTACTTAAAGCCTAAACAACTCTCCAACTATTTTACCATAGAGCGTACACACAGGGAACCCATACCCAGGTCAAAGCCTGGTGCCCCACCCAGAACAATCATCGCACAGATCCTTAATTTCAGGGACAGAGATGCTATTTTACAGGCAGCGCGTGCACACGGAGACCTTCACCAAGAAAACGCAGTGATCCATTTCTTTCCGTACTTCACGCTACAAGTCCAAAGGCTGAGACGAACTTTTGAGGGTGTCAAAAGAGAATTGCGCAGCAAAGAGATCAAATATTCGATGCTGTTTCCAGCAAAGTTGAGAGTGGTTGCCGAGGAGAAAACATGGTACTTTAACACAGCAGAGGAAACCTGGGAGTGGCTGGAAGGTTGGCGCACAGTGGGCCACAACCCCCAGCAAGATAGAAGACAGGGACCACAGAAAGACAAGTCGGGGGGGGGATTAGCGACAGAGGGAACCCATACATCGGAAAAGGACACGTTTGAGAGGAGGGTCTGGACTAAGAAGGCAACGCGAATGTGCTACACTTGTAACTGTATGCATGAGATCGGACGCCATACTATTGGTGAGAGGGGGAGACAAGACATTGTGAATTGGACTATACCCACTGGGACAGGTAATCAACCAAGGGCCCGACGTGATGTCGGCGGAAACAAAGCTGAAGTCAGGGGCGTATGGGCTACGCTGGGGATCGAGGACGGTGCTCCAGTTTGTTCGGCACCTGCCAACCCCCGCTTAGTTCTCAAGTTCAAGGGTGACAGGCACTCTGCGAGTTGGGGAGGTGGGTGGTTGTTGAACCCACCAGCAGGGTAGCGGGTAGGGGGAGGGGAAGGTATAGTTGGGGTATGAAATGTTATTTCTGTTATTTTAGAAATGTTTATTATTTGTTATTCAGATGTCGGATTGCGGGATTAGTGCAGTATTCAGGATACGAAGTGACGTGGCGGATGCATAAATGGTTATTGAAGGAGCTACTGTACCCCAAATGGAGGATCAAAGTGTAAAGATGCAGTGGGAACACCAGCGCGCCACCAACCTTAGAGTCCTGGTTTGGAACGTACACAGTCTGGGTAATCTAATTAAACGCACAATAGTTTTGCAGTACCTACATAGACACACCCCTGACCTGGCACTGCTCGAAGAAACACACCTGAAGGGTAACAAATATTAAGCATTGGATAGCTACGGATACAGGCTCGCAGCGCACTCAGGTTACACAACAGGATGGAGAGGGGCAGGGATAGTGCTTAGGACAACTCTCTCCCTGGTAGTGAGGAAGATCTGGCATGACCCGCTAGGACGATATGTGGTGCTCACAGGGACATGGGAGGGACAGACCCTGAATATTGTTTCGTGCTATATACCACCGGCCATGCACACGGAGGCATTGGGGGCCCTGCTGGTTGAACTCCCGCCAGGGATTTTAATACTAGGGGGAGACATGAACTCCACTATAGACCCAGAGAGAGATAGAGAAATGAAGGCAAACAGAGGGCAGGGAGTGGAGCCACTTCAAGCATTTGCAGAGGCCATGGGCATGACAGATTTATGGCATCTGCACAACCCCCGAGACAATACACCTTTTACTCAGCAGTGCATGGCAGTTACTCTCGTATAGACCATGTTTTAACAAATAGAGGAAGTGAAGGGTGGTTTCGAAACACCCGAATTGGACCGCGGGGAATATCGGACTACTCACCGGTGGAAGTGACCCTGCAGGGCCCGACAAGAACTAACATACTGCCACCTAGAATAAACCCCTGGGTCTTCAAGAATAAGGATCTAGTCGAACAAATTAAAGAACTCGTACAACTCTATTTTCAAGAAAATGAGGGATCAGTGGAATCGGCATGCACCCTATGGAAAGCATTTAAGCCAGTAATAAGGGGACATATCCAGGCTCACCTTGGGGGGCCGTAAAAAAGAAAAAAGGATCCAGTGGGACACATTAGATGAAGAAGTAGCTTCGCTGGAGGCGAGGCTAGAATATTAGCTGGGGAAAAGGCAGATCCACCACTCGCGCATCGTCTTGACATTAAAAGGCAGGAAATGAAGGACCTTGAGGACAACGCCGCAAGGTCAGTTGCCTTAGCAACACAAAGAAGGCTATATGGCCTAGGTGATAAGGCCAACAAAATGATTGCATGGTTGGAAAAGAGGGACAGGGAACGAAACTGGGTGGCCGAGATATGTGATTCCCAGGGGTCAATGCACACTACTGGTGAGGGGATAGCAGGGCTTTCGCGGATTATTACGAGGGGGTCTATGCCTCCAACCCCACCAGAACAGAAACAGACTGTCGGGAACTATTGATTGATGTTCGACTCCCCACGTTGTCCGATGAGGATAGAGAGGGCATGGAGAAAGATATAACAACCGAAGAGATAGCGGGAGCCATACAAGAGCTGCAGGCGGGGAACGGCCTGCCAGCTGAGTTATTTAAGGGCACGGCGAGCGTACTGGACATGTTTGATGAGGCCAGTGAAAGAGGCTGCCTATCACTAGACCAACGAACAGCCACCATTGTGGTAATACCCAAAACGGGTAAGCCACCGGATCAATGTAGCTCCTACAGGCCTATATCCCTGTTAAGCATGGAAGTTAAAATTCTGGCTAAAGTCCTGGCGAACCGCCTTGTGGGGACGATCACAACACTGATACACCCCGATCAGTCCGGATTCATACCGCACCGGAGTACCAGGCTAAACCTCAGACGCCTGTATGGCGTGATGCATTTTACCACATCCCGCCCGGGGGAGGAAGTGGCGCTGCTGTCATTGGACGCACGTATGGCGTTCGACAGCATCGAATGGCACTACTTATTGGCAGTTCTGGAAAGATTCGGGTTTGTCCCCCGGTTCAATCTTGGATCAGGTTGTTGTACAAGAGCCCACTGGCTAGGGTGCGGGTGAATGGCTCTGTCTCCCGCTCTTTCGCCCTATACAGGGGGACGAGATAAGGGTGCCCAATGTCCCCCATACTATTCGCGCTGGCGTTAGAGCCGCTCGCAGCATGGATAAGAGGGGATCCGGTGGTGTCTGGAATAGCAGGTGGAGGACAGTGGGAAGAGCGAATATCCTTGTATGCACACAATGTCCTATTATACGCAAACACAAGGAGATGATGGACGGAGTGCTGAAACTTTTCAGACACTCACCCCCAGTCACAGATATGGGTTGAATCCATCATCGTTCTTTAGCTCACTTTGCCATCCCAGTTCAGACACAGCTATATGCAAATCAGTCTTGACCCTGTGCCTCATGGGAACAGTCCAGCCTGAACTGCCAAGCCATGCCTTCCCTGGACCGGAAACAAGCATCCTGGGACCGGTTTCAGGCTAACAGCCCTCATCAGCCAGGCTAGCTTGTTTCCAGTGGCAAAGTGAGCAAGGGACCCACGTCTGGGCATACCCTGCCAACTTAAGGCGAACAAAGCAAACACAAGGAGATGATGGACGGAGTGCTGAAACTTTTCAGACACTCGCCCCGAGTCACAGATCTGGGTTGAATCCATCATCGTTCTTTAGCTTACTTCGCCACCCCAGTTCAGACACAGCTATATGCAAATCAGTCTTGACCCTGTGCCTCATGGGAACAGTCCAGCCCGAACTGCCAAGCCATGTGTTCCCTGGACCGGAAACAAGCATCCTGGGACCGGTTTTGGACTAACAGCCCTCATCAGCCAGTGTCTGAAAAGCTTCAGCTATCCGTCCATCATCTCCTTGTGTTTGCTTTGTTCGCCTTAAATTGTCAGGGTATGCCCAGAGGTGGGTCCTTTGCTCACTTCGCCACTGGATTCAAGCTAGCCTGACTGATGAAGGCTGTTACCCAGAAACCGGTCCCAGGATGCTTGTTTCCGGTTCAGGGAAGACCTGGCTTGGCAGTTCGGGCTGGACTGTTCCCATGATGCACAGGGTCAAGACTGATTTGCATATAGCTGGGTCTGAACTGAGGTGGCGAAGTGAGCTAAAGAATGATGGTGGATTCAACCCAGATCTGTGACTAGGGGTGAGTGTCTGAAAAGTTTCAGCGCTCCGTCCATCATCTCCTTGTGTTTGCTTTGTCCTATTATATGCGACAAGGCCTCGTTTTACTATCAGCAGGCTACTACAAATATTCCACCTATTCGGGGGCTAGTCAGAGTACCAAATCAACTGGGATAAGTCCCTCGTGTTTATGCTTTCCGATGGGCCGGTGCCCACTCTCCCTGGAGGGATAAAGCTCCAATCTAAGGAAAGTTTCAAATACCTAGGTATTAACATCGCCAAAACAAAAACAGAATTCATGGAGGGAAACTTGTTGCCCCAACTGGAACGTCTGAGAAGGGATGTTGCTCATTCGAAGACGTTGCCGATCTCCCTGATGGGGAGAGCGGTGTTGTTCAAAATGATGTCACTACCGCACATGTTGTATGTTCTCCCAAACACCCCATATACGATACCTGACAGGTTCTTCAGGGAAGTGGACAGTGAACTGCGGAACTGTTTGTGGGATGGGGGAGGCGCAAGAATAGCACTCGCCAAAATTCAGAAAGGTGTATATGAGGGTGGTCTTGCTGTACCGGACCTCAAAAAATAATACTGGGCATCGCAATTGATAACAATCAATGACTGGATTTTTACAGATAGGAATGACCCGGCATTCCGGGGAGATCACCTGGTAATGGGGCCAAGAGGATATCCAGGTGCACTGTACCAGAGAATGGCAGGGAAGCATATGCCCCCACATACAAAGACCGTGCTAGACGCGTGGAAGAGGGCCAATAAGTTCCTCGGTGGGATAATAGGCTGAGAGAACGAACCCAGCTATGGGACAGCGATCTGCTAGAGGAGGTAGGCAAATTACAGGGCTTTAATAAATGGAATCTGCTAGATATAGCACATCTGGGAGACATATGGAGGGGTCGGGCGATAATCACGTTTGAAGACCTACAGAAGGAGTATCAACTAGCGGACACAGAAAGATATAAGTACATGCAGTTGGGGCATCCACTCCATAGGCATATTACAGAGGGGGAATGAATTCCAGAGTACAGCCCCCTGGAGGATCGACTCCTATTAGACCCAATCCCAGAAAAGGCATTATCCTTCACATATATGAAGATTAACAACAATTCGCCCGATCCCCTGAAGACTCTGCGAGAGGCCTGGGAGGCCGACATTGGCCTACTGGAAGACGATGATTGGGCAGAGTCTATACAAAGCCCAAGAGAGGTAGCAGTTAGAGTGAGATTTAGGCTAATACAGCTAAGGATTCTTCATAGATCATACTCCAAGAGCGTAGTTCTGCACAAGCTAGGGCGCACCCACACAGATTGATGCATACGGGGCTGCGACCAAAGAGCTACCTTTTTCCACACCATGTGGGAGTGCCCAGCTATACAACAATACTGGGGAAAAGTAATATGAGTTATGTCAGAGGTCCTTGGGCAGAAAATTCCTGTAGATGCCAGGTGGCATATATTATGTGTAACGGGGGAGCAGACATGGCCGAAATATCAGAAAATTTGGCTACTGGTGGCGTCAATGGTGGCCAAGAGGAATATTGCCAGGGCATGGGGAGCCACCCTCTCCCCGAAGGTGGGTCAATGGAAGGCCGATCTTGATTGGTGTAGCACAGCAGAAAAGATAGTATACGAGAGTAGGGGATGCCCAAGAAAATGGGAGAAAATATGGCACCAATGGGAGACGTATAGGGATTTATGAGGAGGGGAGGGGGAGGAGGGAGGATAACATGCTCGATAACAGGGGGGAAGGGGTTGTTAATGATTAATGGGGTCAAGGAGATGAGATCCGGAATAACTGTTGTACCAGTGGACTACAGAGTTGGACATGTTGCCTTCTGTGTTTATATCTCCAAATGACAGCCGATATTGTACTGTACACTGCAACTGATGTATGTTTAATAAAAAGATTATTTTTTTAAACAAAACACTGAAGAATGGACTCGTAGGTTGTAGGGGTGTCCTGCTCATGCAGGGGCACCCTCACACGTAGAACCGAGAACCCTGACTTCAGGATTGAAAGGCCTGCTCTAGGGGTGACTTATAAGTTTTAAGTGCAGTGACCTTAGATATAGGGAAACCTATATCTTTCGTAAATGGTGCTAGCACCAGCTTACACAGGCTGCAATGGCAGGCCTATAGTTACAATTTGAGTTGTCTCCCATGGGTGGCATAATACATGCTTCAGCCCATGGGGGACCCCTTGTGTACCTATGCCCTGGGTACCTTGGTACCATATACTAGGGACTGATAAGGTTACACCAGTGTCCAATCTGGGATGTACCTAAGTACTTACCAAACCAATTTAGGGGAGAAAGCACAGAGACTAGGGTCCTGATTAGCAGGATCCCAGTCCAACTAGTCAGAAACAGCATTACATCAAGCAAAACGTGGGGGTAAAAGCAGATCCTTCTTTCCTACACAACCCCCCCCAAACGTAAGGAGATGAGACTAACCTTGCCCAGTTGAGTATTCATTTTCTAAGTGGAAATATCTGGAGAGTCCATCTGCATTGGCATGGTTACTCCCAGGTCTGTGTTCCACAGTATAGTCCATCCCCTGTAGGGAAATGGACCACCTCAAAAGTTTGGGATTTTCACCCTTCATCTGTCCAAGCCATAAGAGGGGCTTGTGGTCTGTCCTAACAATGAAGTGGGAGCCAAATAGGTATGGCCTCAGCTTCTTCAAGGCCCAGACCACAGCAAAGGCCTCCCTCTCAATGACTGACCAATGTTTCTCCATGGGAGGGGTCAACCTCCTGCTGATAAAAGCTACTGGTTGATCCTGGCCCTCTGCATTAAGTTGTGATAACACAGCCCCTACCCCTATCTCAGATGCATCTGTCTGGACAATGAAAGTTTTGGAGTAGTCAGGACTTTGCAGGATGGGAGCAGTGCACATGGTCTGCTTCAGTCATCAAATGCCTTTGACAGCTTACTGTCCATTGAACTTTCTCGGGCATTTTCTTTGATGTCAGATCATTCAGGGGAGTCACAATGGACTCATATCCCTTTACAAATCTTCTGTAATACCCAGTCAGGCCCAAGAAAGCTCTGACCTGAGTCTGGATAGTGGGAGATACCCAGTCCATAATGGTCTGGATTTTGCTCTCCAATGGTTGAACCTGGCATCCACCTACCAGATGGCCCAATTATACAGCCACGCTCTGCCCTATCTGGCACTTGGTGGCCTTGATACTGAGGCTTGCCTTTTGCAGGGCCTCCAGAACATTTCTGAGGTGGACCAGGTGATCTTCCCAGGAGGAGCTAAAGACAGCTATATCATCCAGATATGCTGCACAATAGGCTTCCAGACCTATTAAGGCTTTATTCACCAGCCTCTGAAATGTGGCAGGAGCATTCTTCAGACCAAAGGGCAAATTGATAATTTGATAAATTGTTAATGCCCACTAGGGGTTGAGAATTCTGTTTTTGGCTTGTCATCCTCAGCTAATCTGATTTACCAGAAACCAGCTGCCAGGTCAAATGTACTCAGAAACTTGGCTGAGGCCAAAGTATCTATGAGTTCATCTGCCCTGGGAATTGGATGGGCATCAGTCCTAGAGACTGCATTGAGGCCTCTGTAGTCCACACAAAACCTCATCTCTCTTTTTGCACCCTTGGTGTGAGTTTTCGGCACAAGGACTACTGGACTAGCCCAGGGGCTATCTGAAGGCTCAATTAGCCCCCAATTCCAGCATCTTTTGGACCTCTGTCCTGATGCAATCCTTGACATGGTCAGACTGTCTGTAGATTTTACTCTTCACAGGTAGACTGTCACCTGTGTCCACTTCATGGGTACACCAGGTAGTTTGACTGGGTGTCAGGGAGAACATATGCCTGTACTGACTGAGGACTTGCCTGCAATCAGTCTGCTGTTGATCAGTGAGGCTGCCTGCCAAGGCTATTCCATCTACTGATCCATCATCAGGGTTCTGAGAGAGATCAGATCAGGGAGAGGGTCACTCTCTTCCTCCTGTCCCTCATCAGTTGCCATGAGCAAGCCCATGTCAGCCCTGTCAACAAAAGGGTTTAGGTGATTCACATGAAGTACCCTACGGGGACTTCTTGGAGTACCTAGGTCCACCAGGTAGGTGACCTCGCCCATTTGTTCAAGGATGGTGTGAGGGCCACTCCACTTGTCTTCGAGAGCTGCTGTGGCCACAGGCTCCAACACCCACACTTTCTAGCCTGGCTGGTAAACAGTCAGGACAGCCTTTTGGTCATGCCAAGCTTTTTGAAGTTCTTGGCTGGCCTCCCGGTTTTTGCTGACCTTCTTCATGTACTCAGCCATGCGAGAACGCAGGCCAAGGACATAGTCCACGATGTCCTGTTTGGGAGGTTTGGAAGGTTGCTCCCAACCTTCCTGCACTATACACAAGGGACCCCTAACTGGATGTCCAAACAGAAGCTCAAATGGGCTGTAGCCAACCCCCTTCTGAGGAACCTCTCTGTAGGCAAAGAGAAGGCAGGGTAATAAGACGTCACATTTTTACCGAAGCTTTTCTGGGAGTCCCATGATCATACCCTTTAGGGTCTTGTTGAACCTTTCTACAAGCCCATTGCACTGTAGATGGTAGGGTGTGGTAAACTTGTAGTTTACTCCACACTCTTCCCACATAGCAGTAATGTAACTAGACATGAAGTTTGTACCTCTGTCTGTTAAGACCTCCTTAGGGCAGCCCACTCTGGAAAAGATTCCCAGGCGGGCCCTGGACACTACAGGAGCTCTTGTGGTTCCTAGGGGAATGGCCTATGGGTACCTAGTACAATAATGGGTGGTCCCAGTAAAGGTACATTCAACAGTGTATAAAAAATATATAAACAAAGGTTTCACAAACTTCAAAGAGAACGTATATATATTGCAACAGTGTTATTTAATCACACTGAACACATATTAATTGCAAAAACACTTTAAAAAGCTGCAAGTGCCCAGAGGAAAAAAGGGGGGGGGGGGGGAGAAGTAGGGAAAAATCGGTGATTTAGGTGAGGGTAACTGGGTACGTGAAGTTAGAGTATTGTGCACATCACATTATTCTAATTGCATGGCACATCATTTAGCCAAAAGCTTCACAATTACATTAGTAATTTATTGTATTCTATAGCCATGTGTAGGAAGCAACACAACACAGTAAAACAATTACTGTTGATTATACTGGCAACATATAAAGTGTCGACGTTTCGACCCCAAACTTAGTGTAGGTCCTTGCAATCCTTACAAAGGGGGTCTTCCTCAGGACTGTAGTGATGGGGGGGCACCTAGGGATCGACACCAGAAAAATTACTTAGAACACAGATGACCTCAAAACACTAAAAACGTATAAAGTAACAGAAGGGCATCAGTCCCTATTATTTACCGTGAAAAGCCCCGCTCGGGGAGGCTGGTGAAACAAGTCGGGCTCGAGGGCTCCAAACAAAGGAGAGCGGAAAAACGCACCTGTAAAAATAAGGTGCATATAAATCTACCCATCTATTGTGTTAGGTTGGGATACATTATGAGCAATGGTGAATTATAGTCTCTTACTTGGAGGGTGAATCAAAGTAATAATGTCCCTTCCACCATATTCGCTTAAATGAGAACCAGATTCCTTGGTTTAACTCAAGTAGTATTAATCTGAAAAATAGAGCACAGGAAACAACTGCTATCAAAGACCCTAAAAACAAACGGTGGGTAGTGTATTAAGGCCACCGTGTCATAACCGATATGTATAAATACCTGTCAGTTTAATGAATTCCAGAGTCAACCCTTTATATGTTTTTAGTGTTTTGAGGTCATCTGTGTTCTAAGTTATTTTTCTGGTATCGATCCCTAGGTGCCCCCCTCCTCCCCCCCCCATCACTACAGTCCTGAGGAAGACCCCCTTTGTAAGGATTGCAAGGACCTACACTCAGTTTGGGGCCTTTGGACAATCCGCATCCCTTGTCCAATGGGTCTTCGCCTTACAAAGGTAGCACCAAGGTTTCTTTTTGCCTTTCTTCGAATTTTGGGACTCACCCCCAGATGCAGGTTTTTTGGGGCCCTTGAGAAGACTCTTTTTTTATCTTTGCAGTTGTCCCCACCCATATCCTGGGATTTAGAAGAATCTTGCTTCTTCTGGTCACCTCCATTGCCAGGATTCTTCTGCTTAACCCTGATTCTGACCCACTTATCTTCCTTCTTTCCCAATTCTTGGGGAGAAGTCAGATCTGAGTCCACCAGGTACTGATTCAAAAGCTGATTCTGACAGTTATTAAGGATGTGCTCCCTCATAATCAAATTGTACAGTCCCTCATAGTCGTGTACCTTGCTTCAATGAAGCCAGCCTTCCAGAGCCTTAATAGCACTCTCTACAAAATCCACCCGGTCCTGGGCTGTGCTTTCTGGGTGTATCTGAACTTAACCCTGTACTGTTCTATGGTTAAGCCAAACCCATCTATGAGAGCACTCTTCAGTACTGAGTAATTGTCAGCATCTTCTTCTCTAACAGCGAGGAGCTTATCTCTCCCTTTGTTAGCAAAGGAGAGCCACAGGATAGCTGCCCACTGCTCTTGAGGGACCCTCTGAACTTTACAGGCCCTCTCCAAAGCAGTGATCCATTTATGGATATCATCCCCATTCTGGTAAGGATGGACTATCCTGCTCAGGTTCCTATTGTCAAAAGAAGTTTCTCTGGTTCTAGGGACACTGTTGCTGCCACCATGGGACTCTAGTCCCAGTTTCATCCTAGCTTTCTGGACTTCTAGGGACTCTTTGTCAAGGGCCAACTGATCTCTCCTGAGCCTAAGCCTTGCTTTCATAAGTTCAAGCAGTTGGTACTCCCTGTCAAAAGAGCTGTCCCTCTTACTAGATATGGAGGTCCCTATAGAATGTCCCAAAGCATTAGATTCTCTAGAGGAGGATCTAGACCTCCTCAGCCTACTCTGGACCCTCCCAGGAGGAACAAAGGGTGTTTCCTCTGTTCCATCTGCACTATGCCCTGAGGGATCAGAGTGTGGCAGGTTGGACTCATTAGAATCCTCCTTCCCAAACTCAGAATTGGGATCATCAGGAAGAGCGCCTGATGCTCCCTCTTCCCCACCCATATTTTCCTGTTCTTCTGCGCTCACAGGATGACCATTATCCTTATGCAGCAGCTCGAAGACTACACAGGGTCCTTAGTTCCTAGAACCTTAGACCACTGTACTGAGCAGACTGGGGTACACTAGTATCCCCAACTAAAGACATGGTTCTAGGTGTAGTGAGGTGTTGCACCTACCTAACGTAGTGGAAACTAAACTCTCTGAGGTTGGAGAAAGGGTTGTGCTAGACCCTTTATCTACCCAACCCTAAATTCAGTAGAACCTACTTATTCTAAGCTGTATTATATATGCCTAATATTAGTGATGGTTTTTCAATGAATCCACACCAAGATTATCTGGTAAAACAATCCAGTCTTGAATCCCAACTGCTGCACACCAATGTGAGAAGCTGGCTTGGTATATGATGTACACTTATGTAAGTGAGCACCCTGCACCAATCCAGACAACCCTTATGGTGATTTTAGTGGTCTTAGACAACCTTAGAAAGCTCTCCAAGTGGTAGCTGTGGAGAGCAGCCTTCAGGCTTAGTCTAGAAGGAGTGTAAAGCAGCTTGTTTTAACAGAACATAATCATATAGGTATAGATTAAGTGAAAAAGAACCACACAGTGTATTTATAAAAAGATGTATTTATTATAAGACGCTCACTAACACATACAGATATCTCTTAGCCGGAGATATACACAATGCACACAATACTTTTCAATAGAAACAGGTAAGTAGCACAAAATACACAGTGGTCAGCAGGGGGAGATCAAACCATATACTAAAATAGTGGTATGCGAACCACGACTCAAGTCAAGATTATACCCAAAAGATGTAGAAGTGCCGGGGACCCAAGAAACCACTCGAGGTTAGTAACTAGGAGCCCCACGGAGGCCGTGTGCAGAGTGGGAACACGACCGCAGGATCAATGCAAGTCAATGGGTGAGTCGCGGTTGCAATTTTAAAGAAGGACCCTTCCCAGTGGACCCTGAAGAAACCCCATGGAAGACTGAAGGTTGGAGAGCCACCCCACCAATGGATACCTTAAGAACCAGGATACCTGCACCAGGGAAGCCGTGTGCATAGGTGTGAAGTGGCGTCGGAAACCGCAGTCGAACCCAATGGAGGACTTCAGAAAGATGCTGATGCTGGAGAAGGTGAAAGTGTCCGGTGGAACCCAAAGGTGGATTCAAGATGTGAAGAACCTGCAAGCAGAGGGGACAGAGGGGACAGAGTCTATGCCACTCAGGAGTGACCAGGAGGCACGGAAGACGAATGCCCACCGATGTTGAGTGTTGCAGGAGAGCTGACAGTGACCTTGAAACTGCAGCTGTGTAGACCAGGTGATGCTGTGGAAGACCAGGAGCTGTACATAAGCTGTCCCACATTGGATGTCGAGAGTTGAGGGGTCGGTGTCCTGCGTGAGCACCAAGCCTTGGCAACTGCAACCAACGTGGAAGTTGAAGAAGGTTCAACGTCGGGACCAGCAAGGTCCAGGAGACTCACCACAAGCAGGGGAGTCAGGGCAGGCCACGAGCAATAAGGGGAGCCCAGAGAATGTAAAGATGATCCTCAAGAGGACCCGCAGGCCGGAGGCATTGGAGTCGCAAGAGGACCTCGAGCAGCTCACCAAAGATGCAGGCCCACGATGCAAGTGATGTGGTGAGGACAAAGATCTTAGTCACTGGAGATGCTTGAGGATGGGGCTACCTGGAGCCCGAAGATCTTGGTGGAAGGAAGCCAACAAGTCTTTGCAACTGCAAGTCAAAGCGGTGCACAGGGGTTCAGTTCCTGCGCCTCCGACGAGGGATACTGGCCTCTAACTTGGTGAGAAGACAGGTCAGGCCTCAAGGGATGTGAAGAACTACCACCTGTGTTGCTGAGCTTTTCGGAGTCCGTGGGAGCCCAGGATCAGCAGACTGGTCCGCTTAGTTACAGTGCCTGCAGATGCAGGGAAGTGACTCCTTCACTTCAAGGGAGATTCCTTCAGGTGTATTGGATGCCCACAGGCCTTGGAAGGTTCCTGCACAGGCACAGATGTTGCAGCAGACGAGCAGGACGAGGAGATCCGGAGCAGCAGGAGTCTTCCCGGTTGCAGCCTTGATGCCCAGAGCAAAGTCCAGCGAAGTCCAGAGTGCCCAGACGGTTGAAGAAGAAGAAGTGGTGTCTGAAATTAATCTTGTCCCAAGACGAATCTAAGGAACCACCCACAGGTAAGCCCTTAAATGCCCTAAGGAGAGGGTTGGGGCGATTCAGCGGTCCCTCCCTGAGGAAGGGCTGAACATGGGGGAGGATACCCCCCTGTCCTTTGTCCAAATTCACGCCAGAGCGGGAGCCAATGGCTCCCTGAAGTGGTTTGGACTGGACTATGCATGGAGGGCACCAAGTGTGCCCTGCACACAGACTATGTGGCGCTGGCAAGCGCTCCCACTCTGCCCCAATACACTAAACCCAGTCTGAGAGGTGGTCACACCTCCCTGTGACAGGATACCTATTGTTCTGCCTTCCCCTGCCCGAGCTTGGCTCAGCAACAGGAGGGCAGAAGAGTGTCTCTGGCCGGCAGCAGACGAGCAGGGCGAGGCGATCAGGAGCAGCAGGAGTCTTCTCGGTTGCAGCCTTGACGCCCAGAGCGAAGTCCAGAGAGGCCAGACGGTTGAAGAAGAAGTGGTGTCTGAAATGAATCTTGTCCCACAATGAATCTAGGGACCCACCAACAGGTAAGCCCTTAATACCCTAAGGAAAGGGTTGGGACGATTCAGCGGTCCCTCCCTAAGGAGGGGCTGGACAAGGGGGAGGATGCTCCCCTGTCCTTTGTCCAGATTTGCACCAGAGCGGGAGCCAACTGCTCCCTGAACTGGTTTGGACTAGACTATCAATGGAGGGCAACAAGTGTGCCCTGCACGCAGACTATGTGGTGCTGGCAAGCGCCCCCACCCTGCCCCAATACACTAAACCCAGTCTGGGAGGTGGTCACACCTCCCTGTGACAGGATACCTATGGTTCTGCCTTCACCTGCCCGAGCTTGGCTCAGCAGCAGGAGGGCAGAAACGTGTCTCTGGCCGGCAGCAGCATTAGGTTGCTGTCCGGGTCTGGAAGACTGGTACCAGAAGAACCAAGGGCCTCCCAAAGGAGCGTTACAGTGCATAGAATCATACCTCCCACACCATTTAAGGTGTGGGGGTATGATTCCAACATGTTTGATACCAAACATGATAGGATTCGTTA
The DNA here is from genome assembly GCA_963921515.1 of Calotriton arnoldi. NCBI lineage: Eukaryota > Metazoa > Chordata > Amphibia > Caudata > Salamandridae > Calotriton > Calotriton arnoldi. The sequence continues at coordinate 3,650,646 of CAWUFW010000562.1, read as the reverse complement.
CAGCTTGTTTCGAGATGATCATTGCGTAATGACGCGGTTCCCATCTATATGTTATATGGCTGTCTCACTTACAACCCGGGAGAATGGACTCCGTAGGTTGTAGGGGTGTCCTACTCATGCAGGGGCACCCTCACATGCAGTACCGAACACCCTGCCTTCAGGTTTGAAAGGCCTGCTCTAGGGGTGACTTATAGGTTTTAAGTGCAGTGACCTCAGATATAGGTAAACCTATATCTTTCATAAGTGGTGCTAGCACCAGCTTACACAGGCTGCAATTGCAGGCCTGTAGTTACAATTTGAGTGGTCTCCCACGGGTGGCATAATACATGCCTCAGCCCATGGGGGACCCCTGGTGTACCTATGCCCTGGGTACCATAGTACCATATACTAGAGACTGATAAGGTTACACCAGTGTCCAATCTGGGATGTACCTAAGTACTCACCAAACCAATTTAGGGGAGAAAGCACAGAGACTGGGGTCCTGATTAGCAGGATCCCAGTCAGACTAATCAGAAACAGCATTACATCAAGCAAAAAGTGGGGGTAACCATCAAAGCAGATTCTACTTTCCTACAACAACATTCAGCAATAACTGACTGAAGTCCACCCTATTTACCAGACCACAGCATTGGAGGTACAGCAGCTATTAGCACGTGAGGTACAGCAGCTATTAGCATGTGTGAAGTCTCTAGAAAGAAGAGCGGAGAATGTGGAGGGCCGCTCCTGGTGGAACAATGTGGGGGTGATGGGTCTGCCCGAGGGAGCAGAAGGAGCTGATGCAGTGGCATATACTGAGACATGGTTGCATGACCTACTACCAGCAGGTGCACTCTCCCCATTCTTCGTTGTGGAGCGGGCCCATCTAGTGCCGGTGAGCCGTCCGCCGCCAGGGACAGGTCCTAGACCCTTTATCTTCCACCTCCTACAGGGATGGTGACGCTGTCCAGAGGGAGGTACGCAAGCTGGGGTAGATGGAAAGATGAAAGTGGATAACGCCACAGTACTTTTCTTCCCTGGCTATGCCACGGGGGTGCAGAGGAAGAGGGGGTCATTTCTAGTGGTTAAGCGACACCTCGAAGAGTTGGGCATCAAATACTCCCTCCTCTTCCCGGCAAGGCTGCAAGTGGTCCCAGATGGTAACATGTGATTCTGTGATGCCGCTAAACAGGTCTGGACCTGGCTGGAATCTACTGGTCGCCAGGTGCTGCAGACAGGGAATGAAGGGTCTGCACAACAAGCTGTCATTCGCAGAGCCAGCCGTAGTGGGAGGCGTAGGAGGAGCAGGCGTTCCCCGCCACAACTACAAGCCACCCCCAATCTGTAGCAGGTTATAGAAGAGAGGCGGACGACGCTGCATGCGGTGGCGACGATGCGCGATTGCACCCAGAGACAGGATCCCGACACTTCCTCTGAACGCTCCTACAGTGACGATGGCTCCACTGCGACATGGCCATCCGGTGTGGAGTCCTGGCGGCCCCCGGATGAGACTCCTCAGACGGCAGGGGACCTAATTTAAGGCTGACTAGTTGTGCGTCACTCCTTCTTCCACGGTTGCAGATGGCTCCGGAGAGTCTCTGGCTTTCTGCGGTTCCGGGTCTCCAGCTTCCTGTTGCTGACGATCCAGTCTGCCAAGGTCAGCACTTAGAGGGGATCAGGTCCAGGCATCACCTAAAGGGAACGGAGCAGTTGTTCAGATGAGTGACGCATGACATGGGTGGTGGTCTCCTTGGTGCGCCTAGCTGCAATAGCAGGAGGTCCATGGCGTCGTGTACCTTGCCTAGGATGAATAGTGGGAGTTCTACTACTATCAAAGGGCCTCATTTATTAAGCCTTAGTGGCACTTTTACACCACTGGAATCTCACTTTTTTGACGTTCGTGTGGCGCAGTGTGCCACAGCATATTTACAAGACCACGTAAAGCCACTTTACGTAGCTTTTCATGGCCTTGTAAATATGTGCCCCTTTCACGCATAAAACTGCGTGAAAGGGGCATTCCATGGGTGTTGCTGTGGGCGTTCCCACCAAAAACCCATGGAATCTGAAGCATTCCCAGATTTACGAGAAACCGTAAACCTGGAAATGCGTCAGAATCTAACACCACCCCAAGGGTGGCTTTTGGGAGGCGCAACGAGGATAAATGTTTTCATTTCTCCTCTTTTTTTCCTTTCTCTATGTGTGCCACATTCTGCGGCACACACAGAAAGAGGAAATTGCCTGGATTGATTGATTTTGTGCAGGAAGGTGTCCCTCCCTGCACAACATCAATCAGCTCTGCAGCGCAGGTTCCCTTGCACCATGGCGCATGGGTGCCTGCGTTGGCGAATGGCGGTCATTGTGCGCCAACGTAGGGGAAAAAGACTGGAATGCATCCTATCTTATTGATAGGGTGCATTCACGCCCTTTTGTTTTGTCGCAGGGCAGTGCAGCAAGATTCCTCGCAGCGCTGTCCTGCACCAAAACCTCTTAAATGAGGCCCCAAGTGTTTGCACCAATTTTAAGACCAGCTAATTTCTGATATTAAAAATTGCCTCTAATGGGACTTAGCTTGTTGAAGGTACCTTTACATCATACACACACAAACAAGAAGTCATCCAAACGGTGTGTGACAAACTCATAGCCAGAACTTGATACAAAGCATAACTGCAAAAAAATCCTGAAGGCTTCAAGCAACTCACACAAAATTACGCAACACATGGGAAGCATCTCATTTACAAAAATCTGACCTATAGATTGAATGTCCAACAATGAAAAATCCATTGGATGCTCAGGTAGCAACCTGAAAACCAACTTATGGCCTCATCTATGAGGTTTTGGCGCAGGGCAGCGCCGCAAGGAATCTTGCAGCGCTGCCCTGCGTCAAAAGAAAAGGGCAGGAATGCGCATTATCTATAAGATACGGTGCATTCCTGCCCTTTTCCCCTGCTCACGCACACTGGGCTGCCATGCGCCAACACAGGCACCCTTACACCATGGTGCAAGGGTGCCTGCGTTGCGGGGCTGATTGATTTTGTGCAGGATGGGACACCTTCCAGTGCAAAATCCATCAATTCAGCAATTTCCTTTTTCTATGTGTGTTGCAGAATGCAGCACACATAGAAAAAGGAAAAACACGGAGAAATGAAAATGTTTCTCCTCGTTGCCCTCACTAACGCCACCCCTGGGGTGGCGTTAGATTCTGACTCATTCCCAGGTTTACTATTTCTTTTAAATCTGGGAATGCTTCAGATTCCATGGGTGTTGCGTGGGAACACCCACAGCATCACACATGGAACGCCCCTTTCACGCAATGTTCTGCGTGAAAGGGACACATATTTACAAGATCATGAAAAGCCACGTAAAGTGGCCTTGTAAATATACCGCGGCACATTGCGCCACTGGAACTTCAAAAAAGTGATGTTCCGGCAGCGCAAAAGTGCCACAAGGTGCCTAATAATTGAGGCACTTAATGTCAATCCCCAGCACACATACTCCTCAAGCCTACGGCCTCATCAACTGATGGAAACTACACTGCAGAGTCCTCCTTAGCAATAAAATTGTTCACTGACTGTCCTTCTGGCCATGCAAATAATGAATCAAACAAAACTCTCCAGCTACTTTCTTGGGCACCACACCTAGGGGGAAAACATTATGGGGCATATTAGCAAGGAATAGCGATATTTATCGCTAAACGCGCTTAGCGCGAATCCTGTTAACGCCGCCTATCGCTGGAAAATATCACTGAGATAACACCCTATTAGTAAGGTTTATCTCCATAGCAATAATATTTCCAGCGATAGCGGCAAAATGCGAGAATATCGCTGGAAAACCAGCGATATTCTTGCATTAACGCTAAGGTGGATTCAGCATTAGAATCCACCTCCTATACCTTAAACAGGTAAGTCATAGTCAGTAGCAGGTGTTAAAATCTAGCGATAAACGCGCTTAGCGCGATTTATTTTATCGCTTCGCCTGCCTTGATAATAGGGGTTAGTGGTGTTAGCGACTGTTTACAGTCGCTTTTAGTGGGGAACGCCTACCTTGCATGTCATTAGCGATAAATATCGCTGACATGCAAGGCGATGTAATTCCCGGCCTCTAACGCCTGAAAGCTGTCGCTAACGCCTGTTAGCAACAGCTTGCTAATAGGGCGTTAAAAATATCGCCGATTTAGCGGCAAAAAGTGCCGCTAAATCGGCGATAAAGCCCTTGATAATATGCCCCTATGTCCTCCAATGGAAAATAATCAAATGGACCTGCCATCATACCCCTGAACAGCTTCTCCAGTGGCATCTCCTGGGCTGAGTTCACATTTTCTGTAAATCCCATCCCTCATTGGCCCTGTTACCCCAATTTGAACCCCCACTTTAAAACACATTCCAATAACAATGATGCATTCTTGATAGGATAAATGCACAGACAATGAACAAAACTCTCAAGTTTAACAAGTGTAAAGGCCCTTTTCCCCAGACTGCTGTTGCTGTCCTTGTCCTGGTGTTGAAATCTGTCCCAAGCGCTGCACATTTTGTACATTCATGCTTATACTTACCTAGGGTCCATTTGCCGAAACCCCTATATGCTCCTGCATTTACAGCCTGTCCTCTACATCAATTCCTCAGCCCCTGGGGTGTGATGCTCAAGAAAAGCTTATATTGAATGGGTAAACCACTTGCAGTGTGCAGTGCCGGTGCTGGCACAGTGTGGGCCATATATTGCAACCACAGATCACTAAATATAGAGCCCCATAGATATCTGGATAAAACACCCATCCTCGCCCTAAATTCCTCATTGTACTACTTAGCCAGGTCAAACCTCCAAAGTCCATTTGTGCCTTCCTGATGTGTGTGTATTTAAATATAGCTTTTGACCTCTCAGGGGGGCATATTTACTACGAAGTGGCGAATCGTGGTGTTAGCCTCCTTGGCTTAATGCCCCGCTCCGCTACTTCTGAAATGCAAGGCTGCACCATATTTACAACAATATGGTGCAGCCCTGCATTTTCTCCTGCGCCTGTGCTAAATTTAGCAGCCTAGCGCCAATGCAGGCACCCTCGCACTATGGTGTCTGCGCTGAGGGGAAGATTGTGTATGTGCAGGAAGGTGTTCCTTCCAGTACAAAATACTATATGTAGAGTGTAGACACACTTTAAAACTTTTCCTACTTTGCACGTGTGGTGCACAGTGCAGCATGCATGCAAAGTCGGAAAAGAAAGAAGAAATAAAAACATTTCTCCTCTTAACGCCTCTTTTCAAATGGCATTAACTTTTGGCGCTAAACCCTGTCTACTATTGTGTGTTGCTAGGGTTTTGTGTCGAAAGGCATGGGTGGTAGCGTGGGAACGCCCATGTACCACCCATGTAACGCCCCCTTGGGGCTAAGTAACGCAAAGCAGTGCTTCGCGCTGCTTTGCGTTACTTTCAGGGTACTTTCCAACACAAAACAAGTTTTGCACTAGTAAGTAAATTAGGAAACAAACATTTTGTGCTGGTTAGTGTCACTTTTGTGACGCTAGCCCACCGCAAAATATTAGTAAATCTACCCCACAGAGTGGAAAGGACAGACGGAGAACTGCGTACTGAAAAAGATGGCTGCAGATAGCAACAACCGTTTTAAAATCAAAGCCTACATTTTCAATATTAAAAATAAACAGTTTCTCAAAAGAAAATCTTAAGTTCATTGGGGCAGATTTATAACACTTTCACGCAAGGCAGCAAGACAACTTGATGCGCTGTGTGAAAGGGAGAGGGCAGGAATGTGCCATATTTACCAATATATGGCACATTTCTGTTCTCTGCCTGCGCTGGCCAGTGGCGGCCCATGCAGGTAAGCGCGGTGAGGCGGGGAGAGTGACAAATGACGGAATAGGTAATCTAAAATGGATAAATAAAACCACTCAACAAGCGTTCGCCGCATCGCCAAATCGGCGATGCAGCGAGCGCAAGGTAAGTGGTTTTATTTATTTATTTAATTTTCCCTATTCTGTCGTTTGTCACTTTCCTCCTCACCGCGCTTACCTACACGGACCGCGGCTGGTGCTGGTGCACAATGTGCTGCCTTGCTCCAATTGCACAGTGGTGCAAGGGTACCTGCGTTGTGGGCAGGATTGTTTTTGTGCAGGAAGGGGCACCTTCCTGCACAAAAACAGTCCTCAGAGGCATTTTCCTCTTTCTGAGGGGCATATTTACTAAGAATTGACGGAGTACGGCGTTAGCCTTCCTGGCTTAACGCCGCTTTCCGCCACTTCTGAAACGCAGGGCTGCACCATATTTACAACAATATGGTGCAGCCCTGCGTTTCCCCCTGTGCTGGCGCTAAATTTAGCAGCCTAGCGCCAACGTAGACACCCTTGGACCATAGTGCAAGGGTGTCTGCGTTGAGGGGATGATTGTTTATGTGCAGGAAGGTCTTTAAAGATTGTTTATGTGCAGGAAGGAAGACCTTCCTTCACATAAACAATGTTTAAAGGGTGTTTTTTAACTTCTATGTGTGCTGCTTAATGTAGCACACAAAGAAATTGCAAAACGTCATTTTTTTAAAATGATTGTTTATGTGCAGAACACCTTCCTGCACATAAACAATCAATGGCATTTTGCTGTTTCCATGTGTGCTGAACAATACAGCAAACATGGAAACAGCAAAAACCAGGAGAAATTAAACATTTCTCCTCGTTTCGCCAGGTTAAGACCACTTAACGTGGCTTACCGCTGCCTTGTAAATAAAGCCCCCTTTCAGGCTATGGTTAGCGTGAAAGGGGTGGGCAGTGGGTGTTGTGGTGGGCGTTTCGCCGCAACACCCATTGATTTTGACGCTGCCCCCTATGTACAAGGGCAGCGTACATAGGAGGCAGCGCCAAAATTAAGACCAGGTAAATCCTGGTCTTAAGTTGGCGAAACAAGGAGAAATGCATTATTTCTCCTCGTTTTTGCTTTTTCCATACGTGCTGCCTTGTGCAGCACACATGGAAAAAAGCAAAATGCCATGGATTGTTTATGTACAGGAAGGTCCCCCTTCCTGTACATAAACAATCTTTAAAAAAAATGCCATTTTGTGACTTTCATGTGTGCTGCATTAAGCAGCACACATGAAAGTGACAAAATGGCATTTCAGGATTGTTTATTTGCAGGAAGGGACACCTTCCTACACATAAGCAATCCTCCCCTGCACGCAGACACATTTGCACTATGGTGCAAGGGTGCCTGCTTTGGCGCTACACCGCTAAGTGTAGCGCCAGTGCAGGGGGAAACGCAAGGCTGCACCATATCGTTGTAAATATGGTGCAGCCTTGCATTCAGAAGTGGCGGAGTGAGGCGTTAAGCCATGATGGCTAACGCCTCACTCCGCCACTTCTATTGTACATATCCCCTAAGTGGTTTAAAGCTGCCTTGTAAATAAGGCAAAGCCCCTATTGCCACTACAACGTCCTGAAATGTGACATTGTGGTGGCAATAGGGGCTTGTAAATATGCCCCTAAGTGTCTTGCAGAATGCAGCATAGTTAGAAAGAGGAAACAACAAATAGAAATAAAGATATTTCTCCTCGTTGCACCTCTGGCGGGAAGGCGTACACTTTTGATGCATTCCCAGATCTACCGGTGTTGGTAAATTTGGGATTGTGTCAGAATGCATGAGTGGACGCATGGGAACACCCTTCCTCCACCCATGTAACACCCCCACCATGCAGTGTATAGCAAGAGAGCGGCTTGCGCTGCCTTACTTTACAGCAGATTTACCAAGCCTCGCAGGGTGGTCTTGCGTGGCTCTTGCGTGACTTCTGAATCTAGTTTGTGCATCAACCTGTGTTGCGTTGCGTCACCTTGTGTGACACAAAACTATAATAAATCAGGCCCATAATGTGTTAATTACATCATGTTAATACAATTATGCATTTTATTAAAAATGGCTCTATCGAGGGCATGTCAGAACTATTTGGAGATTATCCTCATCCTCACTTTTCCCTTTATGTCTACAGGTAGAAAGCAATCTTTGAATATAAAAAGTTCTTTAGCTTTGCCCTACCATAGATGGCACCTCTAACCAAATTGCCCTTACGTTTCTTCTCTTCTTAACTAGCCAGGCTGAGCAGAGCCACCTGATCAGCCGACACGTGCCCATACCCCAGACCGGCTCCACGGCTGGACCAATCACGCCACGGTCAATGCCAGCCAGGGCCGGCTTTATGGTGGTGCGACCAGTGCGGTGGCACTGGGCGCTGACCTGTGGAGGGGACGCTGGCCTCATGGGGGGGGCTGTGTTTAGCAATAACTTGTGATTGGAGAGATGAGGGGCACTTTTGCCCAGTGGTAATGAGGGAATCCGAAGAGGCTATCATAGGGTGTGGGGGGCACCAAAAATAAATATTGCACGGGTCGCCACCAGCGCTAAAGCAGGCCCTGATGATATCCATAGGTAAGGAGGGAGCCCAACTTTTGTTCCCGACCTGTAGGATGTCCCTACTGCCCAGACTTGCCCACTATTCTATCGGCACACTCCTGTTCACTTTCTACCTACCACTGGACGGTAATTACGCCAGCACTCCACCCGCCTCTCCTTCACCCAGCCCCCTCTTAAGCCTTGCAGGGCCTGCCCACACCTGGGCCAACACACCAGGCTTCACCAAATCCATGCTGCAGGCAGCGTGCTGCACGTGCAGCACTTTGCAAGGAGGGGCATTTTGCTCCTTATTAATTGAAAAGAAATACCCACTCCCTAAGACTGACCTGACCAAAAGCACTAGCATAAAAAATCAGAAGGGGGATTAGGAGGGTGAGTCCATCACATATCCTCCCCCAACTTAACTGCTTATTGAAAATTGTGCCCTCCCACTGGTTCTTCTTCTACATTGGGGATAAAAAAACAAGAAGAAAAGAACTCCTATTTATTCTTGTTTTACAAATATCACTAGGAGTATCCGTTTCAGGATGCACCGACCCTCATGCGTGGCCATGTAAATATGAGGCAGCACACTGCGCTACCGGAGCGTCAAAAAAAGTGACTCTGGCGGCTCAAGCCTCTCATAAATGAGCACCGAGGTGCAGATTTACAAGAGCTGGCGCATCCCTGCATAGGGATGCGCCAGTTCATTTGCGACACGTAAGAAAACCCTTACGCCACAATGTGGCGCACCCTGGCGCAAGGATAGATAGATGCGTGACGCATCTGTTTGGCGTAAGGGCAGCGCATTGCTGGAGTCGTGTCGCAAGTACGACGCAACTCCAGCAATGATTAGGAATGCCTATTCCTAACATGCTGCGTCACTCCTTACGCCTGCTACAAGCAGGCGCAAGGTTTTGCCGCAGTGGCGTCGTAAAAGTGGCTCAGGGAAATCTTGTAGATTTCACTGCGTCACTTTTACGAGGCTTTCCTCCGTGGGAACGCCCACCCTGCATACAGTATACCTGACTAGAGCTGCCGACTTTGGTGCTGGAAACCAAGGTTCGAGCCTCGGGGTCGCGTCCACATCCTGTGATTCTGGGCAAATCACTTAATCTCCCCGTGCCTACCAAAAAAAAAAAAATAATGAATGTGTCCTTGTGTAACGTAACCGGTGCTCATGTAAAGCGCTCCAATACCTTCGGGTCGAGTTCGAGCTATATAAATCTGCAAAAAAAAAAAAAAAGGTAGCACAGGGCTTTACAACGTGACGTGACGTAAAGTTGTCGCAAGGGGCTTGTAAATCTGCCCCCAGGATTTTTATGTAACTTCTGCGAGGTCTATTTCTAGGCATATTAGCAGTAGTGCATGTTAGTGAGTGTTTTGATTCTAGCTAGATTTGATTGGGTCTGTTTAATCTATCTGTATTTGACGTGATTTGGTGAAAGCTTCGTGTATGTTGCAGGAGACAGTGCCCTCTAGTGGTTAGTATTACGTTTTCTCACATGTTGGGTTCTGTAACAAACCACTTTCTATAATTAGGTCCCTCCACTTAGCAGTGGTCCCCAGTATTGACGGACTGCTGCCAACCGCCGCATTATTTTTTCCTGTACAAACTAGAAAGCATTTCTTGTAGCCAAATATATTCCCTGTGTCACCACTAAAAAGTTGTTGATCCTGGGTTACTGTAGCCATATACGTTTTCCTTACAAATAGAGCTGTCAGTTGCAAAATGTGAAATAAACTGAGGCCTGTGTTGCAATAAGTGTGAAAGGAAGAGAAGTTCACCTGGTGAGTATAGTCGGTAGAAGCTCTATTCATACACAGGGCTGTGGGAACACTAGGCACAGGGATGAGGGAACACTAGGCAAAGGGGTGAGGGAACACTGGGACAGGATGGGGGAACACTGGCACAGGGATGGGGGAACACTGGCACAGGGATGAGGGAACACTGGCACAGGGATGAGGGAACACTGGCACAGGGATGAGGGAACACTGGCACAGGGATGAGGGAACACTAGGCACAGGGATGAGGGAACACTAGGCACAGGGATGAGGGAACACTAGGCACAGGGATGAGGGAACACTAGGCACAGGGATGAGGGAACACTGGCACAGGGATGAGGGAACACTGGCACAGGGATGAGGGAACACTGACGGGGATGAGGGAACACTGGCACAGAGATGTGGGAACACTAGGCACAGCAGGCACAGGGATGAGGGAACACTAGGCACAGCAGGCACAGGGATGAGGGAACACTAGGCACAGGGATGTGGGAACACTAGGCACAGGGATGTGGGAACACTAGGCACAGGGATGTGGGAACACTTGGCACAGGGATGTGGGAACACTGTCACAGGGATGAGGGAAAACTGTCACAGGAATGAGGGAACACTAGGCACAGGGATGAGGGAACACTAGGCACGGCAGGCACAGGGATGAGGGAACGCTAGGCACAGGGATGAGGGAACACTAGGCAAAGGGATGAGGGAACACTAGGCAAAGGGATGAGGGAACACTAGGCAAAGGGATGAGGGAACACGAGGCAAAGGGATGAGGGAACACTAGGCACAGGGATGAGGGAACACTAGGCACAGGGATGAGGGAACACTAGGCACAGGGATGAGGGAACACTAGGCACAGGGATGTGGGAACATTAGGCACAGGGATGTGGGAACACTGGCACAGGGATGTGGGAACACTGGCACAGGAATGAGGGAACACTAGGCACAGGGATGGGGGAACACTAGGCACAGGGATGGCGAACACTAGGCACGGCAGGCACAGGGATGAGAACGCTAGGCACAGGGATGAGGGAACACTGTGACAGGGATGAGGGAACACTGTGACAGGGATGAGGGAACACTGTGACAGGGATGAGGGAACAATGGCACAGGGATGAGGGATCAATGGCACAGGGATGAGGGAACAATGGCACAGGGATGAGGGAACAATGGCACAGAGATGTGGGAACACTAGGCACAGTGATGAGGGAAGACTGGCACAGGGATGAGGGAACACTAAGCGCATGCATGAGGGAACACTAGGCACAGGGAGGAGGAAACACTGGCACCGGGATGAGGGAACATTAGGCACAGCAGGCACAGGGATGAAGGCACAGCAGGCACAGGGATGAAGGAACTATAGGCACAGGGATGAGGGAACACTAGGCAAAGGGATGAGGGAAGACTAGGCAAAGGGATGAGGGAAGACTAGGCAAAGGGATGAGGGAACACTAGGCAAAGGGATGAGGGAACACTAGGCAAAGGGATGAGGGAACACTAGGCACAGGGATGAGGGAACACTGGCACAGGGATGAGGGAACACTAGGCACAGGGATGAGGGAACACTAGGCACAGGTATGAGGGAACACTAGGCACAGGTATGAGGGAACACTGGCAGAGGGATGAGGGAACACTGGCACAGGGATGAGGGAACACTGGCACAGGGATGAGGGAACACTGGCACATGGATGAGGGAACACTAGGCAAAGGGATGAGGGAACACTAGGCAAAGGGATGAGGGAACACTAGGCAAAGGGATGAGGGAACACTAGGCAAAGGGATGAGGGAACACTAGGCACAGCAGGCACAGGGATGAAGGCACAGCAGGCACAGGGATGAAGTAACACTAGGCACAGGGATGAGGGAACACTAGGCACAGGGATGAGGGAACACTAGGCACAGGGATGAGGGAACACTAGGCACGGCAGGCACAGGGATGAGGGAACGCTAGGCACAGGGATGAGGGAACGCTAGGCACAGGGATGAGGGAACGCTAGGCACAGGGATGAGGGAACACTAGGCACATGCATGAGGGAACACTAGGCACAGGGAGGAGGGAACACTAGACACAGGGATGAGGGAACACTAGGCACAGGGATGAGGGAACACTAGGCACAGGGATGAGGGAACACTAGGCACAGGGATGAGGGAACACTAGGCAAAGGGATGAGGGAACACTAGGCAAAGGGATGAGGGAACACTAGGCAAAGGGATGAGGGAACACTAGGCAAAGGGACGAGGGAACACTAGGCAAAGGGACGAGGGAACACTAGGCAAAGGGACGAGGGAACACTAGGCAAAGGGACGAGGGAACACTAGGCAAAGGGATGAGGGAACACTAGGCAAAGGGATGAGGGAACACTAGGCAAAGGGATGAGGGAACACTAGGCAAAGGGATGAGGGAACACTAGGCAAAGGGATGAGGGAACACTAGGCAAAGGGATGAGGGAACACTAGGCAAAGGGATGAGGGAACACTAGGCACAGGGATGTGGGAACACTAGGCACAGGGATGTGGGAACACTAGGCACAGGGATGTGGAAACACTAGGCAAAGGGATGTGGGAACACTAGGCACAGGGATGTGGGAACACTAGGCACAGGGATGTGGGAACACTAGGCACAGGGATGTGGGAACACTTGGCACAGGGATGTGGGAACACTAGGCACAGGAATGAGGGAACACTAGGCACAGGGATGAGGGAACACTAGGCACAGGGATGAGGGAACACTAGGCACAGGGATGAGGGAACACTAGGCACAGGGATGAGGGAACACAAGGCACAGGGATGAGGGAACACTAGGCACAGGGATGAGGGAACACTAGCCACAGGGATGAGGGAACACCAGGCACAGGGATGAGGGAACACTGGCACAGGGATGAGGGAACACTGGCACAGGGATGAGGGAACACTGGCACAGGGATGAGGGAACACTGGCACAGGGATGAGGGAACACTGACAGGGATGAGGGAACACTGGCACAGAGATGTGGGAACACTAGGCACAGCAGGCACAGGGATGAGGGAACACTAGGCACAGGGATGAGGGAACACTAGGCACAGGGATGAGGAAACACTAGGCACAGGGATGAGGAAACACTAGGCACAGGAATGAGGAAACACTAGGCACAGGGATGAGGGAACACTGGCACAGGGATGTGGGAACACTGTCACAGGAATGAGGGAACACTGTCACAGGAATGAGGGAACACTAGGCACAGGGATGAGGGAACACTAGGCACGGCAGGCACAGGGATGAGGGAACGCTAGGCACAGGGATGAGGGAACGCTAGGCACAGGGATGAGGGAACGCTAGGCACAGGGATGAGGGAACACTAGGCACAGGGATGAGGGAACACTAGGCACAGGGATGAGGGAACACTAGGCACAGGGATGAGGGAACACTAGGCACAGGGATGAGAGAACACTAGGCAAAGGGATGAGGGAACACTAGGCACAGGGATGTGGGAACACTAGGCACAGGGATGTGGGAACACTAGGCACAGGGATGTGGGAACACTAGGCTTAGGGATGTGGGAACACTGGCACAGGGATGTGGGAACACTGGCACAGGAATGAGGGAACACTAGGCACAGGGATGGGGGAACACTAGGCACAGGCATGGGCGAACGCTAGGCACGGCAGGCACAGGGATGAGAACGCTAGGCACCGGGATGAGAACGCTAGGCACAGGGATGAGGGAATACTGGCACAGGGATGAGGGAACACTGACAGGGATGAGGGAACACTGGCACAGGGATTAGGGAACAATGGCACAGGGATGAGGGAACAATGGCACAGGGATGAGGGAACAATGGCACAGAGATGTGGGAACACTAGACACAGGGATGAGGGAACACTGGCACCAGGATGAGGGAACACTAGGCACAGTGATGAGGGAAGCCTGGCACAGGGATGAGGGAACACTAAGCACATGCATGAGGGAACACTAGGCACAGGGATGAGGGAACACTAGGCACAGGGATGAGGGAACACTAGGCACGGCAGGCACAGGGATGAGGGAACGCTAGGCACAGGGATGAGGGAACGCTAGGCACAGGGATGAGGGAACGCTAGGCACAGGGATGAGGGAACGCTAGGCACAGGGATGAGGGAGCGCTAGGCACAGGGATGAGGGAACACTAGGCACAGGGATGAGGGAACACTAGGCACAGGGATGAGGGAACACTAGGCACAGGGATGAGGGAACACTAGGCACAGGGATGAGGGAACACTGGGCACAGGGATGTGGAAACACTAGGCACGGCAGGTACAGGGATGAGGGAACGCTAGGCACAGGGATGAGGGAACGCTAGGCACAGGGATGAGGGAACGCTAGGCACAGGGATGAGGGAACGCTAGGCACAGGGATGAGGGAATACTAGGCACAGAGATGTGGGAACACTAGACACAGGGATGAGGGAACACTGGCACCAGGATGAGGGAACACTAGGCACAGTGATGAGGGAAGCCTGGCACAGGGATGAGGGAACACTAAGCACATGCATGAGGGAACACTAGGCACAGGGATGAGGGAACACTAGGCACAGGGATGAGGGAACACTAGGCACAGGGATGAGGGAACACTAGGCAAGGCAGGCACAGGGATGAGGGAACGCTAGGCACAGGGATGAGGGAACGCTAGGCACAGGGATGAGGGAACGCTAGGCACAGGGATGAGGGAACGCTAGGCACAGGGATGAGGGAACACTAGGGACAGGGATGAGGGAACACTAGGCACAGGGATGAGGGAACACTAGGCACAGGGATGAGGGAACACTAGGCACAGGGATGAGGGAACACTAGGCACAGGGATGAGGGATCACTAGGCATGGCAGGCACAGGGATGAGGGAACGCTAGGCACAGGGATGAGGGAACACTAGGCACAGGGATGAGGGAACACTAGGCACAGGGATGAGGGAACACTAGGCACAGGGATGAGGGAACACTAGGCACAGGGATGAGGGAACACTAGGCACAGGGATGAGGGAACACTAGGCAAAGGGATGAGGGAACACTAGGCAAAGGGATGAGGGAACACTAGGCAAAGGGATGAGGGAACACTAGGCAAAGGGATGAGGGAACACTAGGCAAAGGGATGAGGGAACACTAGGCAAAGGGATGAGGGAACACTAGACAAAGGGATGAGGGAACACTAGGCACAGGGATGAGGGAACACTAGGCACAGGGATGAGGGAACACTAGGCACAGGGATGTGGGAACACTAGGCACAGGAATGAGGGAACACTAGGCACAGGGATGGGGGAACACTAGGCACAGGGATGGGCGAACACTAGGCACAGGGATGTGGAAACACTAGGCACGGCAGGTACAGGGATGAGGGAACGCTAGGCACAGGGATGAGGGAACGCTAGGCACAGGGATGAGGGAACGCTAGGCACAGGAATGAGGGAACACTAGGCACAGGGATGAGGGAACACTAGGCACAGGGATGAGGGAACACTAGGCACAGGGATGAGGGAACACTAGGCACAGGGATGAGGGAACACTAGGCACAGGGATGTGGGAACACTAGGCACAGGGATGTGGGAACACTAGGCACAGGGATGTGGGAACACTAGGCACAGGGATGTGGGAACACTAGGCACAGGGATGTGGGAACACTGGCACAGGGATGTGGGAACACTGGCACAGGAATGAGGGAACACTAGGCACAGGGATGGGGGAACACTAGGCACAGGGATGGGCGAACACTAGGCACGGCAGGCACAGGGATGAGAACGCTAGGCACAGGGATGAGCGAACACTGGCACAGGGATGAGGGAACACTGGCACAGGGATTAGGGAACAATGGCACAGGGATGAGGGAACAATGGCACAGGGATGAGGGAACACTGGCACAGGGATGAGGGAACACTGGCACAGGGATGAGGGAACACTGGCACAGGGATGAGGGAACACTGGCACAGGGATGAGGGAACACTGTGACAGGGATGAGGGAACACTAGGCAAAGGGATGAGGGAACACTAGGCAAAGGGATGAGGGAACACTAGGCAAAGGGATGAGGGAACACTAGGCACAGCAGGCACAGGGATGAAGGCACAGCAGGCACAGGGATGAAGGAACACTAGGCACAGGGATGAAGGAACACTAGGCACAGGGATGAGGGAACACTAGGCACGGCAGGCACAGGGATGAGGGAACGCTAGGCACAGGGATGAGGGAACGCTAGGCACAGGGATGAGGGAACGCTAGGCACAGGGATGAGGGAACGCTAGGCACATGCATGAGGGAACACTACGCACATGCATGAGGGAACACTAGGCACAGGGATGAGGGAACACTAGGCACAGGGATGAGGGAACACTAGGCAAAGGGATGAGGGAACACTAGGCAAAGGGATGAGGGAACACTAGGCAAAGGGATGAGGGAACACTAGGCAAAGGGATGAGGGAACACTAGGCAAAGGGATGAGGGAACACTAGGCAAAGGGATGAGGGAACACTAGGCAAAGGGATGAGGGAACACTAGGCAAAGGGATGAGGGAACACTAGGCAAAGGGATGAGGGAGCACTAGGCAAAGGGATGAGGGAACACTAGGCACAGGGATGTGGGAACACTAGGCACAGGGATGTGGGAACACTAGGCACAGGGATGTGGAAACACTAGGCACAGGGATATGGGAACACTAGGCACAGGGATGTGGGAACACTAGGCACAGGGATGTGGGAACACTAGGCACAGGGATGTGGGAACACTAGGCACAGGGATGTGGGAACACTTGGCACAGGGATGTGGGAACACTAGGCACAGGAATGAGGGAACACTAGGCACAGGGATGAGGGAACACTAGGCACAGGGATGAGGGAACACTAGACACAGGGATGAGGGAACACTAGGCACAGGGATGAGGGAACACTAGGCACGGCAGGCACAGGGATGAGGGAACGCTAGGCACAGGGATGAGGGAACGCTAGGCACAGGGATGAGGGAACGCTAGGCACAGGGATGAGGGCACAGCAGGCACAGGGATGAAGGAACACTAGGCACAGGGATGAAGGAACACTAGGCACAGGGATGAGGGAACACTAGGCACGGCAGGCACAGGGATGAGGGAACGCTAGGCACAGGGATGAGGGAACGCTAGGCACAGGGATGAGGGAACGCTAGGCACAGGGATGAGGGAACACTAGGCACATGCATGAGGGAACGCTAGGCACAGGGATGAGGGAGCGCTAGGCACAGGGATGAGGGAACACTAGGCACAGGGATGAGGGAACACTAGGCACAGGGATGAGGGAACACTAGGCACAGGGATGAGGGAACACTAGGCACAGGGATGAGGGAACACTAGGCACAGGGATGTGGAAACACTAGGCACGGCAGGTACAGGGATGAGGGAACGCTAGGCACAGGGATGAGGGAACGCTAGGCACAGGGATGAGGGAACGCTAGGCACAGGGATGAGGGAACGCTAGGCACAGGGATGAGGGAATACTACGCACAGGGATGAGGGAACACTAAGCACATGCATGAGGGAACACTAGGCACAGGGATGAGGGAACACTAGGCACAGGGATGAGGGAACACTAGGCACGGCAGGCACAGGGATGAGGGAACGCTAGGCACAGAGATGAGGGAACGCTAGGCACAGGGATGAGGGAACGCTAGGCACAGGGATGAGGGAACGCTAGGCACAGGGATGAGGGAGCGCTAGGCACAGGGATGAGGGAACACTAGGCACAGGGATGAGAGAACACTAGGCACAGGGATGAGGGAACACTAGGCACAGGGATGAGGGAACACTAGGCACAGGGATGAGGGAACACTAGGCACAGGGATGTGGAAACACTAGGCACGGCAGGTACAGGGATGAGGGAACGCTAGGCACAGGGATGAGGGAACGCTAGGCACAGGGATGAGGGAACGCTAGGCACAGGGATGAGGGAACGCTAGGCACAGGGATGTGGGAACACTGGCACAGGGATGTGGGAACACTGGCACAGGAATGAGGGAACACTAGGCACAGGGATGGGGGAACACTAGGCACAGGGATGGCGAACACTAGGCACGGCAGGCACAGGGATGAGAACGCTAGGCACAGGGATGAGGGAACACTGTGACAGGGATGAGGGAACACTGTGACAGGGATGAGGGAACACTGTGACAGGGATGAGGGAACAATGGCACAGGGATGAGGGATCAATGGCACAGGGATGAGGGAACAATGGCACAGGGATGAGGGAACAATGGCACAGAGATGTGGGAACACTAGGCACAGTGATGAGGGAAGACTGGCACAGGGATGAGGGAACACTAAGCGCATGCATGAGGGAACACTAGGCACAGGGAGGAGGAAACACTGGCACCGGGATGAGGGAACATTAGGCACAGCAGGCACAGGGATGAAGGCACAGCAGGCACAGGGATGAAGGAACTATAGGCACAGGGATGAGGGAACACTAGGCAAAGGGATGAGGGAAGACTAGGCAAAGGGATGAGGGAAGACTAGGCAAAGGGATGAGGGAACACTAGGCAAAGGGATGAGGGAACACTAGGCACAGGGATGAGGGAACACTGGCACAGGGATGAGGGAACACTAGGCACAGGGATGAGGGAACACTAGGCACAGGTATGAGGGAACACTAGGCACAGGTATGAGGGAACACTGGCAGAGGGATGAGGGAACACTGGCACAGGGATGAGGGAACACTGGCACAGGGATGAGGGAACACTGGCACATGGATGAGGGAACACTAGGCAAAGGGATGAGGGAACACTAGGCAAAGGGATGAGGGAACACTAGGCAAAGGGATGAGGGAACACTAGGCAAAGGGATGAGGGAACACTAGGCACAGCAGGCACAGGGATGAAGGCACAGCAGGCACAGGGATGAAGTAACACTAGGCACAGGGATGAGGGAACACTAGGCACAGGGATGAGGGAACACTAGGCACAGGGATGAGGGAACACTAGGCACGGCAGGCACAGGGATGAGGGAACGCTAGGCACAGGGATGAGGGAACGCTAGGCACAGGGATGAGGGAACGCTAGGCACAGGGATGAGGGAACACTAGGCACATGCATGAGGGAACACTAGGCACAGGGAGGAGGGAACACTAGACACAGGGATGAGGGAACACTAGGCACAGGGATGAGGGAACACTAGGCACAGGGATGAGGGAACACTAGGCACAGGGATGAGGGAACACTAGGCAAAGGGATGAGGGAACACTAGGCAAAGGGATGAGGGAACACTAGGCAAAGGGATGAGGGAACACTAGGCAAAGGGACGAGGGAACACTAGGCAAAGGGACGAGGGAACACTAGGCAAAGGGACGAGGGAACACTAGGCAAAGGGACGAGGGAACACTAGGCAAAGGGACGAGGGAACACTAGGCAAAGGGATGAGGGAACACTAGGCAAAGGGATGAGGGAACACTAGGCAAAGGGATGAGGGAACACTAGGCAAAGGGATGAGGGAACACTAGGCAAAGGGATGAGGGAACACTAGGCAAAGGGATGAGGGAACACTAGGCACAGGGATGTGGGAACACTAGGCACAGGGATGTGGGAACACTAGGCACAGGGATGTGGAAACACTAGGCAAAGGGATGTGGGAACACTAGGCACAGGGATGTGGGAACACTAGGCACAGGGATGTGGGAACACTAGGCACAGGGATGTGGGAACACTTGGCACAGGGATGTGGGAACACTAGGCACAGGAATGAGGGAACACTAGGCACAGGGATGAGGGAACACTAGGCACAGGGATGAGGGAACACTAGGCACAGGGATGAGGGAACACTAGGCACAGGGATGAGGGAACACAAGGCACAGGGATGAGGGAACACTAGGCACAGGGATGAGGGAACACTAGCCACAGGGATGAGGGAACACCAGGCACAGGGATGAGGGAACACTGGCACAGGGATGAGGGAACACTGGCACAGGGATGAGGGAACACTGGCACAGGGATGAGGGAACACTGGCACAGGGATGAGGGAACACTGACAGGGATGAGGGAACACTGGCACAGAGATGTGGGAACACTAGGCACAGCAGGCACAGGGATGAGGGAACACTAGGCACAGGGATGAGGGAACACTAGGCACAGGGATGAGGAAACACTAGGCACAGGGATGAGGAAACACTAGGCACAGGAATGAGGAAACACTAGGCACAGGGATGAGGGAACACTGGCACAGGGATGTGGGAACACTGTCACAGGAATGAGGGAACACTGTCACAGGAATGAGGGAACACTAGGCACAGGGATGAGGGAACACTAGGCACGGCAGGCACAGGGATGAGGGAACGCTAGGCACAGGGATGAGGGAACGCTAGGCACAGGGATGAGGGAACGCTAGGCACAGGGATGAGGGAACACTAGGCACAGGGATGAGGGAACACTAGGCACAGGGATGAGGGAACACTAGGCACAGGGATGAGGGAACACTAGGCACAGGGATGAGAGAACACTAGGCAAAGGGATGAGGGAACACTAGGCACAGGGATGTGGGAACACTAGGCACAGGGATGTGGGAACACTAGGCACAGGGATGTGGGAACACTAGGCTTAGGGATGTGGGAACACTGGCACAGGGATGTGGGAACACTGGCACAGGAATGAGGGAACACTAGGCACAGGGATGGGGGAACACTAGGCACAGGCATGGGCGAACGCTAGGCACGGCAGGCACAGGGATGAGAACGCTAGGCACCGGGATGAGAACGCTAGGCACAGGGATGAGGGAATACTGGCACAGGGATGAGGGAACACTGACAGGGATGAGGGAACACTGACAGGGATGAGGGAACACTGGCACAGGGATTAGGGAACAATGGCACAGGGATGAGGGAACAATGGCACAGGGATGAGGGAACAATGGCACAGAGATGTGGGAACACTAGACACAGGGATGAGGGAACACTGGCACCAGGATGAGGGAACACTAGGCACAGTGATGAGGGAAGCCTGGCACAGGGATGAGGGAACACTAAGCACATGCATGAGGGAACACTAGGCACAGGGATGAGGGAACACTAGGCACAGGGATGAGGGAACACTAGGCACGGCAGGCACAGGGATGAGGGAACGCTAGGCACAGGGATGAGGGAACGCTAGGCACAGGGATGAGGGAACGCTAGGCACAGGGATGAGGGAACGCTAGGCACAGGGATGAGGGAGCGCTAGGCACAGGGATGAGGGAACACTAGGCACAGGGATGAGGGAACACTAGGCACAGGGATGAGGGAACACTAGGCACAGGGATGAGGGAACACTAGGCACAGGGATGAGGGAACACTGGGCACAGGGATGTGGAAACACTAGGCACGGCAGGTACAGGGATGAGGGAACGCTAGGCACAGGGATGAGGGAACGCTAGGCACAGGGATGAGGGAACGCTAGGCACAGGGATGAGGGAACGCTAGGCACAGGGATGAGGGAACGCTAGGCACAGGGATGAGGGAATACTAGGCACAGAGATGTGGGAACACTAGACACAGGGATGAGGGAACACTAGGCACAGTGATGAGGGAAGCCTGGCACAGTGATGAGGGAAGCCTGGCACAGGGATGAGGGAACACTAAGCACATGCATGAGGGAACACTAGGCACAGGGATGAGGGAACACTAGGCACAGGGATGAGGGAACACTAGGCACAGGGATGAGGGAACACTAGGCAAGGCAGGCACAGGGATGAGGGAACGCTAGGCACAGGGATGAGGGAACGCTAGGCACAGGGATGAGGGAACGCTAGGCACAGGGATGAGGGAACGCTAGGCACAGGGATGAGGGAACACTAGGGACAGGGATGAGGGAACACTAGGCACAGGGATGAGGGAACACTAGGCACAGGGATGAGGGAACACTAGGCACAGGGATGAGGGAACACTAGGCACAGGGATGAGGGATCACTAGGCATGGCAGGCACAGGGATGAGGGAACGCTAGGCACAGGGATGAGGGAACACTAGGCACAGGGATGAGGGAACACTAGGCACAGGGATGAGGGAACACTAGGCACAGGGATGAGGGAACACTAGGCACAGGGATGAGGGAACACTAGGCACAGGGATGAGGGAACACTAGGCAAAGGGATGAGGGAACACTAGGCAAAGGGATGAGGGAACACTAGGCAAAGGGATGAGGGAACACTAGGCAAAGGGATGAGGGAACACTAGGCAAAGGGATGAGGGAACACTAGGCAAAGGGATGAGGGAACACTAGACAAAGGGATGAGGGAACACTAGGCACAGGGATGAGGGAACACTAGGCACAGGGATGAGGGAACACTAGGCACAGGGATGTGGGAACACTAGGCACAGGAATGAGGGAACACTAGGCACAGGGATGGGGGAACACTAGGCACAGGGATGGGCGAACACTAGGCACAGGGATGTGGAAACACTAGGCACGGCAGGTACAGGGATGAGGGAACGCTAGGCACAGGGATGAGGGAACGCTAGGCACAGGGATGAGGGAACGCTAGGCACAGGAATGAGGGAACACTAGGCACAGGGATGAGGGAACACTAGGCACAGGGATGAGGGAACACTAGGCACAGGGATGAGGGAACACTAGGCACAGGGATGAGGGAACACTAGGCACAGGGATGTGGGAACACTAGGCACAGGGATGTGGGAACACTAGGCACAGGGATGTGGGAACACTAGGCACAGGTATGTGGGAACACTAGGCACAGGGATGTGGGAACACTGGCACAGGGATGTGGGAACACTGGCACAGGAATGAGGGAACACTAGGCACAGGGATGGGGGAACACTAGGCACAGGGATGGGCGAACACTAGGCACGGCAGGCACAGGGATGAGAACGCTAGGCACAGGGATGAGCGAACACTGGCACAGGGATGAGGGAACACTGGCACAGGGATTAGGGAACAATGGCACAGGGATGAGGGAACACTGGCACAGGGATGAGGGAACACTGGCACAGGGATGAGGGAACACTGGCACAGGGATGAGGGAACACTGGCACAGGGATGAGGGAACACTGGCACAGGGATGAGGGAACACTGGCACAGGGATGAGGGAACACTGTGACAGGGATGAGGGAACACTAGGCAAAGGGATGAGGGAACACTAGGCAAAGGGATGAGGGAACACTAGGCAAAGGGATGAGGGAACACTAGGCACAGCAGGCACAGGGATGAAGGCACAGCAGGCACAGGGATGAAGGAACACTAGGCACAGGGATGAAGGAACACTAGGCACAGGGATGAGGGAACACTAGGCACGGCAGGCACAGGGATGAGGGAACGCTAGGCACAGGGATGAGGGAACGCTAGGCACAGGGATGAGGGAACGCTAGGCACAGGGATGAGGGAACGCTAGGCACATGCATGAGGGAACACTACGCACATGCATGAGGGAACACTAGGCACAGGGATGAGGGAACACTAGGCACAGGGATGAGGGAACACTAGGCAAAGGGATGAGGGAACACTAGGCAAAGGGATGAGGGAACACTAGGCAAAGGGATGAGGGAACACTAGGCAAAGGGATGAGGGAACACTAGGCAAAGGGATGAGGGAACACTAGGCAAAGGGATGAGGGAACACTAGGCAAAGGGATGAGGGAACACTAGGCAAAGGGATGAGGGAACACTAGGCAAAGGGATGAGGGAGCACTAGGCAAAGGGATGAGGGAACACTAGGCACAGGGATGTGGGAACACTAGGCACAGGGATGTGGGAACACTAGGCACAGGGATGTGGAAACACTAGGCACAGGGATATGGGAACACTAGGCACAGGGATGTGGGAACACTAGGCACAGGGATGTGGGAACACTAGGCACAGGGATGTGGGAACACTAGGCACAGGGATGTGGGAACACTTGGCACAGGGATGTGGGAACACTAGGCACAGGAATGAGGGAACACTAGGCACAGGGATGAGGGAACACTAGGCACAGGGATGAGGGAACACTAGACACAGGGATGAGGGAACACTAGGCACAGGGATGAGGGAACACTAGGCACGGCAGGCACAGGGATGAGGGAACGCTAGGCACAGGGATGAGGGAACGCTAGGCACAGGGATGAGGGAACGCTAGGCACAGGGATGAGGGCACAGCAGGCACAGGGATGAAGGAACACTAGGCACAGGGATGAAGGAACACTAGGCACAGGGATGAGGGAACACTAGGCACGGCAGGCACAGGGATGAGGGAACGCTAGGCACAGGGATGAGGGAACGCTAGGCACAGGGATGAGGGAACGCTAGGCACAGGGATGAGGGAACACTAGGCACATGCATGAGGGAACGCTAGGCACAGGGATGAGGGAGCGCTAGGCACAGGGATGAGGGAACACTAGGCACAGGGATGAGGGAACACTAGGCACAGGGATGAGGGAACACTAGGCACAGGGATGAGGGAACACTAGGCACAGGGATGAGGGAACACTAGGCACAGGGATGTGGAAACACTAGGCACGGCAGGTACAGGGATGAGGGAACGCTAGGCACAGGGATGAGGGAACGCTAGGCACAGGGATGAGGGAACGCTAGGCACAGGGATGAGGGAACGCTAGGCACAGGGATGAGGGAATACTACGCACAGGGATGAGGGAACACTAAGCACATGCATGAGGGAACACTAGGCACAGGGATGAGGGAACACTAGGCACAGGGATGAGGGAACACTAGGCACGGCAGGCACAGGGATGAGGGAACGCTAGGCACAGAGATGAGGGAACGCTAGGCACAGGGATGAGGGAACGCTAGGCACAGGGATGAGGGAACGCTAGGCACAGGGATGAGGGAGCGCTAGGCACAGGGATGAGGGAACACTAGGCACAGGGATGAGAGAACACTAGGCACAGGGATGAGGGAACACTAGGCACAGGGATGAGGGAACACTAGGCACAGGGATGAGGGAACACTAGGCACAGGGATGTGGAAACACTAGGCACGGCAGGTACAGGGATGAGGGAACGCTAGGCACAGGGATGAGGGAACGCTAGGCACAGGGATGAGGGAACGCTAGGCACAGGGATGAGGGAACGCTAGGCACAGGGATGAGGGAATACTAGGCACAGAGATGTGGGAACACTAGACACAGGGATGAGGGAACACTGGCACCAGGATGAGGGAACACTAGGCACAGTGATGAGGGAAGCCTGGCACAGGGATGAGGGAACACTAAGCACATGCATGAGGGAACACTAGGCACAGGGATGAGGGAACACTAGGCACAGGGATGAGGGAACACTAGGCACAGGGATGAGGGAACACTAGGCAAGGCAGGCACAGGGATGAGGGAACGCTAGGCACAGGGATGAGGGAACGCTAGGCACAGGGATGAGGGAACGCTAGGCACAGGGATGAGGGAACGCTAGGCACAGGGATGAGGGAACACTAGGGACAGGGATGAGGGAACACTAGGCACAGGGATGAGGGAACACTAGGCACAGGGATGAGGGAACACTAGGCACAGGGATGAGGGAACACTAGGCACAGGGATGAGGGAACACTAGGCATGGCAGGCACAGGGATGAGGGAACGCTAGGCACAGGGATGAGGGAACACTAGGCACAGGGATGAGGGAACCTTAGGCACAGGGATGAGGGAACACTAGGCACAGGGATGAGGGAACACTAGGCACAGGGATGAGGGAACACTAGGCACAGGGATGAGGGAACACTAGGCAAAGGGATGAGGGAACACTAGGCAAAGGGATGAGGGAACACTAGGCAAAGGGATGAGGGAACACTAGGCAAAGGGATGAGGGAACACTAGGCAAAGGGATGAGGGAACACTAGGCAAAGGGATGAGGGAACACTAGGCAAAGGGATGAGGGAACACTAGACAAAGGGATGAGGGAACACTAGGCACAGGGATGAGGGAACACTAGGCACAGGGATGAGGGAACACTAGGCACAGGGATGTGGGAACCCTAGGCACAGGAATGAGGGAACACTAGGCACAGGGATGGGGGAACACTAGGCACAGGGATGGGCGAACACTAGGCACAGGGATGTGGAAACACTAGGCACGGCAGGTACAGGGATGAGGGAACGCTAGGCACAGGGATGAGGGAACACTAGGCACAGGGATGAGGGAACGCTAGGCACAGGGATGAGGGAACACTAGGCACAGGGATGAGGGAACACTAGGCACAGGGATGAGGGAACACTAGGCACAGGGATGAGGGAACACTAGGCACAGGGATGTGGGAACACTAGGCACAGGGATGTGGGAACACTAGGCACAGGGATGTGGGAACACTAGGCACAGGGATGTGGGAACACCAGGCACAGGGATGTGGGAACACTGGCACAGGGATGTGGGAACACTGGCACAGGTATGAGGGAACACGAGGCACAGGGATGGGGGAACACTAGGCACAGGGATGGGCGAACACTAGGCACGGCAGGCACAGGGATGAGAACGCTAGGCACAGGGATGAGCGAACACTGGCACAGGGATGAGGGAACACTGACAGGGATGAGGGAACACTGGCACAGGGATTAGGGAACATTGGCACAGGGATGAGGGAACAATGGCACAGGGATGAGGGAACACTGGCACAGGGATGAGGGAACACTGGCACAGGGATGAGGGAACACTGGCACAGGGATGAGGGAACACTGTGACAGGGATGAGGGAACACTAGGCAAAGGGATGAGGGAACACTAGGCAAAGGGATGAGGGAACACTAGGCAAAGGGATGAGGGAACACTAGGCACAGCAGGCACAGGGATGAAGGCACAGCAGGCACAGGGATGAAGGAACACTAGGCACAGGGATGAAGGAACACTAGGCACAGGGATGAAGGAACACTAGGCACAGGGATGAGGGAACACTAGGCACGGCAGGCACAGGGATGAGGGAACGCTAGGTACAGGGATGAGGGAACGCTAGGCAAAGGGATGAGGGAACACTAGGCAAAGGGATGAGGGAACACTAGGCAAAGGGATGAGGGAACACTAGGCAAAGGGATGAGGGAACACTAGGCAAAGGGATGAGGGAACACTAGGCAAAGGGATGAGGGAACACTAGGCAAAGGGATGAGGGAACACTAGGCAAAGGGATGAGGGAGCACTAGGCAAAGGGATGTGGGAACACTAGGCACAGGGATGTGGGAACACTAGGCACAGGGATGTGGAAACACTAGGCACAGGGATGTGGGAACACTAGGCACAGGGATGTGGGAACACTAGGCACAGGGATGTGGGAACACTAGGCACAGGGATGTGGGAACACTAGGCACAGGGATGTGGGAACACTTGGCACAGGGATGTGGGAACACTAGGCACAGGAATGAGGGAACACTAGGCACAGGGATGAGGGAACACTAGACACAGGGATGAGGGAACACTAGGCACAGGGATGAGGGAACACTAGGCACAGGGATGAGGGAACACTAGGCACAGGGATGAGGGAACACAAGGCACAGGGATGAGGGAACATTAGGCACAGGGATGAGGGAACACTAGGCACAGGGATGAGGGAACACTGGCACAGGGATGAGGGAACACTGGCACAGGGATGAGGGAACACTGGCACAGGGATGAGGGAACACTGACAGGGATGAGGGAACACTGGCACAGAGATGTGGGAACACTAGGCACAGCAGGCACAGGGATGAGGGAACACTAGGCACAGGGATGAGGGAACACTAGGCAAAGGGATGAGGGAACACTAGGCAAAGGGATGAGGGAACACTAGGCAAAGGGATGAGGGAACACTAGGCAAAGGGATGAGGGAACACTAGGCACAGGGATGTGGGAACACTAGGCACAGGGATGTGGGAACACTAGGCACAGGGATGTGGAAACACTAGGCACATGGATGTGGGAACACTAGGCACAGGGATGTGGGAACACTAGGCACAGGGATGTGGGAACACTAGGCACAGGGATGTGGGAACAGTAGGCACAGGGATGTGGGAACACTAGGCACAGGGATGTGGGAACACTAGGCACAGGGATGTGGGAACACTTGGCACAGGGATGTGGGAACACTAGGCACAGGAATGAGGGAACACTAGGCACAGGGATGAGGGAACACTAGGCACAGGGATGAGGGAACACTAGGCACAGGGATGAGGGAACACTAGGCACAGGGATGAGGGAACACTAGGCACAGGGATGAGGGAACACTAGGCACAGGGATGAGGGAACACTAGGCACAGGGATGAGGGAACACAAGGCACAGGGATGAGGGAACACTAGGCACAGGGATGAGGGAACACTAGGCACAGGGATGAGGGAACACTAGGCACAGGGATGAGGGAACACTGGCACAGGGATGAGGGAACACTGGCACAGGGATGAGGGAACACTGGCACAGGGATGAGGGAACACTGGCACAGGGATGAGGGAACACTGACAGGGATGAGGGAACACTGGCACAGAGATGTGGGAACACTAGGCACAGCAGGCACAGGGATGAGGGAACACTAGGCACAGGGATGAGGGAACACTAGGCACAGGGATGAGGAAACACTAGGCACAGGGATGAGGAAACACTAGGCACAGGGATGAGGAAACACTAGGCACAGGAATGAGGAAGCACTAGGCACAGGGATGAGGGAACACTGGCACAGGGATGTGGGAACACTGTCACAGGAATGAGGGAACACTGTCACAGGAATGAGGGAACACTAGGCACAGGGATGAGGGAACACTAGGCACGGCAGGCACAGGGATGAGGGAACACTAGGCACAAGGATGTGGGAACACTAGGCACAGGGATGTGGGAACACTAGGCACAGGGATGTGGGAACACTAGGCACAGGGATGTGGGAACACCAGGCACAGGGATGTGGGAACACTGGCACAGGGATGTGGGAACACTGGCACAGGAATGAGGGAACACGAGGCACAGGGATGGGGGAACACTAGGCACAGGGATGGGCGAACACTAGGCACGGCAGGCACAGGGATGAGAACGCTAGGCACAGGGATGAGCGAACACTGGCACAGGGATGAGGGAACACTGACAGGGATGAGGGAACACTGGCACAGGGATTAGGGAACATTGGCACAGGGATGAGGGAACAATGGCACAGGGATGAGGGAACACTGGCACAGGGATGAGGGAACACTGGCACAGGGATGAGGGAACACTGGCACAGGGATGAGGGAACACTGTGACAGGGATGAGGGAACACTAGGCAAAGGGATGAGGGAACACTAGGCAAAGGGATGAGGGAACACTAGGCAAAGGGATGAGGGAACACTAGGCACAGCAGGCACAGGGATGAAGGCACAGCAGGCACAGGGATGAAGGAACACTAGGCACAGGGATGAAGGAACACTAGGCACAGGGATGAAGGAACACTAGGCACAGGGATGAGGGAACACTAGGCACGGCAGGCACAGGGATGAGGGAACGCTAGGTACAGGGATGAGGGAACGCTAGGCAAAGGGATGAGGGAACACTAGGCAAAGGGATGAGGGAACACTAGGCAAAGGGATGAGGGAACACTAGGCAAAGGGATGAGGGAACACTAGGCAAAGGGATGAGGGAACACTAGGCAAAGGGATGAGGGAACACTAGGCAAAGGGATGAGGGAACACTAGGCAAAGGGATGAGGGAGCACTAGGCAAAGGGATGTGGGAACACTAGGCACAGGGATGTGGGAACACTAGGCACAGGGATGTGGAAACACTAGGCACAGGGATGTGGGAACACTAGGCACAGGGATGTGGGAACACTAGGCACAGGGATGTGGGAACACTAGGCACAGGGATGTGGGAACACTTGGCACAGGGATGTGGGAACACTAGGCACAGGAATGAGGGAACACTAGGCACAGGGATGAGGGAACACTAGACACAGGGATGAGGGAACACTAGGCACAGGGATGAGGGAACACTAGGCACAGGGATGAGGGAACACTAGGCACAGGGATGAGGGAACACAAGGCACAGGGATGAGGGAACATTAGGCACAGGGATGAGGGAACACTAGGCACAGGGATGAGGGAACACTGGCACAGGGATGAGGGAACACTGGCACAGGGATGAGGGAACACTGGCACAGGGATGAGGGAACACTGACAGGGATGAGGGAACACTGGCACAGAGATGTGGGAACACTAGGCACAGCAGGCACAGGGATGAGGGAACACTAGGCACAGGGATGAGGGAACACTAGGCAAAGGGATGAGGGAACACTAGGCAAAGGGATGAGGGAACACTAGGCAAAGGGATGAGGGAACACTAGGCAAAGGGATGAGGGAACACTAGGCACAGGGATGTGGGAACACTAGGCACAGGGATGTGGGAACACTAGGCACAGGGATGTGGAAACACTAGGCACATGGATGTGGGAACACTAGGCACAGGGATGTGGGAACACTAGGCACAGGGATGTGGGAACACTAGGCACAGGGATGTGGGAACAGTAGGCACAGGGATGTGGGAACACTAGGCACAGGGATGTGGGAACACTAGGCACAGGGATGTGGGAACACTTGGCACAGGGATGTGGGAACACTAGGCACAGGAATGAGGGAACACTAGGCACAGGGATGAGGGAACACTAGGCACAGGGATGAGGGAACACTAGGCACAGGGATGAGGGAACACTAGGCACAGGGATGAGGGAACACTAGGCACAGGGATGAGGGAACACTAGGCACAGGGATGAGGGAACACTAGGCACAGGGATGAGGGAACACAAGGCACAGGGATGAGGGAACACTAGGCACAGGGATGAGGGAACACTAGGCACAGGGATGAGGGAACACTAGGCACAGGGATGAGGGAACACTGGCACAGGGATGAGGGAACACTGGCACAGGGATGAGGGAACACTGGCACAGGGATGAGGGAACACTGGCACAGGGATGAGGGAACACTGACAGGGATGAGGGAACACTGGCACAGAGATGTGGGAACACTAGGCACAGCAGGCACAGGGATGAGGGAACACTAGGCACAGGGATGAGGGAACACTAGGCACAGGGATGAGGAAACACTAGGCACAGGGATGAGGAAACACTAGGCACAGGAATGAGGAAGCACTAGGCACAGGGATGAGGGAACACTGGCACAGGGATGTGGGAACACTGTCACAGGAATGAGGGAACACTGTCACAGGAATGAGGGAACACTAGGCACAGGGATGAGGGAACACTAGGCACGGCAGGCACAGGGATGAGGGAACGCTAGGCACAGGGATGAGGGAACACTAGGCACAGGGATGAGGGAACGCTAGGCACAGGGATGAGGGAACACTAGGCACAGGGATGAGGGAACACTAGGCACAGGGATGAGGGAACACTAGGCACAGGGATGAGGGAACACTAGGAACAGGGATGAGAGAACACTAGGCAAAGGGATGAGGGAACACTAGGCACAGGGATGTGGGAACACTAGGCACAGGGATGTGGGAACACTAGGCACAGGGATGTGGGAACACTAGGCTTAGGGATGTGGGAACACTGGCACAGGGATGTGGGAACACTGGCACAGGAATGAGGGAACACTAGGCACAGGGATGGGGGAACACTAGGCACAGGGATGGGCGAACGCTAGGCATGGCAGGCACAGGGATGAGAACGCTAGGCACCGGGATGAGAACGCTAGGCACAGGGATGAGGGAATACTGGCACAGGGATGAGGGAACACTGACAGGGATGAGGGAACACTGGCACAGGGATTAGGGAACAATGGCACAGGGATGAGGGAACAATGGCACAGGGATGAGGGAACAATGGCACAGGGATGAGGGAACAATGGCACAGAGATGTGGGAACACTAGACACAGGGATGAGGGAACACTGGCACCAGGATGAGGGAACACTAGGCACAGTGATGAGGGAAGCCTGGCACAGGGATGAGGGAACACTAAGCACATGCATGAGGGAACACTAGGCACAGGGATGAGGGAACACTAGGCACAGGGATGAGGGAACACTAGGCACGGCAGGCATAGGGATGAGGGAACACTAGGCACAGGGATGAGGGAACACTAGGCACAGGGATGAGGGAACACTAGGCACAGGGATGTGGGAACACTAGGCACAGGGATGTGGGAACACTAGGCACAGGGATGTGGGAACACTAGGCACAGGGATGTGGGAACACTGGCACAGGGATGTGGGAACACTGGCACAGGAATGAGGGAACACTAGGCACAGGGATGGGGGAACACTAGGCACAGGGATGGGCGAACACTAGGCACGGCAGGCACAGGGATGAGAACGCTAGGCACAGGGATGAGCGAACACTGGCACAGGGATGAGGGAACACTGACAGGGATGAGGGAACACTGGCACAGGGATTAGGGGACAATGGCACAGGGATGAGGGAACACTGGCACAGGGATGAGGGAACACTGGCACAGGGATGAGGGAACACTGGCACAGGGATGAGGGAACACTGTGACAGGGATGAGGGAACACTAGGCAAAGGGATGAGGGAACACTAGGCAAAGGGATGAGGGAACACTAGGCAAAGGGATGAGGGAACACTAGGCACAGCAGGCACAGGGATGAAGGCACAGCAGGCACAGGGATGAAGGAACACTAGGCACAGGGATGAAGGAACACTAGGCACAGGGATGAAGGAACACTAGGCACAGGGATGAGGGAACACTAGGCACGGCAGGCACAGGGATGAGGGAACGCTAGGCACAGGGATGAGGGAACGCTAGGCACATGGATGAGGGAACGCTAGGCACAGGGATGAGGGAACACTAGGCACATGCATGAGGGAACACTACGCACAGGGAGGAGGGAACACTAGGCACAGGGATGAGGGAACACTAGGCACAGGGATGAGGGAACACTAGGCACAGGGATGAGGGAACACTAGGCACAGGGATGAGGGAACACTAGGCAAAGGGATGAGGGAACACTAGGCAAAGGGATGAGGGAACACTAGGCAAAGGGATGAGGGAACACTAGGCAAAGGGATGAGGGAACACTAGGCAAAGGGATGAGGGAACACTAGGCAAAGGGATGAGGGAACACTAGGCAAAGGGATGAGGGAGCACTAGGCAAAGGGATGAGGGAACACTAGGCACAGGGATGTGGGAACACTAGGCACAGGGATGTGGAAACACTAGGCACAGGGATGTGGGAACACTAGGCACAGGGATGTGGGAACACTAGGCACAGGGATGTGGGAACACTAGGCACAGGGATGTGGGAACACTAGGCACAGGGATGTGGGAACACTAGGCACAGGGATGTGGGAACACTAGGCACAGGGATGTGGGAACACTAGGCTTAGGGATGTGGGAACACTGGCACAGGGATGTGGGAACACTGGCACAGGAATGAGGGAACACTAGGCACAGGGATGGGGGAACACTAGGCACAGGGATGGGCGAACGCTAGGCACGGCAGGCACAGGGATGAGAACGCTAGGCACCGGGATGAGAACGCTAGGCACAGGGATGAGGGAATACTGGCACAGGGATGAGGGAACACTGACAGGGATGAGGGAACACTGGCACAGGGATTAGGGAACAATGGCACAGGGATGAGGGAACAATGGCACAGGGATGAGGGAACAATGGCACAGAGATGTGGGAACACTAGACACAGGGATGAGGGAACACTGGCACCAGGATGAGGGAACACTAGGCACAGTGATGAGGGAAGCCTGGCACAGGGATGAGGGAACACTAAGCACATGCATGAGGGAACACTAGGCACAGGGATGAGGGAACACTAGGCACAGGGATGAGGGAACACTAGGCACGGCAGGCACAGGGATGAGGGAACGCTAGGCACAGGGATGAGGGAACGCTAGGCACAGGGATGAGGGAACGCTAGGCACAGGGATGAGGGAACGCTAGGCACAGGGATGAGGGAGCGCTAGGCACAGGGATGAGGGAACACTAGGCACAGGGATGAGGGAACACTAGGCACAGGGATGAGGGAACACTAGGCACAGGGATGAGGGAACACTAGGCACAGGGATGTGGAAAAACTAGGCACGGCAGGTACAGGGATGAGGGAACGCTAGGCACAGGGATGAGGGAACGCTAGGCACAGGGATGAGGGAACGCTAGGCACAGGGATGAGGGAACGCTAGGCACAGGGATGAGGGAATACTAGGCACAGAGATGTGGGAACACTAGACACAGGGATGAGGGAACACTGGCACCAGGATGAGGGAACACTAGGCACAGTGATGAGGGAAGCCTGGCACAGGGATGAGGGAACACTAAGCACATGCATGAGGGAACACTAGGCACAGGGATGAGGGAACACTAGGCACAGGGATGAGGGAACACTAGGCACAGGGATGAGGGAACACTAGGCACGGCAGGCACAGGGATGAGGGAACGCTAGGCACAGGGATGAGGAAACGCTAGGCACAGGGATGAGGGAACTATAGGCACAGGGATGAGGGAACGCTAGGCACAGGGATGAGGGAACACTAGGGACAGGGATGAGGGAACACTAGGCACAGGGATGAGGGAACACTAGGCACAGGGATGAGGGAACACTAGGCACAGGGATGAGGGAACACTAGGCACGGCAGGCACAGGGATGAGGGAACGCTAGGCACAGGGATGAGGGAACACTAGGCACAGGGATGAGGGAACACTAGGCACAGGGATGAGGGAACACTAGGCACAGGGATGAGGGAACACTAGGCACAGGGATGAGGGAACACTAGGCACAGGGATGAGGGAACACTAGGCACAGGGATGAGGGAACACTAGGCACAGGGATGAGGGAACACTAGGCAAAGGGATGAGGGAACACTAGGCAAAGGGATGAGGGAACACTAGGCAAAGGGATGAGGGAACACTAGGCAAAGGGATGAGGGAACACTAGACAAAGGGATGAGGGAACACTAGGCACAGGGATGAGGGAACACTAGGCACAGGGATGAGGGAACACTAGGCACAGGGATGTGGGAACACTAGGCACAGGAATGAGGGAACACTAGGCACAGGGATGGGGGAACACTAGGCACAGGGATGGGCGAACACTAGGCACAGGGATGTGGAAACACTAGGCACGGCAGGTACAGGGATGAGGGAACGCTAGGCACAGGGATGAGGGAACGCTAGGCACAGGGATGAGGGAACGCTAGGCACAGGGATGAGGGAACACTAGGCACAGGGATGAGGGAACACTAGGCACAGGGATGAGGGAACACTAGGCACAGGGATGAGGGAACACTAGGCACAGGGATGTGGGAACACTAGGCACAGGGATGTGGGAACACTAGGCACAGGGATGTGGGAACACTAGGCACAGGGATGTGGGAACACTGGCACAGGGATGTGGGAACACTGGCACAGGAATGAGGGAACACTAGGCACAGGGATGGGGGAACACTAGGCACAGGGATGGGCGAACACTAGGCACGGCAGGCACAGGGATGAGAACGCTAGGCACAGGGATGAGCGAACACTGGCACAGGGATGAGGGAACACTGACAGGGATGAGGGAACACTGGCACAGGGATTAGGGAACAATGGCACAGGGATGAGGGAACAATGGCACAGGGATGAGGGAACACTGGCACAGGGATGAGGGAACACTGGCACAGGGATGAGGGAACACTGGCACAGGGATGAGGGAACACTGTGACAGGGATGAGGGAACACTAGGCAAAGGGATGAGGGAACACTAGGCAAAGGGATGAGGGAACACTAGGCAAAGGGATGAGGGAACACTAGGCACAGCAGGCACAGGGATGAAGGCACAGCAGGCACAGGGATGAAGGAACACTAGGCACAGGGATGAAGGAACACTAGGCACAGAGATGAGGGAACACTAGGCACGGCAGGCACAGGGATGAGGGAACGCTAGGCACAGGGATGAGGGAACGCTAGGCACAGGGATGAGGGAACGCTAGGCACAGGGATGAGGGAACACTAGGCACATGCATGAGGGAACACTACGCACAGGGAGGAGGGAACACTAGGCACAGGGATGAGGGAACACTAGGCACAGGGATGAGGGAACACTAGGCACAGGGATGAGGGAACACTAGGCAAAGGGATGAGGGAACACTAGGCAAAGGGATGAGGGAACACTAGGCAAAGGGATGAGGGAACACTAGGCAAAGGGATGAGGGAACACTAGGCAAAGGGATGAGGGAACACTAGGCAAAGGGATGAGGGAACACTAGGCAAAGGGATGAGGGAACACTAGGCAAAGGGATGAGGGAGCACTAGGCAAAGGGATGAGGGAACACTAGGCACAGGGATGTGGGAACACTAGGCACAGGGATGTGGGAACACTAGGCACAGGGATGTGGGAACACTAGGCACAGGGATGTGGAAACACTAGGCACAGGGATGTGGGAACACTAGGCACAGGGATGTGGGAACACTAGGCACAGGGATGTGGGAACACTAGGCACAGGGTTGTGGGAACACTAGGCACAGGGATGTGGGAACACTAGGCACAGGGATGTGGGAACACTAGGCACAGGGATGTGGGAACACTTGGCACAGGGATGTGGGAACACTAGGCACAGGAATGAGGGAAAACTAGGCACAGGGATGAGGGAACACTAGACACAGGGATGAGGGAACACTAGGCACAGGGATGAGGGAACACTAGGCACAGGGATGAGGGAACACTAGGCACAGGGATGAGGGAACACAAGGCACAGGGATGAGGGAACATTAGGCACAGGGATGAGGGAACACTAGGCACAGGGATGAGGGAACACTAGGCACAGGGATGAGGGAACACTGGCACAGGGATGAGGGAACACTGGCACAGGGATGAGGGAACACTAGGCACGGCAGGTACAGGGATGAGGGAACGCTAGGCACAGGGATGAGGGAACGCTAGGCACAGGGATGAGGGAACGCTAGGCACAGGGATGAGGGAACACTAGGCACAGGGATGAGGGAACACTAGGCACAGGATGAGGGAACACTAGGCACAGGGATGAGGGAACACTAGGCACAGGGATGTGGGAACACTAGGCACAGGGATGTGGGAACACTAGGCACAGGGATGTGGGAACACTAGGCACAGGGATGTGGGAACACTAGGCACAGGGATGTGGGAACACTGGCACAGGGATGTGGGAACACTGGCACAGGAATGAGGGAACACTAGGCACAGGGATGGGGGAACACTAGGCACAGGGATGGGCGAACACTAGGCACGGCAGGCACAGGGATGAGAACGCTAGGCACAGGGATGAGCGAACACTGGCACAGGGATGAGGGAACACTGACAGGGATGAGGGAACACTGTTATGTTATGTTATGTTAATAAGGCTTGTAAAGCGCACTGCTACCCTAGGGTGTCCTGGCGCTGAGAGTTGCCGACTTGGTTGCTGGATGAGAGAAGGATTCAGGGAAAAGCCAGGTTTTCAGCCCCCTTCTAAAGGAAAGAAGCTCGGTGGCACTTCTGAGATGGAGGGGAAGGCTGTTCCATGCTTTTGCCGCACCGCAGAAAAAGCTCCTGCCCCCCCAACTAGCTGTCTTTGCCCGTGGAACTTTTATAAGTTTTGCCTCGGCAGAGCGCAATGCTCTGCCGGGAACATACCATTGAAGATGTTGTCTCGTGTAGGCTGGGCCAGAACCTGTGAGGGCTTTAAAGACCGTGCAAAGGGCCTTAAAATCCACCCGTTGTTTCACCGGAAGCCAGTGAAGCTTCCCAAGTTCCTTCTTAACCGAGACAAACCTTGGGATCCCCAAAAGAAGCCTGGCTGCCGCATTCTGCACGACCTGCAATCGGCTAAGATGTCTTTTCTGGATGTTAAGATAAAGGCCGTTGCAATAATCCAGGCGAGAAAAATAAGAGCAGTAATTACTGTCCTGAGGCTATCTTCGGGCAATAGAAACTTGATTTTCCTCAGTATCCTCAGAAGATGAAAACAGGAGGAGGCAACTCGGCTAATCTGGTCTCCGAAAGATAATTTGACGTCAATGATCACCCCCAAGTTCTTCACCTTGGTGGAGGGAACTGGTTGTGGACCCAAGATTGCAGGCCACCAATCGGGTGACCAAAGGTTCGAGGAATTACCGAAAATGATCACCTCGGTTTTCCCCGCATTCAACTTAAGACAATTTGCTGTCATCCAGCTTTGGATGGCCTGCATACAGTTGTGGCAATCGCGCCCTGTCTTGGCCTCATTGCCCTTCTGTATTGACAGCACAATTTGTGTGTCATCGGCATAGGAGGTCAGCTGGAGCCCAAAAGATCGAATAAGGACAGCCAGCGGGGATACATACACATTAAACAGTGTAGGGCTAAGTGCCGATCCCTGAGGGACCCCACGGGCAGGGAGAAAGGTTTCGATCGATCCTTTCCCAAATCCACTGTTTGGATTCTATCAGTAAGAAAAGATTTTAATAGGGTATGGGCATTGCCGGAAACCCCTATTTCGGCTAACCGGTCCAACAACACTTCGTGGTGGACCGTATCGAAGGCCGCGGACAGATCCAACATAATCACTGGCACAGGGATTAGGGAACAATGGCACAGGGATGAGGGAACAATGGCACAGGGATGAGGGAACACTGGCACAGGGATGAGGGAACACTGGCACAGGGATGAGGGAACACTGGCACAGGGATGAGGGAACACTGTGACAGGGATGAGGGAACACTAGGCAAAGGGATGAGGGAACACTAGGCAAAGGGATGAGGGAACACTAGGCAAAGGGATGAGGGAACACTAGGCACAGCAGGCACAGGGATGAAGGCACAGCAGGCACAGGGATGAAGGAACACTAGGCACAGGGATGAAGGAACACTAGGCACAGGGATGAGGGAACACTAGGCACGGCAGGCACAGGGATGAGGGAACGCTAGGCACAGGGATGAGGGAACGCTAGGCACAGGGATGAGGGAACGCTAGGCACAGGGATGAGGGAACGCTAGGCACAGGGATGAGGGAACACTAGGCACATGCATGAGGGAACACTACGCACAGGGAGGAGGGAACACTAGGCACAGGGATGAGGGAACACTAGGCACAGGGATGAGGGAAGCCTGGCACAGGGATGAGGGAACACTAAGCACATGCATGAGGGAACACTAGGCACAGGGATGAGGGAACACTAGGCACAGGGATGAGGGAACACTAGGCACGGCAGGCACAGGGATGAGGGAACGCTAGGCACAGGGATGAGGGAACGCTAGGCACAGGGATGAGGGAACGCTAGGCACAGGGATGAGGGAAC
This sequence comes from Calotriton arnoldi, assembly GCA_963921515.1. Taxonomy (NCBI): domain Eukaryota; kingdom Metazoa; phylum Chordata; class Amphibia; order Caudata; family Salamandridae; genus Calotriton; species Calotriton arnoldi. The sequence continues at coordinate 3,611,436 of CAWUFW010000562.1, read as the reverse complement.
GCTAGGCACAGGGATGAGGGAGCGCTAGGCACAGGGATGAGGGAACACTAGGCACAGGGATGAGGGAACACTAGGCACAGGGATGAGGGAACACTAGGCACAGGGATGAGGGAACACTAGGCACAGGGATGAGGGAACACTAGGCACAGGGATGTGGAAACACTAGGCACGGCAGGTACAGGGATGAGGGAACGCTAGGCACAGGGATGAGGGAACGCTAGGCACAGGGATGAGGGAACGCTAGGCACAGGGATGAGGGAACGCTAGGCACAGGGATGAGGGAATACTAGGCACAGAGATGTGGGAACACTAGACACAGGGATGAGGGAACACTAGACACAGGGATGAGGGAACACTGGCACAGGGATGAGGGAACACTAAGCACATGCATGAGGGAACACTAGGCACAGGGATGAGGGAACACTAGGCACAGGGATGAGGGAACACTAGGCACAGGGATGAGGGAACACTAGGCACAGGGATGAGGGAACACTAGGCACGGCAGGCACAGGGATGAGGGAACGCTAGGCACAGGGATGAGGGAACGCTAGGCACAGGGATGAGGGAACGCTAGGCACAGGGATGAGGGAACGCTAGGCACAGGGATGAGGGAACACTAGGGACAGGGATGAGGGAACACTAGGCACAGGGATGAGGGAACACTAGGCACAGGGATGAGGGAACACTAGGCACAGGGATGAGGGAACACTAGGCACGGCAGGCACAGGGATGAGGGAACGCTAGGCACAGGGATGAGGGAACACTAGGCACAGGGATGAGGGAACACTAGGCACAGGGATGAGGGAACACTAGGCACAGGGATGAGGGAACACTAGGCACAGTGATGAGGGAAGCCTGGCACAGGGATGAGGGAACACTAGGCACAGTGATGAGGGAAGCCTGGCACAGGGATGAGGGAACACTAAGCACATGCATGAGGGAACACTAGGCACAGGGATGAGGGAACACTAGGCACAGGGATGAGGGAACACTAGGCACAGGGATGAGGGAACACTAGGCACGGCAGGCACACGGATGAGGGAACGCTAGGCACAGGGATGAGGGAACGCTAGGCACAGGGATGAGGGAACGCTAGGCACAGGGATGAGGGAACGCTAGGCACAGGGATGAGGGAACGCTAGGCACAGGGATGAGGGAACGCTAGGCACAGGGATGAGGGAACACTAGGGACAGGGATGAGGGAACACTAGGCACAGGGATGAGGGAACACTAGGCACAGGGATGAGGGAACACTAGGCACGGCAGGTACAGGGATGAGGGAACGCTAGGCACAGGGATGAGGGAACGCTAGGCACAGGGATGAGGGAATGCTAGGCACAGGGATGAGGGAACACTAGGCACAGGGATGAGGGAACACTAGGCACAGGGATGAGGGAACACTAGGCACAGGGATGAGGGAACACTAGGCACAGGGATGAGGGAACACTAGGCACAGGGATGAGGGAACACTAGGCACAGGGATGTGGGAACACTAGGCACAGGGATGTGGGAACACTAGGCACAGGGATGTGGGAACACTGGCACAGGGATGTGGGAACACTGGCACAGGAATGAGGGAACACTAGGCACAGGGATGGGGGAACACTAGGCACAGGGATGGGCGAACACTAGGCACGGCAGGCACAGGGATGAGAACGCTAGGCACAGGGATGAGCGAACACTGGCACAGGGATGAGGGAACACTGACAGGGATGAGGGAACACTGGCACAGGGATTAGGGAACAATGGCACAGGGATGAGGGAACAATGGCACAGGGATGAGGGAACACTGGCACAGGGATGAGGGAACACTGGCACAGTGATGAGGGAACACTGGCACAGGGATGAGGGAACACTGTGACAGGGATGAGGGAACACTAGGCAAAGGGATGAGGGAACACTAGGCAAAGGGATGAGGGAACACTAGGCAAAGGGATGAGGGAACACTAGGCACAGCAGGCACAGGGATGAAGGCACAGCAGGCACAGGGATGAAGGAACACTAGGCACAGGGATGAAGGAACACTAGGCACAGGGATGAGGGAACACTAGGCACGGCAGGCACAGGGATGAGGGAACGCTAGGCACAGGGATGAGGGAACGCTAGGCACAGGGATGAGGGAACGCTAGGCACAGGGATGAGGGAACACTAGGCACATGCATGAGGGAACACTACGCACAGGGAGGAGGGAACACTAGGCACAGGGATGAGGGAACACTAGGCACAGGGATGAGGGAAGCCTGGCACAGGGATGAGGGAACACTAAGCACATGCATGAGGGAACACTAGGCACAGGGATGAGGGAACACTAGGCACAGGGATGAGGGAACACTAGGCACGGCAGGCACAGGGATGAGGGAACGCTAGGCACAGGGATGAGGGAACGCTAGGCACAGGGATGAGGGAACGCTAGGCACAGGGATGAGGGAACGCTAGGCACAGGGATGAGGGAGCGCTAGGCACAGGGATGAGGGAACACTAGGCACAGGGATGAGGGAACACTAGGCACAGGGATGAGGGAACACTAGGCACAGGGATGAGGGAACACTAGGCACAGGGATGAGGGAACACTAGGCACAGGGATGTGGAAACACTAGGCACGGCAGGTACAGGGATGAGGGAACGCTAGGCACAGGGATGAGGGAACGCTAGGCACAGGGATGAGGGAACGCTAGGCACAGGGATGAGGGAACGCTAGGCACAGGGATGAGGGAATACTAGGCACAGAGATGTGGGAACACTAGACACAGGGATGAGGGAACACTGGCACAGGGATGAGGGAACACTAAGCACATGCATGAGGGAACACTAGGCACAGGGATGAGGGAACACTAGGCACAGGGATGAGGGAACACTAGGCACAGGGATGAGGGAACACTAGGCACGGCAGGCACAGGGATGAGGGAACGCTAGGCACAGGGATGAGGGAACGCTAGGCACAGGGATGAGGGAACGCTAGGCACAGGGATGAGGGAACGCTAGGCACAGGGATGAGGGAACACTAGGCACAGGGATGAGGGAACACTAGGCACAGGGATGAGGGAACACTAGGCACAGGGATGAGGGAACACTAGGCACAGGGATGATGGAACACTAGGCACAGGGATGAGGGAACACTAGGCACGGCAGGCACAGGGATGAGGGAACGCTAGGCACAGGGATGAGGGAACACTAGGCACAGGGATGAGGGAACACTAGGCACAGGGATGAGGGAACACTAGGCACAGGGATGAGGGAACACTAGGCACAGTGATGAGGGAAGCCTGGCACAGGGATGAGGGAACACTAAGCACATGCATGAGGGAACACTAGGCACAGGGATGAGGGAACACTAGGCACAGGGATGAGGGAACACTAGGCACAGGGATGAGGGAACACTAGGCACGGCAGGCACAGGGATGAGGGAACGCTAGGCACAGGGATGAGGGAACGCTAGGCACAGGGATGAGGGAACGCTAGGCACAGGGATGAGGGAACGCTAGGCACAGGGATGAGGGAACGCTAGGCACAGGGATGAGGGAACGCTAGGCACAGGGATGAGGGAACACTAGGCACAGGGATGAGGGAACACTAGGCACAGGGATGAGGGAACACTAGGCACAGGGATGAGGGAACACTAGGCACGGCAGGCACAGGGATGAGGGAACGCTAGGCACAGTGATGAGGGAACACTAGGCACAGGGATGAGGGAACACTAGGCACAGGGATGAGGGAACACTAGGCACAGGGATGAGGGAACACTAGGCACAGGGATGAGGGAACACTAGGCACAGGGATGAGGGAACACTAGGCACAGGGATGAGGGAACACTAGGCAAAGGGATGAGGGAACACTAGGCAAAGGGATGAGGGAACACTAGGCAAAGGGATGAGGGAACACTAGGCAAAGGGATGAGGGAATACTAGGCAAAGGGATGAGGGAACACTAGGCAAAGGGATGAGGGAACACTAGACAAAGGGATGAGGGAACACTAGGCACAGGGATGAGGGAACACTAGGCACAGGGATGAGGGAACACTAGGCACAGGGATGTGGGAACACTAGGCACAGGAATGAGGGAACACTAGGCACAGGAATGAGGGAACACTAGGCACAGGGATGGGGGAACACTAGGCACAGGGATGGGCGAACACTAGGCACAGGGATGTGGAAACACTAGGCACGGCAGGTACAGGGATGAGGGAACGCTAGGCACAGGGATGAGGGAACGCTAGGCACAGGGATGAGGGAACGCTAGGCACAGGGATGAGGGAACACTAGGCACAGGGATGAGGGAACACTAGGCACAGGGATGAGGGAACACTAGGCACAGGGATGAGGGAACACTAGGCACAGGGATGTGGGAACACTAGGCACAGGGATGTGGGAACACTAGGCACAGGGATGTGGGAACACTAGGCACAGGGATGTGGGAACACTGGCACAGGGATGTGGGAACACTGGCACAGGAATGAGGGAACACTAGGCACAGGGATGGGGGAACACTAGGCACAGGGATGGGCGAACACTAGGCACGGCAGGCACAGGGATGAGAACGCTAGGCACAGGGATGAGGGAACACTAGGCACAGGGATGAGGGAACACTAGGCACAGGGATGAGGGAACACTAGGCACAGGGATGAGGGAACACTAGGCAAAGGGATGAGGGAACACTAGGCACAGGGATGAGGGAACACTAGGCAAAGGGATGAGGGAACACTAGGCAAAGGGATGAGGGAACACTAGGCAAAGGGATGGGGGAACACTAGGCACAGGGATGGGCGAACACTAGGCACAGGGATGTGGAAACACTAGGCACGGCAGGTACAGGGATGAGGGAACGCTAGGCACAGGGATGAGGGAACGCTAGGCACAGGGATGAGGGAACGCTAGGCACAGGGATGAGGGAACGCTAGGCACAGGGATGAGGGAACGCTAGGCACAGGGATGAGGGAACACTAGGCACAGGGATGAGGGAACACTAGGCACAGGGATGAGGGAACACTAGGCACAGGGATGAGGGAACACTAGGCACAGGGATGTGGGAACACTAGGCACAGGGATGTGGGAACACTAGGCACAGGGATGTGGGAACACTAGGCACAGGGATGTGGGAACACTGGCACAGGGATGTGGGAACACTGGCACAGGGATGAGGGAACACTGGCACAGGAATGAGGGAACACTAGGCACAGGGATGGGGGAACACTAGGCACAGGGATGGGCGAACACTAGGCACGGCAGGCACAGGGATGAGAACGCTAGGCACAGGGATGAGGGAACACTAGGCACAGGGATGAGGGAACACTAGGCACAGGGATGAGGGAACACTAGGCACAGGGATGAGGGAACACTAGGCACAGGGATGAGGGAACACTAGGCAAAGGGATGAGGGAACACTAGGCAAAGGGATGAGGGAACACTAGGCAAAGGGATGAGGGAACACTAGGCAAAGGGATGAGGGAACACTAGGCAAAGGGATGAGGGAACACTAGGCAAAGGGATGAGGGAACACTAGACAAAGGGATGAGGGAACACTAGGCACAGGGATGAGGGAACACTAGGCACAGGGATGAGGGAACACTAGGCACAGGGATGTGGGAACACTAGGCACAGGAATGAGGGAACACTAGGCACAGGGATGGGGGAACACTAGGCACAGGGATGGGCGAACACTAGGCACAGGGATGTGGAAACACTAGGCACGGCAGGTACAGGGATGAGGGAACGCTAGGCACAGGGATGAGGGAACGCTAGGCACAGGGATGAGGGAACGCTAGGCACAGGGATGAGGGAACACTAGGCACAGGGATGAGGGAACACTAGGCACAGGGATGAGGGAACACTAGGCACAGGGATGAGGGAACACTAGGCACAGGGATGAGGGAACACTAGGCACAGGGATGTGGGAACACTAGGCACAGGGATGTGGGAACACTAGGCACAGGGATGTGGGAACACTAGGCACAGGGATGTGGGAACACTGGCACAGGGATGTGGGAACACTGGCACAGGAATGAGGGAACACTAGGCACAGGGATGGGGGAACACTAGGCACAGGGATGGGCGAACACTAGGCACGGCAGGCACAGGGATGAGAACGCTAGGCACAGGGATGAGCGAACACTGGCACAGGGATGAGGGAACACTGACAGGGATGAGGGAACACTGGCACAGGGATTAGGGAACAATGGCACAGGGATGAGGGAACAATGGCACAGGGATGAGGGAACACTGGCACAGGGATGAGGGAACACTGGCACAGGGATGAGGGAACACTGGCACAGGGATGAGGGAACACTGGCACAGGGATGAGGGAACACTAGGCAAAGGGATGAGGGAACACTAGGCAAAGGGATGAGGGAACACTAGGCAAAGGGATGAGGGAACACTAGGCACAGCAGGCACAGGGATGAAGGCACAGCAGGCACAGGGATGAAGGAACACTAGGCACAGGGATGAAGGAACACTAGGCACAGGGATGAGGGAACACTAGGCACGGCAGGCACAGGGATGAGGGAACGCTAGGCACAGGGATGAGGGAACGCTAGGCACAGGGATGAGGGAACGCTAGGCACAGGGATGAGGGAACACTAGGCACATGCATGAGGGAACACTACGCACAGGGAGGAGGGAACACTAGGCACAGGGATGAGGGAACACTAGGCACAGGGATGAGGGAACACTAGGCAAAGGGATGAGGGAACACTAGGCAAAGGGATGAGGGAACACTAGGCAAAGGGATGAGGGAACACTAGGCAAAGGGATGAGGGAACACTAGGCAAAGGGATGAGGGAACACTAGGCAAAGGGATGAGGGAACACTAGGCAAAGGGATGAGGGAGCACTAGGCAAAGGGATGAGGGAACACTAGGCACAGGGATGTGGGAACACTAGGCACAGGGATGTGGGAACACTAGGCACAGGGATGTGGAAACACTAGGCACAGGGATGTGGAAACACTAGGCACAGGGATGTGGGAACACTAGGCACAGGGATGTGGGAACACTAGGCACAGGGATGTGGGAACACTAGGCACAGGGATGTGGGAACACTAGGCACAGGGATGTGGGAACACTAGGCACAGGGATGTGGGAACACTTGGCACAGGGATGTGGGAACACTAGGCACAGGGATGAGGGAACACTAGGCACAGGGATGAGGGAACACTAGGCACAGGGATGAGGGAACACTAGGCACAGGGATGAGGGAACACTAGGCACAGGGATGAGGGAACACTAGGCACAGGGATGAGGGAACATTAGGCACAGGGATGAGGGAACACTAGGCACAGGGATGAGGGAACACTAGGCACAGGGATGAGGGAACACTGGCACAGGGATGAGGGAACACTGGCACAGGGATGAGGGAACACTAGGCACGGCAGGGATGAGGGAACGCTAGGCACAGGGATGAGGGAACGCTAGGCACAGGGATGAGGGAACGCTAGGCACAGGGATGAGGGAACACTAGGCACAGGGATGAGGGAACACTAGGCACAGGGATGAGGGAACACTAGGCACAGGGATGAGGGAACACTAGGCACAGGGATGTGGGAACACTAGGCACAGGGATGTGGGAACACTAGGCACAGGGATGTGGGAACACTAGGCACAGGGATGTGGGAACACTGGCACAGGGATGTGGGAACACTGGCACAGGAATGAGGGAACACTAGGCACAGGGATGGGGGAACACTAGGCACAGGGATGGGCGAACACTAGGCACGGCAGGCACAGGGATGAGAACGCTAGGCACAGGGATGAGCGAACACTGGCACAGGGATGAGGGAACACTGACAGGGATGAGGGAACACTGGCACAGGGATTAGGGAACAATGGCACAGGGATGAGGGAACAATGGCACAGGGATGAGGGAACACTGGCACAGGGATGAGGGAACACTGGCACAGGGATGAGGGAACACTGGCACAGGGATGAGGGAACACTGTGACAGGGATGAGGGAACACTAGGCAAAGGGATGAGGGAACACTAGGCAAAGGGATGAGGGAACACTAGGCAAAGGGATGAGGGAACACTAGGCACAGCAGGCACAGGGATGAAGGCACAGCAGGCACAGGGATGAAGGAACACTAGGCACAGGGATGAAGGAACACTAGGCACAGGGATGAGGGAACACTAGGCACGGCAGGCACAGGGATGAGGGAACGCTAGGCACAGGGATGAGGGAACGCTAGGCACAGGGATGAGGGAACGCTAGGCACAGGGATGAGGGAACACTAGGCACATGCATGAGGGAACACTACGCACAGGGAGGAGGGAACACTAGGCACAGGGATGAGGGAACACTAGGCACAGGGATGAGGGAACACTAGGCAAAGGGATGAGGGAACACTAGGCAAAGGGATGAGGGAACACTAGGCAAAGGGATGAGGGAACACTAGGCAAAGGGATGAGGGAACACTAGGCAAAGGGATGAGGGAACACTAGGCAAAGGGATGAGGGAACACTAGGCAAAGGGATGAGGGAACACTAGGCAAAGGGATGAGGGAGCACTAGGCAAAGGGATGAGGGAACACTAGGCACAGGGATGTGGGAACACTAGGCACAGGGATGTGGGAACACTAGGCACAGGGATGTGGAAACACTAGGCACAGGGATGTGGGAACACTAGGCACAGGGATGTGGGAACACTAGGCACAGGGATGTGGGAACACTAGGCACAGGGATGTGGGAACACTAGGCACAGGGATGTGGGAACACTAGGCACAGGAATGTGGGAACACTTGGCACAGGGATGTGGGAACACTAGGCACAGGAATGAGGGAACACTAGGCACAGGGATGAGGGAACACTAGACACAGGGATGAGGGAACACTAGGCACAGGGATGAGGGAACACTAGGCACAGGGATGAGGGAACACTAGGCACAGGGATGAGGGAACACTAGGCACAGGGATGAGGGAACACTAGGCACAGGGATGAGGGAACACTAGGCACAGGGATGAGGGAACACTGGCACAGGGATGAGGGAACACTGGCACAGGGATGAGGGAACACTGGCACAGGGATGAGGGAACACTGGCACAGGGATGAGGGAACACTGGCACAGGGATGAGGGAACACTGGCACAGAGATGTGGGAACACTAGGCACAGCAGGCACAGGGATGAGGGAACACTAGGCACAGGGATGAGGGAACACTAGGCACAGGGATGAGGGAACACTAGGCAAAGGGATGAGGGAACACTAGGCAAAGGGATGAGGGAACACTAGGCAAAGGGATGAGGGAACACTAGGCACAGGGATGAGGGAACACTAGGCACAGGGATGAGGGAACACTAGGCACGGCAGGCACAGGGATGAGGGAACACTAGGCACAGGGATGAGGGAACACTAGGCACAGGGATGAGGGAACACTAGGCACAGGGATGTGGGAACACTAGGCACAGGGATGTGGGAACACTAGGCACAGGGATGGTTGAACACTAGGCACAGGGATGTGGGAACACTGGCACAGGGATGTGGGAACACTGGCACAGGAATGAGGGAACACTAGGCACAGGGATGTGGGAACACTAGGCACAGGGATGGGCGAACACTAGGCACGGCAGGCACAGGGATGAGAACGCTAGGCACAGGGATGAGCGAACACTGGCACAGGGATGAGGGAACACTGACAGGGATGAGGGAACACTGGCACAGGGATTAGGGAACAATGGCACAGGGATGAGGGAACACTGGCACAGGGATGAGGGAACACTGGCACAGGGATGAGGGAACACTGGCACAGGGATGAGGGAACACTGTGACAGGGATGAGGGAACACTAGGCAAAGGGATGAGGGAACACTAGGCAAAGGGATGAGGGAACACTAGGCAAAGGGATGAGGGAACACTAGGCACAGCAGGCACAGGGATGAAGGCACAGCAGGCACAGGGATGAAGGAACACTAGGCACAGGGATGAAGGAACACTAGGCACAGGGATGAGGGAACACTAGGCACGGCAGGCACAGGGATGAGGGAACGCTAGGCACAGGGATGAGGGAACGCTAGGCACATGGATGAGGGAACTCTAGGCACAGGGATGAGGGAACACTAGGCACATGCATGAGGGAACACTACGCACAGGGAGGAGGGAACACTAGGCACAGGGATGAGGGAACACTAGGCACAGGGATGAGGGAACACTAGGCACAGGGATGAGGGAACACTAGGCAAAGGGATGAGGGAACACTAGGCAAAGGGATGAGGGAACACTAGGCAAAGGGATGAGGGAACACTAGGCAAAGGGATGAGGGAACACTAGGCAAAGGGATGAGGGAACACTAGGCAAAGGGATGAGGGAACACTAGGCAAAGGGATGAGGGAGCACTAGGCAAAGGGATGAGGGAACACTAGGCACAGGGATGTGGGAACACTAGGCACAGGGATGTGGGAACACGAGGCACAGGGATGTGGAAACACTAGGCACAGGGATGTGGGAACACTAGGCACAGGGATGTGGGAACACTAGGCACAGGGATGTGGGAACACTAGGCACAGGCATGTGGGAACACTAGGCACAGGGATGTGGGAACACTAGGCACAGGGATGTGGGAACACTAGGCTTAGGGATGTGGGAACACTGGCACAGGGATGTGGGAACACTGGCACAGGAATGAGGGAACACTAGGCACAGGGATGGGGGAACACTAGGCACAGGGATGGGCGAACGCTAGGCACGGCAGGCACAGGGATGAGAACGCTAGGCACCGGGATGAGAACGCTAGGCACAGGGATGAGGGAATACTGGCACAGGGATGAGGGAACACTGACAGGGATGAGGGAACACTGGCACAGGGATTAGGGAACAATGGCACAGGGATGAGGGAACACTAGACACAGGGATGAGGGAACACTGGCACCAGGATGAGGGAACACTAGGCACAGTGATGAGGGAAGCCTGGCACAGGGATGAGGGAACACTAAGCACATGCATGAGGGAACACTAGGCACAGGGATGAGGGAACACTAGGCACAGGGATGAGGGAACACTAGGCACGGCAGGCACAGGGATGAGGGAACGCTAGGCACAGGGATGAGGGAACGCTAGGCACAGGGATGAGGGAACGCTAGGCACAGGGATGAGGGAACGCTAGGCACAGGGATGAGGGAGCGCTAGGCATGGGGGTGAGGGAACACTAGGCACAGGGATGAGGGAACACTAGGCACAGGGATGAGGGAACACTAGGCACAGGGATGAGGGAACACTAGGCACAGGGATGTGGAAACACTAGGCACGGCAGGTACAGGGATGAGGGAACGCTAGGCACAGGGATGAGGGAACGCTAGGCACAGGGATGAGGGAACGCTAGGCACAGGGATGAGGGAACGCTAGGCACAGGGATGAGGGAATACTAGGCACAGAGATGTGGGAACACTAGACACAGGGATGAGGGAACACTGGCACCAGGATGAGGGAACACTAGGCACAGTGATGAGGGAAGCCTGGCACAGGGATGAGGGAACACTAAGCACATGCATGAGGGAACACTAGGCACAGGGATGAGGGAACACTAGGCACAGGGATGAGGGAACACTAGGCACAGGGATGAGGGAACACTAGGCACGGCAGGCACAGGGATGAGGGAACGCTAGGCACAGGGATGAGGGAACGCTAGGCACAGGGATGAGGGAACGCTAGGCACAGGGATGAGGGAACGCTAGGCACAGGGATGAGGGAACACTAGGGACAGGGATGAGGGAACACTAGGCACAGGGATGAGGGAACACTAGGCACAGGGATGAGGGAACACTAGGCACAGGGATGAGGGAACACTAGGCACGGCAGGCACAGGGATGAGGGAACGCTAGGCACAGGGATGAGGGAACACTAGGCACAGGGATGAGGGAACACTAGGCACAGGGATGAGGGAACACTAGGCACAGGGATGAGGGAACACTAGGCACAGGGATGAGGGAACACTAGGCACAGGGATGAGGGAACACTAGGCACAGGGATGAGGGAACACTAGGCAAAGGGATGAGGGAACACTAGGCAAAGGGATGAGGGAACACTAGGCAAAGGGATGAGGGAACACTAGGCAAAGGGATGAGGGAACACTAGGCAAAGGGATGAGGGAACACTAGGCAAAGGGATGAGGGAACACTAGACAAAGGGATGAGGGAACACTAGGCACAGGGATGAGGGAACACTAGGCACAGGGATGAGGGAACACTAGGCACAGGGATGTGGGAACACTAGGCACAGGAATGAGGGAACACTAGGCACAGGGATGGGGGAACACTAGGCACAGGGATGGGCGAACACTAGGCACAGGGATGTGGAAACACTAGGCACGGCAGGTACAGGGATGAGGGAACGCTAGGCACAGGGATGAGGGAACGCTAGGCACAGGGATGAGGGAACGCTAGGCACAGGGATGAGGGAACACTAGGCACAGGGATGAGGGAACACTAGGCACAGGGATGAGGGAACACTAGGCACAGGGATGTGGGAACACTAGGCACAGGGATGTGGGAACACTAGGCACAGGGATGTGGGAACACTAGGCACAGGGATGTGGGAACACTAGGCACAGGGATGTGGGAACACTAGGCACAGGGATGTGGGAACACTGGCACAGGGATGTGGGAACACTGGCACAGGAATGAGGGAACACTAGGCACAGGGATGGGGGAACACTAGGCACAGGGATGGGCGAACACTAGGCACGGCAGGCACAGGGATGAGAACGCTAGGCACAGGGATGAGCGAACACTGGCACAGGGATGAGGGAACACTGACAGGGATGAGGGAACACTGGCACAGGGATTAGGGAACAATGGCACAGGGATGAGGGAACAATGGCACAGGGATGAGGGAACACTGGCACAGGGATGAGGGAACACTGGCACAGGGATGAGGGAACACTGGCACAGGGATGAGGGAACACTAGGGATGAGGGAACACTAGGCAAAGGGATGAGGGAACACTAGGCAAAGGGATGAGGGAACACTAGGCAAAGGGATGAGGGAACACTAGGCAAAGGGATGAGGGAACACTAGGCACAGCAGGCACAGGGATGAAGGCACAGCAGGCACAGGGATGAAGGAACACTAGGCACAGGGATGAAGGAACACTAGGCACAGGGATGAGGGAACACTAGGCACGGCAGGCACAGGGATGAGGGAACGCTAGGCACAGGGATGAGGGAACGCTAGGCACAGGGATGAGGGAACGCTAGGCACAGGGATGAGGGAACACTAGGCACATGCATGAGGGAACACTACGCACAGGGAGGAGGGAACACTAGGCACAGGGATGAGGGAACACTAGGCAAAGGGATGAGGGAACACTAGGCAAAGGGATGAGGGAACACTAGGCAAAGGGATGAGGGAACACTAGGCAAAGGGATGAGGGAACACTAGGCAAAGGGATGAGGGAACACTAGGCAAAGGGATGAGGGAACACTAGGCAAAGGGATGAGGGAACACTAGGCAAAGGGATGAGGGAACACTAGGCACAGGGATGTGGGAACACTAGGCACAGGGATGTGGGAACACTAGGCACAGGGATGTGGGAACACTAGGCACAGGGATGTGGAAACACTAGGCACAGGGATGTGGGAACACTAGGCACAGGGATGTGGGAACACTAGGCACAGGGATGTGGGAACACTAGGCACAGGGATGTGGGAACACTAGGCACAGGGATGTGGGAACACTAGGCACAGGGATGTGGGAACACTAGGCACAGGGATGTGGGAACACTAGGCACAGGGATGTGGGAACACTAGGCACAGGGATGTGGGAACACTTGGCACAGGGATGTGGGAACACTAGGCACAGGAATGAGGGAAAACTAGGCACAGGGATGAGGGAAAACTAGGCACAGGGATGAGGGAACACTAGACACAGGGATGAGGGAACACTAGGCACAGGGATGAGGGAACACTAGGCACAGGGATGAGGGAACACTGGCACAGGGATGAGGGAACACTAGGCACGGCAGGTACAGGGATGAGGGAACGCTAGGCACAGGGATGAGGGAACGCTAGGCACAGGGATGAGGGAACGCTAGGCACAGGGATGAGGGAACACTAGGCACAGGGATGAGGGAACACTAGGCACAGGGATGAGGGAACACTAGGCACAGGGATGTGGGAACACTAGGCACAGGGATGTGGGAACACTAGGCACAGGGATGTGGGAACACTAGGCACAGGGATGTGGGAACACTGGCACAGGGATGTGGGAACACTGGCACAGGAATGAGGGAACACTAGGCACAGGGATGGGGGAACACTAGGCACAGGGATGGGCGAACACTAGGCACGGCAGGCACAGGGATGAGAACGCTAGGCACAGGGATGAGCGAACACTGGCACAGGGATGAGGGAACACTGGACAGGGATGAGGGAACACTGGCACAGGGATTAGGGAACAATGGCACAGGGATGAGGGAACAATGGCACAGGGATGAGGGAACACTGGCACAGGGATGAGGGAACACTGGCACAGGGATGAGGGAACACTGGCACAGGGATGAGGGAACACTGTGACAGGGATGAGGGAACACTAGGCAAAGGGATGAGGGAACACTAGGCAAAGGGATGAGGGAACACTAGGCAAAGGGATGAGGGAACACTAGGCACAGCAGGCACAGGGATGAAGGCACAGCTAGGCACAGGGATGAAGGAACACTAGGCACAGGGATGAAGGAACACTAGGCACAGGGATGAGGGAACACTAGGCACGGCAGGCACAGGGATGAGGGAACGCTAGGCACAGGGATGAGGGAACGCTAGGCACAGGGATGAGGGAACGCTAGGCACAGGGATGAGGGAACACTAGGCACATGCATGAGGGAACACTAGGCACAGGGAGGAGGGAACACTAGGCACAGGGATGAGGGAACACTAGGCACAGGGATGAGGGAAGCACTGGCACAGGGATGAGGGAACACTAAGCACATGCATGAGGGAACACTAGGCACAGGGATGAGGGAACACTAGGCACAGGGATGAGGGAACACTAGGCACGGCAGGCACAGGGATGAGGGAACACTAGGCACAGGGATGAGGGAACGCTAGGCACAGGGATGAGGGAACGCTAGGCACAGGGATGAGGGAACACTAGGCACAGGGATGAGGGAACACTAGGCACAGGGATGAGGGAACACTAGGCACAGGGATGAGGGAACACTAGGCACAGGGATGAGGGAACACTAGGCACAGGGATGAGGGAACACTAGGCACAGGGATGAGGGAACACTAGGCACAGGGATGTGGGAACACTAGGCACGGCAGGTACAGGGATGAGGGAACGCTAGGCACAGGGATGAGGGAACGCTAGGCACAGGGATGAGGGAACGCTAGGCACAGGGATGAGGGAACGCTAGGCACAGGGATGAGGGAACACTAGGCACAGAGATGTGGGAACACTAGACACAGGGATGAGGGAACACTGGCACAGGGATGAGGGAACACTAAGCACATGCATGAGGGAACACTAGGCACAGGGATGAGGGAACACTAGGCACAGGGATGAGGGAACACTAGGCACAGCAGGCACAGGGATGAGGGAACGCTAGGCACAGGGATGAGGGAACACTAGGCACAGGGATGAGGGAACACTAGGCACAGGGATGAGGGAACACTAGGCACAGGGATGAGGGAACACTAGGGACAGGGATGAGGGAACACTAGGCACAGGGATGAGGGAACACTAGGCACAGGGATGAGGGAACACTAGGCACAGGGATGAGGGAACACTAGGCACGGCAGGCACAGGGATGAGGGAACACTAGGCACAGGGATGAGGGAACACTAGGCACAGGGATGAGGGAACACTAGGCACAGGGATGAGGGAACACTAGGCACAGGGATGAGGGAACACTAGGCACAGGGATGAGGGAAGCACTGGCACAGGGATGAGGGAACACTAAGCACATGCATGAGGGAACACTAGGCACAGGGATGAGGGAACACTAGGCACAGGGATGAGGGAACACTAGGCACAGGGATGAGGGAACACTAGGCACGGCAGGCACAGGGATGAGGGAACGCTAGGCACAGGGATGAGGGAACGCTAGGCACAGGGATGAGGGAACGCTAGGCACAGGGATGAGGGAACGCTAGGCACAGGGATGAGGGAACACTAGGCACAGGGATGAGGGAACACTAGGCACAGGGATGAGGGAACACTAGGCACAGGGATGAGGGAACACTAGGCACAGGGATGAGGGAACACTAGGCACGGCAGGCACGGGATGAGGGAACACTAGGCACAGGGATGAGGGAACACTAGGCACAGGGATGAGGGAACACTAGGCACAGGGATGAGGGAACACTAGGCACAGGGATGAGGGAACACTAGGCACAGGGATGAGGGAACACTAGGCACAGGGATGAGGGAACACTAGGCACAGGGATGAGGGAACACTAGGCAAAGGGATGAGGGAACACTAGGCAAAGGGATGAGGGAACACTAGGCAAAGGGATGAGGGAACACTAGGCACAGGGATGAGGGAACACTAGGCACAGGGATGAGGGAACACTAGGCACAGGGATGAGGGAACACTAGGCACAGGGATGAGGGAACACTAGGCACAGGGATGAGGGAACACTAGGCACAGGGATGTGGGAACACTAGGCACAGGGATGTGGGAACACTAGGCACAGGAATGAGGGAACACTAGGCACAGGGATGGGGGAACACTAGGCACAGGGATGAGGGAACACTAGGCACAGGGATGGGCGAACACTAGGCACAGGGATGTGGGAACACTAGGCACGGCAGGTACAGGGATGAGGGAACGCTAGGCACAGGGATGAGGGAACGCTAGGCACAGGGATGAGGGAACGCTAGGCACAGGGATGAGGGAACACTAGGCACAGGGATGAGGGAACACTAGGCACAGGGATGAGGGAACACTAGGCACAGGGATGAGGGAACACTAGGCACAGGGATGTGGGAACACTAGGCACAGGGATGTGGGAACACTAGGCACAGGGATGTGGGAACACTAGGCACAGGGATGTGGGAACACTTGGCACAGGGATGTGGGAACACTTGGCACAGGAATGAGGGAACACTTGGCACAGGAATGAGGGAACACTAGGCACAGGGATGTGGGAACACTAGGCAAAGGGATGAGGGAACACTAGGCACGGCAGGCACAGGGATGAGGGAACGCTAGGCACAGGGATGAGGGAACACTAGGCACAGGGATGAGGGAACACTAGGCAAAGGGATGAGGGAACACTAGGCAAAGGGATGAGGGAACACTAGGCAAAGGGATGAGGGAACACTAGGCAAAGGGATGAGGGAACACTAGGCAAAGGGATGAGGGAACACTAGGCACAGGGATGAGGGAACACTAGGCACAGGGATGAGGGAACACTAGGCACAGGGATGAGGGAACACTAGGCACAGGGATGTGGGAACACTAGGCAAAGGGATGTGGGAACACTGGCACAGGGATGTGGGAACACTGGCACAGGAATGAGGGAACACTAGGCACAGGGATGGGGGAACACTAGGCACAGGGATGGGCGAACACTAGGCACGGCAGGCACAGGGATGAGAACGCTAGGCACAGGGATGAGGGAACACTGGCACAGGGATGAGGGAACACTGTGACAGGGATGAGGGAACACTGGCACAGGGATGAGGGAACAATGGCACAGGGATGAGGGAACAATGGCACAGGGATGAGGGAACAATGGCACAGGGATGTGGGAACACTAGGCACAGGGATGAGGGAACGACTAGGCACAGGGATGAGGGAACACTAGGCACCTGGATGAGGGAACACTAGGCACAGGGAGGAGGAAACACTGGCACAGGGATGAGGGAACATTAGGCACAGCAGGCACAGGGATGAAGGCACAGCAGGCACAGGGATGAAGGAACAATAGGCACAGGGATGAGGGAACACTAGGCAAAGGGATGAGGGAACACTAGGCACAGGGATGAGGGAACACTAGGCACAGGGATGAGGGAACACTAGGCACAGGGATGAGGGAACACTAGGCACAGGGATGAGGGAACACTAGGCACAGGGATGAGGGAACACTGGCACAGGGATGAGGGAACACTAGGCACAGGGATGAGGGAACACTAGGCACAGGGATGAGGGAACACTAGGCACAGGGATGAGGGAACACTAGGCACAGGGATGAGGGAACACTAGGCACAGGGATGAGGGAACACTGGCACAGGGATGAGGGAACACTAGGCACAGGGATGAGGGAACACTAGGCACAGGGATGAGGGAACACTAGGCAAAGGGATGAGGGAACACTAGGCAAAGGGATGAGGGAGCACTAGGCACAGCAGGCACAGGGATGAAGGAACACTAGGCACAGGGAGGAGGAAACACTAGGCACAGGGATGAGGGAACACTAGGCACAGGGATGAGGGAACACTAGGCACAGGGATGAGGGAACACTAGGCAAAGGGATGAGGGAACACTAGGCAAAGGGATGAGGGAACACTAGGCAAAGGGATGAGGGAACACTAGGCAAAGGGATGAGGGAACACTGGCACCAGGATGAGGGAACACTAGGCACAGTGATGAGGGAAGACTGGCACAGGGATGAGGGAACACTAAGCACATGCATGAGGGAACACTAGGCACAGGGAGGAGGGAACACTAGGCACAGGGAGGAGGAAACACTGGCACCGGGATGAGGGAACACTAGGCACAGCAGGCACAGGGATGAAGGAACAATAGGCACAGGGATGAGGGAACACTAGGCACAGGGATGAGGGAACACTAGGCACAGGGATGAGGGAACACTAGGCACAGGGATGAGGGAACACTAGGCACAGGGATGAGGGAACACTAGGCACAGGGATGAGGGAACACTAGGCACAGGGATTTGGGAACACTAGGCACAGGGATGTGGGAACACTAGGCACAGGGATGTGGGAACACTAGGCACAGGGATGAGGGAACACTAGGCACAGGGATGAGGGAACACTAGGCACAGGGATGAGGGAACACTAGGCACAGGGATGAGGGAACACTAGGCACAGGGATTTGGGAACACTAGGCACAGGGATGTGGGAACACTAGGCACAGGGATGTGGGAACACTAGGCACAGGGATGTGGGAACACTAGGCACAGGGATGTGGGAACACTTGGCACAGGAATGAGGGAACACTTGGCACAGGAATGTGGGAACACTAGGCAAAGGGATGAGGGAACACTAGGCACGGCAGGCACAGGGATGAGGGAACGCTAGGCACAGGGATGAGGGAACACTAGGCAAAGGGATGAGGGAACACTAGGCAAAGGGATGAGGGAACACTAGGCAAAGGGATGAGGGAACACTAGGCAAAGGGATGAGGGAACACTAGGCAAAGGGATGAGGGAACACTAGGCACAGGGATGAGGGAACACTAGGCACAGGGATGAGGGAACACTAGGCACAGGGATGTGGGAACACTAGGCACAGGGATGTGGGAACACTGGCACAGGGATGTGGGAACACTGGCACAGGAATGAGGGAACACTAGGCACAGGGATGGGGGAACACTAGGCACAGGGATGGGCGAACACTAGGCACGGCAGGCACAGGGATGAGAACGCTAGGCACAGGGATGAGGGAACACTGTGACAGGGATGAGGGAACACTGTGACAGGGATGAGGGAACAATGGCACAGGGATGAGGGAACAATGGCACAGGGATGAGGGAACAATGGCACAGGGATGAGGGAACAATGGCACAGAGATGTGGGAACACTAGACACAGTGATGAGGGAAGACTGGCACAGGGATGAGGGAACACTAAGCACATGCATGAGGGAACACTAGGCACAGGGAGGAGGAAACACTGGCACCGGGATGAGGGAACATTAGGCACAGCAGGCACAGGGATGAAGGCACAGCAGGCACAGGGATGAAGGAACTATAGGCACAGGGATGAGGGAACACTAGGCAAAGGGATGAGGGAACACTAGGCAAAGGGATGAGGGAAGACTAGGCAAAGGGATGAGGGAACACTAGGCAAAGGGATGAGGGAACACTAGGCACAGGGATGAGTGAACACTGGCACAGGGATGAGGGAACACTAGGCACAGGTATGAGGGAACACTAGGCACAGGTATGAGGGAACACTAGGCACAGGTATGAGGGAACACTAGGCACAGGTATGAGGGAACACTAGGCACAGGTATGAGGGAACACTAGGCACAGGGATGAGGGAACACTGGCACAGGGATGAGGGAACACTGGCACAGGGATGAGGGAACACTGGCACAGGGATGAGGGAACACTGGCACAGGGATGAGGGAACACTGGCACAGGGATGAGGGAACACTAGGCAAAGGGATGAGGGAACACTAGGCAAAGGGATGAGGGAACACTAGGCAAAGGGATGAGGGAACACTAGGCAAAGGGATGAGGGAACACTAGGCACAGCAGGCACAGGGATGAAGGAACACTAGGCACAGGGATGAGGGAACACTAGGCACAGGGATGAGGGAACACTAGGCACGGCAGGCACAGGGATGAGGGAACGCTAGGCACAGGGACGAGGGAACGCTAGGCACAGGGATGAGGGAACGCTAGGCACAGGGATGAGGGAACACTAGGCACATGCATGAGGGAACACTAGGCACAGGGAGGAGGGAACACTAGGCACAGGGATGAGGGAACACTAGGCACAGGGATGAGGGAACACTAGGCAAAGGGATGAGGGAACACTAGGCAAAGGGATGAGGGAACACTAGGCAAAGGGATGAGGGAACACTAGGCAAAGGGATGAGGGAACACTAGGCAAAGGGATGAGGGAACACTAGGCACAGGGATGTGGGAACACTAGGCACAGGGATGTGGGAACACTAGGCACAGGGATGTGGGAACACTAGGCACAGGGATGTGGGAACACTAAGCACAGGGATGTGGGAACACTAGGCACAGGGATGTGGGAACACTAGGCACAGGGATGTGGGAACACTAGGCACAGGGATGTGGGAACACTAGGCACAGGGATGTGGGAACACTTGACACAGGGATGTGGGAACACTAGGCACAGGAATGAGGGAACACTAGGCACAGGGATGAGGGAACACTAGGCACAGGGATGAGGGAACACTAGGCACAGGGATGAGGGAACACTAGGCACAGGGATGAGGGAACACAAGGCACAGGGATGAGGGAACACTAGGCACAGGGATGAGGGAACACTAGGCACAGGGATGAGGGAACACTAGGCACAGGGATGAGGGAACACTGGCACAGGGATGAGGGAACACTGGCACAGGGATGAGGGAACACTAGGCACAGGGATGAGGGAACACTAGGCACAGGGATGAGGGAACACTAGGCACAGGGATGAGGGAACACTAGGCAAAGGGATGAGGGAACACTAGGCAAAGGGATGAGGGAACACTAGGCAAAGGGATGAGGGAACACTAGGCAAAGGGATGAGGGAACACTAGGCAAAGGGATGAGGGAACACTAGGCAAAGGGATGAGGGAACACTAGGCAAAGGGATGAGGGAACGCTAGGCACAGGGATGAGGGAGCGCTAGGCACAGGGATGAGGGAACACTAGGCACAGGGATGAGGGAACACTAGGCACAGGGATGAGGGAACACTAGGCACAGGGATGAGGGAACACTAGGCACAGGGATGAGGGAACACTAGGCACATGGATGAGGGAACACTAGGCACCGGGATGAGGGAACACTAGGCACCGGGATGAGGGAACACTAGGCACGGCAGGCACAGGGATGAGGGAACGCTAGGCACAGGGATGAGGGAACACTAGGCACAGGGATGAGGGAACACTAGGCACAGGGATGAGGGAACACTAGGCACAGGGATGAGGGAACACTAGGCACAGGGATGAGGGAACACTAGGCACAGGGATGAGGGAACACTAGGCAAAGGGATGAGGGAACACTAGGCAAAGGGATGAGGGAACACTAGGCAAAGGGATGAGGGAACACTAGGCAAAGGGATGAGGGAACACTAGGCAAAGGGATGAGGGAACACTAGGCAAAGGGATGAGGGAACACTAGACAAAGGGATGAGGGAACATTAGGCAAAGGGATGAGGGAACACTAGGCAAAGGGATGAGGGAACACTAGACAAAGGGATGAGGGAACACTAGGCAAAGGGATGAGGGAACACTAGGCACAGGGATGAGGGAACACTAGGCACAGCAGGCACAGGGATGAGGGAACACTAGGCACAGGGATGTGGGAACACTAGGCACAGGAATGAGGGAACACTAGGAACAGGGATGGGGGAACACTAGGCACAGGGATGAGGAAACACTAGGCACAGGGATGAGGGAACACTGGGCACGGCAGGCACAGGGATGAGGGAACGTTAGGCACAGGGATGAGGGAACGCTAGGCACAGGGATGAGGGAACGCTAGGCACAGGGATGAGGGAACGCTAGGCACAGGGATGAGTGAACACTAGGCACAGGTGTGAGAAGTTGGCCTGGTATATGCTGTTCACTAATTAAAGTGGACACCTTGCACCACAACAATTCGACTCTTATGGTAGATAGGTTTAAGACAACCTTTATAGAAAGCTATCCTAGTGGTAGCTGTGGAGAGCAGCCTTCAGGCTAAGTCTTGAAGGAATGTAAAGCAGCTTGTTTTAACACACAATCTCTTGAATCACCAAATGAAAAGACACCACACAGGTATATATATCAAATATATATGTATGTATTATTAACAACTCTCTACTAATCTCTTTATGAGATTAGAAGTCAAGGACATATGCACAAATCAACGTTTCGCAATAAGTTAAGCACAAATATGGCTGGGGCCCTAGGGACGTACCAGACCATATACTAAAAAAAGAGACTTAGAAACAATGACTTGCAAAGAGACAAGGCCTAGGGCCTTCAGAAGTGTTGGGGCCTCACGAAACCACCCAAGGCAGGTAAGTAAAGGACCCACGGGGGACACGTGCAGTGTGGATACACAGGCGCGAATCGCCGTTGACTTCAATGGGGCAAGTCGCGGTTGGAAATTAAGAGTTTTAGGATACTTCGGGAGACCCTACAAGCAAGTCACTTACAGGGTAAGTAGTTCGAGGCCCACACCCACAGGAGCACCGTAGTGCTGGAGTTACCTCACCCAGGGAAGCCGGGTGCATAGGTGTCTTTTGGTGTCGGGTCGCGGCGTCGTTTTCAATGGAGGACAATGAAGTCTTGCTGCTTGTGAAGTCCGAAGAAGTGTCCGGTGGAATCCAAGCCTGGATTCGGAAGATGGAAGACCTGAAAGCAGAGGGGACAGTGTTCAAAGTCACTTGGCAGTGACTCGGGGCAAGGAAGATGGATGCCCACCGTCGTCGCAAGATTCAGGTCGTTCGCGGGTGCCTTGACTCTTCAGCCACGAGGTCCAGGAGGCGTCGACGATGACCAGGAGCTGGATTCGGCGTGTCCCACAAAGTCTGCAGCTTACTGCGGTGTCGGCGACTCGGAGCCAACAAGCCTTGGTAACAGCAAGTCTCGGGGAAAGTGCGAAGAGGCAATGGCGCAGACCAGCAAGGTCTGTGGAACTCACCCAGCGAGGGTAAGTCAGGGCAGGCCTGGAGCAACCAGGGAGCCCTTCGGTTTCTTTAGGAAGTCTTCTGGGGACCCACAAGCCGGCTGGCAAGGGATCGCGAAGACGCCTCGGGAGGATTCTCTCACAGGGGCCCACGGTCACTCGGGACGTGGTAGGCCTCTGATCTTAGGAGGATTCCTGCTGGAGACTGGGACCACACGTGGTCCAAAGCACAAGTTCGTGGATCGTTGTGAAGGGGTTGCACTCAACAATAGTGCACGGTACCCATGGGTCACGGTTCCTCGTTACTCTTGGGGTCCACTGGCCTCAGCTTCGCTGAGGACTCACGATGGCCTTTGAGAAGTCAGGAAATCTACTTCTTGGGCTGCAGTGACTTCGGACTCCGGCGGGAGCGGCATAGTTTGAGACCGTCGTTTGTAGTTTTTGGTGCCTGCCAAGCAGGGGAGTCACTCCTTGACTCCAAGGGAGATTCTTCAGTCTTCCAAAGGTAGTGGAACGTCGAAGGTCCGGGATTCTTCTTGTAGAGCGTCGTCCAGGGAAATCTGGGGTGCAATGCACAGGTTCCCCCTCTTATACTAAAAGGAGGGGAGGGACTAGCTCTATGACCCTACCTATGGGAGGGTCAGGGGAGTGGGTGGCTACACCCACTTCCCTTTGTCCAGTTTCGCGCCAGAGCAGGGACAGGTAGCCCCTGAGCCGGTTTGAACTGGCATATGCACAGAGGAGCCTTCTGCTCCCCCAGTGCAGGACTTCAAAGCACTCTAAGAGTGCACCCACCCAGCCCCAATACACTAAACCCTGTCTGGGAGGTGGCCACACCCCTTGGGACAGGATATCTATTGTTGGGCTCCCTCCACTGCGAGTGTTGGTCATCAGCAGGAGGGCAGCCCAGTGTCTGTGACTGGTGGCATCCATTTTGTGATGCCAGGGCTCTGTCGGATTCTACCGCGTTTCCACAGTAGGTACATGTCTATCCCTCTAGAAGGGTGGAATGCTACCCCCGCCGCCAGGACTGGCGGGGGGGTAGTATTCCAAGGTGTTTGACACCAAACACGACATGTTTTGATGCAGCCATTCCAAAGTTAGCATTTTACCGCAAGGATATAATGCACTTAAAAGTATATGGTTTAACCGCATCCACAAACAGCACCAGAGAATGGACTCTGAGAGCTGCAGAGGGGCCCTGCTCAGGCAGAGGTACCCCCTCACATAGAAGCCAAGCACCCTGCCCTCAGGATTGATAGGGCCTGCCTTAGGGGTGACTGATAGGTTTATATGTGTGTGTAGGAGAGATATAGGGAACCTATATCTCAGTGAGGAGTGCTAACACCACCTCACCCAGGCTGCAGTAGCAGGCCTGTGGTGTCAGATTTAGTCTGCTTCCCAGGGGTGGCATAATACATGCTGCAGCCCCTGGTAGGCCTGTGGAGTACCTATGCCCTTGGTACCTAGGGTACCATATACTAGGGACTCATAAGGTACCACAGTATCCAATCACTAGTGCACCTAGAGTGCACTCCAAATCGTTTAGAGAGAACAGAGAGGCTGGGGCCCTGATTAGCAGGGTCCCAGCCTGACTTTAGCCAGAAACCAGTGTAAACATCAGAAAAAAAGTGGGGGCAACATAAGAGGCAGATCCTACCCTCCTACAACAGGGATGAGGGAACACTAGGCACAGGGATGAGGGAACACTAGGCACAGGGATGTGGGAACACTAGGCACAGGGATGTGGGAACACTAGGCACAGGGATGTGGGAACACTAGGCACAGGGATGTGGGAACACTAGGCACAGGGATGTGGGAACACTGGCACAGGGATGTGGGAACACTGGCACAGGAATGAGGGAACACTAGGCACAGGGATAGGAGAACACTAGGCACAGGGATGGGCGAACACTAGGCACGGCAGGCACAGGGATGAGAACGCTAGGCACAGGGATGAGGGAACACTGACAGGGATGAGGGAACACTGGCACAGGGATTAGGGAACAATGGCACAGGGATTAGGGAACAATGGCACAGGGATGAGGGAACAATGGCACAGGGATGAGGGAACAATGGCACAGAGATGTGGGAACACTAGACACAGGGATGAGGGAACACTGGCACCAGGATGAGGGAACACTAGGCACAGTGATGAGGGAAGACTGGCACAGGGATGTGGGAAAACTAAGCATATGCATGAGGGAACACTAGGCACAGGGAGGAGGAAACACTGCCACCGGGATGAGGGAACACTAGGCACAGCAGGCACAGGGATGAGGGAACACCAGGCACAGGGATGAGGGAACACTAGGCACAGGGATGAGGGAACACTAGGCACAGGGATGAGGGAACACTAGGCACAGGGATGATGGAACACTAGGCACGGCAGGCACAGGGATGAGGGAACGCTAGGCACAGGGATGAGGGAACACTAGGCACAGGGATGAGGGAACACTAGGCACAGGGATGAGGGAACACTAGGCACAGGGATGAGGGAACACTAGGCACAGGGATGAGGGAACACTAGGCACAGGGATGAGGGAACACAAGGCACAGGGATGAGGGAACACAAGGCACAGGGATGAGGGAACACTAGGCACAGGGATGAGGGAACACTAGGCACAGGGATGAGGGAACACTAGGCACAGGGATGAGGGAACACTGGCACAGGGATGAGGGAACACTGGCACAGGGATGAGGGAACACTAGGCACAGGGATGAGGGAACACTAGGCACAGGGATGAGGGAACACTAGGCACAGGGATGAGGGAACACTAGGCACAGGGATGAGGGAACACTAGGCAAAGGGATGAGGGAACACTAGGCAAAGGGATGAGGGAACACTAGGCAAAGGGATGAGGGAACACTAGGCAAAGGGATGAGGGAACACTAGGCAAAGGGATGAGGGAACACTAGGCAAAGGGATGAGGGAACACTAGGCAAAGGGATGAGGGAACGCTAGGCACAGGGATGAGGGAGCGCTAGGCACAGGGATGAGGGAACACTAGGCACAGGGATGAGGGAACACTAGGCACAGGGATGAGGGAACACTAGGCACAGGGATGAGGGAACACTAGGCACAGGGATGAGGGAACACTAGGCACATGGATGAGGGAACACTAGGCACCGGGATGAGGGAACACTAGGCACGGCAGACACAGGGATGAGGGAACGCTAGGCACAGGGATGAGGGAACACTAGGCACAGGGATGAGGGAACACTAGGCACAGGGATGAGGGAACACTAGGCACAGGGATGAGGGAACACTAGGCACAGGGATGAGGGAACACTAGGCACAGGGATGAGGGAACACTAGGCACAGGGATGAGGGAACACTAGGCACAGGGATGAGGGAACACTAGGCAAAGGGATGAGGGAACACTAGGCAAAGGGATGAGGGAACACTAGGCAAAGGGATGAGGGAACACTAGGCAAAGGGATGAGGGAACACTAGGCAAAGGGATGAGGGAACACTAGACAAAGGGATGAGGGAACATTAGGCAAAGGGATGAGGGAACACTAGGCAAAGGGATGAGGGAACACTAGACAAAGGGATGAGGGAACACTAGGCAAAGGGATGAGGGAACACTAGGCACAGGGATGAGGGAACACTAGGCACAGCAGGCACAGGGATGAGGGAACACTAGGCACAGGGATGTGGGAACACTAGGCACAGGAATGAGGGAACACTAGGAACAGGGATGGGGGAACACTAGGCACAGGGATGAGGAAACACTAGGCACAGGGATGAGGGAACACTGGGCACGGCAGGCACAGGGATGAGGGAACGTTAGGCACAGGGATGAGGGAACGCTAGGCACAGGGATGAGGGAACGCTAGGCACAGGGATGAGTGAACACTAGGCACAGGTGTGAGAAGTTGGCCTGGTATATGCTGTTCACTAATTAAAGTGGACACCTTGCACCAGAACAATTCGACTCTTATGGTAGATAGGTTTAAGACAACCTTTATAGAAAGCTATCCTAGTGGTAGCTGTGGAGAGCAGCCTTCAGGCTAAGTCTTGAAGGAATGTAAAGCAGCTTGTTTTAACACACAATCTCTTGAATCACCAAATGAAAAGACACCACACAGGTATATATATCAAATATATATGTATGTATTATTAACAACTCTCTACTAATCTCTTTATGAGATTAGAAGTCAAGGACATATGCACAAATCAACGTTTCGCAATAAGTTAAGCACAAATATGGCTGGGGCCCTAGGGGCGTACCAGACCATATACTAAAAAAAGAGACTTAGAAACAATGACTTGCAAAGAGACAAGGCCTAGGGCCTTCAGAAGTGTTGGGGCCTCACGAAACCACCCAAGGCAGGTAAGTAAAGGACCCACGGGGGACGCGTGCAGTGTGGATACACAGGCGCGAATCGCCGTTGACTTCAATGGGGCAAGTCGCGGTTGGAAATTAAGAGTTTTAGGATACTTCGGGAGACCCTACAAGCAAGTCACTTACAGGGTAAGTAGTTCGAGGGCCCACACCCACAGGAGCACCGTAGTGCTGGAGTTACCTCACCCAGGGAAGCCGGGTGCATAGGTGTCTTTTGGTGTCGGGTCGCGGCGTCGTTTTCAATGGAGGACAATGAAGTCTTGCTGCTTGTGAAGTCCGAAGAAGTGTCCGGTGGAATCCAAGCCTGGATTCGGAAGATGGAAGACCTGAAAGCAGAGGGGACAGTGTTCAAAGTCACTTGGCAGTGACTCGGGGCAAGGAAGATGGATGCCCACCGTCGTCGCAAGATTCAGGTCGTTCGCGGGTGCCTTGACTCTTCAGCCACGAGGTCCAGGAGGCGTCGACGATGACCAGGAGCTGGATTCGGCGTGTCCCACAAAGTCTGCAGCTTACTGCGGTGTCGGCGACTCGGAGCCAACAAGCCTTGGTAACAGCAAGTCTCGGGGAAAGTGCGAAGAGGCAATGGCGCAGACCAGCAAGGTCTGTGGAACTCACCCAGCGAGGGTAAGTCAGGGCAGGCCTGGAGCAACCAGGGGAGCCCTTCGGTTTCTTTAGGAAGTCTTCTGGGGACCCACAAGCCGGCTGGCAAGGGATCGCGAAGACGCCTCGGGAGGATTCTCTCACAGGGGCCCACGGTCACTCGGGACGTGGTAGGCCTCTGATCTTAGGAGGGATTCCTGCTGGAGACTGGGACCACACGTGGTCCAAAGCACAAGTTCGTGGATCGTTGTGAAGGGGTTGCACTCAACAATAGTGCACGGTACCCATGGGTCACGGTTCCTCGTTACTCTTGGGGTCCACTGGCCTCAGCTTCGCTGAGGACTCATGATGGCCTTTGAGAAGTCAGGAAATCTACTTCTTGGGCTGCAGTGACTTCGGACTCCGGCGGGAGCGGCATAGTTTGAGACTGTCGTTTGTAGTTTTTGGTGCCTGCCAAGCAGGGGAGTCACTCCTTGACTCCAAGGGAGATTCTTCAGTCTTCCAAAGGTAGTGGAACGTCGAAGGTCCGGGATTCTTCTTGTAGAGCGTCGTCCAGGAAATCTGGGGTGCAATGCACAGGTTCCCCCTCTTATACTAAAAGGAGGGGAGGGACTAGCTCTATGACCCTACCTATGGGAGGGTCAGGGGAGTGGGTGGCTACACCCACTTCCCTTTGTCCAGTTTCGCGCCAGAGCAGGGACAGGTAGCCCCTGAGCCGGTTTGAACTGGCATATGCACAGAGGAGCCTTCTGCTCCCCCAGTGCAGGACTTCAAAGCACTCTAAGAGTGCACCCACCCAGCCCCAATACACTAAACCCTGTCTGGGAGGTGGCCACACCCCTTGGGACAGGATATCTATTGTTGGGCTCCCTCCACTGCGAGTGTTGGTCATCAGCAGGAGGGCAGCCCAGTGTCTGTGACTGGTGGCATCCATTTTGTGATGCCAGGGCTCTGTCGGATTCTACCGCGTTTCCACAGTAGGTACATGTCTATCCCTCTAGAAGGGTGGAATGCTATCCCCGCCGCCAGGACTGGCGGGGGGGGTAGTATT
The DNA here is from genome assembly GCA_963921515.1 of Calotriton arnoldi. Classification (NCBI taxonomy): domain Eukaryota; kingdom Metazoa; phylum Chordata; class Amphibia; order Caudata; family Salamandridae; genus Calotriton; species Calotriton arnoldi. Next base: position 3,581,977 of record CAWUFW010000562.1, on the reverse strand, counting down.
CCAAGGTGTTTGACACCAAACACGACATGTTTTGATGCAGCCATTCCAAAGTTAGCATTTTACCGCAAGGATATAATGCACTTAAAAGTATATGGTTTAACCGCATCCACAAACAGCACCAGAGAATGGACTCTGAGAGCTGCAGAGGGGCCCTGCTCAGGCAGAGGTACCCCCTCACATAGAAGCCAAGCACCCTGCCCTCAGGATTGATAGGGCCTGCCTTAGGGGTGACTGATAGGTTTATATGTGTGTGTAGGAGAGATATAGGGAACCTATATCTCAGTGAGGAGTGCTAACACCACCTCACCCAGGCTGCAGTAGCAGGCCTGTGGTGTCAGATTTAGTCTGCTTCCCAGGGGTGGCATAATACATGCTGCAGCCCCTGGTAGGCCTGTGGAGTACCTATGCCCTTGGTACCTAGGGTACCATATACTAGGGACTCATAAGGTACCACAGTATCCAATCACTAGTGCACCTAGAGTGCACTCCAAATCGTTTAGAGAGAACAGAGAGGCTGGGGCCCTGATTAGCAGGGTCCCAGCCTGACTTTAGCCAGAAACCAGTGTAAACATCAGAAAAAAGTGGGGGCAACATAAGAGGCAGATCCTACCCTCCTACAACAGGGATGAGGGAACACTAGGCACAGGGATGAGGGAACACTAGGCACAGGGATGTGGGAACACTAGGCACAGGGATGTGGGAACACTAGGCACAGGGATGTGGGAACACTAGGCACAGGGATGTGGGAACACTAGGCACAGGGATGTGGGAACACTAGGCACAGGGATGTGGGAACACTGGCACAGGGATGTGGGAACACTGGCACAGGAATGAGGGAACACTAGGCACAGGGATAGGAGAACACTAGGCACAGGGATGGGCGAACACTAGGCACGGCAGGCACAGGGATGAGAACGCTAGGCACAGGGATGAGGGAACACTGACAGGGATGAGGGAACACTGGCACAGGGATTAGGGAACAATGGCACAGGGATTAGGGAACAATGGCACAGGGATGAGGGAACAATGGCACAGGGATGAGGGAACAATGGCACAGAGATGTGGGAACACTAGACACAGGGATGAGGGAACACTGGCACCAGGATGAGGGAACACTAGGCACAGTGATGAGGGAAGACTGGCACAGGGATGTGGGAAAACTAAGCATATGCATGAGGGAACACTAGGCACAGGGAGGAGGAAACACTGCCACCGGGATGAGGGAACACTAGGCACAGCAGGCACAGGGATGAGGGAACACCAGGCACAGGGATGAGGGAACACCAGGCACAGGGATGAGGGAACACTAGGCACAGGGATGAGGGAACACTAGGCACAGGGATGATGGAACACTAGGCACGGCAGGCACAGGGATGAGGGAACGCTAGGCACAGGGATGAGGGAACACTAGGCACAGGGATGAGGGAACACTAGGCACAGGGATGAGGGAACACTAGGCACAGGGATGAGGGAACACTAGTCACAGGGATGAGGGAACACTAGGCACAGGGATGAGGGAACACTAGGCACAGGGATGAGGGAACACTAGGCAAAGGGATGAGGGAACACTAGGCAAAGGGATGAGGGAACACTAGGCAAAGGGATGAGGGAACACTAGGCAAAGGGATGAGGGAACACTAGGCAAAGGGATGAGGGAACACTAGGCAAAGGGATGAGGGAACACTAGGCACAGGGATGAGGGAACACTAGGCACAGGGATGAGGGAACACTAGGCACAGGGATGAGGGAACACTAGGCACAGGGATGAGGGAACACTAGGCACAGGGATGTGGGAACACTAGGCACAGGGATGTGGGAACACTAGGCACAGGGATGTGGGAACACTAGGCACAGGGATGTGGGAACACTAGGCACAGGGATGTGGGAACACTAGGCACAGGGATGGGCGAACACTAGGCACAGGGATGTGGGAACACTAGGCACAGGGATGTGGGAACACTAGGCACAGGGATGTGGGAACACTAGGCACAGGGATGTGGGAACACTAGGCACAGGGATGTGGGAACACTAGGCACAGGGATGTGGGAACACTAGGCACAGGAATGTGGGAACACTAGGCACAGGAATGAGGGAACACTAGGCACAAGGATGGGGGAACACTAGGCACAGGGATGGGCGAACACTAGGCACGGCAGGCACAGGGATGAGGGAACGCTAGGCACAGGGATGAGGGAACACTAGGCACAGGGATGAGGGAACACTAGGCACAGGAATGAGGGAACACTAGGCACAGGGATGAGGGAACACTAGGCACAGGGATGAGGGAACACTTGGCACAGGGATGAGGGAACACTTGGCACAGGGATGAGGGAACACTTGGCACAGGGATGAGGGAACACTTGGCACAGGGATGAGGGAACACTTGGCACAGGGATGAGGGAACAATGGCACAGAGTTGTGGGAACACTAGACACAGGGATGAGGGAACACTGGCACCAGGATGAGGGAACACTAGGCACAGTGATGAGGGAAGACTGGCACAGGGATGAGGGAACACTAAGCACATGCATGAGGGAACACTAGGCACAGGGAGGAGGAAACACTGGCACCGGGATGAGGGAACACTAGGCACAGCAGGCACAGGGATGAAGGAACAATAGGCACAGGGATGAGGGAACACTAGGCACAGGGATGAGGGAACACTAGGCACAGGGATGAGGGAACACTAGGCACAGGGATGAGGGAACACTAGGCACAGGGATTTGGGAACACTAGGCACAGGGATGTGGGAACACTAGGCACAGGGATGTGGGAACACTAGGCACAGGGATGTGGGAACACTAGGCACAGGGATGTGGGAACACTAGGCACAGGGATGTGGGAACACTAGGCACAGGGATGTGGGAACACTTGGCACAGGAATGAGGGAACACTTGGCACAGGAATGAGGGAACACTAGGCACAGGGATGTGGGAACACTTGGCACAGGGATGAAGGAACACTAGGCACAGGGATGAGGGAACACTAGGCACGGTAGGCACAGGGATGAGGGAACGCTAGGCACAGGGATGAGGGAACACTAGGCACAGGGATGAGGGAACACTGGCACAGGGATGAGGGAACACTGGCACAGGGATGAGGGAACACTGGCACAGGGATCTTGACAGTGGCTTTGACACGAAGACACTGACGCAAGGAGTTCTGACACAAGAACACTTACAACTATACACCAGCAATGATGAAATGAACTTGAGACACTGACAAGGGAAGACTCACACAGGGTGACTGACACAGGGTTACTTGCAATGTAACTTTGACAATGGGACACAGACTGTGAGACACTAACACAGGACACGTGGCAAGGGCACATGGTACTAAAATTCTGCTTACATCAACAAAGGGTAGGTACACCGAGACACTGAGTAAGGGAAATAGACATGTGGACACTGACAAGCAGGTACTAATACGATGACACAGGGGGGTTATTAACACTAACAGGGGCACCGACATTTGGGCTAACTATGAGAGACACAGGGAGAGTGACTTGGTGATGTGAACATTGGCACTGCCACAAGGACACTGCCACAGTGACATTATATACAAGGACACTGACAGTGGAATGCTGATTTCTGTCACAGAAACATGAGAAAATAGACATAGTGAAACATACAGATACGGCCCATAGGGGCAATGACATTGGGACACTGGCATTAGGATAGTAACACCGTGTGGAATTGGGAAACTCAAACATAGCTTGGCATAATGGGAATTTGGAAAGTGAGCATTCACCCCTAGAAGTCATAGGACACTGTGGCCCATATTTATTGGAAAGTAACGCAGCTCAGCTTGCTGCTCTGCGTTACTGGGAAAGGGCAAGAATGCACCATATTTAAAAGAATACGGTGCATTCCTGTCTTTCTCCTTGAGCAGGTGCCCTTTTGGCTGCCTATCACCAACACAGGCACCCTTGCACGATGGTGCACGGGTGCCTGTGTTACATGCAGGATTGGTTTTTTTTCAGGCAGGGGGACATTCCTGAACAAAAATAATCCCCTGAGGCATATTCCTCTTTCTATATGTGCTGCAGAATAATGAAGATAGTTCTCCTCGTTACGCCTCCCCTGGGAAGGCGTAGCATTTTGGCGCATTCCCATGTTTACCAGTTCTGGTAAATCTGGGAATGCATCAAAAACCATGGGAGTTGCGTGGGAACACCAATGCAACGCCCATTGAATGCCTTCCCAGGGCAGAGTAATGCAGCGATTTGCGCTGCGTTAATCCAGATTTATAAAGCCGTTCGGAGCCACACAAAGTGGCCTTCCTTGGCTTTATAACTCTCATTTTTTAGTTGTGTTGCACATGCACCACATTGCATGGTGCAAGTGCGACACAACTGGCATCATAAATATGGACCTGATAACATCTAGCATAACTTTATTGTTACCCAACTAAGGGGCATATTTACGAAGGCCTTGCATCATACTTGCACTATGCAACATGGTACATCAATGACGCAAAGCCCCAAATTCTATTTATGAAGCTTCCCAAAGTCACTTTGCATGGTTTTGAATGGCTTCAAAAATATGGAGTAAAGCAACGCAGCGCAAATCACTGCGTTGCCTTACTGTGGGCAAAGGAGGCGTTCCATGTGTGTTGCGGTGGGTGGGTGTTTCCATTTAACTCCTATGGTTTTTGGCGCATTCCCAGATTTTTCAAGGACTTGTAAACCTGGGAATGAATCAAAATCTTATGCCTCACCAGGTGAGGCGCAACAAGTAGAAATATGTTTATTTCTCCTAGTTTTTTCCTCTGTGTGCTGCAGAAAGAGGAAAACGCCTTTGTGGATTGTTTTTGTGCAGCAAGGGGCCCCTTCTTGGACAAAAACAATCCTGCCTATAACGCAGACACCCTTGCACCATGGTGGAAGGGTACCTGCATTGGCGCTAGGCTGCTGAAACGCCACCAGCGCAGGGGGAAGGACAGGAATGCACCGTATTGGATAAATACAGTGCATTCCTACCCTTTCCCTGTGGCGCAGGGCAGCCCAGCAAAGTAACTTGTTGCACTGCCCTGCGCCACCATTCTGGTAAATATGCCCCTAAATGTTACTCTTTTATACACCTCATGAGGATGGAAGGCTGAGTGCCAGAATTGAATCCTATGAGTATGTAGTTAAACATAGAGCCCTATATGAGATATATTCATTCACTGAGCCACCAGACTTGGCTATTAGTATTTTTCATCAAAAGTATGTCATCCTTATGATATATGCTGGCACTGTCTAAATAATGAATGGCAGGCCTGCAGGGAGGTGTGGGAGTTGTTCACTAAAAGTATGGGAGCTGCAGTGGGAAGTATTGGCACTGCTATAGGTCCTATACCAGCCCTGTAAAGAAGTGCCCATGAAAAGTGTTATTAGTCCTGCTAAAAATTGTTGCACCTATCCCATCAAAGCTATAGCAGCTCTGATGAGAAGTATTGGTACCATCCAACATCTTATGCCTGCCCCCACTGTTGTTAAAAGCAAAAGTAGCTATGCTGAGTTGTGTTGGTGTTGCCCAATAAAGGTATGACAACACTACAGTTAAAATATCTACTGCCCCAGTAAAAGTATAGAGGCCTTCCTGAGAGATTTTAGCTCTCTTTTGGTGATATTATTCATGAAACGTACAGCAGCATTGCTAAAAAGTGTTCATCCTATCCCATTAAACATTTAGAGGCAGGTTTACAAAAAGTTCTTCAACCTGTAGGAAATTGGGTTACTGGTTGAGGGGGTGAAGCTCTACTCAAGCTGAACCACAGTTCATGTCAGAGTGAAACACAAGCAAACCCCAAATTAACCTGTGCTGAACCCTCTGATAACTTGGTACAAAGCAGTCCGGCTTAACTTGGAGGCAATGTGTAAAGTATTTATGCTGCACTTCAAACAGTGATTTTTGTTTTTGTTTTTTGTCCTCATACCACCATTATATGCAAATTCCAGCCTGCCGACCGTTCTATACCTCCACAGGCTTTTTTTTGCGATATCTCAATAGTCCTGCGAACGAACCCATCCAGTTTCCTGGTTGCACGTCCACGCAGGTGTAATCATAGAACTGATAGAGTTCAGTTTTTAAGTTCTTATTAAGCCATTCCAATTCTGAAAAGCCTCCCAGATCTTAGAATGCGAATTAGACTCTAGACCAGTGTCCTTTTTACAAGTGCTTTTTACCGCCTGGAACCAATCTATCCCAAGGGGTGGGGCAGCTTCTATCCATTTTTTACAAATTTCTCGCCTTGCAAGTAGAATCAAATAAAAGAGCAGGGCCTGCTTATCCCAGGTAAGGGGCGAACTCGGCATATCTTCTACTCCCAACATTATTAATGGTAAGCTTATTTTGATGCTGGCACATAGAATTTCATTTATGGCCTTTTCCACTGTGGACCAGTAATCCTCTAACAGAGGGCACTCATAAAACATATGTCTATCGTCAGCACTCAGCTCACCACATCTGTGGCATCTTGGGGGAACAGCTGTTACAAATTTTGCTAGTTTGTATGGCGACCAATAGAGCCTGTTGACCGTGAAAAAATGATTCCTTTTTAGATTCAATGGTTTAACTACTTTGTAGAGCAGCTTAAAGGAAAATTGCCACAACTTCTGTGGGTCCGACATCTGCATCGCTCCAACCCAGATCTCATAGGGTGCTCTGATTTTTTTTCTCCTCAAAAGACAGCAATGTTTGATACCAGTCGCGTACTTCCTTCTTCATTGGGGTTTCATTCTGTCATTTTTTTTCAAACTCCCAAGAGCCTTCTGTATCATTCCTATTGGCCTCCCCCCAGGACAGCAGCTGAAAATACTTAAACCTTGAGAGTGATCCCCCTGTCTTTGCCCACAATATTTCCCATGTCACCACCTCTTTCATCACCATGAGATCCCCCCAGATCTCAATTCCGGCCCTCCTAAGTGGGATACTTAATTGGTCTTGTAGACATTCCGGCATGCCTGGAGAGTCCCATATTGGCACCCCCTCTGAATAGTATCCTATTCCTAGTGTATTCCTAATTCTGACCCACAGAATCAGCGCTGCCTTTAACGTCTTTAATTTCACTTTTTAAAAAAATGTCTTTGCCCCGAATTTATACAAGAACCCTTTCGCGCCCCACTCTTTAACCATCTCCTCTAGCAACCCACCCCACACCCTGTGCCCCGGTGTACATAAAAGCACTCTACAATTCTTAAACTGTAAAGCCATACAGTATAGCCTTAAATCTGGCAATGCTAGCCCTCCATCAGCCAATTTACGCCGCAGTTTCTTCCAGGACATACATGCTCCCCTATCCGCTCAAACAAAACTGCCCAATTTGCCCTGAATTTTATCTATCAGGCCTCTCGGGAAGGTAAGAGGTATGCAGTTAAAAAGAAAAGTAAGCTTCGGCAATAGCACCATCTTAATAAGATTAACCCTTCCATATAACGTTAATGGGAGATTCTTCCACCTAGTCAATGCTTTATCAATATCCTTAGCAACCCTCTCTAAATTATGTTGCGGTATATCCTGCAATGTGTTGACAATACTTATTCCCAAATACCTCAGCTCTCTCTGAACACTCCCCCTCCAGTCTGGGATATTCCAACACATAATCCCGGTTTTTTCCTTATTAACTAGGTAACCTGAAAAGGCCCCATATTCTTCAGCTAGTTGTTCTACTCTAGGGATTGTAGTAACAGGGTCTGCTGTATAAACCATTAGGTCGTCCGCATACAGAGCGATTTTCTTACCAAATGCTCCCACACGGAAAGCCTTGACCTGGTCATCTTGGCGGAGCGCCTGGGCGAATGGTTCAATATATAAATTGAACAACAAGGGAGAGATGGGGCAGCCCTGTCTCGTCCCCCTAAAGATCATAAAACTCTTAGTGAGAGCTCCATTGAGGAAGATCCTAGCCGTAGAATGATGATATAGGGCTTTTAGTATAGTTAAAAAAGAGGGCCCGAACCCCATAGTCTCCAGTACTGCCCATAGGTACTCCCAGCAAACTCGGTCAAACGCCTTGGTGGCGTCCAATGTGACCACCGCCAAAGGCGCTGACCTCGCTGTAGATATATCAATACACCCTATTAATTGCTGGGTCAATTCGTGCATTTGCCTTCTGGGGATAAACCCCTTTTGATCTTCATGTATCAACTGAGATACAACTCTAGACAATCTCCCTGCTAAAATGCTGACAAAGATCTTATAATCTGCATTCAGCAGGGATATCGGCCGATATGATTCCGCCTTTACCGGGTCCTTAGCAGGTTTTAAGATCAGAACTATAGAGGCCTCCCTCCAAGATTCTGGGACCTGCGCCTCCCCCCTGTAAATCATATTAAACAGGTTTTCCCAAGCAGGTAATATTTCTTCTGCTACCATTTTATATACCTCTGAAGGGACAGAATCAAGCCCCGCCGCCTTTCCATTTTTAGATCTTTTAATCGCTCCTCTGATCTCTTCTTGTGTAATTGGGGCTTCCATCATTTCCTTCTCCTCCTCGTTTAATACCGGAAGGCCAAGCGAGCTAAGCCAGCTTTTTAACTTTGGGGGGTCCGGGATGATATTTTCATTATAAAGTTGTGAAAACAGTGCTACTATATGCTCCTGCGTAGTTTCCCAGCTGTTCAGTTTTACCCCTGCATCAGTTCTTAACTCCTTTATATCATTCCTCGATCTTTCAACCCGGGCTTTCCAGGCTAGCAAGGCTCCTGCTTTCTCACCATACTCAAATTCCTTTATGTTCGCAGCTTGCCACCTTGCCTTGCACTTTCGTTCCAACCTGATTTTTAATTCTAGTTGGACCTCTTCTAGCCTCCTTTCAGTCTTCTCCCTTTCCTCCCCCGCACTTATAGTATGGAGAACCTCCTCTAGAATCCCAACCTCCTTTTCCATATTCGCTAGTTCTGCCTGGTCTTCCCGATTTTTTTTTTTGCACAGGTAAGGCTTTTTAGGACACCCCTCATATATGCCTTGAAGGCATCCCATATGATCCCAGGGGAGGTAGTACCTTTGTTATTAACAAAATATTCTATTACTGCTTTCTTCACATCTACCTCTACCCCCTCTTCTAAAAGCAGGGCACGCTTTAGCGTCCATCTCTTAGGTGGCTGCGGGCCAAATGCTTGTAATGTTACTACAATGGCTGAGTGATCTGAAATGTGCGCTGGAAGGTGTTCGATATTTTTAATATTCATTGCAAAACATCTGTCAATTAAAAAATAATCTAATCTAGAAAAGTGATGGTGCTTTTTACTGTGGTATGTGTACCCCCTCTTCCTCCCTTTCAAATATCTCCACACATCCAATAGATCCAGATCCCGTACCATACTTTTCAAGGCGTTCCTCATTCTTGGGACATATGCACTCTCCCTACTTGTTGAGCGATCCAATACAGGATCCATCAGTACATTGAAATCCCCGCCTACAATTGCAGGAGCTGGAATTCCCGCCAACCTCAGTTCTAAATCTACAATATGCTGCGGATTATCCTCATTGGGCCCGTAAAACCCTACACATACAAAATCCCTATCCGCCCACTTTAAACGAGCTGAAGCCCATCTGCCCGAACTGTCCGTACTGGCCTCCTTAAATTCTATCCCGCATCCACTCCTAACTAGGATTGCTACACCTTTACAACATTGTGGTTGAGCTGAAGCAATAAAATTTTTGACCCATCCACACCTACCCAACAGCTCCTTACTTTCATTTGCTACTAAGTGCGTCTCCTGTAAAATTATAATTTGCGCTTGTCTATTTTTTAAATATTCCATCACTTTCCTCTGTCTGGGTTTAGACCTAAGACTATTCACATTCCATGTGAGAATATCGATACTCGGAATGTTAGCCATAATACTTCCCAAGTTGTTCTTTTCCTTGCTTCTTTGCTACCTTATTGCAATTCTCCTGCATAGGAGGTACTGAGGACTTTTTTTTGTTTTTTTTCTCACTGCTCCCCACCCGTGCTCCCCCTCCACCATCCCACCCCACCCTCTTACACCAACACCGGGGAACCCTCCCTATCCTTTTAGGCATAAAAATGCCTATGGGCGTGCCATTTTGGGGGAATTCCGAAATACATTCAAACTTTCATACTCTAGAGAGCGACCTATCCTGCAGCCCCATCATTCATTTAGCGGTATCTCCCTTCCTGATCCTATCGATTAGTGATTCTACATCCTCCACTGTCCGAAAGTTATACATTTGGTTATTCCACATGATGCGGAGCATTGCAGGAAATTTTAACTGAACTTTTGCTACCATCTTCCGGAGCTCCTCCATCTTACCGCCTAACTCCCACTGCCTCTGCTCTGTAGCCTTGCAGACATCCGATCTAATGAGCAGGGAGTATCCATTTACAGAATAAGGACCATTTTTCAATGCTCTACCAAGTATCTCTTCCTTGATGGTATAGGAGAGGAAATTGACCAAGATCTTCCTAGGTTTAGCTCTCTGCACATTACGTCGGAACGGCTCTCTATGCGCCCTCTGGATTTCCTGCTCGAGATTTATTTCTTCCTTATCTTTCATGATCGTTTTCCTTAGGAGTGAGATAATGAAGGCCTTCATGTCTGACCCTTCCTCGGTTTCGGGAACATTCAGAAACCTTAAATTATTTCTACAAGAGTGGTTTTCCACTCTCTCCAGGTCTTCTCTTAGGGCTTGATTTTGCCTTCCCAGTTTAGAAATCTCAGATATGTTCTTGTCAACGTCCTGCTTCACTGCACCTACTTCTTCCTCCAACTTAGTTCTCTGGGTTACTTCATCCAGCTTCTGCGCTAACTCAGAACATGAAGCTTGAATGCCCAGTTGGTTTGCCTCTGAAACCTCGAAGCGCTGTCTTATATCACTCTTCAAATCCAGTAGTATACTTGCCAGCGAGATTCCTGCATCTTTGCTTGCTTCAGGCGTTCCCATAATCGTGCTATTTTGTCCGTCTCTGTTCACTTCATGGAGCAGAACTTCACGCTCTTCGGGTAGTGCCAGCACAGCAAACCTATTACTCAAAGGGACTGTTATACTGTCTCCCTGGGATGCCCCAGGCTCCTCTCTTAACGTGCGCAATTCCACCAAGCCATAGGTGCTATTTGGGCTCTTATACGCGTTGGTAGTAGTGTCTGAAGCGTTAGCCCTGCTCCCTGCCCTACTCCCAGGCGTTCCTGAGACGCAAATTAGGGTACGCTCTTCTGAGCTGGGGCTTGAACTCCCTGCGCCGTTTTCCTGCATGCTTGGGAGCACACGGAAAAAAGATTTAAGCGAGGGAGTAATTTTAACTCTAGGGGGTACAGCGCCGGATTTTTTTGTTCCTTTCCCTCTTTAGGTTTTCCGACTGGAGACTTCCCTAGCCCCCTGCCTTGGGAGGTCCCCCTTGTCGTCCCCGCTTTGCCTTGATAATAGTTTTGACTCGTTGTAATAGTTCTGGCAAAGTATCCGGTGATATGGGAAGTAAATTTGCCTTACCTCCGATGTTCCTGGTCCTCAACGTGTACCTGGGGGGAACCTCACCTTCCTTGTTGTTTCCTGTCTCCATATGCAAATGCAGCCCCCCACTCCTGCTCCTACTCGGCTCTCCACCCTCCAGCTGCTTCCTCTGTTTTGCCACTCTGCTCAGGCTCCCCTCCTCGCCTTCCACCTCCTCGGCATACTGCAGGCAAGCTTGACTTGTTCTGCCTCTGCCTCCAGCTCGAATCCCCGCCTGCCGAGCTCGCTGGAGATCTCCTGCAGCCTCGCTCCAGCGCGTCCCTGGATGTCCCCGCAGCCACCTCCGGTCTCCTCCACCTCCTAGCGGGAAAGTGCCACGTTCCGGGATCATCCCGGACTCACAGTAAGTAAAGGCTGTTTCCCTGCCTATTTACTCGGGTTTCAGCACAGATTTCACCTCGGACGGCCACTCTCCTGCCCGCGCTTCCCCCGCAATGGCGCCCACGGCTGCTAGCGTCTAGCTAGTAGCCGCCATGTTCCCCCGCACTTCAAACAGTGATAAAGTGAAAAATCCCACACCAACTTATACAAATAGAATAAAAATTTGACACCAAAACGACAAAAATCTAATCAGTAGAACCAAAGATATGCCATTTTAAAGATTTAAGTAGAGTGTTTAGACGCACAAAGCACCAACTGTGGTTATCTACCGCGATGGAAAGCGGGCCAAATACAGGGACCAAGTTAGGCCTACTGAACAAAGTACCTTAAATCCTGGTTGCAGAGTGCTGCTAAGTCCTGCATTGAGGATGCGTCGCGCAGCGGCAGTTCCAAAGAAGTTGCAAGCTGTGATGCAAGATTCTGCGTCTGAGATGCATCGCGCATCAGTGGTTCCCATGAAGCCGCCAACTGGGCATGCGATGCGAGGTCCTGCGTCCTCATCGAAGATGTCATTGATGAGGGTTTGTGAAGCAAGGTCCTACATTGGGGATGTGTCTGGGATGCATTGCGCAGCAGCAAGTCCGAGGAACTGCGATGAGGAGTCCTTCATCGGGGATGCGTTGTGCAGTGACGGTTCTGATACGGAGCTGCAAGGAGATGCGTTGCACTGTGTCGGTTCTACCCAAGAGACCACAGTTGGGCTGGCAGAGCACCTTCAGGCCCACTTCCAATGGTCAAGGACTGGGGTGGCACCACATGGGGGCCAAGACTCACAGCAGGCATATTCCAGGTGCTGGGGTCAAGGTGGTTGAAGCCTTTTCTGTCCCTTAGGTTCTGATCAGGACAGCCAACTAGCCCTTGGAGTAACTCTGGTGGTCCTGGGCTCAAGATGCAGGTCCAGTCCTTTCACTCTGTCAGCAGAGTAGCAGGGCAGCAGAATAGCAGTCATTCTTGCAGCAGAGCAGCACAGCAGTCCTTCTTCTGAGTCTTCCACACGTCCAGATGTGTGCTGAAGAGTTGGTTCTGAGGGTTCAATATGTATCCTTGGTGCCAGCTTTGAAGTAGGAGAAGGTTCTGAAGGTTTCCATCCCCAGAGGTGTTTGAATTTCCTAACTCCCTGCTCTGGCCCCAGCTTGTCTGGGGCACAATAGACTGGCGTGAAATCCTTTGTGAGTGTGCTGAGGCATAGCTTTGTGATATGCAAGTACAGTAGGTGACAGCTACACCCCCTGTCAAGTCAGAGATGGTCCATCCTGCCAACATCTATTCCGCCTTTGTCCCACTGTCTGGGAGTAATACACAAAGACCAACTGCCAGTTACAACTAGTCATGTGACCCAGGATACAGGTTACAGGCATCAAATAGTTAGGACAAGAAAATGGCAATTTTCTTAAAGAGGCATTTTCAGAATTGTGACTTAAAATAGAACTCTGCCATTAAAGAGGGTTTTAAATTATAAATCTTTAAACACCAAACTCAACATTCCTCTCTGCTCCCAATCAAAAGTTTTTACTTTTTAAATGTAGTAACATATTACAATGTTATCCTGTGGGACAGGTAGGCCTTGTAGTAGTAAGTTATTTTTTACTACGAGGACAAGTAAAACTGAAAAATACATGTCCAATGTTTTAAATACACTGCACCCTTCCCTAGGAGTGAATTACATGTACTAAAAGGAAACTTTAGGGCTGGCAAGAAGTTTATCTTGTCAGGTTGGAAAGGCAGTTTAAAACTGCTCACGCAGGCTGCAATGGCAGACCTGACACATGTTTGACAGGCTACTTAAGTAGGTGGCACAATTAGTGCTGCTGGCCCACTAGTAGCATTTAATTTACAGACCCTGGGTACATGTAGTACCACTTCACTAGGTTACTTGTGAGTAAATTATATACGTCAATTGGGTGTAAGTCATTGTTACCATGTTTTAGGAAGTGAGCACACACACTTGAGCACTGGTTAGCAGTGGTAAAGTGCACAGGGTCCTAAGGTCAACAGAAACTAGGTCAACAACAAAAATGGAGGAGTAAGGCAAAACGTTTGGGGAAGACCACCCTACGACTGATAGATCTAACATAACCCGGCAAGTTTCTGTGCTGCATTGAATGAATGGGAGACATCTGAGCAGCACCATATTTACAAAGATATAGCACTGTTCAGCTCTCTCCCTGCAGTGGCACACTTGTGCCTGCCTAGCACTAGCGCAGACACACTTGTGCTGTGATGCAAGGTGCCTGCTTTACGGGCAGAATTTTTTTGTTATGCCTCTCGGTTAGACGCAACATTTTGGTGCAAACCCAGGATTATGGCTTTTAGTAAATCTGGGCTTGCATCTAAATCCATGGGTGTATGCATGGAAATGCCCATGCTCCACCCATGTAATGCCTACCAAAAGCACATCCAGGGCCATAGTTATAATTTTTCACGCAGCACAATGCAGCAAGACACATCGCTGCACTGTGTTAAAGGGAGAGGGCCCGAATGCACCATATCTATCAAGATATGGTGCATTCCTGCTCTCTCTTTGCGCTGGCGAACTTTTGGCTGCTCAGCACTAACACAGGCATCCTTGCACCATGGTGCAAGGGTGCCTGAGGTTCAGGCAGGATCGTTTTTGTGCAAGAAGGAGCACCTTCCTACACAAAAACAATCCGTTGAGGCTTTTTCCTCTTTCTACGTGGGCTGCAGAATGCAGCACATGTAGAAAGAGGAACAAATGAGGAGAAATAAAGATATTTCTCCTCATTACTCCTCCCCTGGGAAGGCGTAACATTTTGGCACATTCCCAGGACTAACACTCATGGTAAATCTGGGAATGCACCAACATCCATGACTGGATGCGTGGGAACACACATGCTCCACCCATGGAATGCCTTCCCGGGGCAGAATAACACAAGGCAGTGACTTGCGCTACCTTGTGTTACTCCAGATTTACCAAGCACCGCAGGGTCATGCTCAGTGGCCTTGCGTGGCTTGGTAAATCTAATCTAGGTTTTACATCGCCCTTGTGTTACTTTGTATAGCGAAAGAGCAACCCAAAACTTTGATAAATTTGCCTCAAGTGACCATCTATTACATTCAGTGTAATAGGCCTAAGCACCCGAAGCCCCACATGTCCAACAATACTTTCCAGGCAGGCTTCAAAGAAGGCTGCACTATCATCACAGATCCAAAATTAGGTGAATGTAATTGTCCCTTCACAGAGGGTAGTAGAAGAGTTAAAAAAGAGGTGGCAAGATAAGAAAAGGAGAACTTAGGAGAAAGTGGTACAGGATCGGGGGGCTGACATGGCTACAGAGGGTAGTCCAGAAAAAAATGGGCCAGCTCACCAGCATTGAGGAGCAGGTTGGAGCAGCAATAGCTCCTGAGTTGATTGCAAGCAATGAAGGACTTGATATAGTTGACCTTAATGACACTCAAAACCAGAGTGAGCAATGTCTAATTGCTATTAGGCTTTTGCTATCCCATGTCTGTCACACAAGATGGCTACCGCGCTTGAAACATACCCTTGCACCATGTAACATTGCAGAGTATTCATTATCGTGTCAGGTGCACCCATTGCTGGAGGTGAATATACAGTGGATGAGTCTCTTGACATACCAATTAATTTTAAATATGGGCACTGATTTACTAAGCACTTGCGTTGGCCTTGCATCACGCATGTCGATGCAAGGCAACCAAGTGGTTAAGTGACATTTACAAAGCCACGCAAATCCATTTGTATGGCTTTGCGTCACTTTTCACCTGCAAAGTAATGCAAGGTACCCCTGCATTGGGGAGGTGTTGAGTGGAGCATGGGCATTCACGTTCATCCACCCATGTGTGCTTACGCAAATCCAGATTTACTAAAGTCAGTAAACCTAGGTTTGCGACAAAATAGTGCACCTACCCAACCTTGGCGTAACAAGGAGAAATATCTTTGGGGCATATGTACAGGCCCCTATCGCCACCACAACGTCACCCTTGCGTTTCCCCCTGCGATGGCGCTAAGTTTAGCAACTTAGCGCCAACGCAGGCACCCTTGCACCAGAGTGCAAGGGTGTCTGCGTGCAGGGGAGGATTGTTTATGTGTAGGAAGGTGTCCCTTCCTGCACATAAACAATCCTAGAAATGCCATCCTGTCACTTTCATGCATGCTGCTTCATGCAGCACACATAAAAGTGACAAAATGGCATTTTTTTGTAGTGTGTTTTTGTGCAGGAAGGGACACCTTCCTACACATAAACAAACAATAGCATTTGCTTTTTCCATGTGTGCTGCACAAGGCAGCACACATGGAAAAAGCAAAAACGAGCAACACCCACTGCCCACTCCTTTCACGCTAACTATAGCGTGAAAATGGGCCTTATGTACAAAGCAGCTATAAGCCACTATAGGTGATGTTGTGGTGGCGATAGGGGCTGCGCCTTATGTACAAGGCAGCGTTAAGCCACTTAATGTGGCTTAACGCTGCTTTGTACATAAGGCCCATTTTCACGCTATAGTTGGCGTCAAAGGAGTGGGCAGTGGGTGTTGCGGTGGGCGTTCCACCACAACACCCATTCATTTTGACGCTGCCCCCTATGTACAACGGTAGCGTACATAGGAGGCAGGGCCAAAATTAAGACCATGTAAAAACTGGTCTTAAGATGGCGAAACGAGGAGAAATGTATTATTTCTCCTCGTTTTTGCTTTTTCCATGTGTGCTGCCACACATGGAAAAAGCAAAATGCCATTGTTTGGTTATGTGTAGGAAGGTGTCCCTTCCTGCACATAAACACACTACAAAACAAAATGCCATTTTGGCACTTTTATGTGTACTGCATGAAGCAGCACGCATGAAAGTGACAGGATGGCATTTCTAGGATTGTTTATGTGCAGGAAGGGACACCTTCCTACACATAAACAATCCTCCCCTGCATGCAGACACCCTTGCACTCTGGTGCAAGGGTGCCTGCGTTGGCGAGAAGTTGCTAAACTTAGCGCCATCGCAGGGGGAAACGGAAGGCTGCACCACATTCTTGTAAATATGGTGCAGCCTTGCATTTCAGAAGTGGAGGAGAGCGGGTTAAAGCCAGGAAGGCTAACGCCTCTCTCCTCCACTTCCTTGTACATATCCCCCTTTATTTCTCCTTGTTACTTACTCTTTGCATGTGTGCTGCATTCTGCTCTCTCTATTTCACACTATGGGTCACATTTGCAAGCCCATATCGTCACAGGAACGTCACTTTTAGTGACGTTCCTGTGGCGATATGGGCTTCGCCGTATTTACAAGGCAGAATTAAGCCACATAACGAGTCTTAACGCTGCCTTGTAAATAAGGCCCCCTTTCACGCTATACTTAGAGTGAAAGGGGCGGGCAATGGGTGTTGTGGTGGGCATTCCACCGCAACACCCATTGATTTGGACGCTGCCCATATGTACAAAGGATGCGTAAATATGGGGCAGCGCCAAAATTAAGACCAGTGAAAACCTGGTCTTAAACATGCGCAACGAGGAGAAATGTTTGTGTTTAGCAGCACACATAGAAACAGCAACAGGCCATTGATTGTTCATGCGCAGAAAGGTGACCCTTCCTGCACATAAACAATTTGAAAAAATGGCGTTTTGCAACTCCCATGTGTGCTGCATTAAGCAGCACACAAAGAAGTTTCAAAATGCCATTTCAGATAGTTTATGTGCAGGAAGGGACACCTTCCTGCACATAAACAATCTCTCCCTACAATGCAGGCACCCTTGCACTATGGTGCAAGGCTGTCTGCGTTGGCCCTAGGCAGCTAAAATGTGTGCCAGTGCAGGGGGCAATATGGTGCAGCCCTGCATTTTGGAAGTGGCGGAGAACGGCATTAAGCCAAGGTGGCTAACGCCACGCTCTGCCACTTCCTAGTAAATATACCCCTGTGTGCTGCCTAGCGCCAATGCAGGTACCCTTGCACTATAGTGCAAGGGTGCCTGTGTTACAGGCAGGATTGTTTTTGTGAAAGAATGGACACCTTCCTGCACAAAAACAATTCTTGGAGGCTATTTCCTCTTTCTATGTGTGCTGCAGAATGATAAAGATATTTCTCCTTCTTACGCCTCCGGGTAAGCGCACCTTTTTGTTAATTTGTTTTTGCGTCAAAGTACACACATGGATGCATGGTAACCCCCGTGCTCCACCCATGTAACGCCTACCCAATGCAAAGTAATGCAAGGCAGCGCTGTATGCTGCGTTGCGTTACTTTGTATTTACTAAACCATGCAAAGTGGCTTTGTGTGACTTAGAAAGTCCGAGTTTAGGACATGCATTGCCTCGTGACCACTTGTGTCACGCAAGGACATGATTTACAAATTAAAAAATCAGTAAACAATTTGGTTTTATCCTGTACCTTTTATAAATATGGTGAAAGATATCAATAATCACTTTTATGTCTGGTTTTAAGAATAATTCTAGGCAGTATTATGTAGCATGAGCGTCGCCCTGTCAAGTAAAATGCCCCCAAAAGCCCCTACTAGATGAAAAATAAAATGGTAATAAAGTTAATTTGTTGCTACTTTATTTTTCGTCCCGAGCGGAGAGTCAGGACTGGGCTGGGCTTGCACAGTGAGAGCAGCAGGGAGGAGGATGGACTGCCTTGAGCACTTTTCACAGTGCGCATTTCCCTTTGGCTGGCCTTCTTGAGACGGCCAGCCAGACATGCGCACTTTAAAAGCTCTAACCCAACTGTCTTAAGACAGCTGAGTTAGAGCCGGTGCAGGGCTCCAGTGTCCTCGGGAGCAGCGAGAGAGGCTGCTCCCTCCAATCTCGGCGCTGCTCTCACGCTGATGAGAGAGCACCAGGATTGGTTAATGCAGTTGGCAGGTGCCTGCCTGAACATCGGACTACAGCAGGAGGATGTGCTGCCAGGAGGATGCTGTGTCGTCAGTGTAAGATAAGTGTTTATTATTATTTTTTATTTGCGACGCGCGCTTGCGACAGTTTACTACCCACCACCCATTTGCATGCCTCACCACTCCCCTTAGATGCCAGCCGCAACTGGTGTCAAGACATTTTGTATTGCTGTTTCTCATATCTATTTTTTAAACTAACTTTTATAAAATATATGTTGTAAAGTTTTTTATTAACCATGCAAAATGAAGTTGCTGTTGAGAAACACCCTTTTGAAATAACATATGAATGCATTGCATTCACTTGGCGAACAATTTACCATTCTCAGGGGCTTATTTACAAGCTCCTTGTGCCGCCGGTGTGTCACTTTTTGTGACGCACCGGCGGTGCAACCTGCTGCCCCATATTTACAAGGACATGAAAAGCCACTCTGCTTGGCTTTTCCTGTCCTTGTAAATATGGCCCCTTTACATGCAGCACTTTGCGTGAAAGTGGTGTTCCATGGGTGTCGCTGTGAGTGTTCCCACGCAACACCCATGGAGCCTGACATTCCCAGATTTACGAGATATCTTAAACCTGGGAATGTGTCTGAATGCTATGCCTCCCCAGGTGAGGCGCAACGAGGAGAAATGTTTTAATTTCTCCCAGTTTTTTTTCCTCTTTCTATGCGTGCTGCAATCTGCAGCACACATAGGAAGAGGAAATCTCCTCTTGAGATTGTTTATGTGCAGGAAGGTGTGCCTTCCTGCACATAAACAATCATTGGAAAAAATGCTGTTTTTCAACTTCATTAAGCAGCACACATGGAAGTTTAAAAACGCCATTTCAGATTGTTTATGTGCAGGAAGGGACACCTTTCTGCACATAAACAATCATTCCTCAAGGCAGGCACCCTTGCATTGTGGTGCAAGGGTGCCTGCATCGGCGCATGGCAGCAAATTGTGCACCAGCGCAAGGAAGAGCAAAGGGATCTGTCATATCATTGTAGATATGACGCATCCCTGTGCTTTGGGATTAACGCAGCGTGATGCAGCCAAATGGCTTGCGGCACTACGCTGCGTTAATTCCTTGTAAATGAGGCCCTCACTGTTAGAGTTAGACAAATGTTTCAAAGCTTCTTAAAAACATAGTCAGACTCTGCGGGCCATATTTATGAGCCCCTTGCGTCACTGGAGCGTCATTTTTTGTGACGCTCTGGCGGCACAAACCTTGAATTTACATCTATGTGGCTTTGCGTGGCTTAGAATGGCCTCATAGTTATGGACTAAGGCAAGGCAGCGCAAATTACTGCATTGCCTTACTCTGCACTCAAGAGGCGTTCCATGGGCGTTGCGGTGCGTGTTCCCACACAACACCCATCACCCATGGATTTTGAAACTTCCCCAGATTTATAAGAGCATGTAAACCTGGGGAAGTGACAAAACCTTACGCCTCCCAAGGTGAGGCGTAACTAGGAGAAATAACTTTGGGGCATATGTACAAGGACTTAACGCCACCAGAACGTCACTTTTTAAGACATTCTGGTGGCGTTAAGTCCATCGCCTTATTTACAAGGAGGTGTTAAGCCACTTAGCACCGCCTTGATAAGGCTCTCTTTCACGCTACACTTAGCAATGGGTGCTGCGGTAAGCGTTCCGCCGCAATAACCATTGATTTTGATACTGCCCCTGATTTACAAGGGTCACGTAAATATGGGACAGCGCCAAAATTAAGACCAAAAAAAAACCTGGTCTCAACATGGCGAAACGAGGAGAAATGATTAATTTTTTGCTGTTTTTATTTGTGCTGCATTGTGCAGCACACATAGAAATAGCAAATCGCCATGCTGGATTGTTTATATGCAGGAAGGGACACCTTCCTGCACATAAACAATCATTCCCCCCAACACAGGCACCCTTGCATTATGGTGCAAGGGTGCCTGCGTTGATGCTAGGCAGCTTAATTTAGCGCCAGCGCTACGGAAAATGCATGGGTAAATTGTAAATACGGCGCATCACTGCTTTTTTTAACTGACTGAGCGCAGCATTAGCAATTTTGGAGCTAATCCGCGCTCCGCCAGTTCATTGTACATATGCCCCTTTATTTCTCCCTGTTGTAAAGTCATCCTGTGCCCTGGGCACCCCCCAACTTTTTGCTGACTGGGACTGGTGGTAACTGACTCTGACTGACCCTGGGCTCTGTTTAACCAGGCCCAGTGCCATGCTGAAACACTTAGATAACAGTAAAGCACCTACATACACTAGGGTACACTTTGGGTTGGGGTACCCCTGTAATTGGCAAGACCTACCCCATAAGCCCCTAGTATATAATAGGGCAGGGGATTGAAACTACCTAGAAGTCCCCAGTATCCTGGGGCATGGCAGTTTAGAGGCCAGCAGCCTTTTTGCACTTGCATGTGTGCCCTGCTGAAGCCTGTGGTCAGTTTAAAAGCAGCCCTGGGCGCCAGGATTGCTCTTAAACATGTAAATTGTGGCCAAACTCGACTTTGGGGTTTGGGACACTTAAAACTGGTCAACCTAAAATGTTTTGGCATAATAATGACCCCCAGGGTCTCCCTAGGTATCCCAGGGGTGGGGGTCAGGTATCTATAAGGTAGACCCTTATAAAATGAGTTTATATATGCCCTGGGTTAAGTGAAATTCACATTTCACTCTCCCCATTGTGTAAAGTGCTGCCCAAATTCGACTTTGATGCTGGGGGCACTGGGCATGGAGGATCTGCAATATTTTTACAGATTCAGCACCCCTAGGGTATCCCCTAGGTGACCTATGGGGTGGGGGTCCTGTGAAAATAAGCCAAGCACTTATAAAATATGTTTTTGTAAGTCCTGGTGCTGGAAAAATGGCCCATGTCATTTTTCCCATTGCAAACCCCCTGCCCCATAGGTTAACATGGGGGAAAGTTATTAAACAATAACTTCTGATAAGAGAGGGATAAAGATTCCATTCAAAGACTCACTAGAATGGTATTGATAAATTCTACAATATGATGTTATTGAATTTTTCCCAACGTGAACAGACAAGAAGTTATAACACTTTCTGGGTTTTAGTTCCAAATCCAGCCTTCCAGTGCTCTGCCCTGATTGGTCAGAGTTAAGGGGATTAGCCAGCCTGCCTGAAGAGGTGATAAAGATCCCCTGGGGCCAGCCAGATGGACTGGGAGGGCAGTGAGCTGTTCTGCGGGAATGCCAGGCCAGGGGGAGGGGTCGTAAACAATGAGCTTCAAAGGGGCAGAGCCCAGAGCAGTGTCATTAACAGCTTTGAACCCCCACCTCAGCCAGATGGCAGGATTAAGGAAGATATGTGCAGATGTAGGAAGGAGAGGCTAGGTTAATTAGCCAAATCAGTGGGAGTGTTTAGCCAGCTCTTACCTCCTTGCTGGAAAATCAGCCATTATGGATTTGGAAGCTTTGTTGCACTCTGGGATAGAATAATGCCACACTCTGCAGGAAGGAGTCACTCAAGTGGGAGGTTACCCTACTCCTATTGGTGAAGCTTGACCTCCTGGATGACCCAGAGACTGTGGAATAAGTATCTGAGAGAGGCCCAGCCCCTCAGATCTGCTGCTTGAAACTGAAGAAAGCAAGACTGGCCCTGCTGAAAACTTCTGCTGTGCAAAGACTTCTAAGGCCTGACCTCTGGAGACTGCACCACCTGAAACTACAGCTTTGTGGACTAACTGTGCTGAGTAAAAGAAGTCAAGAGTGGACTCCCTGCAAGCTACAGGTTAACAGAGCTCATCTGGACCCTCACCACCAAGATTCACCAACCTGGGGAGCTACCAGTGGATTTGTAAGGGTGACGTCCAGTGCATTGTGGGAATTGAAGTCCTCAACTTTCAAGGACCATCTTGGAGCTTCCAGACCCTTGGAGTAAGTTTGAGACACTTTGGGACCCTTTGAGGAACTTCAGGAAGTTTGGGGAACTTTGGAGGAACTTTGAAAAAAAGCTTCATAGGGGGACCGACTCATCCTGGTCAGCCAAGCCGCCTGCCTTCAACCGCGAGCCGGCCAAGCCCACCAGGTTCGTCCCGCTAAAAGCTCCATCGCATCGACTTCCAGAGATTGACCGGGACTAGCGAAAATCTGAAGCCGGTGAACCCTCACGGGATCCGGCTACATAAGGAGCATCGAGGGACCCCACGAGAAAAAGCTCCAGAAAAGCTTCTAAGTCCGCTCGTAAGAAAGTCGACCGGGAACAACCGCGAGCGCCAATCCGCCTGCCTTCCATCGCGTGTCGGCCTGGATTGTTGGATTGCCCCGCTGAAGCGATCTTGAAAAAGTTTCTAAGTCCGCTCCAGGGAAGTTCACCGGGAGATCGTCGAAAGGCTATCCGGCGGAGCCGCACCGGATCCGGACTGACGGAGAGCGTTGAGGGGCCTCGAGGAGAAAAGCTCCAGAAAAGTTTCTAAGTGCGAAGGTAAAAACATTGACCGGGACCTTCCGCGTGGGGTATCCGCTCAGGGCTCCATCGCGGTCGGCCTTAAACTTTGACTTTGGCCCGGTCTATCGCGAGCCTATGTCCCAATATGGTGCTATATGCTTCTAAGTGCTATATTTTATTTAAACTTTGAAAATTCATATCTCCGGTTCCCTACATTGGATTTTTGTCGTTTTGGTGTCATTTTAAAGATAAAACTATTTCCTATTTTTATAAATTGGTGTTGGATTTTTATTATGTGTTGTGTCTTAATTATTTACTGAATTGGTGTTTTTAAATGCTTTACATACCTGTCTTTGAAGTTAAGCCTGTCTGCTCGCAGCCACGTTACCAGGGGTTGAGCATAGGAATAATTTTCTGAGACCTATGCTGAGTCCTATCATGTGTTAGTGGCCTTATTGCCAGTGGCAGACCTACATTTGCCCCTACCAATAATCCACTTTCCAACACTCCCCATTTAATCCTCTTTCCATGTGTGCTGCATTCTGCAGCACACATGGAAAGAGGGAAACGCCTCTCAGGATTGTTTTTGTGCAGGACAGTGCCCCTTCCTGCACAAAAACAATCCTGCCGTCAACACAGACACCCTTACACCACGGTGCAAGGGTGCCTTCGTTGGCGTTAGGCTGCCGAAACGACACCAGCGCTGAGGGAAAGGGCAGGATTGCACTATATTAAATAAATACGGTGCATTCCTGCCCTTTCACTTTGACGTAGGGCAGCACAGCAAGGTGACTTGCTGCTCTTCCCTACGTCAAAACCCCATAAACAATAAACTTCCATAGCAGGTGATACTAATCCTGGAGTGCTCACCTTGCAAAAAGGTTTTAGCTTTTTTAACACACTTACACCAAGTATACAATTTTTATACCATGCAGGCTGTGCACTATCATGTTTATAGTCCTGATGAAGACCCCATGGTGATGTTGTCTAACCACACTCGTTTTCTGGGGGTCAAAACGTCGACGTGATATGAACAGGCGTACCACGACCAAATAGACATGTACATGACAGGATGAAAATCATATGTCTCTTTAGGGTCACCTAGTGCATTTGGATGCTAAAGCAAATTTCTGTATATATGTCAATTGTGTTAAATGTTTTGATTATCTACCTAGTTAGAACCTGTTATTTATGAGGCACATATGTATGTCACAAACATTGTTCACAGTCTGTATTTAGTCTTGTCCTTTAATATTTGTGGATGTATCATCACATACGATATATGACTTTCTAATATATCGCCCATCCTTTTTCAAGTAAACATTGTGGTTATCATTTGTCATGTTTAGTACTATTTACGGTAAGTAGTGTGCTTCTGTGTATCATTGATTGATAGTCCTAAATCTTTGTGGACAGATTTACTGATAGAAAGCAGTTATTATTTTCATTGCAGAACCTCTGTCTTTATACTTCTGCATTGGCTCTAGGCAGCACACAGTGCGCCAGTAGTAGGAGACAGCAGGAATGCACCATATCTTTGTAAATATGGCTCATGTTAAGTTGCCTTGCTGCAGTGCGTTGCATGAAATAATAGTAAATATGCCCTGCAGTAACTCTGTAATCCTGACATTTATCTGTAATCCTGTCATTTATCTGGATACATGTAATAAGATTGCATTTTAAGTCAAAGGACCTTTCAATTCCGGAGGTTCCTTTAGAAGAGTTAAATTTATTTCCATTGATTAAGGTAAAGGTGGAGTTCCAGATATGAATGCTGTAAGATCTTTTGACATAGCAGGAGTGTCTTGTGCTCTCCTTTAACTAGCTCCAGATTGTTGGGCTTCAGTATACATGCATTGTGCATGCATTTTGCCCCTGCCACTCAAGAAGACATCTTCATCCCTAATTCCTTCTGGGCACACTAATTTGCTATAGGTTTGCACAGGATCTTGTGTGGGACAAACTGTAGCGTTGATCAACTTTCCTGCACTAATGTTTCTTAGTGGCAAAAGTTGACCATTGCACAGTGTCAGAATCACTTTGCACCGCCAAGTGCCAAAGTCACATTAGTTTATGAAAAGTGGGCATGTCCGGTGCGGATTACAACAAACAAGTGGGCAAGAGATGTGTCCTGTGGCATATCCATGCACAACAGGTGTGATTTACACAAAATCACTCATCTTACACAGAATGATCTAGTGACAGTGTCTGCAAGTTGGAATTTGTATTGGCCCTCTGACCTCCTGGTCGGGGAGCTCTGCTCTCCCCCTCGCGCAGCTCCGTCGTTGCGCCACTGCCCCCAGCACCTCTCTGGTTGCAGGTAGGTGTTTGAGGCCCTCATCCACCTGCAGGCGCCTGCCTGCGCCTCATCCCTGGTGGTCCATGGGAGAGCCTTGCTCTTCTGCTGGTCCGCTCAGCCAGCCTCTCTGTCTGTCTGTTTCTTTTTTGCCTGTCTTTTCTATCTGTCCTATTTTTATTGTGCCTGTTTTTCTGTCTATCTGTGTTCACATTTTTGTTGCTTTTACTGTTCCTTGTTGTGTCTTCTGTTGTGTCCTGTGCCTGTTTTCTCTGCTCTTTTTCCCGCTGCTACTGACCCCGCGGCCCCTCCCCCCTGCTGGTTCTCGCTCCCGCCTCCCTGCTGCTCTCCTTCCCCCGTCCCCTACTTAAGGGCGGCCGCTGCGCGGCCACACCGCTGGCGCGCCAAAGGCAAGCCCGTCTGCGCCCGACCGTGAACAGCGCCAGGGACCCTGGTTCTCCGACTACCCACCTCTACGACGCAGCTGCCCTCCACACACTCAACCTCGGAAGAAACAACAACTGCCAGCTGTCGACGCCGGACACCACCCACGGCCAGTTTTCCTGCCGACACTGCTGCCGAACCTTCTCCAACCTCCGCACCCCCATGGCCACCGCCCACCCTCCGGACACCAGCGCACCCGAACCCCTGAGGTGCATCCTCCTCAACGTGCGCTCCCTGCATAGACACGCAGAGATCTGGGGCCTCCTCGACACCCTTTGTCCAGACGTCGCCTTCCTCATGGAAACCTGGACCTACTCCACCTCCGCCCCCGACATCGCCACCGCCATCCCCGATGGATACAAATCCAGAGAAAGGACCGCCCCAACCACCCAGAAGACTACCACTGCGTACATTTCTCCTTCGAAAAAATCAACGCTCACAAACATACACCACGCCCTCCATGAAGGAATTGGAGCAAGGTCACTGAAGACCACCTCTACTCCAACCACGATCGCCCTCCCACCACGACCAACGTCAACTCTGCAGCCAACGAACTCCCCAGATGGATCACCAACTGCGCAGACAAGTTTGCCCCCCTCCGTAACACCGACAGACAGCGCCCCATGAAAGTCATCTGGTTCACCACCAACCTCCGAGAATCCAGACGCACCTGCAGACGTCTCGAGAAAGTAAAGAGAAACACCAAAACCCCGGAAGCTCGGACCACCTGCAAGAACGCCATGACAGAATACCACCAACGCATCAGATCCACCAAAAAGACCTTCATCCAGGACAAAATCCTCGCCAGCTCCAGCAACTCGAAGGAACTCTTCAGCATCATTCAGGAATTCACCAAATCCCCTAGCAAAGCCTCGGACGCCACACCTTCCCAGGACCTCTGCAATAAACTCGGATCCTACTTCCATCTCAAGATCAAACCCCTCTACGACAACTTCAACTAACAGACTCCTGACACTGAAACCACACCCACCCCCAGCAACGCCAGCCAGCCTTCTGTCTCAACCTGGACCCCGGTCTCCACGGAAGATACCGCCTCGACCATGAAGAGCGTTCACTTAGGAGCCCCCACTGACCCCTGCCCGCCGCACATCTTCCACAGAGCCACCGCCGCCATAGCTCCCGAGCTACAATGCACC
Source organism: Calotriton arnoldi (assembly GCA_963921515.1). Classification (NCBI taxonomy): domain Eukaryota; kingdom Metazoa; phylum Chordata; class Amphibia; order Caudata; family Salamandridae; genus Calotriton; species Calotriton arnoldi. The sequence continues at coordinate 3,555,014 of CAWUFW010000562.1, read as the reverse complement.
ATCAACGGTTCCTTTGAATCCGGCACTTTCCCCGATGACTGAAAACGCATGGAAGTCAAGCCTCTCCTCAAGAAGCCCTCCGCAGACTCTACGGACCTAAAAAACTACAGACCCATCTCTCTCCTCCCCTTCGCGGCTAAAGTCACAGAGAAGATCATCAACAGACAACTCATGAACTTCATCGAAGCCAACTCCATCCTCGACTCTTACCAATCCGGATTCCGCAGCATCCACAGCACCGATACCACCCTCCTTGCCACCACAGACGACATCCGCACCCTCCTCGACCAGGGCCACACGGCGGCCCTCCTCTGATTTAACCTCTCTGCAGACACTGTCTCCCACCGCACTCTCACCGCCAGACTCCACGATGCCGGCATACAGGGAACTGCCCTCGACTGGATCTGCTCTTTTCTCACCGGCCGAACCCAAAGAATCAGACTCCCGCCTTTCCTCCCCGAACCCACAGAGATCAACTGCCGAGTACCCCAAGGATCGTCCCTCAACCCCACGCTCTTCAACATCTACATGGCCCCCCTCGCCACCATCGTCCGAAAACATGGGCTCAGCATAGTATCCTACGCCGACGACACCCAGCTCATCCTCTCCCTCGCGAGGCAACCCGACATCACCAGACTCAGCTTCCAGGAAGGAATAAAAGACGTTGCATCCTGGATGAGCAGCAGCTGTCTGAAGCTCAACTCGGAGAAGACAGAAGTCCTCGTCCTCGGACCCACTCCCTCAGCATGGGACAACAGCTGGTGGTCCTCGGCAGCCCCCTACTCCCACGGACCACGCCACCGACCTTGGCATCATACTCGACTCCTCCCTCACCATGACCCAACAGATCAACACCGTCTCCTCCTCGTGCTACAACACCCTCCGCATCCTTCGCAAGACCTTCAAGTGGATCCCCGCCGAATCCAGAAAGACCGTCACCCATGCACTCATAACCAGCAGACTGACTACAGAAACGCCCTCTACGTCGGAATCAACAAATCCCTGCTCCGGAAACTCCAGACCATCCAGAACACCGCTGCCAGGCTCGTCCTCGGAATCCCACGACATAAACACATCGCCCAGCACCTACGACACCACCACTGGCTCCCCGTCCAGAAGAGAGTAACCTTCAAGCTACTCACTCACGCCTTCAAATCCCTTCACAACACCGGGCCCCAATACCTCAACGAAACAGTCTCCTTCCACGCACCCAAGAGAAACCTCCACTCTGCCGACCTCGCCGATGCCCCATGCTTACGTAGAGCCAGAACAGGGGGAAGAGCCTACATCGCAGCAAAGACCTGGAACAAACTCCCGCTCAACATCAGATGTTCCCCCACTCTGCACACTTTCAGGAAGAACCTCAAGACCTGGCTCTTCAGCTGAATCGGAGCTGTACGACTTCACCCCCCATGGTGCAAGGGTGCCTCCTTTGCAGCATATTATGCTCCAGCACAGGCAGAGAGCAGGAATGCACCATATATTGTTAAATATGGTGCATTCCTGCCTTCTCCCTTTACCGCAGAGCTGCGCAACAAGGTGGCTTGCTGTTTTGCATTGCTTGATATGAAAATTTGATAAATATACCCCGTAGGGCCATATTTATTATTTTTTCACACAATGCAGCAAAACACCTTGTTGCTCTACGTGAATGGGAGAGGGCAGGAATGCACCACTTAATAGATATGTCGTATTCCTGCTCTCTCCTTGAGCTGGTACACCTTTGGCTGCCTAGCGCCAATGCAGGCACCCTTGCACCATGGTGCAAGGACGCCTGCTTTGCAGGCAGGATTGTGGCACTTTCGTGCACAAATACAATCCTTTGAGTCCATTTCCTCTCTCTACGTGTGCTGCAGAATTCAGCACATGTAGAAAGAGGAAAAAACGAAGAGAAATAAAGATATTTCTTCCCGTTACTCCTACTCTGGGAAGGCGTAGCATTTTGGTGAATTCATAGGTCTACCCCTCATGGTAAATCTGGAAATGCACCAAAATCTATGGGTAGATGCGTAGGAACACAGTAATGCAAGGCAGCAACTTGCGCTGCCTTGTGTTACTCCAGATTTACCAAGTCATGCATGGCCACAAAAGGTCGCCTTGCGAAGCACGAGAAATCTCATTGTAGGTTGTCGTCGCCTTGTGTGGCGCAAGGGCGACACAAAATCTTTGGTAAATATGCCTCTTAGCATTGCCTCGTATTTACAGTGCGATGTTGTGCGATCAGCAGAGGTGCAAAAAATGCATTGTGATGCAATTCTAAACATCGTTGTGTTACAGTAGTGCCCGAAAGACAGTGTAAAGCAGCGGAATAAACAAAATAAACCCTGAGGTGAGTTTAAAACACAAGAATGACACAGACAGAAAGTAGGGAAGAAACTCCAAAAACACAAGGAGAATTCCATGATCCAGGGCAGGATTTATCTCAAGATGTTACTCATGAGGGTAGTCGCAAAAGAGAATTCAGATTTATGCAAGAAGAAGTTGAAATATTAATACCTGAGGTTTCAAGTTTTGAACATCAACTGTTGGTCACCTCCAAACCACCTCTTGGCAAAAGGGCTGCTTTATGGACAGCTATCCAAAGTGAAAGCAATGCATAAGCCCTAAAAGTCAGAACGGTTGAAGAATGTAAAAAAACAGGTGGCTCTATTACAAAAGGCTTAGCAAAGAACAATTTGCTCTCAACCATCGTGCTACAACAGGAGATGGTGGAGTGGGAGGCAGAGTCTAATCTGACAATGACACCAATGGAAAAGCAAATAGTAGCAGAAAGTGGACTCGAAATGGTGGGCCTCATTTATGAGGTTTTGCTGTGGGGCAGCGCAGCAGGCCTTCCTGCTTCGCTGCCCTACAGCAAAAGAAAAGGGCAGGAACGCACTGTATCTATCAGATACGACACATTCCTGTCCTTTTCCCCTGCGCTGGCGGACAATGGGCTGCCTTGCGCCAACGCAGGCACCTTTGCACCATGATGTAAGGGTGCCTGCGTTGCAGGGATGATTATTTTTGTGCAGGAAGGGAAACCCTCCTGCACAAAAACAATCACAAGATGCAGAATGCTGCACACATAGGAAAAGGAAAAATGAGGAGAAATAAAGAAATTTCTCCTGGTTGTGCCTTCCTTACGCCTCCCTGGGGAGGCAGAACTTTTTGGCGCTGTCTCCGAGTTACGATTTCTCATAAATCTGGGGCAGTGTGAAAAAGCCATGAATGTTGCTGGCAACCCCCCCAGCAACACGCATTGCCTACCCCTTTAACACAGAAAACTGTGTTATAGTACACGGGGGCAGATTTACAAGAAACTGACGCATCTGTATAGATGCGTCAGTTTCCCTGCGCCTGCGTGAAAAACCCTTGCGCCACCATAGATGCCCCGTATTTACAATACGGCGCACTATGGCGCAAGGATTTACAGATGCGACAGAAATTCTGATGCATCCGTTGCCGGAAAAGTCACGCATTGCTGGAGTCGTCACAAAAGTGACGCAACGGCAGCGCTAAAGTGTTGCAAGGGGCTTGTAAATCTGCCCCACGATATTTACGAGGCAGCATTAAGCCAAAAACAGTGGCTTAGTGCTGCCTCGTAAATATGGAGCAGGCTCCTGCCCCACGGAATGTCAGAAAAAGTGATGTTCGGCAGCGCAAGGGGCCTCATAAATGAGGCTCGGTAGTTGAACTACAATGCCCAAAAACTCTCGAAGACAATGTCCCTCAGAGTAAGTGTAATAGACATCATCCCCTCTCTTTATCCTGGACAGGTAATGATGATTTGAATAAAATAGTATACATCACATTATTTACGTATTCCCGCATGGGGGGGGGGTTATTTACTAACATTTCATGCGTTGCAGCACAGCAAGGGAAGCTGATTCTCTAAGTTGCATGAAAGGGATAGAGCTGAACTGTGTAAAACGCTCTATAGGTACATATTGACAGTGAAATTCAACACACTCTTATAACTTGTAGTAACTATCTTAGTTTAAAGCTCAGTGTTATATGGTGCTTGTAATACAGTGACTCATCCTACTCATAGCTGGAACTTGGCTTGGTTATAAAATTTTCGCAGTACAAATGATTAGCCCTACGGCTTTGCCCCTTTTTTTACAGTAGAAATGATGAGCAATGCAATGACGTTCGTTCCCATATTAGATTTCTACAATTCTTTTAGCATACAGGATTGTCTATGGTATGTAAAACATATTTTGAAAATTTTAATGAGCATTTAGAATTTGCGCCCTTGCATACTGATTATTCATTCTTGTTTAATTTACAGTTGTACACATGGGTACATTTACAAATTTTCCATGCAACGCAGAGCAGAAAGCAAAGTTGCTGTGCTACGTTATGTGAAAGGGAGACAGCAGAAATGCACCATAGCAAAGAAGAGGAGGCACATTTCTACTGTCGTCTAGCGGTGACGCACTTGTGCAAGGGTGCCTGCGTTACAGGCAGGATTGTTTTTGTGCAGTAAGGGATACCTTCCTGCACAAAAACTATCCTCAAATGCATTGTAAATGCTTAAAGTCAAGCATAAAAAGAGGAAGTAACATGGAGAAATAAAGATATTTCTCTTCATTACACCTGCTTCAAGGAGGCGTAGCTTTACTCATTCACAGGTTCACTTGCTTTAGTAAATCTGGGAATGCACTAAAAGCCATGGGTGGATGCATGGGAATACCCATGCTCCACCTTCGGAATGCCCTCCTAATACAAAGCAGGGCTAGGTAACGCTGTGCTCTGCCTTGCATTAATTTTTGGGAAAAATCACATGCAAAGCCGAGCAAATCTGATTTGCATGGCTTTGTAAATCACAAATAACATTTTGCGTCATGGCTGCGCCAAAAAAAGTGGTGCATCCACGTAGCAAACGGTTAGTACATCTGCCCCACAGTATTATGGAATATAAAAATATACATCTGATGGAGGGTTTCCGTCTGAAATGAATTGGGGACAAATTGCAATCATGAACAATTATGGATTATGAAGAATGAACATGTTTGTGATGTAACAAATTGAGATTATGCAGAGTACAAAAGGAAAGTAGACCAATTTGTGTCACCCAACAAAATTGGTGAAGCAATAAAAAGATTGTGGGGCTTATTTACAAGCCAATTGCACCACTTTTGCGTCACTTTGACGCACCGGCAGTGCAGATTGCAGACCCATATCTACGAGGTCACGCAAAGCCACTTTGCGTGGCTTTTCATGGCCTCATAGATATGGAGTAAGGCAAAGCAGCGCAAGTCGCTGCTTTGCCTTACTTTGTGCCAATGAGGTGTTCAATGGGCTTTGCAGTGGGTGTTCCCACACAACACCCATGGATTGTGACGCATTCCCAGGCTTGCAAGGACTTGTAAAAATAGGAATGCATCAAAAGCCTATGTCTCTCCAGGGGAGGCGTAACAAGGAGAAATATCTTTTTCTCCTCGTTTTTTCCTCTTTCCATGTGTGCTGCATTTTGCAGCACACATAGAAGGCGGTAAATGCCTCATTGATTGTTTTTGTGCAGAAGGTCTCCCTTCCTGCACAAAAACAATAATTCCTACAACAGAGACAACCTTGCCCCATGGTGCAAGAGTGCCTACATTAGCCCAAGGCAGCCAATTGTGCACCGGCGCAGTGGAAGAGGACTGGAATGCGCCGTATCTCATAGATACAGGGCATTCCTTCCCTTTTCATTTGATGCAGGGCAGCGCAGCAAAGTGACTTGCTGCGCTGCCCTGCGTCAAAAACTAGTAAACGTAGCCCTGTATTTGCTAAGAAACCAAGCAAGAGTTTGAATTTGAGGCAGTATTGCACATATAAAAGCAGTGCATCTATGGGACTATTTTGATTGCGAACATTTTACATGGATATCACAGGAAACAGTGTACTCTAGGACAGAGGGCATGCAAAGAGAGCACACTTTGAATTGATTAGAGTGATAAATTATGACAATTCGAAGGGTGTGCAATTCAGGAACCAGGCACTCCAGCATTCAAATAGTGCAACAATGACATTAGCCAGCTTTTGTGCAGCTGCAAGGTTTCAATAACAAATCTATGCGTAGTTGATGAGAAAGACTGTGGGTCGATCTTATTGTCTATGTCAACACAGTTGTTGTGGCTGTCAGACTGGTACCCCATTCAAAACAAAAAAATCAATGATGATGGAACTGAGACAGAGGAAATATTAGACTAGCTTTGTTTTTAAACAGAGTATATTTGTATACATAGCCTAACTCAGGGGCACAGATCTATTCAAAGATGTATTATATTTGCCCATATCACCAGAAACAAATGTAGACTACATACATAGAATAGTCTAAACACAGGCATAAAAGTAACAACAGAAAATCATCTTTAAAATAACATATTTATATACTGTAGGAAGCTGGGTACTTGTTGCAGTACCCTCCACCCCCACTTTTTTTGCCTGTTATTGATGCACCTTTGGCTGAAGTATACTGTGTTCCTGCTAACCAAGTCCCCACTACCAGTGTTCTTTCCCTAAAACGATTCCACAATTGACATATCTTCAGCCCTCCTGTAAGTCCCTAGTAAATGGTACCCCTGATACCTAGGGCATTGGGACTGAAGAGGGATCACAATGGCTGCAGGAAGAATTGTGCCACCCTAGGGACCCCTCACCAGGATCATGTTAACTGCCATTGCAGGCTGCGTGTCTTGGTGCAAACAAAACCCAAGAGTCGATATGGCACACAGCCCTGTGTGCCATGCCTACAGACACAGCATGAGATGTAGGTAAGCCACCCCTACAGCAGGCCTTATAGCCCAAAGGCAGGGTGCACTATATCCCATGTGTGGACATATCTGCCTGAGCAGATATGACCCTGCAGTGTCTAAGTCCATTCTTAGACATTGCAAGTGAACAGGGTAGCCATAACGAGTACATGGGCTGGACACTCGTCAATACGAGTCCCCCAGCTCCATCATGGCTTCACTGTACCCCAAAATGTTTGGTACCAAACATCTCAGCTTAATACATCCGCACTGATGCCACTGTTGGATTTATTAATAAATGCAACCAGAGGGCGCCTTAGAGATGCCCCCTGAAAACCTACTGACTACTAGTGTGGTTACCGACTCGTCTCAGCCAGCATGCCACCATTAGACATGTTTCTGGCCTCCTTGGGTGAGAGCTTTTGCTCTCAGAGGTCGGTAACAAAGCCTGCTCTCGGTGGAGGTGTTCACACCTCGTCCAAGTAGGAACTGCTTTCCAGGGCGGCAAGCTTTAAAGGCCATGCCGCCTTTGAAATGTAACCCAGGCCTCTCCAGTTAGTGGAAGATACCAACCACCCTGTCCTGACCCCACTTTTTGGTGGGAGGACAGGCGGGAAATTTGTTAGATTAGGAGGTGTGCCAACACTTAGCCAGCACCACCCCTAAGGTGGGGCAGCTGATGTGGACCCCACTTTTCAGAATCCTCCATCTTGTGTTGGAGGGAATTAGCCTATTAGGGTCAGGGTGATGCCCACTTCCCACAGGCAGTGGTCATATAGAGGGTGTAGTCACCCTAAAGGTAAGTAACCCATTCGCTACTACCTGGTACTTCAAATTCGACGGTCCTAAAGATGAAGAGGACAAAAGAGCTGCTGAACCAGAGAAATAAGGGGCATACTTGCAAGTGGCGGAGCGCAGGTTAGCTTCAAAATTGCTAACGCCGTGCTCTGTCACTTTAGAAATGCAGGGATGCAGCGTATTTACAATAATACAGCTCACTCATCCGTTTCTCCCTGCACTGGCGCTAAAATCAGCTGCCTAGAGTCAACGCAGGCACCCTTGCAACATAGTGCAAGGGTGCATTGTGCAGCACACATATAAGTTGCAAATTGTCATTTTTTAAATGATTGTTTAACGTAAACAATCTTTCATGGGGATTTGCTGTTTCTGTGTGCTGCACAATGCACCCTTGCACTATGGTGCAAGGGTGCCTGCGTTGACTCTAGGCAGCTGATTTTAGCGCCAGTGCACACATAGAAAATGCAAAAACGAGGAGGAATGAAGCATTTCTCCTCATTTCGCCACGTTAAGACAAGGTTTTCCCTGGTCTTAATTTTGGCGCTGCCTTCCATTTACGCCACCCTTGTAAATAATGGGCAGCGTCAAAACCAATAGGTGTTGCGGCAGAACGTCCACCGCAGCACCCATTGCCCACCCCTTTCACGCTAAGTGTAGCATGAAAGGGGGCCTTATTTACAAGGCGGCGTTAAGTGGTTTAACGCCGCCTTGTAAATAAGACAAAGCTCCTATTGTCACAGGAACGTTCTTAAAAGTGACGTCCTGTGGCGATAGAGGAGTAGAGGAGCTACTCCCCTGCAGAACGCAGGCACCAAAACCGCAGAGTCAGGTCCACCGACTTGCAGCTCCAAGGCCTGACCAGAGCAGCAACTGACCAGGAAGAGGTACTTGTGCTCTGGTAGGTCAGATCTATCTGCCTGCCGAGTGTGGAGGTACCAGGACCAACCGGAGTCATGCAGAACCAATTTCCGGGGTACCGAACGCCCTGCAGCAAAGACCAACATCGAAGAGTCCAGTCGGGACTCCAACTGTACCAGAGCACAGCAGCCGCCCAAGGACATCAAGATCCCCGAGACCCACTTCGAGAGTGGCCCAGCAGTCCTGAATTTGCCCCTGCCAGCTGTTGTCCCCTGACAGTGAGCAGCTTACACACTGGGGCTAGCCAACCTACCTGCTCTGCACCCAGCCCGCCTGGCCTGGGTAACGACAAACCGGCTGTCCTCCCTTGTGCTGAAGGCCCTTGCAACCCTAGCCCCTGTTTGGGAGCTCTCAGACTTGCTTGCAAGTCCCCTTGTGCAGCCTGTTTTTAGAGGGTCCCCTTCTCTGTAGAGCCAGCTACCAACTCCCTGCTTCCGGCGGAATTTGGGATGTACCCGATGAACTGTTGGTGTAACATTGAACCTTGGCTTCCTGCTACTCCAGACCCGGAAGGTGAACTCCTACAACCGTCTGTGCTGTGTGCTTTACCTACCTGCTGTTTCCTCCCATAGGATTGTATGGTGTGTAATTGCGCACGACTTTGAACTATTTGATTCTCTTTGAAAATTCATAAGAAATACCCTGCTAACCTATGAAAGTAGTTCTTGAGTCAACAATATAAATAAGAAGAATTATTTTTTTTAATTGGTCTCGGATTTATTCTTGAGTGTGTGTTTTATTTATTGCCTCTGTGAGTACAACAAATGCTCAGCACTACCTTCTGATAAGCCTAACTGCTCACCCACACAACCACAAATGGAGTGCTAATATTATCTACTTCTGCCTCTGTTAGCCAATTGGGGGCTCACTGGACTCTCTGCAGAGTGTACTTCTTTTTAGTGCACTATATAGAGAGCCAGCTTCCTACATATACAAACCTACTATGGTGTTCAAAAACAAATACCTAAGTAGTAGCAATTGAGGTATGGTCTCACATTACCGATAAACATTACTGTTAGAAAGAATAGCAAAGCTTAACCAAACCTTCAAATTGACGAATCAATAAAAACTTGGGCCCAGATTTACTGAAAAGTCGCACAATGCAACAGACAACTTGCTGCGCTGCACTACACTGCGCTGCATGACAGAGAGAAAGCAGGAATGCATCATATCTACTAAGATATGACATATTCGTTCTCTCTCCGTGTGCTGGTGCACTGAGTACTGCCTAGGGCCAACACAAGGGTGCCTGCATTACAGGCAGTATTATTTGTTTTTGTTAAGGAAGGGCCAACTTCCGGCACAAAAACAATTCTCGGAGGCATTTTCTTCTTTCTGCATGTGCTGCATGTAGAATACATATTTCTCTCCATTACACCTCGGTTGGGAAGGCATAACATTTTGAAGCACCCTCAGGTTTACTAGTCTTAGTAAATCTGGGAATGCACCAAAATCCATGGGTGGGGGCATGGGAACGCCCACACTTCACCGATGGAATGCCTTCCCAATGCAGAGTAATGCAAGACAGTGACTTACGCTGCATTGCGTTACTCTAGTTTTACTAAGCCACACAGAACCACGCAAGGTGGCTTTGCGTAGCTTAGTAAATCTGATTTATGGACTTGTGTTGCCTTACGCCAACTCGTGTGACACAAGGGCAACACAAGCTCTTAGTAAAACTGGGCCTAGATTTCAGTTCACAAAAAAAATCACCTTGGGCCTGATTATGACTTTGGCGCTGCGGCGCCAGGCCCGCCCTGCCGCCGCACCGCCAAAGCTGTGGTCAGGACGCACGCCAAATTAGGAGTTTCCTCCAGTCTGGCGAGCTTTGTTTTTGACGTTCCCACGGTGGTGCCCCGAAAATGGGCACCACAATGGGAGCGTCAAAAACAGTTCCTGAACGGCATGGACTTATAAGTCCATGCCATGTAGGAACTGGGGTGCATGCATACAGGGGGGCACATGTTGTGCTCCCCTGCATGCACCCCAGGATGCAGAGGCACAAGGGGGCCCTATAGGGCCCTTTTTTTTGTTTCCTCTCTGCCACTGTTTTCATGGCGGTGGAACCCCATGAAAACCAAAGCAGAGAGGAAACTTGTAATATGCTTGGCGGTACCGCGACAGTCCCGTCAAGCATATTACTGCCTCCTGACTGGCGCAACACCGCCAGGGAACGGTGGTTCCCTGGTGGCAGCGGTGGGGCAATGGCGGTCCGACCGCCCTGATTGTGATACAGCGGTTGGGAGACCGCCACCGCCGCAACTCCACGAGTCATGAGGTTCGTGGACTGCCAGACTCGTAATTAAGCTCCTTATCTGATTGGGCAAACACAAACATTGCTCCTGTACAATTGTTGTCCAATATTTGCTTCAAATCAGTTGTTCTACTGGAAAAAATTGCAACATTTTTCTGGCTTCACCCATGTCCTTTTTGGAAATCACTTTCTGAGGTTGCTAGTAGTTAAGCATTGGTTGGTTCAGAATAATTGTGGCTGATGTAAGGCTCTTAATCAATAGGTATCGAGCCTCTCACCGCAATATTATGTAAGGTTCAACATACCACTATTGTTAGACCTGACAGCAATAGGGTGGTCTTCCATCCAATTTTTGCCTACCTCCTCCACTTTTCTGACCTAGGTTTTTCTGGCTGTAGGATTCTGTGCATTTTACCACTTTTAACCAGTGTTAAAGTGCTTCTGCTCTCTTCCCTTAACATGGGAATATTGGCTCATCTCCAATTGCCATATTTAATTTACTTATAAGTCCCTAGGAAAGTGCACTACATGTGCCCAGGGCATGTAAATTAAATGCTACTAGTGGGCCTGCAGCACTAATCGTGCCACCCAATGAGGTAGCCCTCTAACCATGTCTCAGGCCTGACATTGCAGAGCCTGTGTGTGCAGTTTTAAACTGCCATGTCGACCTGAAAAGATAAACCTTTTGTCAGGTCCATACATTTCCTTTTTATACCCTAAGGTTGTCCCTGGACAACCCCAGAGGGCAGGGAGCAGTGTATTTAAAAGGCAGGGCATGTACTTTTAAATTTCTCATGTCCTGGTAGTGAAAAACTCCCAAAGTCATTTTTCACTACTGCAAGGCCTATCTCCCCATAGGATAACATTAGGTTTACCTTATTACATCTTATAAGTGTAATTCACAATCTGGAAGAGATTAAAGTTTCAAGTTTGGTGTCTCTGGAATCACAACTTAAAATCACAACTTTTGATGGAGTCGAATTTTAAATTGCATTTCTGAAAATGCCGCTTTTAGAAAGCTGACATTTTCTGACTTTAGTCATTTGGTGCCTACGGCCTGTCCCTGATCAGTTGTCTGGGATGGGTGACAGGTGGGATTTTTGTATTCCCGTAGACAGCCATACACAATGGGAGCTTAGGTGTGATTTGATGGGCCATCCTGGGAGGATGGGAGGAAGGAGATGGACCCAGCCTCACTTACACCTGAATAGGCTGTGCTCTGTGTGCACACAAAGGGCTGCATACCCCCATCTAGTGAGTCTGGAGACAGGGCAGTTAGGGAGGACCTATGTGTGCTTCAAAGACCTGTCTTTGAAGTCTCCCCAACTTTAAAGGCCCGAGTGGCTATTAGTACTGGACCTCTGACACCACTATTTCAGAACACTTCTGGACCTGTGACTACTCTGCCAGGAAAAAGGACTGCTGTGCTGCTGATGGACTGCATCTCAGCTGGACTCCTGCTTTGCTGAATCCCTGCCTGGCTGTGTTGCCTAGCTGCCTGCTGTTCCCCGGCCTGGGTGAGAAGGACTGAGAAGAACCACCCTGCTTCTGCACTTGGACTCTGCGATCTGTGAGTCTGTCCTTCCTAGTGGTACCACCCAGTCATGGACTCTTGGAAGTGGGCCTAAGGAATTTGCCCCAGCGGAACTGATGCATCCTCTGTCGAACTGGCACATCGCCACAGATCCCCAGATCGAATCTGGCTCATCGCCGATACTGTGTGGATCAGCACAGAGGCATCGCTGCTGCTGCTGCATGGATCGGACTCGATGCATCGTTTTCGGAACCGCAACTGCACAACGCTCTTCCCTACGCAAGGTCCTCTCATCCCCATCAAGGTAGCCTCAGCAACGAAATTCCACATCGCAGCTTCCCCGCTCATCGGGGCTAATGCTTCACCTCAACTGCACAACGCATCCTCGACACTGGGTTTTCTATCGCAAGCCCCATCGACAAGAGCCTCAGCATCAATGCATCTGGATCTCGCACCGAAGTGTGACCGTATCTTGGAACTGGCACGACGCATCTTTGACCCGAAACCACGCAAAGCTCCTCAAACTCAGATTAAGGTACTTTGGTTCAGTGGCCCTAACTAGATGCCTATAGCCGGCCCGCGCTCCATTGCAGTCGGCCCAAACCATTGACTTTGTCCTGGTCCGGTGCGACCAGATATTCCATTTTAGCGTTTTGAGCTTCTTAGCCCCATTTCTACTTAAAACCTTTAAAAATCAATATCCCAAGTTCTACTTATTGGATTTTTGTCATTTTGGTCTTGTTTCATTTATTAAAGTCAGAACTATTTTGCTAACTTGGTGTACTATCTTTTTGTGTGGTGGTTTGACTGTTATACTGTTTTAAGTGTTGCACAAATACTTTACACACTGCTTCTAAGTTAAGCCCGACTGCTCTGTGCCAAGCTGCCAGAGGGTAGGCAAAGATTAATTTAGGGTTTGCCTGACAGTTACCCTGACTAGGATTGTGGTTGCTGTTTGACTAAGGTTCACACCCCAGTCAACAAGCAACCCAATTTCTAACAACTATCATATCACAGACAGTTTTAGGACTATACAAAAATGTCTACCCGAGCGGTCAAGACATTTGAATCGAGATTTCAATAGTCCAAAACATCACTGAATAAGTACTTGCGTCCTACAACATGCACTATTATATGATTCCCCTGCAGAGCTTTTTAGGCAGAAAAACAGGGTCATTATCTATGGCCTGAGAGAATATCCCTGATCACCTGAGTTAGTATATTAAAAATGACGGGGCATATTAGCAAGACCCACGTTAAAATTATCGCCGTTTTAGCGGCAGGAAACTGCCGCTAAAACGGCGATAATGGGCTTGCTAATATGCGTTATGGAATTCCAATAGCAGCCCAGGTTAGATGTCCTGCACATCTAACCTGGGCTTCTATTGGAATTCCATAACGCATATTAGCAAGCCCATTATCGCCGTTTTAGCGGCAGTTTCCTGCCGCTAAAACGGCGATAATTTTAACGTGGGTCTTGCTAATATGCCCCGACATTAGTTCACCTCAAATTTACAGATCCATTAAGTTACAAAATAAAGTTTAAAACATTGATTTGTCTAAGCATACATGCACATCTTAAACATTGATCAACATACATAAACAAGATTCATAAAAGAGTTACTAAAGAGTAAAACTAAAAACACTAGAATATAGAATTAACAATTTGGCCTTACAAATCAAAATAATATACAAACATTGCTCAAATCCATAACATTATCATCACACATATGTGAAACAACATTTGCTTTAAACCAGTCGCATACTTATGCAGTTCGATTTTGAAGTTTTGCAAGATAAGCAGAGTACTGAGGCATTACGATCTTAATAATATGTATTAATTTTGCAAGAACGTACCAAGCAGTAATCCCTGACGATACAAACCACTTTCAAAGAGTTGGTTGATTTTGAGGGTAGAAAAATGCAAGAATCCTGGGAAATTCCAGAAATGTTGGCTACAGTATTGATTAAAAAATACATGTCATCGGAGATTGTCTATACATTGATAGAATACGTATGCTTCCTGTTCCTCTAGAGAGGAGCAGTTGCTGACGAGGAAAGCAGGTTAGCATGAGTAAAATCAATAGCACCGACGACACGGAAATTGAGCAACTTTTTTTTTGTAAATAAAAGCCTTGCTTTAATTGTTTTTACTCTTGTCTTGGGTTAAGAAACCTGGGGGCATATTTCTCTGGGAATTGCGCCGCCCTAGCGCGTTTGCAACTGGCCACAAGATGATGCAACTCCTAAATTTGACTCATCAAGCCACGCAAGCCCACCTTGCGCGGCCTTGCGTAGCTTGATAAATCCAGAGTATTGCAACACACCGCAAAGCGCTTCGTTGCGTTACTCTGCCCCAGGGAGGCGTTCCATCGGTGGAACATGGGTGTTCCCACGCATCCACCCGTGGATTTTGGTGCATTCCCAGATTTATCAACAATGGTAAACCTGAGAATGCGTCAAAATGCTAAGCCTCCACAGGGGATGCGTAATGTGGAGAAATAGGTTTATATCCCCTTGTTTTTTCATCTTTCTATGTGTGCGTTTTCTGCAGCACACATAGAGAGAGGAAAATGCCTCAGGGTATTGTTTTTGTACAGGAAGGTGTCCCTTCCTGCAAATAAACAATCCTGCTTATAACGCAGGCACCCTTGCACCATGTTGCAAGGTTGCCTGCGTTGGCACTAGGCATCCAAAAGAGCGCCAGGGCAAGGAAAGGACAGGAATGTGTTGTATTATGTTAAATACAGCGCATTCGTGCCCTTTCACACCGTGCAGCAAATGCTGCGCTGCGTGAAAGCTACATAAATATGCCCCCTGATGTGCTGCAGAGTTATTTTGAGTATAACCTCCAAAACGTGTGGCAGAAAGGCAGACAGGGCACCTTGCGACACACCAGCCAATGCAGCAACTGTATTCTGGAAGGATCCAGATGCTAAAAGGTGGAGCACTGCCATGAGTTTCACATGTGCTGGTATAGCATGTGATTTCCCAGTGGTAGGCTCATGTGCTGGTCTGATTTGCTGAAGCAGAGCTACAATTATGTCTCTGGTTAGCCTAAATCTCCTATGCTCCTCATGCAGGCCAAACAGTGTGACCCTCTGTCTGTAGATTTTTCCCTTGAGCTGTGTTCTTCATGCTCGTGCAATTAGATGTTGCCTGTGTCTTACAGTGAGTACATCCATGTTGGTTTCTTTATATTCCTCTTTCAGTTTAGTGTTCCTTTTCTATGTGCTTGCTGTTCCATGACTATTTTTTGCCCCTTTTTTGTAACAGCATTATTTTCCCGCACAAAAGATGCTTTAACTTTTTAGCATCAGTTTGCGTTACTTATGTAAATATTGGTTGTGCAGGTTTTAGCATCATTTTCCACTGGTACCAGTCTAACACACCCATTTTGTATACATTAACAAAATTGCGACACAAAACAACGACAAAAGGTTTTGAACTACACGCATATGTAAACTTAAAGCAAAACATCGCATAGGAACAAGGTGTTACGTCACTTTGCTTGACGCAAAAAGCAGTGCAAACTTATAGTAAATCTGGCCGATCGTGTTTTTGCACAAATTCTGCTGATGAATTCGGGGGACTTTTACTAAGATTTTGCGCCGTGCTTGCATCACAAAAGTGATGCAAAAAGGCGCAATATATCTTTTTCCTAATTTACTTTCCAGCGCTAAACTTGTTTAGCGCTGGAAATAACGCAAAAGTAATGCGAAGCAGCGCATAGCGCTGCTTCACATTACTTTGTGCCATGGTGATGTACCAAGGGTGGTGCATCGGCATTCCCATGCAACCACCCAAGGTTTCTCACGCTAAACCCAATTTACTAAATACAGTAGATTGGGTTTAGCGTGAGAAAACTGCACCCTTTTAAACTAGGCGCAAGGAAGGAGAAATGCTTTAATTTCTCCTTCCTTTTCCGACTTTGCATGCGTGCTGCATACAAAGTGGGAAAAGCTTTCCCTCGTGTCTAGGCATAGTATTTTGTACAGGAAGGGTACCCTTCCTGTACAAAACCTATGCTAGACTCGGGCACACACCCTAGCGCTATGGCGCTAAGGTGGTGCGTGGCGCACAGCAGCTGTAATCAGCGCCGGCGCAGGGGAAAGGGAAGGAGAGAGCCATATCTTTGAAAATATTGCGTTCTCCTGCTCCTTCCATGTCGCGCAGCGCAGCCTCGTGGGAGGCTGCGTTGGGTGGAGATTTGATCAATCTCCCCCTCAATCTAACCATGATGCTTTGTAAATCAGGCGTTGCACACCTCATACCCTTCTGTTTATCACTGCCATTCACGGCGACTACTGAGCCACTGGAAACACCTGGTAATCTGAGCACTATGGGGCATGTTTATCATGTAGTTGCATTGCTCTTGCGCCACGCAATGGGGTGCAAGGTTGACACAACTACTTAGTAGAATTTATCAAGCCACGCAAGGCCACAAGGCCACCTTGTGTGGCTTGATAAATATAGAGTAATGCAACTCAGCTCAAATTGCTGCGTTGCGGTATTTGCCCCAGGGAGGCGTTCCATGGGTAGAACGTGGGTGTTCCCACGCATCCACTAATTGATTTTAGCATATTCCCAGATTTACCATTACCGGTAGACGTGGGAATGCGTAAAAAATGCTACGCCTCCCCAGGTGAGGCATAACGAGGAGAAATATCCTTATTTCTCCTCATTACTTCCCCTTTCGTTCTATCACATATAGAAAGAGCAAAATGCCTCAGAGGATTGTTTTTATGTAGGAAGGTGTCCATTCCTGCACAAAAACAATCCTGATTACAACGCGTGCACCCTTGCACCATGGTGCAAGGGTGCCTGCATTGGCACAAGGCAGCACATTGTGTGCCAGCGCAGGGAAAAGACAGGAATGCGCCGTATAATCTTAGATACAGTGCATTCCTGCCCTTTCCCTATCACTCAGCGCAGCAAGGTGACTTGCTGCACTGCATGATTTTTTTTAAATAAATATGCCCCTAAGTGTTTAACGTGAAATACATTCAGGCCCAGATTTACTATTAAAACAGAAAAGCAAACAACGGCTGACCAAGGTTGAGCACTTCAATTCCACTTGTTTCGTGTACCAGATTTACTATTATTTTGCATGGGGGCTGCGTCACTTTTTTGGCACAATTCTGAAGCAAAATCATTTTTGGCATTTACTAAGCCAAGCAAAGCACTTTGCCTAGGTTTGCCTGATTTAGTAAATATAAAGTAACGCAACGCAGTGTAATTAAAAACCCTCTTTAATGGTAAAGTCGGAATTTAAGTCACAATTCTGAAAATGCCACTTTTAGAAAGTTGGCATTTTCTTGTCCGACCATTTGGTACCTGCAGTCTGTATCCTGGGTCACAGGACCAGGTGTAGCTTGCAGTTGGTCTTTGTGTATTGCTCCAAGTGAGACAAAGGGGAATAGGTGTTGACATAATGAGCCATCTCTGACTTGATGAGGGGGCAGAGATGTCACCTACCACACTTGCACATCACAAAAGCTCTGCCCAGCACACTCACAAAAGGTTTTCACACTAGTCTTTTGTGCCCCCAGTCAAGTCGTGGCAGGGAGGTCAGAAATTCCAAACACCTCTGAAGGTGGAAACCACCAAAACCTTCTCCTATTTCAAAGTGGGCACCAGGTATAAATAGTGGACCCTCAGACCCAACTCTTCTGTACACCTCTAGACCTGTGGCAGACTCAGAAGGACTGCTGTGCTGCTCTGCAAGAAGGATTGCTACTCAGTTGCCCTGCTGCCTGAGTGAAAGGATTGGACCTGCATCTTGATCGCAGGACCACCAGATTGACTCCAAGGGCTAATTGGCTGGCCTCCTGATAAGGGACAGAAAAGGGGAATAGGTGTTGACAGGATGAGCCATCTCTGACTTGATGAGGGGGCAGAGATGTCACCTACCACACTTGCACATCACAAAAGCTCTGCCCAGCACACTCACAAAAGGTTTTCACACTTGTCTTTTGTGCCCCCAGTCAAGTCGTGGCAGGGAGGTCAGAAATTCCAAACACCTCTGAAAGTGGAAACCACCAAAACCTTCTCCTATTTCAAAGTGGGCACCAGGTATAAATAGTGGACCCTCAGACCCAACTCTTCTGTACACCTCTAGACCTGTGGCAGACTCAGAAGGACTGCTGTGCTGCTCTGCAAGAAGGATTGCTACTCAGTTGCCCTGCTGCCTGAGTGAAAGGATTGGACCTGCATCTTGATCGCAGGACCACCAGATTGACTCCAAGGGCTAATTGGCTGGCCTCCTGATAAGGGACAGAAAAGGCTCCAACCACCTCGAACCCAGCATCTGGACTAAGTCTGATGTGAGTTTTGCCACTCAAGTGGTGCCGCCCCAGTCCTGGCCCCTTGGATGTGGGCCTGGCGGTCCTGTGGGCAGAACCGACGCAGCGCAATGCATCTCCTCGCAGCTCTGTTTTGGAACCGCTGCAGCATGACGCATCCCTGAAGCTGAACTTTGCATCACCATCCACAGTCTCCTTGGAACCGCTACTGTGTAACGCATCCTTGACGCGGGCCTTTGCATCGCAAGGCCCACATCAGTGGCATCCTCGACAACGACGCAAGACTTCGCATTGCAGCCTCTTCAGAACCATCGGTGTGTGATGGATCTTCGATGCAGGACTCCGCATTGCAAGCCCATCATCCACTGCATCCTTGACAATGACGCAGGACTCCGCATCATAACCCTGCAGCTTCCTCAGAAACACCACTACGTGCCGCATCTTCGATACAGGACTTTGTATCGAGTCCACAGTCTCCTCAGAACTACCACTGCGCGATGTATGCTTGGCGCAGGCCTTCCCATCGCAAGCCCCTCATAGATGGCATCCCCGACAATGACGCAGGACTTCGCATCGCAGCCCTGCAGCTTCATCAGAACTGCGCGACACATCTTCGACACAGGACTTTGCATTGCAAGTCTTTCATCGACGGTATCCTCGAATACAATGCAGGTCTTCACACCACAGCCCCGCATCTCTGATACACTGCTACGCAACTCATCATCAACATGGGATCTTGCAACCCTCCACAAACCAGCATTTAAGGTACCTTGTATAGCGAGCCTAACTTACTCCCTGTATCCAGCCTGCGTTCAATCACGGTCAGCCTGAACTTGTGACTTTTAATACCCACAGTCGGCGCTTTGTGCTTCTAGGCACTATTTTTTTATTAAATCTTTGAAATTGCATATCTCAAGTTCTACTGATAGGATTTTTGTCGATTTGGCCTGAAATAATTTATTACATTTTACTCTATTTGTCTAAATTAGTGTGGGATGTTTTTTTGTGTTGTATTTCCACTTTATTACTGTTTCAAGTACTGCATAAATACATTGTCTCTAAGCTAAGCCTGACTGCTTTGTGTCAAGCTACCAGAGGGTTAAGCAGAGGTTAATTTGGGGTTTGCTTGTGGCTTCACCCTGACAGACATTGTGGTTGCTTCTTGAGTAGGGTTTCACCCCCCTCAACCAATAACCCAATTTCCAAAAACACCTATGGGCATATTTACTAACATTTTATGTAACGCAGCGCAATGCAGCACAAGTGTAGTTGCTAGACTGCATTGCGTGAAAGGGAGGGAGCAGAACTGCACCAGTCTGCTCTCTCCTAGTACTGGTGCACTTGTGGCTGCCGAGCGCCAATGCATGCACCCTCATGGCGCAAGAGGGCCTGAGTTGTGGTTAGGATAGGGCAACCTTCTTAGACAAAAACTATCCTAGAGGCTTTTTGCTCGTTGTATGTGTGCTGCAGAATGCAGCAAATATGCAAAGAGGAAATAGCGAGGAGAAATAAAGATATTTCTCCTCGTTACACCAGCCTTAGGCAGGCGCACCATTATGGTGCAAACCCATGTCTACATCTCATTGTAAATATGGGTTTGCATCAAAATCCATGTTTGGCTTTACAGGAACACCCATGAACCACCCATGGAACGCCTGCCTGACACAAAGTAACACAAGGCATTGCTATGTGCTGCGTTGCACTACTTTCTCTTACAAAGCCACACAAATGTCAATAAAGTGACGTAACCCTGACACAATATCTTTGTAACTTTGTGCCTCAATATATATTCTGCATGGCCAAACCTTGTAAATGCAAATGATCCATCTATCCACACCTATTTCTATATAGCATACCCTATACAAGCACCACCAATTCCTCCCTCCCAGTAGTACTGTCGTATTCCTATGGTATAGTTAGGAATCTTCTACCTGTTGTTAAAAGACTTAGGGGCAGATGCTGTACTGCATTGCATGAATGAGAGGGAGCTGAATAGTGCCATATTTACAAAGATATGGCACTCTTCAGTTCTCTACCAGTGCTGGCACTAGTGGCTGCATAGCACCAATGCAGGCACCCTTGCACCATGCTGCAAGTGTGCCTGTGTTACAGGCAGGATGCTTTTTGTCCAGGAAAGTACACTTTCTGCACAAAAACAATCCTTGGAGGCATTTTCCTATTTCAATAAATGAAAGGAAGGATAGGTAACAGGAGAAATAAACATATTTCTCCTCATTACGTCTCACTGGGGAAGGTGTAGCATTGTGACATATTCCCAGATTTACTTCAGTTAGTAAATCGGAGTATGCACCAGGATCCATGGGTGGATGCAGTGGAATGCCCATGCTTCACCTATGGAATGCCTCCTAGCTTGAAATGTAATGCAACACAAGCTGCTGCATTGTGTTAAATTTCTTTACAAAGTCAGGCAAGGCAGTGTATATCACCCCTTGCGTTGCTTTGTAAATATTATTCAAGCCTTTGCATTGTCTTTGCGTCGCCTTATGCGATGCAAGGACAACGTGCAAAGGCTTGATAAATCTGAGCCTTATTGTATACAATCCCCATACTTATAATGGGCTTTGTGTCAGTCCACTGCTTATCATTTGCTGAATTTCTTGTCAATCTTATTTTCTTGCTTTTAATCCCATGGCATTCCTTTTTCTTCTTGAGTTGTTCCCTCTTCTTTACAGTGTGTCTGACTGGATGAGTTGTATCCTTATAATGCTTACAATCACAGAACTACTTTTTTCTTTTTCTTTCAGATCCCTGTGGGAGAGAGCATGTGTTTCTATTGTATCTCTGTTGTATGCTTGTTCTGTTTTACACTTTTGACACTCTTTCCGATGTGTGTTGCTTTCTTCACACCTCATTAATCCTAACAGGAGAAGTTGAAGATGATACCGTCACACATCCTCCAGCAAAATCAATGAGCCCAAAAAGATGTGGCAATTCTTGGTATGCCTTAGTCAGGGAAAATCATAAACCATCAAGAGATGGTAGCATGTCCCTACTTGAGCTAGCAGCTTATACAATTATACACCTAAATATGCCCTTCATATTGGATGAGGAAGCCTCATCCACATTTTGTGGCATGCTTCATCCTGGAATGATGGTACTACTAGGGTGGACTCAATCTCGCAAAGAGGGAGTTCTTAATATGTAATATACTAGATAGACAAGGGACCAAGGTAAGTTAAAATACCTGGAGAAATTCCTTGATTTGTGGGTACCTCAGGTTTGTTTAAAAACAAAAAGAGTATGGATGATAAATTGGGTTCAATGACCCTTTCATTCATACTGAGCCAACTTGTTTCTGCACTCACTGGTACCGTTATAGATCAGGAGCAATCATCAGGGCAATTGGGATTTCTATCGCTTATTCTAAGTATAAGAACATGTGCCCAAATGTTGTAATCAACATTCCTACCTTGACATCAGGCACAAACACGGGTTCCCTAAATTCTGGGAAAATTGTACTTCTAGGTCTAGAAGGAGGCGGTACCCCCTGTAGTCACACATTCATCAAGAGATATACCTGCTTAGTAACCCAGGGGCCTATTTACGAGATGGTTTGCATCGCTCTTGCACGACGAAACATGGTGCAAGAGTGAGACAAACCTTAAGTCAGATTTATGAAGCCACGCAAGGCCACTTTGAAGTGAGCCTGAGTGGCTCCATAAATCTGGAGTAAGGCAACACAGCACAAATCACTGTGTTGCCTTACTCTGCCCTGGGGAGGCATTCCATGGGCGTTGCGTGGGTGTTCCCATGCAACTCCTATAGTTTTTGATGCATTCCCATATTTACCAGAACTGGTTAACCTGGGAAGGCGCCAATAAGATACGACTTCACAGGAGAGGTGTAATGAGGAGAAATATCTTCATTTCTCCTCATTACTTCCTCTTTCTATGTTTGCTGCATTCTGCAGCACACATAGATAGAGGAATATGCTTCTCAAGATTGTTTTTGTACAGGAAGGTGCACCTTCCTGCACAAAAACAATCCTGCATGCAATGCAGGCACCCTTGCACAGTGGGGCAAGGCTGCCTGCGCTGGCGCTAGGCTACCAACAGGGCGCCAGCGCAGAGGAAAAGGCAGGAATATGCTGTATTGCCTTAAACACAGCACATTCCTGCTCTTTCCCTGTCACGCAGTGCAGCGCAGCAAGGTGACTTGCTGTGCTGCATTGTGTGACTGTTGGACTTGGCCCTTTTTGCCAGGTTCACCCCTAAACTTTTTGCGTTGTATGTTAGTAGTTTTAGGCCTCTGGGCACTTGGACACTGTGGTCCAGTGCCAAGTGCGTGCGCACGCTGTGCACATTTAGTGAGATTGACCTGCCTCCCATAGGAATGCATGGGGGATAGTGTGCCTGTGGTAATTCCTGGTATGAAAGGTGCAGTGTGGTCAAGTCTAGTATGTATGAATTCGTGAGAATAAATGCTGCGCAATGGTGTGCGCAGATTTATTGTGACTGGTGTAGAAATGCCACTTTTAGAAGTTGGCATTTATGTGTGCTCTGTGTCTGCCTGCCTGATGTGGATTGCATGTCTGGCTCTGTGAGTGACAGGGGCTGGGAGGTGTGTGTGGCTCCAGGAGGGGCAGGGTGAGTCAGCGCTGGGCTGAATGGGACACCTGAGCTGAGAGTGGTGGGAGGAGAGATCCCCTGACCCTGAATAGGATGTTGCCTGCCCTGTACAATGCTGGCTCCACCCCTGTGGTGCGTCTGATGTCCCTAGCCTGCCCTGTGAAAGGAGAGAGGAGCTGAGCAAAACAAAGTGCTCCAAAAGCTCCCCCAAACCAGTTGCGTCTGGTTTTTCCCCAGCCCTGTGCTGTGTCACAAAGGGATTTTGGTGTATAAAAGAAGGGGCTGTGACCCCATGAAGTTGTTCAGTGTTTGGGTGCTGTTCCTGCCGGGGTATGCTGCTGCTGGGGCCCAGGGGGAGCTGCCATGAGGGCTTGCCTCCCTGGGCCCTGCCTTGCCCCTGGACCTGGAAGATCTGTTATTTGGGACCCTCTTTGCTTTCCCTGATATCTGAGGACTTACTCTTCTACAAGCAGGACTCTTGCTTCTAGCGCCCTGGGAGCGCTATATTTTTAATTTAACCCAGAGAGGGAAAAGGAGCTGTAAGAGAACTTTTTAATCTTGAACCTGCAATCACCCAAGGGCTAGAGAGAGAACTATCCTCCTGACTGAAGTCTCAGGCCCCGTAGACTTCATTTCGTCGCTAAAGCCTGTTAGCGAGCCGCCGCAGCCGAGGAGCGTCAAGAAATCCATCGCACGGCTGCCGCTGAGTGCTCGCTGACCAAATCATCGCACCGCACGCTTACAGATCGCCATTTTGTCGCTAACGCCCGTTTGCGAGCCGCCGCAGCCGAAGAGCGCTCGGAAATCCATCGCGCTGCTGCCGCTGAGTGCTCGCTAACCCGATCATCGCTCCGCACGTTTGCGGGCCTCGAAACCATCGCTAAGGTACGTTTGCGAGCCGCCGCGACCAAGAGCGTGAGGAAAAACATCGCTATCACGCCTTAGCGGCATGTTGGGTATTGACACCAACGTTTTACATACTTAGTTACCGGACCCGAGGGGCACGTGTTCTTTTTCAGTGCCACAGTGTTTGGGGGCATTGTTTCCTATAGAGCCCCGTGTGGCTCCATCATTTGGCCTCAGTATTTCAGAGCCTACGTGGCTCCACCATGTGCATATTTATTTAAAGCGCCAGTGCGCTCCACAGTGCTTGGGGACATGTTTATTCTTAGAGCCCGTGCGTGGCTCCAACGCTTTGTATTTGTTCCAGAGCCCATGTGGCTCCAACGAAGGGGGCATAATTTGTTTTAAGGGCCACTGAGAGCCCATGCCTCATTTATACATTTCCAGCTGCCCAGCAAGTAGTGGGCAGCTGCAACGTTTAGGTTATTCTTTCTTTTAGGGGTCGTGTTTTGAAGTTAGGAGTGAGGTGCACTCCTTTGCCCCAGTACTTTCCCAGCTTCCCAGCAAGTAGTGGGCTGCTGCAACGTTTAGGTTAGGCGCAATTGCGCACCCTTGACTTCTGCTGCATTGGCAGCGTGCCCTGACTTTTGGGACACAGGGCATTTGAGCCCCTTTAGAGATGGCCAGTTGGCCCAGGGGGGACTGTTAGGTTTATAGGGCGCCAGGCCCTAATGTGATTTGGGTGTTAGTGAAGCCTCTTTCCTAGGATTTATAGGCTAATGTGATTTATACCTCTGCTATGGTTTCTTCTGTGAGGTTATGGGCTACTGTGAGTATGTGGTGCTAGGAAATGTAATGCATGTAGCATGTTTTACGCACCCTGTTTCGGTTACCTCTAAAATGTGGTTTCTATGCTTGTGAGGTTATTACTTTCTAATGCGTTTAGGTTGTGAGCTATTTTTCCCTGAGAGTATTTCCTAAATGTGATTTATACTTAGGATGTTATTGTCTAATGCGTTTAGACTGGAGAGATAATTGCATAATGGGTTTATGGTGGTGAGGTTGGCGCATAAGGTTTTGCGCCTAATGTGATGCTGTGCATAATGTGGTTTATGTTACAGGCTGATGCTAAGTACAGTGGTTGCCAGTGATTACTGGTTGTACGTTTCTGATATGTCCTACATTTATTATGTGTTCTACATCTATTACCTTTTACTAAGTGAGGGTTCTGACAGTGGTCCACGTGGCCCTGTCGTGTACATAATCCCTGTAAATATTGTCCCGTGCCAGTTGGCACAGTGTATTGTATGTGAGTACTATTCTAATGTGTTTTATGATAATACAAAGGCTATTTTTATATATAACCTTGTGTGGAGTTCCTTTTGTAGTGGGCCTTGGGTGTTGTGCTGTGTGTGTGTTGCGCAAACGCTTTACACATTGCCTCCGGGATAAGCCTGACTGCTCGTGCCGTGCTACCAAGGGGGTGAGCAGGGGTTATCTTGGGTGTGTAACTCTCTTGCCCTGACTAGAGTGGTGGTTTCTGCTTGGCTTTGGCGCAAGCCTTAGCCAACCAGAAATCCCATTTCTAACAGTGACTATTTAATAAATAGGCCCCCTAGTTTGCCTCCATGCAAAAAAAAAAAAACAGCTGGTGCCTGGAGTCAAAGTAGGTTACTAAGCCGGTAAACCTCTTGATGAATGTGTGACTACAGAGGGCACTGGATTAAAATGAGCCATGAGCATTGGTGAAAAAGTGGAAATTTGTCTGCTGCTATGTCTACAAAGAGTCACCCGCTGAATAGCTTATTGGCAATGCCAGTGCCAAAAATGCTGTTTTAGCACAATGCTACACTTTGTGCCAAGGTATGAAGGTGAGCCAGTGGTGGCTAGCATAAGCACTGTAGTCTAGGTACACCTTCCAGTACAATTTTATACATGATAATGACTAGCAAAATGCATTGGCAATGAATATCACACAATATTCTGTTTGCCCATTTTTTACGTCTGGTGGAATTTGACACTATAATTTCATGCAAAGCCAGGTCACTCTAGCTTATAGAACTAGGGGTGTTTACACCATCCTGCCTCATTAAAATCTTCTTGCATACATTAACAGGGACTTTGGTGCTCCATGACACACAGGCCCAAATTTACCTACACTTTGTGCATGGTTTGCATTACTTTAGAAACGCAAACCCACCACAAAGTACTATTCTGGGATTTACTATCCAACACAAATCAGGATTTACATTGGATAGCTTCCCAAAGTTCCGCTAAATTGACCTATGCTCTGCTTTATGTTAATTTGCGTCAAGGAGGCATTGCATGGGAGGTACATGGGCATTTTATTACAACCACCCATGGGTTTAGATGTAAATCCCTTCAACAAACATTCATAGACAGGGATTTGTGCCAAAACCTTACACCTCCTTGAGGCAGGGGTAACAAGGAGAAATATTTTAATTCCTCTTTGCTTTTCCTACTTTCCATGCATGCTTCATTGTACAGCACACATACAAAGCAGGGAAACTGTTAAACAATAGATTTTGTACTGGAAGGTTACCTTTCCAGTACAAAAACTACATCTTACGGAATGCACAAACCCTTGCACTATGGCGCAAGGGTGTGTGCGTTGATGCATGGCAGCTTAAAGTGCACCAGTGCAGAGAGAAAGGAAAACAGTGTAATATCTTAGTAGATAAGGTGCTGCTCTGCTCTCTCCCTTTAATGCAACGCAGTGTAGCAACTATATTTGCGTGATGCATTGCATGCAGTTTTTCGAAAATCAGGCCTCAATGTTTTTGGGATTGCAATTTCATCAAATTTCGAAACAAAGGGACATATTTACAATGAAGTGACGGAGTGCAGCGTTAGCCTTCCTGGCTTAACGCCGCACTCTGCTACTTCAGAAACGCAGGGCTACACTATATTTACAACAATATGGTGCAGTTCTGCGTTTCCCCCTGCGCTGGCGCTAAACTTAGCAGCCTAGCACCAACGCAGGCACCCTTGCACCATAGTGCAAGGGTGTCTGCGTTGAGGGGAAGATTGTTTATGTGGAGGAAGGTCTTTATTCCTGCTCATAAACAATCTTTAAATGACCTTTTTAAGTTTTATGTGTGCTGCTTAATGCAGCACACCCAGAAGTTGCAAAATGTCATTTTTTTGTTGATTGTTTATGTGCAGGAAGGGACACCTTCCTGCACATAAACATTCAATGACAATTTGCTGTTCTAGGTGTGCTGCACAACGCAGCACACATGGAAACAGCAAGAACAAGGAGAAATAAAGCATTTCTTCTTCTTTCGCCTGTTTAAGACCAGGTTTTCCCTGGTCTTAATTTTGGCGCTGCCTCCTATTTACGCCACCCTTGTAAATGGGGGCAGCGTCAAAATCAATGGGTGTTGTTGCGGAACGCCCACCGCAACTCGCATTGCCCTCCCCTTTCACTCTAAGTACAGCGTGAAAGGGTGCCTTATTTACAAGGCAGCGTTAAGCCACATTAAGTGGCTTAACGCTGCCTTGTAAATAAGGCGAAGCCCCTATCGCCATCACAACATCACTGAATGTGACGCTGTGGTGGCGATAGGGCTTTTAAATATGCCACAAAATATCTTTAATGCATGTAAGTTGATAAGCGCTGCCATTTTGCCCACTGTGCTCGTGAAGTGGCCCTTGACCTTGTGCAATAACCTGCGAAAATCTGGCTTCAGCCCAGATTTACTGAGAACTTGCATCATCCTTGCGTGACACAAGTCATTGCAAGGCAACGTAAATTCTAAAATGTGATTTACAAAGCCAGACAAAAGGATATTTTCGCTGTCTTGTATGACTTTGTAAAAAATGTAATGCAACACAGTGGCTTGCCCTGTCTTGTGTTACATTTCGTTGTGGTAGGCGTTCCATGAGTGGAGCATGGGTGCTTCTGTGCATCCACCCATGGAACTACTAAAGGCAGTAAACCTGGGATTGCGCCAGAATGGTGCGCCTACCACAGACAGGCTTAGCGAGGAGAAATATCTTTATTTCTCCTCGTTGCATCCTCTATCTATGCTGATGCATTCTGATTCACGCATAGAAAGAGGAAATTGCTACTTCAGATTGTTTTTATGCAGGAAGGTGCCCCTTCCTGCATAAAAACAATTTTACCTGCGTTGGCGCTAGTAGCAGCAAACTGCGCTAGCAGAAAGCACAAATGCGCCATATCTTAGTAGGTATGGCACATCTCTGCTGTCTCCCTTTCACGCAATGCAGCAAGTTGCCTCGCTGTGTTGCGTTGTGTGAAATATTAGTAAACCTACCCGTTCATCTTTAATATACTGTAATACTAGATGGAGGTTTGCTTGTTGCCTGCTAGAAAGGTAAAATCTTAGACCTGCATGCCCTGTTCCCCTAACAGCAGCTTGCAACCCAGCCAAGGAGGACATTTTATGGTTGGGATATTTTCTCACAGTGATTTGCCCGAGGTACCTTCTGCGGTTTTACTACAGCATAGGTTCGAGTTACCGAGAGATTAGTTCACAAATCATCACCACAGAATCCAGACAATTGCTAATTAGTTTCTAAACTGGGCTTTAATTCGGATCTTTAAATAAAACAGGTGTTGCATATTTGCGAACATATTTCCTTCAGTTAACTGGCACTTGAGGGCACATACTTGGGATGGAGCAAGACCTGCTGAGAGCTTTGTCCGAGTAAACAAAGTTAGTGATTGCTTTTGTTCAGGTGAATGCAGACTCTTGCCAAACCCTACAGTTGCTGGATGACAAGGGGCTTTCAAGTGCACATGCAGACTGTCACAAAAAGTACCAGGAGTAGTTGCAAAAATAATCCGCTCGTCTTGTTTGTATAGCATGGTTAGAATTAGTCATCTTCTCACAAAATCTGTCATATAATTACATTTATGAACTGTTTGGTTTTCTTCATTTACGTGGCTAAAGAAACAAAGTACACTTCGGAGCATTACACATATTAAAGAAAACAAGAACTCTCAGTGAAACTAGAAGACAATGGAATGAAAGTCACATATTGACGGGAATGTATGCAAGTATAAGCATACAAGCACTTCATAAAAATGAAAAGGCAAAATATGTGAATGGAAACTGTCCAAAAATAAGGAGGGCCTTGGCAACGATTTCTGGCCGACGTAGAATAAACCTACCCCTTTCATGTACAAATCAGTGTTTGAGAGGCAGAATGGGCTTTATGGACAGACCATTTCTAGTATCAATACAAGTCAATTAAATGTAATAATAAAAAATAAAAAATCGAGCAAGGCCAATAAAACCAAAACAAAGTCTGAGATTATAGGTTGAGATTATAGGTTGATTTAATTTCTATTTTATGTAAAGCAAGAATAATCAGAGCGCTGTGCAATACACGAAAAATATTTTATAGAAAAAGACTGCAATAGAAAGGAACTGTTTAATATTTACCAATGTTTGTTTACTAACAGAGCAAGCAAGATCCATTAGAAATAGTTTAGGCTTACTTCTCATATCAGGAACTGAAACCAGAAAAGAATTCAAAAAAAAATTACTTCCCTATCCCTTTCCTGAGAAAGCTTTGCCTGTTTTGAAGGAGTGAACCTGTAAAAAAAGAACACACTCGTTCTGTATACTGAGCACTCTGGGGCATATTTACAAGCCCCTTGCGCCACTTTTGCACCGCCGTTGCGTCACGCAAGTGACGCAGCGGCGACGCAAACCATGCGCCGCGTTGCGCTATATTTACAACGTGACGCATCTCCCTGCGCCACATGAAACCTGCGTCAGGTTTCATGTGGGCGTACCGGCGCAGGGGGGGGCGTTCCGGCGCAGGTACGCCTCGGAAAAGTGACGTAGGGAAATCTACAAGATTTCACGCAGTCACATTTCCGACGCTGGTGCGCCAAATCCTTACGCCTGCTTCAAGCAGGCGTAAGGATTGACGCACCATGTTAGGGATAGGGAAGGTTGGAACAGTGCAGGAGTTGCGTCGCGGTTGCGACACGACTTCAGCACTGCGCCAACCTTCCGCCGGCAGATGCGTCACGCATCTGCTTATCCTTGCGCCACGATGCGCCGCATTGTAAATGCGGCGCATCGGACGTGGCGCAAGGGTAAACTTGCGTGACGCATTTTCCCTGGCGCATCCCTGCTGATTTGCAGGGATGCGCCAGGGAACGTAAATATGCCCCTCTTTTTCTTGTCAAACCTCCTAGTCAATCAGTTTAGAAGACATAGGACAGATTTATTAACATTTTGCACTCGGTCTGCATCCCAAAAGTGACTGTCTATGCATTACTTTGCATCGCGGGTGCTTTCTCGGGTGATACATGGCTGTTCACATGCACCCACCCATGGTTTATGACGCACAGCCCTATCTACTAACAATAGTGGACATGGTTTTGTGGCAAAAACAAATGGGGCATATTTATGGCAAAGTAAGGCAACACAGGGCAGCAAGTCACTGCGCTGTGTTATAGGGGAAGGGTAGGAATGCACTGTATTTAAAAGAATACGGCACATTCCTGCCTTTGTCCCTGGCCTGGCGAGGCTTTGTCTGCCCCTGCGGTGGCGCTAGGCAGCCAAAACGGCACTAGGGTAGGGAAAAGGACAGGAATGTAGCGTATTTTAAATATGGAGAATTCCTGCCCTTTTCCTGTGCTGAGCCTCAAACATGCCCCTAAATTATTAATATTGTTCAAAGGACGGCCCAAAAGACCTTCTGAAATGGATTAATCCCCTGACTTGCTTGGTCCCTGAACCTTGTCCACTAAAAATGAGACAGAACATCAATGGTGGAGGTTTCAGCACCTGGAGCACGCACAGCCTTGACTTTCACAATGCCCCATAACTGAATCTTTTTTAAGGAACAATGGTCCCGAACAAGAAGGTTTTTAAGTCACAGCATATGAAAATAGAAATACAATGATATCTACTTTTTATGTCCTATTGTACATGATCATTTAATGTAAACGGTAAAAGAGAAACATACAAGTGGGAGCATAATTATACCAAAGAATTCAGGCAAACAAAGAATTGTGGCTGAACAATTTACAACATTCAGGCCACCAATGAATACACTAGGGCACCCTAGCACATATTAATAAAGTTATACAGTTATGTAAGGGTGCGAGAAGTCGACGAACTTTCGATCCCTCTACATGAATGCAGGGATCATCTTCAGGACAAGAGAATAAATGCCTTGAGGCGATTGCCAAGGACTCAATCGATAGGGTGCGTGGGTCAAGGTACCATGGTCCTGGCATCCACACCCGGAGAGGATAGACAATGGAGGGCAATGCACGGGCCATCATGAAGCAAGGAGTCCAGGGTGGTGGGCGGGGGAGACGTTGGTTTGATGGGTTGTTGGATCCAAGGGTAGGTGAGGCAATATGTCCCACAGTATTGTCCGACGAGGGTAACTGATGAGGATGCCGCTGAGGGGAAGGAGTTACAACGCGGGACCGGAGTTTCAATCCGTGACCGGTAAACGAAGTGAATGCGGCACAAGGGAGGCAGTTAATGGCCATAACTTAATCTTATCAAAGCACCAAGGGGCATATTTATCAATGTGTTTCGTCGCTCTTGCACCAATCAAAGGGGGCGCAAGGATGCCGCAAGACTAAAGTAAATTTTATCAAGGCCACCTTACGTGGCCCTGCATGGCTTGATAGATCTCGAGTAATACAACACCGCGCAAATCGCTGCGTTGCGTTACTCTGCCCCAGGGAGGCATTCCATGGGTGGAGCATGGGTGTTCCCATACATCCACCCATGGATTTTGATGCATTCCCAGATTTACCATTACTGCTAGATCTGGGAATGCGTCAAAATGCTACGCCTCCCCAGGTGAGGCGTAACGAAGAGGAATATCCTTATTTCTCCTAGTTTTTTCCTCTTTTTGTATGTGCAGGACTCTGCAGGACACACAGGGCCATATTTATGACTCGGTTTGTATCACTCTTGCACCACGCAACGTGGTGCAAGAGCGACGTAAACCTTATGTCATATTTGTAAGCCACGCAAAGCCACTTAGCGTGGCTTTCAATGGCTTCAAAAATATGGAGTAATGCAACGCAGTGCAAATTTCTGCTTTGCATTATTCCGAGCCACAAAGGCGTTCCATGGGTGTTGCATGGGTGTTCCAACGCAACTCCCATGGTTTTTGACCCATTCCCAGATTTACCAAACCTTATAAACCTGGGAATGAGTAAAAAATCTACACCTCCCCAGGAGAGGCGTAACGAGGAGAAATATCTGTTTCTCCTTGTTATTTCCTCTTTCTATGTGCGCTGCGTGAAAGTTTGATAAATATGTCCCCCAGTAACCGGAAACGCAGATGCAGCTAGCAGTGCCATTGTTGGCTGCCTAAACCACTGCTTGATTATCAGTACAAAACACCGCATTCCTGTTTTTATTTCTGCCCACCAAGTTAAGGAATGTCGCTACGAGTCCAAAGAGCTCCAGGAGAGATTTTCTTTTGAAGCCTTAAGCTTTCAGGCCTTTTAAGACATCTTGGCACAAGCCAAGCAGAGACTACCAAGTGTAGGAAGCTGGCTCTGTATATACTATCAAGAATGCTGGAAGGGATGCCCTCCCTGCTGGCAGGAGCACTTTTCAATAAAGAGTAGTTTATATAGTGATTAAACTGGATATTCAATAAATTCATAACCTTCAATCCAATCTTGAAATTATTTCTTTATAATGACCAATCTTAATCCATGAAAACATTGTACACATCTGTACATCTTCATATATCAAATTATATACGGTTAGCACATTTTCATGTCCCAATGCATTTCGGGTCAATAAAGGACCCTTCTTCAGGGGTCACTTCATTCAGATTCTAAGAAAAAATGAAATGAAACAGGAGGCGTTTCAAAACACAGTCAGGCTACTGATAACTGAATTAAACGTAGTGATGGCGCCTTTAGAGTGAACGGGCTAGTGCCAAACTTGAAAAAAATGGTTCTAAAGAGTGCTCGGTGAATACACGTCATGCTGACTCAACCTTATACACCAAAGATAATCCGTGCGGTGACACTGTGATTCTATTGCAGTGCTAGGCTTGCTCATTGTGAGTAAACGTGCCGTTCGACGTTGTACAAAATATGTGTGAAATGATACCCGTGAAAAAATAAATAAACACATGCCAAAGATCAAAGTAAAGAATATACAGCGTGCTCAAGTGCGGCGCATACTGTTTTAAGTTGAAATAAACGTGCGCTGTAAGAGAATGTAAAACCGCGAAAGCTTAAACGCTTACCGATGTGCTGCCATCAGCCTCGCTGCTGCGCCAGCAGTGTTAGTCACGTAACGTGGATGGGGTGAAAGGTTAATTAAGCGCCCTCGTTCACTAACGTGTTAAAGGGCAAGAATGATATTAAAACCTGTTGATTGAACGAGCGTGCATAAATGAATACAAATACATGAAAAAATGAAAGATTCAAAACATGTTATATACTACCATCAGCCTTGTCACTGTGTTTGTGGTGTTAGTTTCATAACGTGATTAAGGAGAAAGGTTGAGATAGAAGCCACACTCTCTACCTTGAAAAAGGAAAGTGCGTGTTCACGCGAGGGTTGTATGCATAAAGTTAATTGAGAATCATGGGTATGAAACTAAAACCATTCAAGGAGCATGCCAATTGATGCCTATAAACAAAATATAAGCTAGTGGATATACGTGTATGTGAACGCAAATCTAATCACATAAAAACAAGAACTCAAATTAATCGGACATGACCATGAACACCTTATACAGTTAGTCCTTCATAAAAAACAATTCTATTCCAGTCGGTCATTCATCCCTTGTGGTTGCATGGTCTATAGGTTTTTAATCCAGAAAAATTCCGATCGTGCCAACATTTGTTGGGGGTCAGTTCCCAATCGAGGTTTAAGTACCTCCTGAATAGTGAAACGAAGTTGTGAAATGTTATGTTTAGCTTCAATCCAATGTGTAGCGACAGCTGATTTCATATTACAGTTCCGGATATTACTTTTGTACTTTTGTGCTCTCCCACGTGCACTTTTACTTTTCTTTCATTCTTTCCCACGTAGATTTTTCCGCAAGGGCATTTTAAGACGTATACTACATTGCTTGTGTGGGATGTGTTTGAATGCTGAAGTTTTATGTTCGAGCCTTTGGTGGGATGCACAAATGAATGACCAATTATCACATTGTTACAATGTACACAGTTCATGCATTTTTGCATGTCTTTATGTGCTAGTATCGTTGTTTCCTGCCTTTTAGATAAGAGTTCTTTGAGATTATTTGAACGCTGAAAAGCAAAAGTGGGGCGTTCTAGAAACAATTGTGCAAAATCAGGTTCAGTTTTAATGATCGACCAGTGTCTCAGGATGATTGATTTTATGGCATTGGATTCAGTTGAATGCTTTAAAACGCAAATAATGGGTTTCAATTCCTTCAATTCTGTACGCTGAAGCAAAGACTCTCTATTGAGGGTTGATACTCTCTGTATGGCTTTATCAATGACTTCGTTTGGATAACCGCATTGATGGAATTTGGATGCAAATTGATGAATAGTGGCGTTCGCTTCCTCGGGATCAGATGTGATCCTTTTTAATCGGATGAATTGAGAATATGGAAGGTGGTGTTTGAGTGAACCTTGATGGAAACTCATAAAATGTAAACAATTATTTCTGTCTGTCTCCTTGGTAAATACGTTCGTCTTGATCTTCCCTGCTTCAATTTGAATCAATACATCCAAAAATGCTATACGATGTTTATCAATGTGATGGGTGAACTTGATGTGATTATGAGCTTGGTTCAATATGATCAAGTTGTCCTCTAAACATGTACGATCGCCTTTCCAGATAACTATAATATCATCAATGAATCTTTTAAACAAGATGTTGTGTCCATTTTGGTTGGTGAGAATATGTTCGTGTTCCAATTTTGCCATAAAAATATTGGCATACGAAGGAGCTCCAGCGAATCCCATCGATGTACCGTTGCATTGAGCATAAAACACTCCTTTCCATTCAAAGTAACTATGAAACAATGCGAATTGTAATAGCTCGAGTAAAAAAACTTTATTCGCTCCAATCTGACCTTGGTTTAATAAAGCCCATTCTATTGCTTCTATGCCATCAAGATGTGGTATAGAAGTATAGAGAGTGGTCACATCTATGGTGCATAACCACCACTGTTCTATGCCTTCAGTGTCTAGTTCTGATAGCAAATTCAGCAATGATGTAGTGTCTTTGAGGTATGTGTCCCATTTTTGCACTATAGGCTGTAGAAAACTATCCAAGTACCTTCCAATGGGTTCTGAAATCGAACCACACGCCGATACGATCTGTCTAAACTGATTTTTGAACATTCTTGTGAATTTTTGGGAGCATGTATAGTTGGGGGCGTCTCGGATATTCAGTGTACAGGTATTGTTTTGTGTGATTGCTGATCCACCCTATTTCAAACGCTCGAGTGAGGATCTGAAGGAGAATCTTTTGAAAAGCTGAAGTGGGATCCTGTTCAATTTTCATATAGATGTTGGTATCTTGGACATGTGCCAATACACTCTGTTCATAAAACTCTGAATCCATGACTACCAACGCACCCCTTTTATCTGCTTTCTGAAAGCTGAGGTTTTTATTGTGTGCTAAAGATGTTAAAATGCTCCATTCTGTAGAGGTGAAATTCACTCTTTTGATTTTCCGGAAATTGATTTGATTAATCTCAGATTTAACCAATCTTTCGAAGGCATCGATAGATTTATGAGAAATGGGTGCGCAAAATGAACTCTTTGTTTTGAATTCTCTATATTCAGGTTCTTGCTGACCAGCTGATGTCGGTCTGTATATACTATACCAAAGTGAGGTATACTGTGTACAGAGTGCAGTGGAACCCCAAAGGTAGGCAGAGGTAAAGTTAGATAGCACCTCACTCTCTATTTGTGGTAGTGTGGTCGAGCAGTAACGCTTTATCAGAGGACAGTGTTAAGCATTTGTTGTACACACTCAGTCAGCAAATGAATTCACACACTCAAAGACTGAACTTCAGACCAATTGTTTTGGTATTAAAATATTCTTTTAGTTATTTTATTTTCTAGAACAAAGCAAGCCTGGCACAGGTAAGTGATAAGTACTTTGCAGTAAATATACAGTTGTAATACAGTTTGGATTGGAATTGTAAATGCACTTTGTTTTGACTTACAGTATTGTTTCTGAGAAATGCAATGCTTTGTAAATACAGTACATATACTTTGTATAGGATTTTCAGTAAGATTACAGGTAAGTTACTTTTGAGATTACTTTTCTTACACAGTGTAGTATACCTGGATACTACACTGGGTCATTTCCTGTAAACAGGAAAGTAAAATCGTTTTTGTTAGTTAGTGCAATTTTAAAGAATTTCTTTAGGTTTTCAAACTCCACACTTAGAAAC
This sequence comes from Calotriton arnoldi, assembly GCA_963921515.1. Classification (NCBI taxonomy): domain Eukaryota; kingdom Metazoa; phylum Chordata; class Amphibia; order Caudata; family Salamandridae; genus Calotriton; species Calotriton arnoldi. Next base: position 3,518,655 of record CAWUFW010000562.1, on the reverse strand, counting down.
TTTTCCAAAAAAAACAGTCAATGTTATCATATGGAGGAAAATAGTGTTATCGGTTTTAGGGTAAGTATTCGGTAGTGGGAGATGAGGTTCTGGGGGTAGACTCAGGGGTCGGTCAGGGATTGTTAGAAATGGGATCTCTGGTTGGCTAAGGCTTGCGCCAAAGCCAGGCAGAGACCACCACTCTAGTCAGGGCAAGGGAGTTACACGCCGAAGATAACCCCTGCTCACCCCCTTGGTAGCTTGGCACGAGCAGTCAGGCCTATCCCGGAGGCAATGTGTAACGCGTTTGCGCAACACACACACACACACAACAGCAACCCACTAGGCACACCACAAAAGGAACTCCACACAAGGTTATATCAAAAATAGCCTTTGTATTACCATAAACGCATTAGAATAGTAATCACACAATATACACTGTGCCAACTGGCACTAGGCAGTATTTACAGGGATTATATACACCTGACAGGGCCAATTGGGCCACTGTCAGAACCATCACTTAGTAAAGATAGTAAATGTAGAACATATAACAAACGTAGAACACAACCAGTAATTACTGGCACACACTGTACTCAGCATTATCCTGCAACATAAATCATGTTATGCAATCCGTATCACATTAGGCGTGAAATACATTCTGCGCCAACCTCATAAGCATAAACACATTATGCCATAACCTCATAAGCCTAAACGCATTAGACCATAACCTCACCAGCATAAACACATTATGCCATAACCTCCTAAGCATAACTCACATTAGGGGCATAACTCACAGTAGAGGATAACCTCACAAGCATAAACCACAGTATGCAAATAACCTCATACATAAACCACATTAGAGGCATAAATCACGGAGCATAAATCACAGTACATGAATCACATTTCCTGCGCACCACATAAATCACATTAGGGCCTGGCGCCCTAACAACCTAACAGTCCCCCTGGCCAACTGGCCTTCTCAGAGGGCTCAAATGCCCTATGTACCAAATGTCAGGGCAGCTGCCAATGCAGCAGAATCCACGTGCGCAATTGCGCTGGGGCAGAGGGGTGTATCTCACTCCTATCTCAGTCAAAAATGCCCCCAAAGAAATGTGAGCCTAAACTTTGCAGCTGCCGCTAATTGCCGTGCAGCTGTGATGAGCGTAAAGGGCCTGGCACCACTGGGCCTCTTCTGTCCCACTCAGGGACTTCTCATCACTAAAAATGCGTCCAACGTTGCAGCTGCCCGCTACACCGGTGCAGCTGTGAATAGGCAAGACAGGCACGGGCACCTCGGTGCCCTCTGGGCAAATATGCCCAAAACGTTGCAGCTGCCCGCGCTGGTGCGGCGCAGCTGGGAATCAGGTAACCAAAGAGAAGGGGGCCCTGGCACATCTGTGCCTCTTCAGCCCCACTGGGCCTCTCTAAATCAAACACTGCCCCCATCGGTGCAGTTGCCCACTGTCAAGCGGGGCAACTGTGAAAACATATTCATGCAGGAGAACACGGATGCGGGGTGGGCATCCGCTTTTCGTAAAGCACCAATGCGGGGTGGGCACCCGCCATTTAAATAAAAGCATAAGCGGGGTGGGCACCCGCATATTTAAACACCCAATAAGCGGGGTGGGCTCCCGCCATTTCCAGCATCACGGGGGAATCCCTCACGTCGGGATTCCCTCTAAAAGGACGGGCAGCACCGCGCTGCGCAGCCCACGCTCTTCCCAGCAGAAGACAAGCAGAGCGCTCTCAAGGCGCTTAAAGTCCCAAAGTCCTTAGGGATCAAGGGGGCAATGCTGGGCCCAGGGAGGCAAGCCCTCATGGCGGTTCCTCCTGGGCCCCAGCAGCAGCACGCCCCAGCAAGTACAGAACAGCACCAGCACAGAACCAAAAACATGGGGTCACAGCCCCTACATTTATACTCCTTTCTCCTTTGTTCTGCAGTGTAGAGTTTGGGGGAATCAGATGCAACTGGTTCAGGGGGGATTTGGAGCACTTTGTTTTCCAAGCTCCTCTTCCCCTTTGTTAGGTGGGGGCTAAGTGATCAGACAAACCACAGGGGGCGGAGCCAGCATTGTGCATGGCTGGGCACAGTCCTATTCAGGGTTAGGGGATTACTCCTCTCACTACTCCCAGGGCAGATGTCCCATTCAGCCTAGCGCTGACTCACCCTGCCCCTCCTGGAGCCACACACCCCTCCCAGCCCCTGTCACTCACAAGCCAGACATGCAATTCACATCAGGCAGGCAGACACACAGCACACAGAAATGCCAACTTCTAAAAGTGGCATTCCTCAACCAGTCATCATAAATCTGTGCACACCATTGCGCAGCATTTATTCTTACAATTTCATACATACTAAACTTGACCACGCTGCTCCTCCCATCCCAGGAATTACCACTGACACACTTTATCAGAGCATCCCCAATGCATTCCTATGGGAGGGCAGGCCAACCTTACCAAATGTACACAGAGAGCGCACGCACTTTACACTGGACCACAGTGCTAAAGTGCCCAGAGGCCTAAAACCACCAACACCATGTCAGAGGAAAGGCAAAAAGTTTAGGGATGAACCTGCCAAAAAGGGCCAAGTCCAACAGGGATGCACTCTCGTTACACCCTCAGCGGCACTAGGGCGGCCGGGTGCAGAGTGCTGAGGCCCAATGTTATCCAATGGGGGATGGGGGCCTCCGGTTGGTGGCTTCTGACGAGCAGGCCACTTGTTTGTGGGAGCAAAACTCCTGGACTTAAGCTCAGGGCAAATGGAGAAACAAAGGAGCACCAAAGGTGCACCCTCAGCGGCACTAGGACGGCTGGGTGCAGGGTGCTGTTTCGACGTCGGGTGCCCTGTTGTTGCAATGGGGAACCTCCGGTTTGCAAAGGCACTGCAGGCTGGGGACGATGGTCTTCTGGGTGCGACCACCACTTCGAGAGGTAAGTTGGGATCTTGGGGGTTGGCTAGGCACCGTAGGTTGGACCACCCAAGGCCGAGGGGCGTCGGGTGCAGGGGTGCCTTTTAGGGTCAGATCTTCTTACCAGCTCCTGGTCGCGGTTGGGGGGACCTTCCAGATTTAGGCTGCAGGTGTCGGCTGGAGGTTTGAGGCAAGTCAGGGGTCGCCGGATCTCGGGTCAGGATCGCCGGGGGGACCTCCTCGTGGAGTTTGCCCACTCGAGCTCGGGCCGTGAACAGCGGGTGCAGAGTGGTGCAGATTTGCGGTGTCCAGCCGGAGCCAGAGGTTGGAGATGAACAAATCCGGTGTTCACGGGAGACACAGTCTTTGTGGTTGAAGGCAGGCAGGTCCTCCGGTGTTTTCAAGGTTGCTGGCTGCAGGACACACCAGGATTTCGCAGGAGCAGGTTCGAGGTGGAGACAGGCCGGTAGGGCTGGGGCCAAGTCAGTGGCCGTCTTCCTCTTGTTAGCTTGGGCACAGCTGTTCGGTCCTTCTTCTTTTCTTGTAGTTTCTTCTGGTCTGAGGAAGCAAGGTTCAGGGGTGCCCCTAAATACTAGATTTAGGGGCTTTACAGGTAGGTAAAAAGGTTGGGACCAATGGGTCCCTTCCCGGGGGTGGGTACACCCCCTATTATGCCACCCTCCAGTGGGAGGGGGGCATAAGCCTATCCCTGGTTGGCTGAGTCCCACCATCTGCAAGATGGCGGGGATTGAGAGTTGTGCTTCACCTCGACTGTCCCACCTGAGGGGTGGAGTTGGCAGAGGTGGGCACACCTCTCTTCCTCACTTGTTTTTCCCGCCGGTTCTCCCGCCCAAAGTGGGGGTCAGAACCAGTGGGAACCAGTTGCTGAAAGCAGCAAGTGGCCTGGGGAAGCTCACAAAGGCGGCAAGCCTTTGAAGCTTCCCCTTTGTGGACCCTGCCATCCTGGGGGAGGAGACTTGGCACTTCGTCCCAGGATGTGCATTGTTTCAGGCCCCCGAGAACAGCAGGCTCTCAACCCAGGGGTCCAGAAACATGTCTGGTGGTGGCAGCTGAAAGCAGCCACTCAGCATGGACACTAGTGGTACGTTAGTTTTCTGGGGGCATCTCTAAGATGCCCTCTGTGTGCATTTTTCATTAAATCCCACACTGGCATCAGTGTGGGTTTAATGTGCTGAGAAGTTTGATACTAAACTTATCAGTTTTCAGTGTAGCCATTATGGTGCTGTGGAGTTCGTAATGACAAACCCCCAGCACCATATACTCTTAATGGCAGCACTGCACTTACACAATGTCTAAGAATGGACTTAAACACTGTAGGGGTTCAGGGCTCATGCACCTGTACCCTAACCACTGGTATGGTGCACCCAGCTAGAGGGGTGACTGACCTATGCCAGGACAGTGTGTTGTAGGCATGGCACACAGGGATATGTGCCATGTCGACTCTTCACTTTGTTCTGCACCAAAACACGCAGCCTGCAAAGGCAGTGTGTGAGTGTGAAGGTACAGGACCTCTAAGGGTGGCACAATAAGTGCTGCAGCCCTTAGAGGCCTTCTCTGGTCACAGTGCCCTGGGTACCTCTGGTACCATTTACCAGGGGCTGACCTGTGGCCAGAGATGCCAATTGGGTTTAGGCTTCAATGCAGTTTTAGGGAAAGAACATAGGCCCTGGATACCTGGTTAGCAGGAACCCAGGGCACACTCAGTCAAAGCACATCAGCAAAAAGTGGGGGCAACCATGCAGAAAGAGGGCACTTTCACACACAACCCCCCCCCCCCTCAAACTAAAGAGGATGAGACTAACCTTTCCCTAGAGAGTCTTCATTTTCTAAGTGGAAGAACCTAGAAAGTCCATCTGCATTGGCATGGGCAGTCCCAGGTCTGTGTTCCACTAGAAAGTCCATTCCCTGTACGGAGATGGACCACCTCAACAGTTTAGGATTTTCACCTTTCACCTGCATTAGCCATCTGAGAGGTCTGTGATCAGTTTGTAGTAGGAAGTGAGTACCAAACAAATATGGTCTCAGCTTCTTCAGGGACCAAACCACAGCAAAGGTCTCCCTCTCAATGGCACTCCAACGCTGCCCCCTGGGGAGAAGCCTTCTGCTTATAAAAGCAACAGATTGGTCTTGGCCTTCATCATTGGTCTGGGATAGGACCGCTCCTATCCCTAGCTCAGAGGCATCAGTCTGCACAATGAACTGCTTGGCATAGTCTGGAGCTTTGAGAATTGGTGCCGAGCACATAGCCGCTTTCAGGGTGTCAAAAGCCTTTTGATAACTAACTGTCCAGTTTACCTTTTTGGGCATCTTCTTGGAGGTGAGTTCTGTGAGGGGAGCCACAATGGTCCCATATCCCTTCTCAAACCGCCTGTAGTACCCAGTCAAGCCAAGGAATGCCCTGACTTGGGTCTGGGTTGTTGGAGCTGCCAAGTCCAGGATGGCCTGGATCTTGGGCTGTAAGGGTCGTACCTCGCCTCCACCAACAAGGTGGCCCAAGTACACCACAGTTCCCTGCCCTATCTGGCATTTGGATGCCTTGATAGTTAGGCCTGCAGTTTGCAGGACTTTTAAAATCTTCCCAAGGTGGATCAGGTGATCCTGCCAGGTGGAGCTAAAGACAGCAATATCATCTAGATAAGCTGCACTAAAGGACTCCAATCCAGTAAGGACTTGATTCACCAACCTCTGGAAGGTGGCAGGGGCATTCTTTAAACCAAAGGGCATAACAGTAAACTGATAATGCCCATCAGGTGTGGAGAATGCTGTCTTTTCTTTTGCTCCTGGGGCCATGCCAATTTGCCAGTACCCTGCAGTTAAGTCAAAGGTACTTAGAAATGTGGCTGCACCCAATTTATCTATCAGTTCATCTGCTCTTGGGATAGGGTGAGCATCTGTCTTGGTGACAGAGTTGAGCCCTCTATAGTCCACACAGAACCTCATTTCTCTCTTTCCACCCTGTGGATGAGGTTTGGGGACTAGAACCACTGGGCTGGCCCAGGGGCTCTCAGAGGGTTCAATAACCCCAAACTCCAGCATCTTAATGACTTCAGCTCTGATGCTTTCCTTGACTTGATCAGACTGTCGATAGATTTTGTTTTTGACAGGTGAACTGTCACCAGTTTGTCCACATCATGGGTACACCAGTTTGTCTGACCAGGGGTCAAGGAAAAGAGCTTTGCATACTGCTGCAAGACTTGCTTGCAATCAGTCTGCTGTTGGGCAGAGAGGGTGTCTGAAAAGACAACTCCATCCACTGACCCATCTTTTGGGCTGTATGAGAGGAGGTCAGGGAGAGGTTCACTCTCTGTCTCCTGATCCTCATCAGTCACCATCAGCATGCTGATGTCAGCCCTGTCATGGAAGAGCTTAAGGCGGTTCACAAGGATAACCCTTTTGGGTGTCCTGCTTGTGCCCAGGTCAACCAAGTAGGTGACCTCACTCTTCTTTTCTAGGATAGGGTAAGGGCCACTCCATCTGTCCTGGAGAGCCCTTGGTGCCACTGGCTCCAAAACCCACACCTTTTGCCCTGGTTGAAATTCTACCAGTGCAGCTTTTTGGTCATACCAGTGCTTCTGAAGCTCCTGGCTGGCCTCAAGATTCTTGGATGCCTTTTCCATGTACTCAGCCATTCTGGACCTTAGGCCAAGCACATAGTCCACAATGTCTTGTTTTGGTTCTTGAAGAGGCTTCTCCCAACCCTCTTTTACAAGACAGAGTGGTCCCCTGACAGGATGGCCATACAGAGGTTCAAAAGGGGAAAACCCTACTCCCTTCTGAGGCACCTCTCTGTAGGCGAAAAGCAGGCAAGGTAAGAGGACATCCCATCTCATTTTGAGTTTTTCAGGGAGCCCCATAATCATGTCTTTCAATGTCTTGTTGAATCTCTCAACAAGGCCAATGCTTTGTGGGTGATAGGGTGTAGTAAACTTGTACTGCACTCCACACTCTTTCCACATATGTTTCAGGTAAGCATACGTGAAGTTGGAACCTCTGTCTGAAACCACCTCCTTGGGAAACCCTACCCTGGTGAAGACACCAATGAGGGCCTTGGCTACTGCAGGAGCTGTAGTAGTCCTAATGGGAATTGCCTCAGGATACCTAGTGGCATGATCCACTACCACTAGAATGAATTTGTTTCCTGATGCTGTGGGAGGTTCAAGTGGACCCACTATGTCCACACCTACCCTCTCAAAGGGAACCCCAACCACAGGTAGTGGAATTAAGGGGGCCTTTGGGTGGTTACCGGTCTTGCCACTGGCTTGACAGGTGACACAGGAGCTGACAAACTCCTTCACCTTCTGAGATATCTGGGGCCATTAAAAGTGGCTAACTAGCCTTTCCCAGGTTTTGGTTTGGCCCAGATGCCCAGCTAGAGGGATGTCATGAGCTAAAGTTAGGAAGAACTCCCTGTACTTCTGAGGCACTACCACTCTCCTAGTGGCTCCAGGGTTGGGGTCTCTGGCCTCAGTGTACAGTAGTCCCTCTTCCCAATAAACTCTGTGGGTAACACTGACATCTCCCTTTTCCTGTGCAGCAGCTTGCTGCCTCAGGATTTCAAGAGTTGGACAGTCCTGCTATCCAAGGCACAGTTCTTCCCTAGAGGGTCTCCCTGGGCCTAAGAGTTCAACCTGGTAAGGGTCAAGCTCCATTGGCTCAGTTCCCTCTGGGGTGTCCAAGTCCTCTCCCTGAGGAGAGGGGTCCTGAACATTTTGCTGTACACAAGTTGGTTTCCCAGTCTTCTTACCTTTCCTCTTGGAAGGTTGGGCCATACTTTCAGGCTCCAACACTTCTTTTTCACCCTGTTTTCTGCTCTGTGCTCTTGTTTTTACACACACCATCTCAGGGATATCCAGCATTGCTGCATGGGTTTTCAGTTCAACCTCAGCCCATGCTGAGGTTTCCAGGTCATTGCCAAGCAGACATGCAGCTGGTAGCTTTGGAGAGACCACTACCTGTTCCAGGCCAGTAACCCTCCCCCAGTCTAATGTCACCATAGCCATTGCATGGTTAGTGGTAACACTGTCAGCATTGGTGACTGGGTAAGTTCTCCCAATCAAGTATTGCTCAGGGGAAACCAGTGTATCTCTCACCATAGTGACACTGGCACCTGTATCCCTCAGAGCTTCTATCCTAGTTCCATTAATCCAAGGGTATTGTAAATACTTCTTTAAGTTGGGTGGCCACACAGCTACAGTGGCAAACTCATCTTCCCCTTCTGAAACTAGAACTGCTTCAGTGTGCAACCCGATTTGCTCTTGGCACACTGTTGATCCCATCTGGAGACTTGCTACACCAGGAGTAGCTGTAGTAGGACTAGGGGGCTTCTTGTTTGGGCAAGCAGCATCTCCAGTTAAGTGTCCCAACTTCTTACAGTTGTGACACCAGGCCTTTAAAGGATCAAAGTTCTTTCCCCTGTACCTATTATTGGACTGGGAAGAGTTTTGGGACCCACCCCCGTGCAGGTTTTTGGGACCCTTTAGAAAACTCAGGCTTTTTATCTTGGGGATTCTCACCACCTTTCCCCTGGGGAGGTTTTGTAACCCCTTTCTTTTGTTCACCCCCAGTGCTTGTTTTTGTCACCCTTGTCTTGACCCAGTAGTCTGCCTTCTTTCCCAATTCTTGGGGAGAAATGAAACCTAGGTCTACCAAATGCTGATGTAACTTTTCATTAGTGCAATTACTTAAAATATGTTCTTTCATAAACAAATTGTAAAGTCCATTGAAATCATGCACATCGTGTCCAGTTAACCAACCATCTAGTGTTTTAACTGAGTAGTCTACAAAGTCATTCTAGGATTGGTTTTGGGAGCCCCCCTGAATCTAATTCTATATTCCTCAGTTGTGAGTCCAAATCCCTCAATCAGAGTTCTCTTCTTGAGGTCATAAGACCCAGCATCTGCCCCAGAAAGGGTCAGGAGTCTGTCTCTGAAGTTACCAGAGAACAGTTCCCAAAGAAGTGCCCCCCAGTGTGACTTCTTCACTTTCCTCATTTCACAAGCCCTCTCAAAGGTGGTGAACCATTTTGTGATTGTAGGATCATAAGATTGTTCTTTATCCTTATTAAGTAAATTGCCGCCACCATTGATGGGTGCTGGGCCCATTTCTGCTCTCTCTCTCTCTAGAGCCAGCAACCTGGTCTCTAGATCCAGTCTTTTGGTCAACCTTGCTAAAAGGCTGTCCTCCTCATTGAGGCTTTCCTCAATGTCCTTAGTAGTGCCTGACCCACCTGTGTGGGATCTAGGTTCTGAGAGGTTGATTCCTGGAGTCAGGGCCACTGGGGCCCTTTTCTCCCTATGAAGTGGAGGAGGTTGATCTACCAGGTCATCCTCTCCCTCTTCTTCCTCATCTGACTGGTCCTCACTATTTTCAGATGGGTGGTCCTTAGCATACCCAGCCAACAGCTCCTGGAGCTTTAGTTTGGTGGGATGGGACCCCATGGTTATGTTTTTAATTTTGCATAGGGACCTTACCTCCTTGAAAGACAAGTGAAGGTAAGGGGTGAGGTCAAACTCCTCACCCAGGTCCTCTATGACATTGTGGTTATTTTCACTAACAGCTGGGTTCTTGTTTTGAGACATAGTTAAAAAAGATTTCTAACCCCTCTAACCCTAGCTAAAGTGACTTTTTATTTTTCTAAAATTCTAAAGGGACTTAACTAAGGCCCTAACAAGACTTTTAGTAATTTTGCAAAAAATGCAAGTTTCAAAAATCAGAATTCTAAAGACAATTTAAGAGTTCTGTCGTGTGATCAGGTGGTAACCAAGTAGTCCAACAAATGCAAAGTTGTATATCCCACCGCTGATCCACCAATGTAGGAAGCTGGCTCTGTATATACTATACCAAAGTGAGGTATTTACAGAGTCCAGTGGATCCCCAAAGGTAGGCAGAGGTAAAGTTAGATAGCACCTCCCTCTCTATTTGTGGTAGTGTGGTCGAGCAGTAAGGCTTTATCAGGGGACAGTGTTAAGCATTTGTTGTGCACGCTCAGTCAGCTAATGAATTCACACACTCAAAGACTGAACTTCAGACCAATTGTTTTTGTATAAAAATATTCTTTTAGTTATTTTATTTTCTAGAACCAAGCAAGCCTGGCACAGGTAAGTGATAAATACTTTGCAGTAAATATACAGTTGTAATACAGTTTGGATTGGAATTGTAAATGCACTTTGTTTTGACTTACAGTATTGTTTCTGAGAAATGCACTGCTTTGTAAGAACAGTACATAGACTTTGTATAGGATTTTCAGTAAGATTACAGGTAAGTTACTTTTGAGATTACTTTTCTTACACAGTGTAGTATACCTGGATACTACACTGGGACATTTCCTGTAAACAGATAAGTAAAATAGTTTTTGTTAGTTAGTGCGATTTTAAATAATTTCTTTAGGTTTTCAAACTCCACACTTAGGGGCTTATGTATGAGCCCTTGCGTCACTTTTGCACCGCCGGTGCGTCATTTTTTGTGACGCACCAGTGGTGTAAAAAAATGTGCCATGTTGCGTCATATTTACAAAGTGACGCATCTAGGTAGATGCGTCACTTTGTAAACCCTTGCGCCACATTATACCTGCGCCAGGTATAATGTATGCACGGTGGGCGTTCCGATGCAAATAAGCCTCGTAGAAGTGACGCAGTGAAATCTATGACATTTCACTGTGCCACTTCTAGGGCGCAAATGCGTCAATATCTTACGCCTGCCTCACAGCAGGCGTAAGACTGATGCAGGCACATTTGAAATGGGACTTGCCCATGTGAAATGACCCATTGCTGGAGTTGCGTCACTTTTGTGACACACTCCAGCAATGCGTCATTTTTGCGCCTAAAGACACGTCAGAATACTGATGCAGCTGTAACTCCTTGCAACATGATGCGCCATACTGTAAATATGACGCATCCAGCATGTCGCAAGGAGGGCACAATGAAAAGTGACGCATCGCTGTTTTCACTCAGCGATGCGTCACTTTTCATAAATAAGGCCCTTAGAAACTTTTCCAAGAAAAACAGTCAATGTTATCCTATGGAGGAAAATAGTGTTATCGGTTTTAGGGTAAGTATTCGGTAGTGGGAGTTGAGGTTCTGGGGGTAGACTCAGGGGTCCCCCAGGGTCAGGGATGCACTCTCGTTACACCCTCAGCGGCACTAGGGCAGCCGGGTGCAGAGTGTTGAGGCCCAATGTTATCCATAGGGGGATATGGGGCCTCAGGTTGGTGGCTGCTGACGAGCAGGCCACTTGGCTGTGGGAGCAAAGCTCCTGGACTTTAGCTCAGGGCAAATGGGGACACAAAGTAGCACCAAAGGTGCACCCTCAACGGCACTAGGGCGGCCGGTGTAGGGTGCTGTTTCGACGTTGGGCGCCCTGTTTGCAATGGGGAACCTCCAGTTTGCAAAGGCACTGCAGGCTTGGGGACGAAGGTCTTCTGGGTGCGACCACCACTTCAAGAGGTAAGTTGGGATCTTGGGTGTTGGCTAGGCACCGTCGGTTGGACCACCCAAGGCCGTGGGTCGTCGGGTGCAGGGATGCCTTTTAGTGTTGGATCTCCTTACCAGCTCCTGGTCGCGGTTGGGGGGACCTTCCGGATTTAGGCTGCGGGCGTTGGCTGGATGTTTGAGGCAGGTCAGGGGTTGCCGGATCTCGGGTCAGGATCACCGGGGGGACCTCCTCGTGGTGTTTGTCCACTCGAGCTCGGGACGTGAACAGCGGGTGCAGAGTTGTGCGGATTCGCGGTGTGCAGCCGGAGCCAGAGGTTGGAGATGACCAAATCCGGTGTTCACGGGAGACACAGGGGTATATTCACAAGAACGTGCGATAAACATCGCCAGAATAGCTTACCGCAACTTCTCACATCGCAGCCCATTGAGTGAAAATAACACCGTGTCAACCTGGCATTCCCAACACGGCGATACCGTGCGATATTCGCACGCGAATGCGGAAAATGTCCGCGAAACAACTAGCGCGACGGCGATAAAAATTCAAACCGTAACGCGAAAAAAGTTGCGATGGGCCCAATCGTGAAGAGACAATCCGCAATAAGGCGCGCAAGGCCTGCAATACACACACGTCAGGCGGGAAAAATCACTACAAAAACAGATAAAAAAAACACCAAACAAAAAAACAGCAAAGCATGATGGAGTCAGGCGGAGCAGGCACAGGGGACGATCCGAACCCCACAAGCCCCCCGGAGCCCCAGCCAGGGCCCTCGGGGACAGGGAAGGACAAGAAGAAGAGGAAGCCGCGGTTCAGTCCGCAGGAGAATCAGATCCTGGTCACGGAGGTGATAGGACACCATCAACAACTGTTCATCACCTCCACCGTGTCACTGGGCACAAGAAATGGAATATGGCAGTCCATCTTGGACAAGGTGAATGCTGTCGGAGTGCAGAGGAGGTCAATGGACGAGGTCAAGAGGCGATGGACTGATATCAAGCGCAAAACCAAGAGCAAACTCGCCAACAACCTCAAAGCAGCAATGCAGACTGGAGGTGGGAGTCCTGCGCCGCAGGAGGAGCTGGACGAGATGGAGGAGATGGTGTCGACAGTCATCAGTGTAGATACGGTGGCAGGAGTTGGGGGCCCGGACACTGCTCTGCAGGACTGGACACAACAGCAACAGGGTGAGTAGCAACCAGGGACTGGGGGGACGGTGGGAGATGGGCACAATGGCACACATGCACAAATAAGCAGACCACACTGCACACCCACAATGACTACGGATCATGTCCCTGATCCCCTTGCCATACTGCAGCACACATAGGAACACCAAGTACGTCACCCTCGACCATCTGCCCAGAGTGGGCCCACCCCACACATCACACAGCTCGCATACAACCCATGCACATGTGCTGAACCCAGCCAAGCTGCTGCTCCGTGAGCCACACTGACAACGTAAGTGACACTGCATGACGAATACCATGCCTGCAGTCCGATTACCATGACATGGTGCACGCAACGACACTGAGGTGGCTGAGTGTGGACCACATCCGTAAAGGAGCAGGTCACACATCCACGTGCACAATCAACCCCTGACGTCAACACAGCTGCGGACAAACCATGCCCCAGAGTCCCCACTCCCACCAAGACACACATCCACCCAAGACTGGTAACGTCTCAACACTGCATGGACACAGAAGTCAAAGGCACACCGCCTGCAAGAGACAAGAGGCAGCAGACTCAGAGCTGCAGGGGCGACCCTCACAAAACTGCAGCACACACATATGACAGTCAGAGCACAGCAGCATAGACAACAGTGTGGGACAAACTGCAACACGTGAACAACAGGACAGAGGGCGAAACTGCTGCCGCTTGTGTGAAGATACTGGCCAATTACATTTGGCATAGCAGGGGTATGTGAGATGAAACTGCACAAGTTCAACCTCACATCCCTGATGGTGTTGAAATGTCAACTGTCCCGCCTCCAACAGGCATCTCCTCCTACACAGCCAAAATGTACCTCATCATGCAGTCTGTATGTGAACTTGTACAATGCCTGGACAAACATGTCAAACGATGTAATGCAGCATCTCCCCTTAACATTGCAGAGGGACCATCAACACCACCTGCAGAGCAGACCCAACAACTCGACACTGATGACGAGGATGACAACCCCATCATCGACACCGAAGCCCTCAGAAAGCTCATCGGGCGCATCAGCTCCCCACCTCCAGGATCAGGGCAGCCCAGCTGCATCGAGGAGACCCCACCCCCTGCACAGACCACACAGCAGGCAGCACCTGCCACACCGGCTGTCTCCCAAGACTCCCACGGAACACACCTGGCCTTCCAAACCCGTGTGTTAGAGGCCCAGGAGAAGCTGGCTGATCAGGTGCGGGTGGGGTTTGACCTCCTGGCAGCCAAACTTGATGCCATCCATGGGTGTCTATGTCCCTTCGGAGACCACTTACAGTCCCTGACAGACACCCACAGTCCGCTCCATGGCCTCCAACGAGCCCTGGCCGACATCGCTGGAGTCCTGACTCGGAGACAAGAACACCTGTCAAGTCAGAGTGGCTCCAGCGATCTCAGCAGTGACTTGGCACAAATGCGGAGGCTCATGGAGGACATGGTGCGGATGGAGGCGGAAAGGTTGGCTGTCACTGCTGCACATCAGCAGAATGTAGCTGGGATATACCATGCCCTGCAGATCCTCATCATGGCATTGCTGCCACAAGGCCTGGTGCAGATGGATGCTGCTGCTCCTACACCATCCCCATCTGCGCCCCCTGGTGTGTCTGTGCCTCACAGTGCGGCAGACATTTCTACTCCTGCACCTGATGTGTCACTGCCACACGGTGCGGCCGACAATCCACCTCCGGCCCCTGATGTGTCAGTGGCACAGAGTGCTGCAGCCGGAACTGCAGCACCCACAGGTGAGGCAGAGCACACATCAGAGGACGAGGATGTGGATGATCCAGACTTCTTGATCATGAGGCGGCAGTAGCATTCCTCCCACCCATTTGGCCTGTTTCATCTTGGTTCTGCCCTTGGCATCATGACCTTCCACTGCCCCCAGATGCACCCATTGACTCTCACCTTGGACCTCGACATGGACTGCCATATTCTGTCAGATGACCGATGACACAGCGATCAGACTGCGGTCTGGACTCTTCCTCTTCCGATGTACTTGTCATGCCCTGAAGGACTCTGGCTGGCCCGCCACGTGCCAATGATGTGAAGTGGGGTCTGCATGGCCCTGTACTGCTCCAGCTGCAACACTCCACTGGATGACAATAAATCATTCACTATTGCACAGTTGTGTCATGTCTTCGATCATTCAAGTATGTGAGTGTGGATGTGTGTTGGGTCAGTAATTCTCCCCGACGTCCATGTTGCACACGTCGTGGGACATGAGTCACAGGGTGCTACATTGCCGATTGCGTTCCGTGCGGCGTAGTCACGACATCAGGGACACACGCATTCGTCACTTCCTTGTCTGGACAAGGACTGAACCAGCGCACACAGCCCCAGGATCATTCTTGCACGCCCGACGCAGGTCCGGCGTACGCCAGGCCAGACCACTATGCTTACGCTCCGAGGGGGGACGACACAGCTACATGTCCCAGGATTCCACGCTTGGGATCTGCTGGTCACTGTTCTAGTTGCCAGCATGCCACGGCCACTCCCTGAGGGCAGGTTTGCACACACACCACACCCATCCAGCAGATGCGTCACGGGCCATGTGACACCGCCAATAAAAGGGGCCTGCAACGTCACATTCCCCACTGCCGGAGGTGACCTGACGACGTACGCGCAACGTGGCTCAATCATGGAGGGGCCATGACTTGTGGTGCACAGGGTTAGTCGCCCCCGACATTCGGCGGCTGCCACGGGCCTACCACCACGTGGCGCTGGCTTGAGTTGCACAGGGTTAGTCGCACCTATGAAGCTGAGCGGGTGTGCAGCCTGCGATGATGACGTGTGCACTGATATGGTCTCTGCCATTTCTGACTCAAGACCCAGTATCAAGTGTGTGACCTGCTGGACCGCGTGGGGGTGCCGCATGATGTGGGGACTGCCAAGGCTGCGGGCCCCGACCTTGGAGTTGGCACCGGCACGTGGTGTGCCCTGTTGGGGACACACCGGTGGCAGCAGGTGAGCAGTGGGGCCTGGGTGCGGAGGGGCGGACATTCACCGCTCGGCGGCGGGAGGGGCTGGGTTGCAGCAGCATGTGTGCGCAGGGGCGGACAGGCGATGCCGTGTGCAATGATTTGGACTCTGCTATTATTTGTTGTGTACTCGTTTCAGATAGGGGACCTGGTGGACTGCAGTGTTGGCCGGATCCTGCGTGCGACGCGGGCCTACCGCCACGTGGCGTTGCCTCAAGGTTCACAGAGTTAGTGGCACCTATGGAGCTGAGCGGGTGTGCAGCCTGTGATGATGACGTGTGCACTGTAATGGACTCTCCCATTCCGAACTCAAGGCCCAGATTTAGGTGTGTGACCTAGTGGGCCGCGGGGCTGGTCCGCGTGATGTGGAGGCTGCCAAGGTCGCGTGTCCCAGGCTCAGAGCGTGCACCGGCATGTGGTTGGAGACACACCGGTGGCAGAAGGTGAGCAGTGGGGCCGGGGTGCGCATGGGCAGCGCTCTCTCTCCCTCTCTCCCTTTATTTCTCTCTCTCTCTCCCTTTCTTTCTGTCTCTCCCTTTCTTTCTCTCTCTCCCTTTCTTTCTTTCTCTCTCTGTCCTTTGATGAGCGCATGACACACCTTCTTATCTCGGATTTTTTCTTGCAGGCTGTGACTTCCAGATTGTCCGGAGTGGATCCGCATGGACTCTTCAGAATTGTTGTTTTGTGTTGTGTATTTATAAAGTTCTGTTGTGTGATTTCTTAGTTGTATGTTTGTTTCTCCTTATTCTGACCACACATGTAGGTTTGTTGTTGTATTTGTGCGACATCAGGCTCTTATTTTTCTCGTGATTTCGAAAAGTTGCTGTGGCACATCATTGTCCGGGGTGGGTGGGCCGGGGGGGGCCAGGGGTGTGGGGGGGGGGTCCTGGGGGTGGTGCCGCTTGGTGTTGTGGGCCTCAGCGGTCTCCGAGCTGCATGGGAAGTGGCTTCATGGCATCTGTTGTTCTTCAGGTGTGGCTGTGGGCTGGGCTCCCTTTTGTGGTGCAGGTAGTCGTCCTGCTTAGCACCAGCAAAAGGCAGGTGTTAAATCCCTGCTGCTACCACGGCATATCGCCTGTTTTTGCCTCGCATCGCAGATCTGGCTGTTCGTAGAGAAACGCGCGGTGTTGTCTTTTCGTGTGTTTTTGCACTGACATGCCTATTCTGCATCTCATTAGCGTTAGTTGGCGGTGTCAACCGTGGCGATGTTTTTTGCGGCAGCTATCGCGGGTTATGTGGTGATGTAGGCAGTTAGCACCAGCTTGCGAAAGGGGCGGTGATTCTATCGCCACTTTTGCTGCGCTGAAGTGCCGATAAATTGGCGATACGTCCTTGTGAATATGCCCCACAGTCTTTGTTGTTGAAGGCAGGCAGGTCCTCTGGAGTTTTCAAGGTTGCTGGCTGCAGGACACACCGGGATTTCGCAGGAGCAGGTTCGCGGTGGAGACCGGCCGGTAGGGCTGCGGCCAAGTCAGTGGGCGTCTTCCTCTTGTTAGCTTCAGCACGGCTGTTCGGTCCTTCTTTTTTTTCTTATGGTTTCTTCTGGTCTGAGGAAGCAAGGTTCAGGAGTGCCCCTACATACTAGATTTAGGGGCGTTACAGGTAGGTAAAAAGGTTGGGACTAATGGGTCCCTTCCCTGGGGTGGGTACACCCCTTATTATGCCACGCTCCAGTGGGAGGGGGGCATAAGCCTTTCCATAGTTGGCTGAGTCCCCCCCATCTGCAAGATGGCCGGGACTGAGAGTTGTGCTTCACCTCGCCTCCCCCACCTGAGGGGTGGAGTTGGCAGAGGTGGGCACACCTCTTTTCCTCACTTGTTTTTCCCGCCGGTTCTCCCGCCCAAAGTGGGGGTCAGAACCAGTGGGGACCAGTTACTGAAAGCAGCAAGTGGCCGGGGAAGCTCACAAAGGCGGCAAGCCTTTGAAGCATCCCCTTCGTGGACCCTGCCTATCCTGGGGGAGGAGGCTTGGCACCTCGTCCCAGGATGTGCATTGTTTCAGGCCCCCTAGAGCAGCAGGCTCACGACCCAGGGGTACAGAAACATGTCTGGTGGTGGCAGCTGAAAGCAGCCACTCAGCCTGGACACTAGTGGTAGGTTCGTTTTCAGGGGGCATCTCCAAGATGCCCTCTGTGTGCATTTTTCATTAAATCCCACACTGGTATCCGTGTGGGTTTAATGTGCTGAGAAGTTTGATACTAAACTTCTCAGTTTTCAGTGTAGCCATCATGGTGCTGTGGAGTTCGTAATGACAAACCCCAAGCACCATATACTCTTAATGGCAGCACTGCACTTACAATGTCTAAGAATGGACTTAGACACTGTAGGGGTACAGGTCTCATGCACCTGTACCCCCACCACTGGTATAGTGCACCCAGCTAGAGGGGTGACTGACCTATGCCAGGGCAGTGGGTTGTAGGCATGGCACACAGGGATATGTGCCATGTCGACTCTTCACTTTGTTCTGCACCGAAACATGCAGCCTGTAGAGGCAGTGTGTGAGTGTGAAGGTACAGGACCTCTAAGGGTGGCACAATAAGTGCTGCAGCCCTTAGAGGCCTTTTCTGGTCACAGTGCCCTGGGTACCTCTGGTACCATTTACCAGGGGCTGACCTGTGGCCAGAGATGCCAATTGGGTTTAGGCTTCAATGCAGTTTTAGGGAAAGAACATAGGCCCTGGGTACCTGGTTAGCAAGAGCCCAGGGCACACTCAGTCAAAGCACATCAGCAATTCAGCAAAAAGTATGGGCAACAATGCAGAAAGAGGGCACTTTCTCACACCAAAGAACTAAAGTATACACTGCCCAGAGATTCGTGAAAGAGCTCTATGTAGCTGAAGCTTCGTTACAGATCTGGAGCTGAAGCATACATTACCCGGATCTTCGTTACAGAGCTAGAGCTGAAGCATACATTGAAGGATCTTTGTTCCAGAGCTGGAGATGAAGCATACATTGCCTGGAGGCTCCTTAAAGAGCTGGAGCTGAAGTATACATTACCCAGTGGTTTGTTAAATAGCTGGTGCTGAAACATACATTGTCCGCAGTTTGCTATAAGAGCTGGAGTTGAAGCATTCATTGCCCGATCTTCATTTCAGAGCTGGAGCTGAAGCATACATTGCCTGGAGTTTCCTTAAAGAGGTGGAGCTGAAGCATACATTGCCCGGATCGTCATTACAGTGCTCGAGCTGAAGCAAAGGTTGCCCGGAGTTTCCTTAAAGAGTTGGAGCTGAAGCATACATTGCCCAGAGTTTCCTTAAATAGCTGGAGCTGAAGCATACATTGCCAAGATCTTCGTTACAGAGCTGGTGCTGAAGCATACATTGCCCGGATCTTCGTTAAAGAGCTGAAGCATACAATGCCTGGATCTTCGTTAAAGAGCTGGTGCTGAAGCAGACATTGCCCGGATCTTCGTTAAAGAGCTGAAGCATACAATGCCTGGATCTTCGTTAAAGAGCTGGTGCTGAAGCACACATTGCCTGGATCTTCCTTACAGAGCTGGTGCTGAAGAAATACATTGCACAGAGCTTAGTTAAAGAGCTGGAGCAGAAGCATACATTGCCTGGATCGTCATTAAAGAGCTATATGTAGCTGAAGCATACATTGCCCAGATCTTTGTTAAAGATCTGTATGTAGCTGAAGCATAAATAGCCCAGATCTTCATTAAAGAGCTGTATGTAGCTGAAGCATAAATTGCCCGAAGCTTCATCACAGAGCTGGACCTGAAGCATACATTGCCCGGATCTTCATTACAGAGCTAGGGTTAAAGCATACATTGCCCGGAGTTTTGTTACAGAGCTGAACCATACATTGCCCGGAGTTTCGCTACAGAGCTGGAGCTGAAGCACACATTGCCCAGAGTTTCATTTTTTCTTAATTTATTTTTTTTCAAATTCTTTTTTATTAAACAAGCTCCTTAGACAATATCATGATCTTTACAAAAGCATGCACATTTGAATCATGATGACATTCACACATTATAGTTTAGAAGAACAGGGGAACTGGTAGGGCGTATGACATCATATACAAAGGGGGTACCCAGCCCCACTCCCGTTAATGGCCCGTACCTGGGGAAAAGAATTACAATTAGATGATCACTTCACTATGTTCAGCCAAGGCCCCTTCAGCCTCTTCATGTCCCTCCAACGTCCCCCTATAGACTCGCCATGGTGCCCACACCTTCTCCCATTTCTAGGCACACCCTCTGCTTCTATAGACTGTTTCGTCTGCCCTCTGACACCAGTCCAAGTCCTTCTCCCACTCCGTGACCGAAGGAGGGAGTGGCGCCCCCCATCCCTTGGCAATGTTATGCTTCACGATCCCCGCTGCTAGCGTGAGCCAGATGTTGGCGTATCTGGGCCAGTCTACCTCACCCTTAATTATCAGCAGGAGCCATTTTGCATCTAGCGGAACGTCAGTTCCCATTACTATGGCCATTATTTCCATAACCTTGTGCCAAAACTGTGCAATCCTAGGTCATTCCCACAAAATGTGGAGGAAAGTGCCCTCTCCCTAGCAAACTCTAATACACTGTGGTGATGGTGCCCTTCCAATCTTATGTAAGAGCGTCGAAAGGTAGTAGGAGCGATGTAGTATCCTAAGCTGAACCAGTCGGAACCGTACCCGTATCGCTATCTCCCTTGGGCCCCTGGAGTGCCTCCAGCCACTCCTCCTCATCATCTATGTTTCCCAGGTCGTCGGTCCAAGCGGCCCTCAGAGCTGTCAACGGATCCAGCGGGTTATTCATAACATTCCGGTATATTGTTGGAGTCGCTTTTTCAGGGGTGGGATCAATGAGTAATCTGTCCTCTAGGGGGAATGGTCCGGAATGGATGTACCACGATGCAAATGTGCCAGTAGTGCATGAGTGAGCCTCAAGTAGTGGAACCTCTGGGTCTCAGCCAGGTCAAACTCCTGTTGTAGAGCCTCAAACGGGAGTGGAACCCCTCCCCTCCACACATCTCCCAGCCGCTCTATCCCTATATTCTTCCAGCCTGTACCAAAGTTTCATTTATGAGCTGAAGCATACATTGCCCAGATCTTTGTTACAGAGCTTGAGCTGAAGCATACATAGCCCGGATCTCCATTACAGAGCTAGAGCTGAAGCATCCAGTGCCGGAAGCTCCATTAAAGAGCTAGAGCTGAAGCACACATTGCCCTGGAACGAGCTCCTGATCGACATCAGACGCTCCCCCTACCTGAACATCTTCAAGAAGACACTCAAGACCTGGCTCTTCGACTGAACAGAGCTGCTACCCCCCCCCCCCCACCCAGCGCCTTGAGACCCTCACGGGTGAGTAGTGTGCTTACAATTCCCCTGATAAATTGATTGATTGATTGATTGCCCAGAGCTTCGTTACAGAGCTGGAGCTGAAGCACATATTGCCCGGAGATTCATTAAAGAGCTGGTGCTGAAGCATATATTGCCTGCATCTTCGTTACAGAGCTGGAGCTGAAGCATACATTGCAGGAAGGTTGCTTAAAGAGCTTGAGCTGAAGCATACATTGCCTGGAGTTTCATTACAGAGCTGGAGCATACATTGCCTGGATCTTCGTTACAGAGCAGGAAACGAAGCATACATTGCCCGGAGTTTGCTTAAAGAGCTGGAGCTGAAACATACATTGCACAGACCTTCGTTAGAGAGCTGGAGTTGAAGCATACATTGCCCCATCTTCCTTACAGAGCTGGAGCTGAAGCATACATTGCCGGGAGTTTCGTTACAGAGCTTGAGCTGAAGCATATATTGCCGGAGTTTTGTTATAGAACTGGAACTGAAGCATACTTTGCCCGGATCATCGTTACTGTGTTGGAGTTGAAGCATACATTGCCCGGATCTTCGTTAAAGAGCTGGTGCTGAAACACACATTGCCCAGATCTTCGTTAGAGAGCTGGTGCTGAAGCATACATTGCCCGGAGCTCCGTTAACGAGCTAAAGCTGAAGCATACATTGCCTGGAGCTTTGTTAAAGAACTATGGGGCAGATTTACAAGCCCCTTGCGTCACTTTTACGATGCCGTTGCGTCACTTTTGTGGTGCAACGGCGGCGTAAAAAATGCGGCAAATTTACAACGTGACGCATCTAGGGACATGCGTCACGTTGTAAAGCCCTGCGTGACATTATACCTGCGTCAAGCATAATGTATGCAGGGTGGGCGTTCCCACGCAGGAAAGCCTCGTAAAAGTGACGCAGTGAAATCTACAAGATTTCACTGCATGACTTTTAGGACGCCACTGTGTCAAAACCTTATGCCTGCTTGAAGCAGGCGTAAGGAGTGACGCAGTGTAATGGGAATAGGCCGCGACACGCATTGCTGGAGTTGCCTCGTGCTTGCGACACGACTCCAGCAATGCATGACTTTTCTGCCAACAGATGCGTCAATACTTGCGCCATAGTGCGCCGTATTGTAAATACGTCGCATCTATGGTGGTGCAAGGGTTTTTCACGCAGGCGCAGGGAAACTGACGCATCTATACAGATGCGTCAGTTTCTTGTAAATCTGCCCCTATATGTGGCTGAAGCATACATAGCCTGGATCTTCATTATAAAGCTGTATGTAGCTGACGCATAAATAGCCCAGATCTTCATTAAAGAGCTGTATGTAGCTGAAGCATAAATTGCCCGGAGCTTCGTCATAGAACTGAACCTGAAGCATACATTGCCCCGAGTTTCGTTACAGAGCTGAAGCATACACTGCCTGGATCTTCGTTACAGAGCTGGAGCTGAAGCATACATTGCCTGGATCTTTGTTAAAGAGCTGGTGCTGAAACATACATTGCCCAGAGCTTCATTAAAGAGCTGGAGCTGAAGCCCACATTTCCCAGAGCTTTGTTTAAGAGCTATATGTAGCACAAGAATACATTGCCTGGATCTTCATTAAAGAGCTGTATGTAGTTTAAGCATACAATGCCCAGATCTTCGTTAAAGAGCTGTATGTAGCTGAAGCATAAATTGCCCGGAGCTTCATCACAGAGCTGGAGCTGAAGCATACATTGTCCGGATCTTCGTTATAGAGCTGTATGTAGCTAAAGCATACATTGCCTGGATCTTCGTTACAAAGTTGTATATAGTTGAAGCATACATTGCTCGGATCTTCATAAAGAGGTGTATGTAGCTGAAGCATGCATTGCCCGGATCTTTGTTAAAGATCTGTATGTAGCTGAAGCATACATTGCCCAGAGCTTTATTACAGAGCTGGAGCATACATTGCCCGGATCTTCATTACAGAGCTTGAGCTGAAACCTACATTGGCTGGACCTTCGTTAGAGCTGGAGCATATATTGCACAGATCTTCGTAACAGAGCTGTATGTAGCTGAGGAGTACATTGTTGGGATCTTCTTTAAAGAACAGGTGCTGAAGCATACATTGCTCAGATCTTCGTTACAGAGCAGGAGCTGAAGCATACATTGCCTGGAGTTTGCTTAAAGAGCTGGAGCTGAAACATACATTGCCCGGACCTTGGTTAGAGAGATGCTGCTGAAGCATAAATTGACTGGTGCTTTGTTAAAGAGCTGGAGAATACATTGCCCGGAGCTTAGTTAAAGAGCTGCATGTAGTTGAAGCACACATTGCCCGGATCTTCGTTACAGAGCTGTTGCTGAAGCATACATTGCCCGGATCTTTGTTACAGAGCTATACCCGAGGCATACATTGCCTGGATCTTCGTTTTAGAGCTATAGCTGAAGCATACATTGCCAGAATCTTCATTACAGAGCTAAAGCTGAAGAATACATTGCCTGGAGTTTTTTTAATGAGTTGGAGCTGAAGTATACATTGCCCGAACTACGTTACAGAGCTGGAGCTGAAGTATACATTGCCAGGAGTTTACTTAAAGAGCTGGAGCTGAAGCATACATTGCTCGAAGTTTCGTTACAGAGCTGGAGCTGAAGCATACATTGCCGGAGTTTCGTTACAGAACTGGAGCTGTGGCATGCATTGCCCGGATCTTCTTTACAGAGCTGGAGCTGAAGCATACATTGCCAGGAGTTTCCTTAAAGAGCTGGAACTGAAGCATATATTACCCCGAGTTTCGTTACATAGCTGAAGCTGAAGCATACATTGCCAGAGTTTAGTTACAGAGCTGGAGCAGAAGCATACATTGCCCGGATCATCGTTAGTGTTGGAGCTGAAACAAAGATTTCCCAGAGTTTCCTTAAAGAGTTGGAGCTGAAGCATACATTGCCCGGAGCTTTGTTAAAGAGCTATACGTAGCTGAAGAATACATTGCCTGGATCTTCATTAACGAGCTGTATGTAGCTGAAGCATACATAGCCCAGATCTTCATTAAAGAGCTGTATGTAGCTGAAGCATACATTGCCGGGAGTTTGCTCAAAGAGCTGAAATTGAAGCATACGTTGCCCCGAGTTTCATTACAGAGCTGGAGCTGAAGCTGAAACATAGATTGCCGGAGTTTTGTTACAGAGCTGAAGCATACATTGCCCGGATCTTCGTTACAGTGTTGGAGCTGAAGCATACATTGCCTGGAGTTTCCTTAAATAGCTGGAGCTGGAGCATACAATGCCCAGAGCTTTGTTAAAGATCTATATGTAGCTGAAGAATGCATTGCCTGGATCTTCATTAAAGAGCTGTATGTAGCTTAAGCATACATAGCCCAGATCTTCGTTAAAGAGCTGTGTGTAGCTGAAGCATAAATTACCCAGAGCTTCGTCACAGAGCTGAAGCATACATTGCCCGGATCTTCGTTATAGAGCTGTATGTAGCTGAAGCATACATTGGTCAAATCTTCGTTAAAGAGCTGTATGTAGCTGAAGCATACATTGCCCGGATCTTCGTTAAAGAGCTGTGTGTAGCTGAAGCATACATTGCACGGAGCTTTATTACAGAGCTGGAGCTGAAGCATACATTGCATGGATCTTCGTTACACAGCTGTATATAGCTGAAGCATACATTGCCTGGATCTTTGTTAAAGAGCTGGTCCTGAAGCATATATTGCCCAGATCTTCGTTACAGAGCTGTATGTAGCTGAAGAGTACATTGCCGGGATCTTTGTTAAAAAGCTGGTGCTGAAGCATACATTGCCTGGAGTTTGTTAAAAAGAGCTTGAGCTGAAACATACATTGCTCGGACATTCATTAGAGAGCTGGTGCTGATGCATACATTGACCGGTGCTTCGTTAAAGAGCTGGAGCATACATTGCCCGGAGTTTCGTTAAAGAACTGTATGTAGCTGAACCATACATAGCCCGGATCTTCGTTACAGAGCTAGAGCTGAAGCATACATTGACCAGAGCTTTGTTAAAGAGCTGGAGCTAAAGCATCCATTGCCGGGAGTTCCATTAAAGAGCTAGAGCTGAAGCACACATTCCCCGGAGCTTCATTACAGAGCTGGAGCTGAAGCACATATTTCCCGGAGATTCATTAAAGAGCTGGTGCTGAAGCATATATTGCCTGGATCTTCGTTACAGAGCTGGAGCTGAAGCATACATTGCCCAGAGTTTTGTCACAGAGCTGGAGCTGAAGCATACATTGCTTGGATCTCCATTACAGAGCTGGAGCTGAAGCATACATTGCCCAAACTTTCCATAAAAAGCTGGAGCTGAAGCATACATTGCCCAGATATTCGTTTTAGAGCTGGAGCTGTAGCATACTGTTAGAAGGTGGTTCTGACCATCTGAGCCGCCTGGATTTTTCGCTTTTTGAACACCTAATTGTTGAGCTTTTACTGTGGGAGAGCCTCCTAAGTTGGGACTCACCCACAGTGAACTCATGATGAAGGAGACTGCATTTGGATTTTACCGGTGTCCCCCTGGTGAGAGTAGGCCGCGGCGCTGCAGCCGGAGTAAGGGGCACCGGGCTGGTTACATGTAGACACGTGTGTACATGCGTGTGCACATGTGTGCACACGTGTAGGGGCTGCGCAGGGGAGATTCCTGGCGTGGGCAGCCCAGGAGCAGTTACAGATTGAATGATGTGGCAGGAATTATGCAGAGCTGGGTGGGGACATGGAATAGGCTTTATACAATGGGAAGAAACATGGAAGGGAAAGTCAGTGTGCTTTACTGTTTTCACTGAAAGACCACTTCATTATCCTCCTATGAGGATGGGGATCACATGGGATAGTTTCACTTCCCTAGGGCCTACAAATTCCAGACACGCACTAAAGTCCACTGTATCTTAGGTGAGAAGTACTATTCTGCAGAGTTCAAAGTCATATCTGTACTGCTTTGGGTCATCCAGAAATGTCATATTCCTCTGAGTCAGCTCAGAGCCTGGCTGGGTGTGACCCTGCCAGGCTGGATTAATGACCTTCCTCCCCAAACTGAGGCATCGGAGGCCTAGCCCTTCACGGCAAGCATTCCAAGGGCGAAGGTCTCCACTCCAAGAAGAGAAGATGGGTGGAGCTACAGGTTAATCCATCAGCAGCTGTCACCTGGTGCCAGGCACCAAGCTGCTCTAGAGAGAAGGCAGCAAGGGGGAAGGGGCTTTCAGAGACCATGTGGCATGAGGCCCCCGGACGACACCATTTTGAACAAACCCAGAGGCCTGGGCAGGAAGGAGGGAGCAGGGGCAGAGAGGTGATGTGTCGCTGCTTGATAGGGCAAGCAGAGACTTCCTGCCAGCCCCCTCCAAGTTCTTTTAAAAGAGCTTGCACAGGAAGAGAAGCTCTCTCTGGGGTGTGGTCTGCGGAGGAAGGCTGGTGCTGGAGCCTGGTGCCATGGGCAGTTGGAAGGAGGAACACCCTGACTGTCCCAGGATCCAGAATTGCGCCAGGGGGGAAGTCCAGGACCAGTGAGCAGAAGCCTGGGCCTCGACACAAGGAGAAGAGAGGCCCAGGAGGAGAGCCAGGCAAAAGGCTGGCGCAGGGAGCCACCGAAGACCGCTCCCTGCTGAGTTTACCCTCTTGGATGCCAGGGGGTGAAGGAAAGTGCTCCAGAAGGGTAGAGCTGGTCATCTGGAGCAAGAGGAGGACAAAATGATGAAGATCGGCCACCTGGGGGCCGAGATACGCCCCCCAGAAGGTAGGCGACATTTGCCCTCCCAAGGGACTGACAACGAAGCGCGTGGGGCTCCGCCGCCGGTCCTAGATGTGCCCCTGGGGTGGGTCAGGCCCCGGGGGCTGCCCCCACAAGAAGAGGAAGTCGGGGAGCGTCGGCGCGCTCCCCGTGAAATTATGCCCAAGGGGGTGCCTGGAGCCCACCCTGGCCCCACGAAGACACCGGAGGGAGGGGAGCGCCGTCGCGCTCCCCTCGAAGAGAGTTCTGGGGCCCGGGGCCCCCAACTCCGGGCCACGGTGATGGTGGTGAGGAGGAGGGGGGCATGCCGTTGCGCGTCCCCCTCGTGGGAGAAGAGAAGTCAGGGAGCGCCGTCACGCTCCCCGTGAAGACTTTCCTGGGGCCCGGGACCCCAACTCCAGGCCCCAAAGCCAGGAAGACAAGTCGGGGAGTGCCGTTGCGCTCCCCGTGAAAATTGCCCCCAGGGGCCTGGGCACCCCAACTCCGGGCCCCCATGTGATGTGAGGGGAGAGAGGGGGAGTGCCGCCGCACTCCCCGGAGCAGCGGGAAGGAGGGGGGAGTGCCGTCGCACTCCCCCGAGGCCTCTCTGGGCCAACGGCAGTCTCCGCGTCTGATGCGCCGGCTCCTGCGGCCGCACGCGAGGGTGCGGGCCGGGCGGGGAGCCGGCAGGAGCGGCCAGGGGTGGGCTCCCCGAGCCGTGCAAAGCTCACCTGGGCAGGCACGGGGTCCGGGTGGGACCGGACCCTCACCGATGGGCAAATGCGGCGCAGGGCCGCCATCGACAGCATCGCAGCTCTCCCCGGAGCAGCGGGGGAGCCGCTCATCAAAAATGCGAGAGTTGGGGGAAGAGCGCCCCATAATGCTTTGCAGAGCCTGGTCAGGCCTGCAGGAAAATGCCTGTTTTTCAGCGTGTGGTGACCCCAGGAGGAAGGGGTCACCGCCAAGTGAGTGCAAAGGTGCAGGGGGAGTTGCAGGAGCAACGCAGTCTCCCCCAGCACGAAAAGGTAAAGTCCCCCCCTGAGTCTCTGGGGACTGCAAAGAAATAACCCCTCAAGGGCTCAGCCAGCAGTCATCAGCTTCCCGGGGCTGGAACTTTTGTTCTACAGCTGGGGTGCGCTAGGGACTGCCTCAAGGTATGGATGGATGGCTGTGCTGGGGATGTCTAGAAAAGGCACCCCCTGGAGGTGAAGAGGTGCAATTGCACGTGGAGTACATTTACCAATGTTATTTCTTTTAGAGGGGCAAAGTATATTATTATTATTGAGTGTTATTTCTGCGTACTGGTACATGGCGATTACTAGCCTACACCACCTCCCTTGAGTAAGCCTTAGACTGCTCTGCAACGCTACCCTCTGAGTCAAGCGCTACAATAGGGTGTTTGGTTCCCAGTGAAGGATAAATGTGACATGTTATTTGTGCAGGCCTCACAGATACTGCCTCGTTTTCCAACATTGGTGTCTAGCGGCAGGAAACATAGTATCCCATTCTGGTACGCATTTATAGCATTTGATAAGTCCAGTTTTGCCACACATTACCTATGCAGTAATGAGCAAATGGAAGAGCACAAGGCTCTGAGAAGGGTTCAAAGTTTTGGTTATGTGAACTAAAGGTATGGGAGAGGAAAGCCCCGCGCACATATATGTCATGTGAGGATATTATGGTTTAAATGTAAACTGTATTGATATGACAGAGATATGTTGATTATCATGGGATGGCGGGATGGTGCTTTCCAGGAAATGATTGCATACAAGTGTTCTAAGCCATATTGTACACCTTTGAACCCTAACACTACACGCACTACTCCTGCATGTGTCTTCTCAAGAGATAGGGACAGAAACTGATACCTACATCGCAGATGGGGGTGTAGGGGTGGATCGGACTTTGGGGGGACAGGAGAGGTAGGGGGTCCTGGGAGATTCCTGCGCTTTTTAAGGGCAGGGAGGGTTTCCACAGAAGGGGCCCCAGATATCTTTCCCCCGCTGAAAGTTTTCTTGCCATTGGCGCAGGCAAAAACCACTGGAAGGGTGGGGTAGGAGGTTTCTTAACCCCGGGTAGTAACAGCCCAGGGGTTCCCATGGTGGGGGACCCCAAAACCTTTCCCATGCTGGGAGGAGGGTGCGGTAGAGTTGTGTGTCCGGCAGGCCCCCCAGGTTAACTGGTGGGGGAGGTGAGCAACCCAGGGATGGCCCATGGTAGTGGGTGGCCCCAAAAAGGGGTAGTTCTAGAGCTAGGGTGTTAGCCTCTAGGTACACTAGGTGGGCTAGGTAACTGACCCAGTGGAGATCTGTGAGGGGGTAATGTGCTCTCTGGATTCCAGGTGAAGGGTTAGTGGCGGCCCCTGAGGTGTCAGGGTCGGGTAAGTGGTTACCCAAGGAAGCAACAGGATGTCATTCTGAAGCTTGTGTTGTGAACCTGAAGTGGTGGCTGGGGCGATGCCTAGCCGGTGACCAGTCAGGTAGGTCCTGTGGGAGTTAGACCCCAGGATCAGGAGCATGGGGGTGTTCCCCTAGCTCGAGGCAGGAGGTGGACTACTGCAAGGTAGTACCACCCTGAAGACAGGTGGGGCCCATCTTAAGTGAAGGGACCCTGTGCTTCAGAGGAGGGTGGTGCAGGCCAAGCCGGGATCTTGAGAGTCCCTGGCTGAGGGTGGTAGTACCACCCTGAAGGCAGGTGGGGCCTATATTAAGTGAAGGGACCCTGTTCTTCAGAAGGGGGTGGTGCAGGCCATCCAGGGATCATGAGGGTCCCTGGACGGTCTCCCAAGGCGCTGCAGGGAGACCAAGGAGGGCTCTGAGAGGTGGGCCTGGGTGTAGCTAACTCGGGGCCCACGGGCTCTCTAAGGGTACTCCGGGAGGAGAGCGCGCCTCTCGGAGGGAAGGGTGCATAGGCCCTGTTCTCGCAGCGGAGAACAAGGAAGGGGTCTAGGTCACCGGGGTAGTTTCCGTGTGGAGCTACTGACGGGGGAATGAGCTGTAGGATGTCTGACAAGGCACCCTCAGTGTTCCTACCTGGCACTGCCAGTGTGGTAGTGAGGCCGGTCTGAGGTCCTATCAGGGAGCCAGGCCAGTGGCCAAAGGTGCTTTTCTGTGTGGAAAAAGTACGAGTGGCTGTGCTTTCTTTAGGGGATGACAGTCATCCCGCAAGGGTGGTGGCAGCTGAATGACCCCAGCGGCAGGCTGAGGGTGAGGGTCTGGAGAGGTTGCATCTTTAGGGTGTAAGGACCAAAAGGAGAGAGGGTACTGGTTGGAACAATCTCCGGAAGGGAGACCCGCTAGTGACCCAGGGGATGGAATGTAGACCTATCCCAGAAGACAGCATTGGTGCTGAGGCACTGTACCCTTGTCCAGAAAAAATGGTAGGCATAGTGTTGCGTGACCAAGGGCAAAGGTAGGCCTAGTTAGGCTGAGTCCATGTAGACCGTGAGTGACCTAGAGGTATCTAACCTAGAGCCCGAAGGGTTCTTAGGGTAGTCTGGGATCCCTGTAATGGGTGGAGGTCTCATGGATGGGAGGAGTAGGTGGTCTGAGCGGATAACTGGTGAGTAAGGGGGTTCTGGTCAGAACCCCTTATAACAAGTTATCGCTGACTACGGTAAGAGTACCCATGTAGAGTGGTTAATTCTTCCCTGTAGGAATCAGCTGGGCGCTGCGTGTGTTAGAAGGTGGATCTGACCATCTGAGCCGCCCAGATGTTTCGCTTTTTGAACACCTAATTGTTGAGCTTTTACTGTGGGAGAGCCTCCTAAGTTGGGACTCACCCACAGTGAACTCATGATGAAGGAGACTGCATGTGGATTTTACCGGTGTCCCCCTGGTGAGTGTAGGCCGCTGCGCTGCAGCCGGAGTAAGGGGCACCGGGCTGGTTACATGTAGACACGTGTGTACATGCGTGTGCACACATGTAGGGGCTGCGCAGGGGAGATTCCTGGCCTGCGCAGCCCAGGAGCAGTTACAGATTGAATAGTGTGGCAGGAATTATGCAGAGCTGGGTGGTGACATGGAATAGGCTTTATACAATGGGAAGAAACTAATAGCACTCGTTACTTCGCATGCGTTTAGTACGCATGCCATTACAACGCGGTCGTTAGAATGACCGCGTTGTTAGTACGCATACCTTTACTGCGCAATTCGGAACAACGAATTGCAGTAGGGGGCGCTGGATGTTGGAATAGTATAATTTACTATTGCAACTCCAGTCTATGCGGACACTAGGGAAGGTGTTGGATTTTAAATCCAACACCTTCTCCCCCCTAACGCAAGTCGTTGTTCCGACTTGCGTAGTAAAGGTATGCAAACTAACAACGCGGTCGTTGTAACGGCCGCGTTGTAATGGCATGCGAAGTATCGCATGCGAAGTAAATGCTGTATACCGGAAGAAACATGTAAGGGAAAGTCAGTGTGCTTTACTGTTTTCACTGAAAGACCACTTCATTATTCTCCTATGAGGATGGGGATC
Source organism: Calotriton arnoldi (assembly GCA_963921515.1). Classification (NCBI taxonomy): domain Eukaryota; kingdom Metazoa; phylum Chordata; class Amphibia; order Caudata; family Salamandridae; genus Calotriton; species Calotriton arnoldi. The sequence continues at coordinate 3,487,725 of CAWUFW010000562.1, read as the reverse complement.
ACATGGGATAGTTTCACCTCCCTGGGGCCTACAAATTCCAGACACGCACTAAAGTCCACTGTAACTTAGGTGAGAAGTACTATTCTGCAGAGTCCAAAGTGATATCTGTACTGCTTTTGAGTCATCCAGAAATGTCATATTCCTCTGAGTCAGCTCATAACCAGAGCCTAGCTGGGTGTGACCCTGCCAGGCTGGATTAATGACCTTCCTCCCCAAACTGAGGCATCAGAGGCCTAGCCCTTCATGGCAAGCATTCCAAGGGCGAAGGTCTCCTCTCCAAGAAGAGAAGATGGGTGGAGCTACAGGTTAATCCATCAGCAGCTGTCACCTGGTGCCAGGCACCAAGCTGCTCTGGACAGAAGGCAGCAAGGGGGGAAGGGGCTTTCAGAGACCATGTGGCATGAGACCCCTGGACGATGCCATTTTGAACAAACCCAGAGGCCTGGGCAGGAAGGAGGGAGCAGGGGCAGAGAGGTGATGTGTCGCTGCTTGATAGGTCAAGCAGAGACTTCCTGCCAGCCCCCTCCAAGTTCTTTTAAAAGAGCTTGCACAGGAAGAGAAGCTCTCTCTGGGGTGTGGTCTGCGGAGGAAGGCTGGTGCTGGAGCCTGGCGCCATGGGCAGTTGGAAGGAGGAACCCCCTGACTGTCCCAGGATCCAGAATTGCGCCAGGGGGGAAGTCCAGGACCAGTGAGCAGAAGCCTGGGCCTCGGCGCAAGAAGAAGAGAGGCCCAGGAGGAGAGCCATGCAAAAGGCTGGCGCAGAGAGCCACTGAAGACTGCTCCCTGCTGAGTTTACCCTCTTGGATGCCAGGGGGGCAAAGGAAAGTGCTCCAGAAGGGTAGAGCTGGTCATCCGGAGCAAGAGGAGGACAAAATGATGAAGATCGGCCACCTGGGGGCCGAGCTACGCCCCCCAGAAGGTAGGCGACCTTTGCCCTCCCAAGGGACCGACAACGAAGCGCGTGGGGCTCCGCCGCCGGTCCTAGATGTGCCCCCACCAGAAGAGAAAGTCGGGGAGCGCCAGTGCGCTCCCCTTGAAATTATCCCCATGGGGGTGCCAGGAGCCCACCCTGGCCCCCCGAAGACACCGGAGGGAGGGGAGCGCCGTCGTGCTCCCCTCAAAGAGAGTTCTGGGACTCAGGACCCCCAACTCCAGGTCCCGGTGATGGTGGTGAGGAGGAGGAGGGCGTGCCGTCGCACGTCCCCCCTCGCGGGAGAAGAGAAGTCCGGGAGCGCCGTCGCACTCCCCATGAAGACTTTCCTGGGGCCCGGAACCCCAACTCCAGGCCACGAAGCCAGGAAGACAAGTCGGGGAGCAAGATTGCCCCCGGGGGCCCGGGATCCCCAACTCCGGGCCTCCGTGTGATGTGGGGAGAGAGGGGGAGTGCCGCCGCACTCCCCGGAGCAGCAGGAAGGAGGGGGGAGTGCCGTCGCACTCTCCCGAGGCCTCGCTGGGCCAGCGGCAGTCTCCGTGTCTGCCCGCAGGAGCAGGCAGACCAGAATGGACGTGCCGGCTCCCGTGGCCGCACGCGAGGGTGTGGGCCAGGCGGGGAGCCGGCAGGAGCGGCCGGAGGTGGGCTCCCTGAGCCGCGCAAAGCTCACCTGGACAGGCACGGGGTCCGGGTGGGACCGGACCCCCACCGATGGGCAAATGCTTCGCAGGTCCACCATCGACAGCATTGCGGCTCTCCCCGGAGCAGCGGGGGAGCCGCTCATCAAAAATGCGAGAGATGGGGGAAGAGCGCCCCATAATGCTTTGCAGAGCCTGGGCAGGCCTGCAGGAAAATGCCTGTTTTTCAGCGTGTGGTGACCCCAGGAGGACGGGGTCACCGCCAAGTGAGTGCAAAGGTGCAGGGGAGCTGCAGGAGCAACGCAGTCTCCCCCAGCACGAAGAGGTAAAGTCCCCCCCTGAGTCTCTGGGGACTCCAAAGAAATAACCCCTCAAGGGCTCAGCCAGCAGTCATCAGATTCCCAGGGTTGGAACTTTTGTTCTATAGCTGGGGGTGCGTTAGGGACTATCTCAAGGTATGGATGGCAGTGCTGGGGATGTCTGGAGAAGGGCATCCCCTGGAGGTGAAGAGGTGCAATTTCCCGAGAAGTGCGTTTACCCATGTTATTTCTTTTAGAGGGACTGAAAGTTACATGTGTAATGTGAAGTACCTGTGTATGGTGAAGTCATAAGCAAAGTAGGGTTATGTTGCTAGACATTCCTGCTAGGGTGTCTGGCTGTATATGCGTAATCCTGTGATTTTAACTGTGATGCCTTTTAGGGGCTTTAATTGCAATGCATTTTAACTGTTATCAACTATGATGAGTACTGTCATTCTAAGGGATGCCCAAACATGTATTCTTGCTACTGCATTAGGTGAAGGACAATCCAGACTGTTAGCCACTAAGATGTAGAGGTGTATACTGTATGGTCAGTAGGAGATGCTCAGTCAGGGTTAGGTGTCACCAGGGCAGGTGTACCTATTTTAAATGCTTGTTGAGATAATGGGGTGGGTCGCCACTGGGTTGGTGCCAGTGGGCAAGGCCCTCGCTCCAGGTTGTGTCAACCCACTGCATTAGGGGGCAAGATGATGTGCATACATGGGAGTGGTGGTACTAGACCCCACCCCCCCTTCAGGAGGGGTGGGAATGTTATGCAATGTCACAAAGTAATTCCAACAGCTTATGTATATTTGTAAATTGGTGCATAGTATTGAGTAGTGTGTGTGTTTAATAAATGTACTCTTCCTTTTATAAAGCAAAGTACAGACTGGACAATCAATTGAGTGTTATTTCTGCGTACTGGTACATGGCGATTACTAGCCTACACCACCTCTCTTGAGTAAGCCTTAGACTGCTCTGCAACGCTACCCTCTGAGAGTCAAGCGCTACAATAGGGTGTTTGGTTCCCAGGGAAGGATAAATGTGGCATGTTATGTGTGCAGTCCTCACAGATACTGCCTCGTTTTCCAACACATACATTTCCCGGAGCTTCGTTACAGAGCTGGAGTTGAAGCATACATTGCCCGAGTTTCCTTAAAGAGCTGGGGATGAAACATACAGTGCCCGAGTTTCCTTAAAGAAATGGAGCTGGAGCATACATTGCCTGGAGTTTCCTTAAATAGCTGGAGCGAAGCATACATTGCCCGGCTCTTCGTTAAAGAGCTGGTGCTGAAGCATACATTGCTCTAATCTTCGTTACAGAGCTAGAGCTGGAGCTGAAGCATAAATTGCCCGGAGCTTCGTCAAAGAGCTGGAGCTGAAGCATACATTCCCCGGAGCTTCATTAAAGAGCTGTATGTAGCTGAAGCATACATTGTTTGTATCTTTATTAAAAAGCTGTATGTAGATGAAGCATACATTGCTCGGATCTTCGTTAAAGAGCTGTATGTAGCTGAAGCATACAATAGGAGGTCATCACTCTTTATCGGATGAGGAGGCAGTCCATAGTAGATCTGCTGCACCTGATTGCCCCAAGGCTACAGCCAGCAGGGCTACCAAGATACCTCCACAGGTTAAGTTCATGCCGGTACTACATATACTAGCATCAAGGTCATTCCAGACAACAGCCGCCACAGTGGCTGGAATTTCCCAGCCATCTTTCTCCTCATTCCTTGCCTCCATCCTGGATGCCATCATCTGGCTGAAACCCCACCACCTCCTCTTCCCCAACAAACAGGAACTGCAGTTGGAGATCAAGCAAGGTTTTTATGCCATCGCTGGGTTTCCACACGTGCTAGGAGCCATGGACTGCACAGGTGCAACTGGTACCTCCTGCAGCCACTGCACATCTCTACCGGAACCGGAAGCACACACATTCCATAAATGTCCAGGCCATTGTGGACCACCGGGACCTCCTCACCAATGTGCTGGCCAAATACCTTGGCAGTGTGCATGATTCCTCCATATTCCGTCACTGCATCATCAATGAGTGATTCCAGAATGGTCAATATGGGAATTGCCTACTTGTAGGTAAGCTAAACTCCAGTACCCTACACACCCACAAACGGGTAGAAATGGATGTCATAATGCCCATGAGTATGTCTGTTGACGCAGTTAAGAAGGGAAGTAAGAGGAGTGTGGCTTATACATGCACCATGTATCATGTAACATGTGTCCGGCAAACACACAATCTAACAATGTCAAGACACTCAACGCGACTGTGGTTTACGTTCAATGGTGGAAGGGTGCAGAAAAATGGTTTTGCTTGCCCAATTCTAGTGTACTATCCATGTGTGCAAGGGAGGTTCCCATGGGAGTTGTGAGGGTGCCTACGTGCTACTTCCATGGGCATGTCATTATTCCAAAACCAACATCTGTGGATTACCATGGACATATGCATGTCTCAGTGAAAGGCATGTCAACTAAGCCAACATATACCTATGTTGGACCAAGTTACCAAATATGTACCACCATCAGCAGTGCCGGTTTTAGGGTTGTTCAAAAGGTGCAGTAGCAATACCAGCTGACCTGGAGGGTGGGTACTAACCTCAGGGGGATCGTAGTGTGTGGCAATGACTAACAATGTAAGCATCTGCAGCGGAGTTCCTTGTCCGACCATCTGGCAGCCAAACCATTGTCAAGATTACTATTGTGAGTAATGCTCCTGCTAGAGAGAGAGAGATGGGATTTGAGTCCAGTGAAAGTATTGATTTGACATAAAGTAATGTGGAGGAGCAATATGCCTGCTGCAAAGGACAGATCTGTATAATGTGTGGATATCTGGTTGGATAAGGCGAGCCAACCTTTACCAGTGCATCTACACTAAATAAATGTATGTAAGAGAGAGGCCAAGGAGAGATGAGGGTCACTCTTGCTGGGTGATAGGGAGGCATTATGAGGATGATGTCATGGAGGGGGGCATAAAAATACGTTGCACCAGCCCCAAAGCCAGAGCAGACAATCTGCATGTCCACAAATGTTGTGTGAGTACATAACATTGAGTGGTTCCCACACACTCCAAATATACATCCCAGAAAATAACTGGATCAACATCACAGACATGATGGAGAAGTGTACGATCTATCAACCCATGCTTGGTATCTGCTATAACACAGAGTAACTGAAGAGAAATGTGTCAAGCTAACAACAACAGAATGACCAACACATTGTGAAAACAATGTTGTAGATATGTATTACCATGTAACTAGACCTATTGCACATGGCCTGCAATGTTTTGCAAAGTATTAACACTTGACCTTTGTTTCACTTTCAGCTGACCAGGAATATGGCATCCGGCCGTGGGTTATGACACCCTCTCACCACCCCCTGACTGAGCCGGAGAAAGCCTATAACCAGGCTCAAAGCAGGACTCGCAACATAGTGGAAATAACCTTTGGATTGCTGAAGGCCAGGTTCAGGTGACTTGACATTGGGGGGGGGGGGTAGATTGCTCTACTCCAACCCCCAATTGTATGCAAGATTATATTTGTATGTGCAATTCTGCACAACATTCATGTGCAGCCGAATGTCCCCTGGGAAGGTGAGCTACAACTACCCAACCTGATGGAGGATGATGAAGAGGATGATGCAGAGGTTCAGTACCAGCAGAACACAGCTGCAGGCATTCACAGATGTGCACAGATTGTGCAAAATATTTTCACATGAAAACCATTTTTTTTAATGGGCAATTTAACCAATTGAATGAAAGCTACTACTTGAAAATAAATGATATAAACTATCACTTGTCATTGTGTCTATATCACATTTTGTTAAAAAATCAACAGCAACACATTCTGTCAACCAGGACTAGCTCTCAGAAAAATGCATTCTGGTCATGTGCCAGGCATTAACGTCACACACACTTAAACAAAGCTGTGTAAAGTGTTGTATGGCACTTGCACCTTGAGCTATTCCATAGCACTGTGTCAGTGGACAAAGATGTGTCCGTGGACAAAGATGTGTCCTTGGTGAAGTCAACAAACTATCAGGAAAGATTACACCATACAACGAAAGCTGACACCATTGCATGGCAGGTAAGATTTCTGCAGTGAATGTGACCAATTGTCATGCAAAGTCATGCATGGCCATGAAAAGTGACGTTGGACTCTGTAAAATGACCTTTGGGAATGAAAGCTGACTTTCCAGTAGGAAACGTCACAATGAAAAGTGATGGACTCTGAAAAATGACTCGAGGGAAGGAAAGTTGAGTTTCACATATACAGATTGTGGCGCATTTGTCAGTTAACGGATGCTGTACAACTTAACGCGACGCATGAGTGGGAAGTGAGTCATTCGGAAACACTGCATCAAGGTCACAGTGTCAAAAACAAGGCTTTACCCACAGTCTAACTATTGACCTGCACATTTATCTAGCGATGCATCTAAAAAATGGATGCATCAGTTAGGAAAATGTTGCAGAGGCTGGAAACGTGTTGCATCCACACAGGATATGATGTCATGGCTCTGCCATGCTACAAACCAGGAAGTATGCAATTGCTTTCATTCTTCCTTACTGTGGTCTTGTCTGTGCTTGGTGGTGGAGTTTGTTGGTGATTGTTGGAGAGTTTTGTGGTCGTGAAGGTGTCTGTGCGTCCTTTGCCCTGTGTGTAAAGTGTTACTTTATCCAGTTATTGTAATTTTGTGTAGTGTCTTGTGGGGTGTCTGTCCATATTGAAGTTATTTGTTATAGTTGTAGGGGGAAGGGTTAGGGGTATATAGTTAGTTGGGGAAAGACATATTTTTAGGTGTATTGAGATGGGCAGGGGCAGGGCCAGGAACCTGACTGAGGAGCAGTTTGGGTAGCTGCTCTGGCTCATTGTAAAGTACCTCTCCAACATGATATGGAGTAGAGGAAGAGTCCTTCTGGGGTAACATTGGGAAAAGGTCAGATTCCAGATGTTGCGGCTGTTTGGGGTGGATCGGACCAGCACCAATATAAGCTCCGGTGGGCGGACCTCGTGAACCGGAAGCAGAAGCTTCTGGATTACCTGGACCTGGAAATTGGATGGAAAGTTGGTAAGGTCCCATATACTACGAGCTTGTAGCTGTTTGCCTCTAGCCAAATGCTCTTAACACCTTTGTAAATTAATTGCCCACATATACATATACAGTTGACTATGGCATGATGCGTGCTTAATAAAATGCAGACACTGAGGGGTCGATTCCGATTCGGGCCGGAAAAAGCACCGACCGACTCGGAGCCGGAAATTATACCGACCGACACGTACCTGTGGCGCCCGACACGCCAAGTACGATGCAAGGCGTGCAAAATCCGACCGACACGTACCGAACCCAAGTCGAACGACCGAGCCACACGGAAAACAGCAATCCGGTCGGAAAAACACGCGAATCCAACCGACCGACACGCACCCGGAACAAATCCGACCGAAACGTACACGCGAACTCCAAACCGCAAAGTACGATGCAAGGCGCGAAAACCACGAGCGAGTCGGACGGAGGACAAGCCGTACGACCGACACGCATACAAAACCGAGCCGAAGCAACACAAAACACCGCGACCGACGCGTACGCAGCATAGAAAACTGCACAAACACAGCGTGAACGAAACGGAGAACACCGTACGAGACAAATGCAGGGTCCGACTCGGTCACAAGAACGTTTCCAACATGCACAGAGAGTACAAAGGAAAAATCACACAAAAAAAGGCCAAACAAACAATTACAAAGCCAATAAATACTGGGGGGGGGGTGGGGACAGAGAACAAAGACACACCCACAACTCCACCCATATAAAGGACACAAATCACAACCATGATCCTTTGCAAATGCCATTCCACTGCCAGCACCCAAGAGACAGCAACCACACACCCACAGCTCATCCCTCACACAAGCCACACACCATCAGCACACCAACAATTACCTACCTCACATACACCCAGCAAAACACACACTAACACACCCTCACCTGCACACCAACACACACATCACTCAACATCACCACCCATCCCCATGCCCCCCAAGAAGAATCACAAGTTCCTAGATTGTGAATTGGAAGTCATGGTAGACGAGATCCTCAGGGTAGAGCCACAGCTGTTTGGCACACTGGTCCAACAGACCCCCATCTCCCAGAAAACCAAGATGTGGGAGAGGATCATCAACAGGGTGAACGCACAATCACCATGTTTGCGCACAAAGAGCGACATCCAGAACAGGTGGTATGACGTGCGCAGGAGGGTACGGGACCTGCTCAAGAAAGACTACATCATCAGCCAATACACCGGCAGTGGCCCTCCTGCCAAGCCAATATACCTCAGGCCCTGGGAGGAGAAGGTGCGGGCCATCCTTCCGCCAGTGAGCGTATATGGACTAGAGAACATCCCAGAGCCTGGTGAGTACACAACAAATGTACACAATATTCTGCCACAAAACACACACACATCACTGTCAAGGGGAGAGTCAAACCATGCACTCATAGCAATTACACAGCAACCAGAACAGAATCATCCCAAAATGTGTATGTCAGTCAGATAAACACAACACATGCCATCAAAAAAGTCACATCCAACTGTGCCATCACATGTAGAAACACAACTACAACTACAGCTAGGCAGTGGCACAAATAGAACTAACAAACACATCCAGACATGTAGCCACCACAACAACACCAACACACAGTGAAGACCACTCAAAGGAAGGAATTCTGTGTATGCTGGCCAAGTCAGTGTAGCCAATAGCATCATGGGAGTCGCAGTCACACATATTGCCCCCCCCAACTGTCCCATCAACACCACCATGAACCATGCGCACATCACAGGGAGTGGAGAAGGACTCACAAGATGGCTGACACTGGCAACTGCTGTGGGGAGCACAAGGCCCTGCTGGCAACTGTGCACCAACAAACAGCAGGACACCACTGACTGACATCCTGAGAGACAACTTCCACTCCCTGCAATGCAAGCACGTTCCATGGTGGGATATCTGGCTGGCTGGGTGGGAAGGAGGACTTGCAGCACTGACCATAGTCACAAGCACCTCCCCTCACACACACCCTCAACACAAACTCCACAGAACCCACCTGGTAGAATGCAATGCCTCCCATCCTAACTCAAGATCCCACAAAGAACCACCACCCTGGGTTATGTTGTGTGAAGCACAGGGACACTCTTGGGACTTTTAGCCAAACAACTGCCAGGACAACACTCCCAGCCATCCTGTCAGCACAGCCAGCCCACCCCACAGGGAAGCAGAGTCAAAAGGAAGGAAGCATGGGCATGCTGGGAAGGGGGGTGGAGGCAATAGCATGATGGGAGTGGTAGTCACAGACATTGCTTAGCCTCACAACTGGCCCATCAACACCACCCTGAACCAGGCTCACATCACAGGGAGTGGATAAGGACACACAAGATGGCTGACACTGGCTACTGCTGTGGGGAGCACAAGGCCCTGCTGGCAACTGTGCACCAACAAACAGCAGGACACCACTGACTGACATCCTGAGAGACAACTTCCACTCCCTGCAATGCAAGCACGTTCCATGGTGGGATATCTGGCTGGCTGGGTGGGAAGGAGGACTTGCAGCACTGACCATAGTCACAAGCACCTCCCCTCACACACACCCTCAACACAAACTCCACAGAACCCACCTGGTAGAATGCAATGCCTCCCATCCTAACTCAAGATCCCACAAAGAACCACCACCCTGGGTTATGTTGTGTGAAGCACAGGGACACTCTTGGGACTTTTAGCCAAACAACTGCCAGGACAACACTCCCAGCCATCCTGTCAGCACAGCCAGCCCACCCCACAGGGAAGCAGAGTCAAAAGGAAGGAAGCATGGGCATGCTGGGAAGGGGGGTGGAGGCAATAGCATGATGGGAGTGGTAGTCACAGACATTGCTCAGCCTCACAACTGGCCCATCAACACCACCCTGAACCAGGCTCACATCACAGGGAGTGGAGAAGGACTCACAAGATGGCTGACACTGGCTACTGCTGTGGGGAGCACAAGGCCCTGCTGGGAACTGCACACCAACCAACAGCAGGACACCACTGTCAGCCATCTTGCCATTGCCCTCACACCCACACACACTGAACTCCCCACAAAAGCAAGTAAGCATGGGAATGCTGGCAAGTGGGGTGGAGGCAATAGCATGATGGGAGTGGCAGTCACTGATATTGGTCACCCCCACAACTGTCCCATCAACACCACCCTGAACCATGCTCACATCACAGGGAGTGGAGAAGGACTCACAAGATGGCTGACACTGGCTACTGCTGTGGGGAGCACAAGGCCCTGCTGGGAACTGCACACCAACCAACAGCAGGACACCACTGTCAGCCATCTTGCCATTGCCCTCACACCCACACACACTGAACTCCCCACAAAAGCAAGTAAGTATGGGAATGCTGGCAAGTGGGGTGGAGGCAATAGCATGATGGGAGTGGCAGTCACTGATATTGGTCACCCCCACAACTGTCCCATCAACACCACCCTGAACCATGCTCACATCACAGGGAGTGGAGAAGGACTCACAAGATGGCTGACACTGGCTACTGCTGTGGGGAGCACAAGTCCCTGCTGGCAACTGTGCACCAACAAACAGCAGGACACCACTGACTGACATCCTGAGAGACAACTTCCACTCCCTGCAATGCAAGCAGTCCATGGTGGGATAACTGACTGGCTGGGTGGGTGGGAAGGAGGGCCGGCTGTCAACCAAACACAATCAATGCAGACCATGTTCACACCCCAACAAATACATAGAAATGCCCAAATAATGCAGGACAATGTGCCACACCAATATCAACCCCTGACTGTGATGACTTAGGACAATGCAATGTACAGGCCCGCACCCAGAGGCACAGTCACAACTGTCATGTGTGTCAACCATTGATGCCTGCAGAAACATAACATACATTGTGTGTGTCTCCCAAAAACAGGTGATGATGGGGACACAGCAGCAGACGCTGAGGAGTCCCAGTCCCAGGCTCAAGAGGATGCGGAGCTCACTGGTGTCGTACAGCCTCTGCCCTCCTCGGACGAAGAAGACCAACCTGGCACATCCGGTGCAAGTCTACATGCAGCACCAGCAGGATCACCAGCTGCAGCACCAGCAGGACCACCAGCTGCAGCACCAGCAGGACCACCAGCTGCACCCCTTGCACCCACCCCTCCAATGACTGTCAACACAAATACCATCCCTGCCGACATGGACAGAACAAGGAGCAACACCAGCACAGGGACCCTGGACCAACCTGGGGCCATGGACACCACCACCACCACCAACCCCCAAGGTGGACCAGGGTCATCTGTGCGTGCCACTGCACGCACTGCACATGTCAGCAGGGGTGGTGGGAGGGGTGGGAGACAGAGGTCGCTGCTTGCAGAGGTTGCTGGTGTGCATGATGACCCACAACTGGTACGCATAGCTGATGCGTACCAGTCCAGCACCGGAGACCTCAGCCAGGTAGTGGGGCTCCTCAGAGACATGAAACAGCAGCAGGCTGCCCATCATGCCCGCTTGGACTCTCACATGTCCCACGTGGAGTCACACATGTCCCGCGTGGACTCACACATGTCCGCGTGGAGTCCAAGTGGGATGCACTGCATGAGATGACGGCGGTGCACAGGGACATTTTACAATGCCTCCGCCAGATGAACAGCAACCAGTCCACACCTCCCTGTGTGCCAACAACATCTGGTGCTGCCCAAACTGCAACTGCCACAGGGAGGGAGGATGACTCTGGCGGAGAGTCCCCTGCACCACAGCAGCCTGTACTTGAGGGCCCCCCAAGAAGAGGGGTCGTCCGAAGAGGGGCAAGTGAGAGGCCGATGGCCAAGCGCAACTCCCAGGAAGCCTGAACCTGTTCTGGATGTTCACCTTTGTGCACAGACTGTTCACCCTGTTGACGGCAACACTACTCCCACACATTGCATGGGGAGTACAAGTTGGACCAATGTGTAAGACAACTGTGGCCCCGATACTGGGGATTCTGTCTACCAGGACTTTCAATTCACCTAGGAACTTCTGATTGCAAGATTTATGTACAGCACTACCCATCCTATGCACTATTCACACAAATGTATCACAATAAACACACTAATACACCATACTTGCCTCTGTTGTGATTCCAACATGGGTGCTGTTATGGGGATGATGAACTGCAAAATTACACTGTGTATGCGAACTGCAACAGCAAGTACAACACAGGCATGTGAGTAAAGGCAACGTGACACATATGAGGGAGACACACCACCAGGGCTACACAACACATACACACCTAGGCCATCTGACTCATTGCCTACACTGATGTTGCCAGGGAAGACGGTGCAATGCACAGACACCACACCCATTCCCAGTTGTAGTCAAGTAGCCCATAGGTGCAGTAAGCAAATGGCAGTCAAATGTGTGACCACAGACAACGCACATCACAAAGTGAAGCACAGGTTTATTACACAGTTGCAACATGTCGTAACCACTACAGATGCAAGGTAATCCCACCTGGCAGCGGGCACACAGTCAACAACTGTAGACGGAAGGAAGTCCATGGGTGTGGCGCACATCACCTGTAGGGACACAACAGCTACCAGCCTGGAAGTGCAATCACGTCGTCGGTGGACACAGTTGACCAAACGAATCTGAAAGTACCCTGTGAAGGACAGAAATGACACACAGTCAAAAGCAATGGAGTACAGGACAGAACAGCAAAACTCATGCACAATACATGTTACAAGATACCCACCCAGAACCAAGTTAGCATGTCAACACTGTTGGGGAGTACAGCCCACCTGTAAGCACACATCGCAACACACATCCAGTCAAGTAGCCCATGGACACACTCCAACAGCACCAGAGCACCACCTACACATATCATGCCAACTCACATCATTGACATGACACCTCAGGATACTCACATTCAGCTAAAGAAGTTGGTGATGAGCTGTGTGCGGACATCACCCTCATCATCATCATCATCATCATCATCGTCACTGGCATCGTGGTCCAGGCCAGGATCCTCCACAGGTGGCGGATGTTGGTCATTGTCATCCTGGATGAGAGGCAACTCCTTTCGCACTGCCAGGTTGTGGAGCATGCAGCAGACGATGATAATCTTGCACACTTTCGCAGGGGCATATGGGAGGGACCCTCCGGTCTTGTCCAGGCAGCGGAAGCGGCTCTTCAGGAGACCAAATGTCCGCTCAATAACTCTCCTGGTCCGACCATGTTCCTCATTGTAGCGCATCTGGGCTGGTGTCACAGGGTTCCTGAGGGGTGTCAGCAACCACGGCATGTTGGGGTATCCCGAGTCACCTACGGACAGACAAGTGCACATTAGCTGACTTGGAAAAGTGGGCGGAATACTACAGATCAGATCACACACAATGGCACAAAGTCAGTACACACCGACAAGCCAGGCACGCTGGTTCTGCATCTGTGCCATCATCCTGGGGATGCGACTACTCCTCATCACAAAGGCATCGTGTGCTGAACCAGGGAAACGGGCACACACGTGTGTGATGGTCATGTCTGCAAGACACACCACCAGTGCATTGACCGAGTGGTAGTGCTTGCGGTTCCTGTAGGCCTGCTCCTGGGCCTCTGGTGGTACCAAAGCCACATGTGTCCCATCAATGGAGCCAATGACATGCGGCATCCTCCCCAGGGCATAAAAGTCACTCTTCACGTCAGTGAGTCGTCGCAGTCTAGGGAAATAGATGTACCGGTTCAGGAATAGCAACATTGCCGCCAAAACATCGCGGAGCACACGGCTCAACATGGTCTGTGACATCCCACCAGCAGTCGCCACAGTATGTTGGAAGGTACCGGTGGCAAAGAAGTGTAGGGCTGCCATCACCTTCACCTTGGGGGTCAGCGCTGTAGGATACGGCCGGCCAGGCTGCAAATGTGGGGCCAACTGCACTGCCAAATCCTCAATCAGCTGCCTGGTGAAGCGGTACCGTCGGATGCTGTCCCGTTCCACCATCGTTGCCAGGTCTGGGAATGGTCGATGGACAGCAGGAGCCCTGCAGTGCAGAGGAGAAGTAAGCAAGATTGTCAGTCAGCCCACATATGCGGCATTGAACACACTCAATATCCCAACATACATCATTATGAGGCACAACTACATGAAGTGTGCAGTTCCGTAAGGACATGTATGGTACATACATGGCCAACATCTGTCAACACGGTCCAACAAGTGGCATCAATTAGTCCCAGGTTGGCCCATTGGATATCATGAGGCTGTGTCACAGTTCCCATCTCCTGCTGCCGTGTCACAATCACCCCCCACAGTGACATGTGAGGACAGATGTGCCCCAGGCACCACAGCTCAATGACAGGTAGATTCCCAGGGACCCTGTATTGCCACATGGACACTGGCATTACATGGAGTATCATGTATACACCACAGCAAAACAACCATGACCCCCACAGGTAGTGGTCCCACTTGCCACGGCAGGACAGACATGGACGTCTGTGACACACACACGCACAACATCAAAGTCCATGCACACACAACGTGGATGTGGAGACTGTCTCCCATTGTGCACATGAAATCAGAGACATTGTAAACACTACATGCACAAAGACTGTGGAGGACCATCACTATTGTGCCACTGGGACACCCTGGCTCAAACATACCGTCCCACATGGGACTCACGGGGTATGTGACATGACATACACATACACCACCGTGAAATGTGACCATGGCACATGCACAGATATGAACAGTTGCACATCACAGTGGTCATGTACACGTAACACCCAGGATCCTGTCCCCATGAACACGTGCACAGCCTGGGGGTGGCTGCCCACAGGTGACACCCACAGGACAACATGTACACCAACATACACACAATAGGAAATGCAGCCTTACATGCCTTATGATAAAGTTTGGACAGGCTGTCGTGATGTAGGTGTGCCCCTCACTCCCTGGGAGCTATCTGTGGCTGGCATATGTCCATCTTAGACAGGCATGCTGACATATGCCAGTCACATGTACAGTGATGCGTTGAACAGCAATGGACCGATCGGTGCCCCCGGCCGGCCCATTGCATTCAATGTGTGCGGGTACGCGTTGTACCCCTGTACGCGTTGTACCGCAATGGACCGATCGGTGCGCACCCATTGACAATGGCCTTGCCTGGCAACGGACGCGTTTCGAATTTCGAACGAGTCGGTTGCTGGAAATTCAGTTGGTCACCCACAACAATGTTGCAAAATCATGTATGTCATGAAGTTGAAGATTTGAAGGATGCTGTGGGCGTGTTTTGGTGCTGCTATTCCATGGATTGGCCAGATTCAGAAGATGCAAACGACTTGGACCTATCACTTTGGACACAAGAGACAGTATCTGCCTCTCCAGCACATATATATTTCTGGCTGTTCCCCTGAGAGCTCACTTGCCTGCACTACATGCTCCAGGACGACATCTGCCACTGCACTGCTGCTGTCTCTGCCCCTCTGGACCCTGCAATGGCACGTACTGTGGGGAGAGCCCCAGCCTTCAGCCTTGAGGAGAACCAGGCCCTGCTGGACAGCCTACTTCCACAGTACAGCAAGCTGTATGGGACACCAGGGGAGCAGGTGAGTGTTCTGTGCACTGCCTTTCTGAATGTGCATATTGTCTGACTAGCAAGGCTGAAAGTCTGCACGCCACTGGCTAGCAGGCTCACTGAGTAGTTGTCACCCCCATAGTGTGTAGTGACATGCACTGGACAGGTATGGTGCAGTGACAGTGCATTTGAACAAGGTTTTACTTCCCATGCAATGATACCATGTAGTGATGTCTGGCAAACTGTCCATGGGCAGCTTTGCACTGCCTGTGTACATCATGTGCCCCTGTGATTGAGACATGTATATACAACTGTGTCATGCACGGATATGTTGCATGTGTAGTAATGGCCTTTTCACTTTGTCATCCTGACAGGTTAATGCCCATCGGAAGCAGGAGATCTGGAAGGACATCGTCCGGGCTGTCCGGACCGTGGGGGTCTACAAGCGCCGGATCTGCAACTGCCAGAAGAGGTGGCAGGACCTTCGGGGCTGGACCCGGAGGATTGCACGGGTCCAGCTGAAGCTGTCGCCTCCTCGCAGGAGGGGCGGAACACGGACCCTGACCCCCACATGCTCCAGATCCTGGCGGTGGTGTTTCCAGACCTGGATGGGCAGCTGAAGGCCAGACAGCAGCAAGGAGGGGTGAGTCAAAGACTGCACTGTGAACTCTGTATTACATGCTTTGTGCCCTCCTCTGGCCTGGTTCAACTGCCACAGTGCAGCAGTCATGTTGTCCAGGAGCCATGTCCCTCTATCGTGCACTGCCCACTGCTCATCTGATACCCAGGTGTGGCCCTTACATTCAGGGAATTGTGTCACTTGGGACTGTGTCCTTGCAGTTTGCTTCACTAAAGGTGGGGGACAGCATCTGTTTCCCTAACTCTGTTGTGGGCATCATGGGTGGGTCCATTGTTCACACTACGCCTGTGTTCGGACATGTAATCTGCGTGTTGCTTTGATATGCGGTCCACTTGCTGAGCTGAGCCACCACATGTGCCTGGGGTATGTGGCACACGCCCATGCAGCGGGTGGGAACAATGTTTGGGCCCCAGGAGTGTGCAGATTACGTGTGTCACACATACATAGCCAGCTATCCACTGTCCAGGGCTCATCCCTCATTCATGTGGGGCAGGACAGTCATGCCTACTCCAGGCCATGCAATGCACTCTGTACTCCCACTCCCGTGTATCAGCTGACACATTGTGCGCAGTGATTTGACCCCTCAGGTGTCTGCCTCTGTGTCAGTGTGCTGTGGATTAGTTGCCAGGACTGCTGGGGTGTTTCTTGGTAGGGGCTCAGCATGCCCCTGGAGATGTGACCATAGGAGACGATACTTGTGTGTCACATAGGTGTTTGATCAGCTGCCCGTGCAGACTGGGGTATGCGAATGTGAAGTTCAGGCAGCTGTTCCCCATTCACAGCAGATTGTGAGGGGCTCAGGTTCAGAGGGTAGTGTCACAGGTCTCCCATATGTCCAATAGGTATGACCTGGACAGATGAGGGTTAAGATGATGTGTTGTGTGGGGGATGTACATGTGCACTTGTGCATCTCCAGGACTTGCATTCCCCATGACCTACTATTGTGACACAGTGCAGAGTGTTGTTGTCTGGCTGCCAAGTCATACATCACTGAGACAGTGATGTATGACTTAGCAGTCATGCCTCCGCCATGGCATGTGTCTACTTATTGGTGATCCTGCAGGGGAGTGACATGTGCTACATGCACACCATTGTGGCGATGGCTATCAGGACATGGGTGCATCATGGTGTCTGTCGCTGGTATGCATCACATGCATTTCCTATTTGACTCTGGGCATCCCTTTCATCCGGAAACCTGTACTGACTCAGTGGCAAGAGCTGTGATGTGTGCATGTCCACATGCCACACTGTGTCCTCTGCACTGTCCAACTACTGTGTACTTGGTGCATGTGTCCACACTGGGGTGTTGCAATCCAACAGACACCAGACAGATGGGTGCAAGGCCATGTGGGATGTGAGTGCCATGGTTGGCATCAGACTGACAATTGGCTTCTCCTGTTCAGTTAGGGCACTTTTAGCAATGTACAAATAATGATGCCAGGGCTTGCTCTGTAATGTGCTGTGCTCACAGTGGTGTGTGCGTTTGGTGCAGGTGACTGATGTCTGTCTGTTTCCCCATTGTTTGCAGATACATCCACGGCCACGGAAGGGGACAGCTCCACGGACCAGGAGGAGCCGGAGAGCCAGACTGGGTCAGCAGCCGAGGAGTGGTCGGAGGGACCCAGTGGCACGGAGGGCGAGGGGAGCCACACCGAGGAGTCCTCAGCACCATCCACCTCAGCTGAGGACCAGAGCAACTCGGAGGATGACTCCCTTATGGAGGCGGGTGTCAGCAGCCACCACACCCCAGCTAGTGTTGCTGTCCCCGCCACCACCAGCACCACCACCGCCCTCCCATCGGCTCCCATTCCCCAGGTCCGTGGAGGCTCCTATGTTCGGGAGCGTGTCTCCTTTGGGCCAGGCACCGCACCCCCTGCCCCTGTGTCCCCTGCTGCCCTGAGTGAGGAGTCTGTGTACCTCCTTCGCCAGCTCCATGTAGGGCAGACAGCCATGCTGAGTGTCCTCCATGCGCACACCGCTCTGTTGACTCAGCTGGTGTCGTTCATGGAGGGCATCTCATCGGGCATGTCTGACCTACAGAGGGGCAATAGGTCCATGGACTCCTCCCTGATGGCAGCAGTGTCCCTCCTCAGACAGTCCCTCACCCCTCCTGCCTCTGCTCCATCCACACTCCCCAGAACCTTACCCGTCCCAAGCACACACACACCGGCACAGGCACACACCAGCACACACACATCCAGCACACAGACACACACGCCACAAACAAAACGCACACGCACGCACAGTCAGGGGACTGAAACCAGACTCACAGGGGATGGGGCCCTGGTACACACACACGCATCCACGAGCACTGCGCAGTCCTCAGTTGCCTCTCCCTCCAAAACACCCTCCCTTGCCTCACCTGCAACCCCAAAGACCCAGCGCCTCTTCCTCAGTGACCTCGGCCTCTTCCCCTCCGATCCAGCTGCTCCAGCATCCAGGGGGAAGAGGAAGCCCCCACACAGAGCAGAGTGCCCCTCGCCCCGGACACCCTCCCCCAGGCGCAGACAGACTGAGGCCCCCACCCGCAAGTCCCCCGGAGTCGTAAGAGCATGACCCCGCCGCCGCCCTGCAGCTCAGGCACCAGGTCTCCTTCCTCCATCCCTCAGGCCCCCACTCCACAGGTGCCCCCACCACACCCTGCCCCAGGTTCCCCCACTAACAGATATACCATCCCCAAGAGGATCCGGCCTTCTCCCCTGCCACTTGCTCTCCCGGCACCACACCCCCGCTGCGCTTGTCTGTGCCACTGATGTGGTGAGGGTGTCCTCCCCCTCTGTCCAGCCCACCTTGCCTGTTCCCCATTCTCCTCCCCTGGTGGTAGGCACTGCAGTGGAGTCCACTACCACCCTGTCTGACTTGAGCACTGCAGTGGCGGACCTGTCCACTCCATCTGCAGGGTCCACTGCAGTCGTGCCTGCACCCACAACATCTGAGTCATGCCCCCAGTTGTGCCGGCACACACCATGTCAGACACCTCCACTGCAGTTGTCAGTGGCTCTCCAGCACCCACCACCCCTTCCCTGCTTCCTCCTGGTGAGCACTGATCCTGTCCCTGCGGTGCCTGGCCTACCCCCGGTTGCCCCTCCTAGTGGATTGTCCCTGGTTTTGTGCAGGCATGCGTAGGGTGACATCTGCCACTGTCACCCTGTTTGGACTTTTACAATGGACTGGCCATTGGCCTTTGTGTTTTTCTGGACTTTGTTTTCATTCCACACATATGCTGAATAAAGCAACTTTCTGTTCTCTAGTGCTTATGCTTCTGATGTACATGTTGTTGATGATGCTAACCATGCCCTTGCTGCAGTGATGGTGATATTTGGTCTCATGATAATGAAGTGTTACTGTGCAGGAACCCATGTGGTCCAGGGGGAATGTGTCCTATCCTGTGGTGTATCCATGTCATCCATAGCAGCATCTGAGGGTGTCATGTGTTCAGTATTTGGCAATGGGATTTCCTACTTAGATTAGCTATTTCACATCTGTGGCTTCCACCCCTGCACATCTGTTGTGCCTGCCATTGTTCAATTCGTCTACTTCCCTGACCGTGTGGCCATCTCCACTGGACATGCAGGTTTGGGCATCAATGGGGAAGGACTCATCTGTGTTGTCAGTGCAACATTGCTATACAAGTGTGTTGGATCTGGGCTGATTCCGTTGGCACTTCCATGACCAGGCTGATGTGACGGGAGCCCTCATTTGGTGCTAATTGTTGATTGTGTGACCAAGTGCTCAGCTGACATGATGGGGCCCTACTGAGGCAACATATGGCACAGCTTTCCTCACACAGGAGTGGAGTCCCCTCATGGCAGTGTGTACTCCTGTGACATTGCCTGCGCCCAAGGTGTGTGTTGTATGTGCATGTCTGTGTGTTCACCTCCGTTTAGCTGTGCATGCTGTGATCCCTAATGTTGTACCTGTTTGTGATGCTAGCTGAGTTGACCTATGTTCCCCAAAGTCTTCTCCCTGGGTTCTCTGTGATGTGGGTGCATGGCACATTACTGGTCATCAGGGTGTCACCCATAGGTGTGTTTGCTGTCAGGGCTGAGTTTGTGTGCAGACGCAGATGGGTCACAGTCAGGTTTCCCCTTGGCACTTGTTGTTTGCCCCTGTCATGTGATTTCCAGTTTGTGTTATCTTTCAGTGATTGTGACACGTTGTGTGTGTGACTGCTGGCACTCCTCAGGGTCCGGGCTGCAATGTTGGTTGTTGTCTATGTGTGTTCTTTGTGGGTGACCTTGGCTTCTTCATTGGTGTGTGACTGTGGCTGGGATCCCATTGGTTGGTGTGGTATTGCCGTCATGTCCATGTACAGCGTAGTGTGCAGTGTGTCAGACATTCAGGAGTCTTGTTGAGTGGCCATGTGTGATGTGTTTCTGCACCTTGGTTCCCACCCACCACCCTGGAGTAGTCATGGGTGCATGTGCAATGTCACCAGTGCATGTGTACTTCACTGCTGCACATTGTTGGAGGTTGAGGGGTGTGGTGTTGAGTGTGTGCAGATGAGAGTTGTTGCCCGGCTAGGCCCCTGCCTCCATGTTGGCCTTGGCTTACTGGCCATGCTGATTGATTTGTGCTTGTGTAGGTGTGATGGTAGTTAGTTGCTCAGGACACATGACTGTGGTTCACAGTGTGAACCACATTTAGCTTTGTCATCACAGTGGGATTGTAATGCAGCCCAGGGTCACCACATTGTGGGGGCCCTGGGGGTGGTGCTGTGGTGTGTCTGTGTCTTGCTGTGTCAGTTGCTGTCCCTACGTGCCTGTGTGACATGTGTGATTTGTGCTCCCTCTCATCTGACAATGCCTGCTTGCCCACATAGGGGATTTGGATCCATGAGTTACCTTTGTGTGGCACTGTATGCACATCTGTATGATTGGTATTCAGGTCTCCTCATGTGTTGTGTGGTTGCCTGGGGACACTGGCACCCCCCTCACCTGTTGTGTATGATGTGCAGTGTGGGTCTGCCTGTTTGTGTTTGTGCATCTGCACCACTGCATTGGCATATCTTGGGTGTGCCATTGGCTGTATGTAGTTTGGTGGGTTTCCCTGCTGTCCCTGGGACTCCTAGGTCATCGGTCAGCACAATGATCATGGTTTGTGTGTCCCATTGCTGCCATGGTATGGTATCTGTTCACCTCACATCTGCAGTCTCCACAGGATATCTGCATTTGTGTGCCCATTGGTGCAAATATGTGGGTCTGCATTCTGATGGTCACTTCTGTCATTGTGTCATTGATGAATGTTGACGGTGTCAGCCCCCATGGGTGTTGTTTGTCTGCACATGGCCAAAGGTATGTCTTATTTGCACTGCAGTATTTGGCTCACCCAATTTATGTTGCAATGGGACACATACACTACTTTGCCACTGATGTGTTTTTTGTTCTGTGACCAGGAATCATCCATGCAGTTTGGCAGTTGCACCTCTTTCTTTGTCAACACTTACCTTTTGGTCACTGTGATGATGGGGGTTTAGACCCCATTGCCACAATGTTCAATATGTGCTTCAGCTATGGACCCCACACTTACATTTTGCTCACTGTGATGATGGGGGTTTAGACCCCATTGCCACAATGTTCAAAATGTGCTTCAGCTATGGACCCCACACTTACCTTTTGGTCACTGTGATGATGGGGGTTTAGACCCCATTGCCACAATGTTCAAAATGTGCTTCAGCTATGGACCCCACACTTACATTTTGGTCACTGTGATGATGGGGGTTTAGACCCCATTGCCACAATGTTCAAAATGTGCATCAGCTATGGACCCCACACTTACATTTTGGTCACTGTGATGATGGGGGTTTGGACCCCATTGCCACAATGTTCAAAATGTGCTTCAGCTATGGACCCCACACTTACATTTTGGTCACTGTGATGATGGGGATTTGGACCCCATTGCCACAATGGTCATGGCCTGCTTGCATTGTGGGTGCCACACACATATATGTGTGGCACATGTGCTAGGGGGTCACATTGTATGTTCAAAGTCATGTTCGGTGTTGTAGGCATTTGACACAGTCTACACACGCTTGTCATGGTGTTGGGGGATGTCTTTTCTTGTATTCCCTAGGTTGTGGTGTGCTGGTTGTGTCATGCATTGTCCATCCTATGAGTGGGGGTGGTAGTAGTGGTAGGCATCCAGCCCCCCTGGCTCAGGGTGGTAGTAGTGGTAGGCATCCAGCCCCCCTGGCTAAGGGTGGTGGTAGGCATCCAGCCCCCTGGCTCAGGGTGGTAGTAGTGGTGGGCATCCAGCCCCCCTGGGTGAGGGTGGTAGTAGTGGTAGGCATCCAGCCCCCTGGCTCAGGGTGGTAGTAGTGGTAGGCATCCAGCCCCCTGGCTAAGGGTGGTGGTAGGCATCCAGCCCCCCTGGGTGAGGGTGGTAGTAGTGGTAGGCATCCAGCCCCCCTGGCTAAGGGTGGTGGTAGGCATCCAGCCCCCCTGGGTGAGGGTGGTAGTAGTGGTACGCATCCAGCCCCCTGGCTAAGGGTGGTAGTAGTGGTAGGCATCCAGCCCCCTGGGTGAGGGTGGTAGTAGTGGTAGGCATCCAGCCCCCTGGGTGAGGGTGGTAGTAGTGGTAGGCATCTGGCACCCCCTGGCTAAGGGTGGTAGTAGTGGTAGGCATCCAGCCCCCTGGGTGAGGGTGGTAGTAGTGGTAGGCATCCAGCCCCCCCTGGCTCAGGGTGGTAGTAGTGGTAGGCATCCAGCCCCCCCGGCTAAGGGTGGTGGTAGGCATCCAGCCCCCCATGGGTGAGGGTGGTAGTAGTGGTAGGCATCCAGCCCCCCCTGGCTAAGGGTGGTGGTAGGCATCCAGCCCCCCCTGGGTGAGGGTGGTAGTAGTGGTAGGCATCTGGCACCCCCATGGCTAAGGGTGGTAGTGGTGGTGGGCATCTGGCACCACCCTGGCTAAGAGTGGTAGTAGTGGTAGGCATCCAGCCCCCTGGGTGAGGGTGGTAGTAGTGGTAGGCATCCAGCCCCCTGGGTGAGGGTGGTAGTAGTGGTAGGCATCCAGCCCCCCTGGCTAAGGGTGGTGGTAGGCATCCAGCCCCCTGGGTGAGGGTGGTAGTAGTGGTAGGCATCCAGCCCCCCCTGGCTAAGGGTGGTGGTAGGCATCCAGCCCCCCCTGGGTGAGGGTGGTAGTAATGGTAGGCATCTGGCACCCCCATGGCTAAGGGTGGTGGTGGGCATCTGGCACCACCCTGGCTAAGGGTGGTAGTAGTGGTAGGCATCCAGCCCACCCTGGGTGAGGGTGGTAGTAGTGGTAGGCATCCAGCCCCCCCTGGCTCAGGGTGGTAGTAGTGGTAGGCATCCAGCCCCCCCTGGCTAAGGGTGGTGGTAGGCACCCAGCCCCCTGGGTGAGGGTGGTAGTAGTGGTAGGCATCTGGCACCCCCATGGCTAAGGGTGGTAGTGGTGGTGGGCATCTGGCACCACCCTGGCTAAGGGTGGTAGTAGTGGTAGGCATCCAGCCCCCTGGGTGAGGGTGGTAGTAGTGGTAGGCATCCAGCCCCCCTGGGTGAGGGTGGTAGTAGTGGTAGGCATCCAGCCCCCTGGCTAAGGGTGGTAGTAGTGGTAGGCATCCAGCCCCCTGGCTAAGGGTGGTGGTAGGCATCCAGCCCCCCTGGGTGTGGGTGGTAGTAGTGGTAGGCATCCAGCCCCCCTGGCTAAGGGTGGTAGTAGTGGTAGGCATCCAGCCCCCCCTGGCTAAGGGTGGTAGTAGTGGTGGTAGGCATCCAGCCCCCCCGGGGTGAGGGTGGTAGTAGTGGTAGGCATCCAGCCCCCCCTGGCTAAGGGTGGTGGTAGGCATCCAGCCCCCCCTGGGTGAGGGTGGTAGTAGTGGTAGGCATCTGGCACCCCCATGGCTAAGGGTGGTAGTGGTGGTGGGCATCTGGCACCACCCTCGCTAAGGGTGGTAGTAGTGGTAGGCATCCAGCCCCCCCTGGGTGAGGGTGGTAGTAGTGGTAGGCATCCAGCCCCCCCTGGCTCAGGGTGGTAGTAGTGGTAGGCATCCAGCCCCCCCTGGCTAAGGGTGGTGGTAGGCATCCAGCCCCCCTGGGTGAGGGTGGTAGTAGTGGTGGGCATCCAGCCCCCTGGGTGTGGGTGGTAGTAGTGGTAGGCATCCAGCCCCCCTGGCTAAGGGTGGTAGTAGTGGTAGGCATCCAGCCCCCTGGCTAAGGGTGGTAGTGGTGGTAGTCATCCAGCTCCCCTGGGTGAGGGTGGTAGTAGTGGTAGGCATCCAGCCCCCTGGCTAAGGGTGGTAGTAGTGGTAGGCATCCAGCCCCCTGGGTGAGGGTGGTAGTAGTGGTAGGCATCCAGCCCCCCTGGGTGAGGGTGGTAGTAGTGGTAGGCATCCAGCCCCCTGGCTAAGGGTGGTGGTAGGCATCCAGCCCCCCCTGGGTGAGGGTGGTAGTAGTGGTAGGCATCTGGCACCCCCATGGCTAAGGGTGGTAGTGGTGGTGAGCATCTGGCACCACCCTGGCTAAGGGTGGTAGTAGTGGTAGGCATCCTGCCCCCCTGGGTAGGGGTGGTGGTGCGCATTCAGGCCCCTGTGTGCATATGTGGCATTGGTGATGGGCATCCCGCCCCTATGGTGCTGCTGTTGCTGGTGTAAGTATATTCTGCATCCCTCTGTGTGTGTGTGATGTGTCGTGTACGTGTTGTATGTGTTTTGTGGTTGGTGTCTGACTTACCTTCTGCGCCGTACGCGTCCGTGCCTGTTCCGGTAGTAAATGTAGAATATTGGTATGATCGGGACGAAGGGATTCATGGTTGGTTCGTGTCGTTCGTCCTTCTCGTTGCTTCGCGTCGTCCTCGTCGCTTCGCGTCGTCCTCGTCGCTTTGCCTCGTCCTCGTCGCTGGCGTGTTCGTCTCGTAGCCGTGGATTGTGTTGTGGCGCGAATCGGAGCTTATGTGCGTCTCTCCCGGATGCTTTGACGTGCCGTGCGTAGCGACGGGTTCGGCGCGTACGGGAAGCGCATCGTACTTGTTCGGCCGGACGGAGCTGCATTTTCCCTTCCGTGCGACTCGATTCAGTGTTTCCGGATTCGCCTCGGTCGGGGAACAGGACCTGGTTTGGGTGAGTACGGCTCGGCCGGATTCTGTGCTGTTGTGCGCATCGTACTTACTCGTTCGGTGTGCTGTACGGATCGGTCGGGAAACAGGCTTTCGCATGGCTTTTTTCCCGACCGAATGGTATTGGGTGCGCCTCCGACCGGGATCGGAATCGGCCCCTGAGTGGGAGATTTACTAAGATTTTATGCTGTGTTTGGGGCACAAAAGTGACATAAATCAGAGCAAAATCTTTTTTTTACGATTTACTTTCCATCGCTAAACTTGTTTAGCGCTGGCAATAACATGAAAGTAACACAAAGCAGCGCATAGCGCTGCTTTGCATTACTTAGCACAAAGGGGGCATATCATGGTCTGAGCATGGGCATTACCATGCAACCACCCAAGGTTTCTGACGCTAAACCAAATTTACTAAATAAAGTAGACCAGGTTTAGCATCAGAAAATGGCACCCTTTTGAAGTAGGCGTAAATAGGGAGAAATGCTTTAATTTCTCCTTTTTTTTCTGACTTTGTACATGTGCTGCACTGTACAGCACACATACAAAGAGGGAACATGGTTTAAGTCAGTCTATGCATAGTATTTTATACTGGAACAATACTCTTCCAGTACAAAACCTATGCTAGACTCACAGACACCCTTGTACCATAGAGCAAAGGTGTCTCCGTGGCGCATGCCTGCTGATTTCAGCGCTAGGGAAAGCGGAGGAGAGTGCCGTATTTCCGTATATTTGGCACTCTCCTCCTCTCTCCTTTTCACACAGCACATCATTAGCAGCTGCTGCACTGCGCTGTGTGAAAACGTGATAAATCTGCCCCATAGGCCCTTAATTACAAGGCCATTGTGCAGCGGGTGGGTACAATATGATGCAACTCTCCTGAGGTGCATTGTTTCTGCAAAAATGTACAAGGCCATGTAAAGCCACCCTGCATGGCTTCACATGGCCTTGTAAATATGGCCCCCTTACACGCATAACTCTGCTTGGAAGTGGCATACCATGGGTGTTGCAGAAGGTGTTCACATGCAACATCCATGGAACCTGATGCATTTTTAGATGTGAACCTGGGAATGTGTCAGATTCCTACGCATTCCCAGGGTATGCATAAGGTAAGCATAACGAGGGGAAATACCTAAATGTGTACTAGGTTTTTATGTAACCATGTGTGCTGTTAACTGCAGCACACATGGAAAGAGAAAAACACCTCTTGTGCCTGTGTTTGTGCAGGAAAGTGTCCCATCCTACCCAAAATATATTCACAACCACAACGCAAACACTCTTGCACCATGGAGCATGGGTGCCTGCGTTGGCGCATGGATGCCCATGGTGCTCGAACGTAGGGGAAAAGGACAGGAATGACTGCCTATGTCTGCATGGCCACATGATGTATGCCTCTATATATGCATGCCACTGTTGTGTCAGCTATTATGTAGAGACTTGTGGCACATGTCCCATCACCAGCCTCAAACACATTGATAGTAAGTATATATCAAGGCGGTCATCCACACTTTGGCCCACAATAGCCTAATTGTTAGCCAAAGTATGTGACACAATTGTTGCATGGTCTAGGTTGCGTATTCCCTGACACAGTACAAATGTTTTTCTTTGCCAGGACACAGGTTTGGTTGTGGTGTGACACATATCCCACAACCAACTTCCAAAACTCTTGGGCAGCAGGGAGCTGGATGTTGCCAGCTTGGGGAGTTTGCAATAGTTTTGTAGGTCTTGGTGACACATAAGTACAATGTGTGAAGTAGCACATTATAAAGAAGCTCCCTCGTGACCTATCTTGTTGTGTCCAATTTAACTATACTTTAACATGGGCTAACAAAATGTGCTTAAGTAACAACAAAATCTCAAAAACATGAATGCATTTGAATTTTTATTTAATTCATTTCAATATCAAAACTTTCTTTACTTTTTTATAATGTTATTTTTTTGAAAATATGAAGAAATGATTTCAAACATTTACATACAAATAAGCCTAACAATTTCATAAAATATTAGATACAAAGCATATTTGAATTGATACCCCTGAATGCAAGTTCATAAAAAAGAAAAAAGAAGGAGAAACCTTTCTTTCATACTGTACTATACACATACAACCCCATACATATTCATACATACTATATTTTAAAATATATCTGGAAGGTATGAGACAACTGATGACTAGGTCTCTATGACCAATAACGTGAACTGCGAACAGTAAGGTCTAAACAGCATTGGTCGACGCGTGTTTCGGTGGCTGAAGAAATGATGGCACCACCTTCATCAGGACCTTTAGCCAGACAACAAGAAAACACACACCGGGGCACTCAGGGAAAACCTACAAGGTATAAGCAAAATATGTTTATCGCCCAGCAATACAAACTAAGTTAATCAATTGGACCTTAAAAACAACTTACAGTACAAGATCTGTTAGTGCAAGAACATTAAAGTGATGTCCCAATCTACTAAGACACCAAGAATTGTGCAGGAGTTGATACAACACTACATGACTTATTATTGTATCTCTCCATACTCACTAACGAAAAGACAAATAGGTAATAAAGTTTGTAGGAATAGCCATCCACCTGTAGACAAGAGTGTAGATCATGAAGAAAGGGAAAACTAGAAGTGCTGCTCACTGAAAAGTAGAAAAGACCAAAATCAGGAAAGTGAGAAGATCCATATTTCAAGAATATAGCATAGAAATCCACCACGTGTTTTCTTCATTTATAAAGATAATTTACCGAATAACTAAGGGCCTGAGCTCTAGAGTATCACTTAATATTTTTTGTACAATAAAGAGAAATGTGTAGATCAACCATAAAGGGCCAATAGTGATTATCGCCAATATTTTCTTTTGTCAATACTGGATATGTTCGTTCTACAGAAATGTGGGATACAGACAATTATAAGAAATGCCCTTATTCATAAACCTACATTTATCTCATGTGAAAGGAACCAAGATCACATCTTACCCTAATATATTTTTTCAACTGTTTCTTAAGAGGGGGTTTTTCATGTTGATATTTGTGTCCACAATTTAGGAATATCCTAATAAATAAAAACGGTCAATTAATTACTCCTCCCAAGAGTAAGTGTGCATATAGCGATTTGTGTACAAAAAGCACACATCAATACCTACCTACTGAATCGTTTTCCAAAGATTGATTTAAGTAAGTGGTTATATCCAAGTCACGTATCAGTTGGGTATTATCGTATTCGTTCCGTTCTTTTAGTACCCAAACTTTTGGGTCAAAGTTGGAAGTTCTGTAATAAACAAAGTGAAAGATAGAATTCAAATATACTATTGGTGGACAGAGTATCTACTCTGGATACAAGTTAGGCATATTATTTATGTAGGGATATTTTTACCGACAATGTCTCCATACCGGAAAAAAGATATTAAAATTGTCATCGGAATATATAGCTGCCTAGTATATCGATGTGAAGAGTACTATATCCAATGTATGTAAAAGATGTAACTAGGCGATTATGGTTGTCTACTCTCAAGACAATGTACGTAAAACACGCTTTAATCAAGCCCCCCCAAAAAAGAAGACCCTGCCGGTTCTAGATGGTTATGCCTACATTGGAAACAGATTCAAAGAAAGGATGTAAATATCGGGAACAATACACTCCAATATTCTACAAGAGAAGAGGGACGACCTGTCCCTGACACCAAGGATGTTGACGCTAATGTTCCTAAATGCGGGCTTTTGAAAGTTAGGTCCAAGCTTACCTGCATGTGTAACCGTAAAATCGTACGTGGCTCGACAGCGAGGATTGTTAACGGTGACCTACATGTGAACGCCAATACACACCACCCAAGCCTTTATTAGTGTCCTACCTCTTATTCGCGCGCAAATAGACTCGGTCATGTGATACATAATAGAAACTAAAAACAGACTCAGGAAACGAGTCTGGGCGCCATCTTTGAATGGTGAAATCGGCAAGTCTCCCCAAACGCTCGTATTAGGCGAAAATTAAGATAACTTCAACCATTACCTATTTTTAGGAAATGTTACCACTAATGCCACAATTGACATAGGTAGTGAGGGAGCAGATAGTAAGGGAAAAACAGATAATGGACAGACTTTGTCCACGTTCTGAAAATGTTTATAAGGCATTGTCGGATTTTTTTATAATATAACCCATCAACCTACTATGTAAATTCTAATGCATTGTATATATAAAATACAACACCCCCTACCTATATCCATTGGATCAAAAAATGTGATATAACATATGATCTAACGTCTATGAAGACGAAAATCATGAAAGAGTATCTCTTTCCATCAGCTACTGGATTTGGGGTCTACCATAGATAATGATAAACCGACATTAATATGATGCCACCATGCAGTTCTAGAGCCTTAAGAAATAATACGCCTATGGTATGTAGGATACTGCGCTCCTACCAAGGAGCGATAGGTGTATATAGTACCACACTTGGGGCAATGAGGGAACTACCTTCGCCAACTGCTATGTACATTCCAGACAATATCTTCATTAAGCCCCTGCTTGACGCTGTTCAAAGTAAAAATCCAAAAGGTTTCCCTTCTTTTACGGGTAGTCTCAGCTGGGGTGCCTGCTTGACATTTAACTTTCTCCAAAATAACCCACCTGAGATCCCTTTCTGAATGCTGTTTATCTAGAGAGTGCTGGACTAGGGGAGCAATTTTTTTTCTGGTACGAATGGCAGATTTGTGTTCACTATATCTTATGCGAAATTCGCGCGCTGTTTCGCCTATATAGGCTAGATCACAAGGACATAAAATCATATAAATGATGTTATGACTTCTACAGTTAGTGAGATTTCTTAACTTGATTGTATGTCCTTTATAAGTGAGGGAATCCGTGGTGATAGCCGTGTCACAGGCGTGACATGATCCACACTTGTGATTGCCTAGAACCACAGGTAGACCTGTAATGGTGGTTTGACGATGGACACTGACTGGTGAAGGTCTAGTGTGTACCAAAATGTCACGCAGATTACGATTTCTCCGGTAAGTTACCAAAGGTGGTGGAAGCTGAGTATTATTTTCATTGGTGTTTAGAATCTTCCAATTTTTATGTATAACATTTTTGATCTTGTAATTTAATTGGGAATGGTTAATAATGCATGTGACTTGGTCTCGGATAGGACGTTGTGTGCCTTGAAGAAGAGCATCTCGATTATAGTACTTTGCCCTCTTAAATGCATGTCTCACAAGTCTGTGTGGGTAACCTCTGGCTATCAACCGTTGTTTAAGGGCATCTCCATGGATATGGTAATCATCCATATTGGTGCAGTTACGGCGCACCCTCAGGAATTCCCCAAACGGGATTGAATCTTTTTGGCAGGTAGGGTGAAAGCTCTGGTATTGCAGAATGGTGTTTTTAGCTGTAGGTTTCCTAAATAGCCTTACTTGTAGTGTGTTGTTAGATCCAAAAATCTCAATGTCCAAAAATTCGACCTTATTTGAGCTAAAAGTGGCCGTGAACTTAAGATTCTTATCACTTGCATTAAGCCAAAGAATATACTCCTGTAAGGTGTCCATCTCCCCCTTCCAAATAAAGAAAATGTCATCAATAAATCGTTTCCATGTGCATACATTTTCAAAGAAAGGGGCTGCTTCATTGAAAACATTTTTAAGCTCCCATTCGCCCATGTATGCATTTGCTACACTAGGAGCACAAGAAGCCCCCATACTGGTGCCCTTCACTTGTTTATAGGTGAGGCCATTGAATTCAAAAAAGTTGCTCATCAAAACTATCTCTAAGCATTCAAGAATAAAACTGTCAGGTCTATTACCAGGGGACCTTTGAAGGAGTGACGCTACTGCCTGTAACGCCTGACATTGGGGAATGTTGGTGTATAGCGCCTCAATGTCAAGCGTCACAAGTATCTCAGTGTGAGAGTCAAATGTCATACCTTCGATTTTATTGATAATGTCACCTGTATCACATATGTAGGAAGCATAATTTTGAATTAGAGGGCATAGATAGGAGTCAACATATTTCGAAAGGGGCTCTGTGCTTGAGCCAATGGTGGAAATGATGGGACGCAGTGGAGGATTGAATACATTCTTGTGAGTTTTTGGGACCCCATACAAAGCTGGAATTTTGGGGCAAGATTTGTTTAAAAAAGTGTATTCCTCATCACAAATAAGTCCACAGTCTAATGCTCTATGTGTGACTTCTTGGATAGTGTTATTCAATTTGGTGAGCTCTCTCGGGTGAGATTGTCTATAGTGTTCCGGGATTGCTAGCATATCTGAGATCTTATTATCATAATCAGATTTAATCATCACAACTATCCCCCCACCTTTATCACAGGGTTTAATAACAAGATCGTGATTGTGTTTGATCTTATTTAAAGCCTCATTGTCCGACCGAGACAAATTGCCCCGTGTGGAAGACGGATACTTAACGATACGTGTTATTTCTTTGATTACATTTTGTTCAAAGATATTAACTTCAGAACCTACCATGTCCAACGTAGGTGTGAAGTGTGAGGGAGGTTTGCAATTCGATAAGTTATCCTCATTGAGATCCATAGGTCTATCTAGAAATTTTTTCCTGAAGAAGGCAAATAGATCTTCATGTAACTTAAGAGTCAAGACGAGAACTGGGAACAAACGATAGGCCATGACTTAGAATAGCATGTTCTTCCGTGGAAAGTTTAACTGAGGACAAATTGAAGATGGGCAAGATGTCCATCTTCACAGAGTCACCTTTACCAGTTGTTCCCTCTAGCGCCAATATTGTTGGTTGCGTGTCTTCATGTATGGTTGTGGATGTTGTGGGGCCATCTGGTGTTGTTCCCTCCTGTCTGGTACCCATCTGTTGTTTCTCCCCCTGTGTTGGCCTCTCGATAAAAAAGAAGACTGACCCGAGAAAGATTGACCAGAAAAGGGTTGTTGAACCATTTGTCTTCCCCTGTAAGATCTAGAGTTGTGTTGAACTCCTCCCATATCTTGTGGGTTTTCATTATCAGAATCTGATGAACCAGTATCAGAGAAGTTAATGACCCTTCTCCTGAAATCATTTGTATTACCTTGTCTGTTTGGCCCTTGGTTCCAATCTTGATAGTAAGACGGATGCAAGTAGGGGTATGCCTTCTCTTGGGTATACCACCTAACATCCTTCTTCAGTTTTTCTGTTTTTTTGTTTATTAGGTAAGTCTCAAAATCTTTCATGTCCAAGTTGGTTTTCTCTAATCTTGCTTTTGCTTCTTCAACAGCTGTTGAGGCATTCAATTTGTCCTCAAGTGCTGCTATTTCTTGACTCAGAACAGTCATAATCTCTCTCGGTGTTTCTATTATTAAAATCATCCAGTCCCTGGAGCAGCGGTTTGCAATAAGAGACCACCGCTCCAGGAACTTTCGGATTTCAATAAACAATGCTGGGGCATTGCGTACCCTCAAACCTGAGGGTATTACGCCTGCTCGCAAATATTCGAGCATGAAATGCGCATGAGATTCCATGCGCTTTAGTTTTTTTCTAAGATTTAATAAGTTGTTCCATTCCCCATTATCTCCATGTTGTATCATGGATGGATTATTACCTGATATCACCTGTCCTATCAATGTAGAGAAGTCTTCGTCCGAGAACCCGAAAGTCTTGAGACCCTCCATTTAGTACACTGTCCAACCAAGTGCTGGATAATTACTGATTAAGTGAAATGGTAAGAAAGATATCTAGCCTATATGAGGCAATGTGATCTACAACTAGAGACTCACGTCCAACCAAATACAACAAAAATATAGAAAATGTGGTTGAATAAAGCCAAAAACTGAGTCAATAAAAGAGAAAAAAGAAGAAAAAAAGAGGGAAATATTGTCAAAAAGGTCCAATCAATGTCTAAGACAATGTGAAATATCACAAGCTCACAATCCCACAGTTAAACAACCGTGAATGCTAACACTGTATTTGGGGACCCCTCTAAATGGGATAATTTAAGGTCAGGGAGAAGAGGGGAAAACAATAACACATTATAAAGAAGCTCCCTCGTGACCTATCTTGTTGTGTCCAATTTAACTATACTTTAACATGGGCTAACAAAATGTGCTTAAGTAACAACAAAATCTCAAAAACATGAATGCATTTGAATTTTTATTTATTTAATTCATTTCAATATCAAAACTTTCTTTACTTTTTTATAATAAGTTATTTTTTTTGAAAATATGAAGAAATTATTTCAAACATTTACATACAAATAAGCCTAACAATTTCATAAAATATTAGATACAAAGCATATTTGAATTGATACCCCTGAATGCAAGTTCATAAAAAAGAAAAAAGAAGGAGAAAACTTTCTTTCATACTGTACTATACACATACAACCCCATACATACTCATACATACTATATTTTAAAATATATCTGGAAGGTATGAGACAACTGATGACTAGGTCTCTGACCAATAACGTGAACTGCGAACAGTAAGGTCTAAACAGCATTGGTCGACGCGCGTTTCGGTGGCTGAAGAAATGATGGCACCACCTTCATCAGGACCTTTAGCCAGACAACAAGAAAACACACACCGGGGCACTCAGGGAAAACCTACAAGGTATAAGCACAATGTGTTTATCGCCCAGCAATACAAACTAAGTTAATCAATTGGACCTTAAAAACAACTTACAGTACAAGATCTGTTAGTGCAAGAACATTAAAGTGATGTCCCAATCTACTAAGACACCAAGAATTGTGCAGGAGTTGATACAACACTACATGACTTATTATTGTATCTCTCCATACTCACTAACGAAAAGACAAATAGGTAATAAAGTTTGTAGGAATAGCTATCCACCTGTAGACAAGAGTGTAGATCATGAAGAAAGGGAAAACTATAAGTGCTGCTCACTGAAAAGCAGAAAAGACCAAAATCAGGAAAGTGAGAAGATTCATATTTCAAGAATATAGCATAGAAATCCACCACGTGTTTTCTTCACTTATAAAGATAATTTACCACATAACTAAGGGCCTGAGCTCTAGAGTATCACTTACTATTTTTTGTACAATAAAGAGAAGTGTGTAGATCAACCATAAAGGGCCAATAGTGATTATCGCCAATATTTTCTTTTGTCAATACTGGATATGTTCGTTCTACAGAAATGTGGGATACAGACAATTATAAGAAATGCCCTTATTCATAAACCCACATTTATCTCATGTGAAAGGAACCAAGATCACAACTTACCCTAATATATTTTTTCAACTGTTTCTTAAGAGGGGGTTTTTCATGTTAATATTTGTGTCCACAATTTAGGAATATTGTAATGATGATAGACGGCGGAGAGTGAGTAAATCTTGAAGTTTATTTCAGAGGAGGCACAGTACGTGTAGTAGATGTAAAATCCAACAGCAACTGACAATACTCAAAGCTCTGGAACATGGAACCAGGAATGTACACGCAGGTAGATGGTTCCATATTCCAAGCAGGGAAATGGGCACGGGGAAAAAAGGAAGGGGAAGGAGGGGATGTAACACATCTCATCCCTAACAATGGAAGAACAGGGGAAGAGAAAAGAGGGAAAAAATAAAAAGTAGAAAATCAAGACAAATATCTAGTAGGTACGAACCTGGGTCTGTTATTACCCTTTACTCTGGATGCTATAGAATGGGCAGGATGAGAGGAGTTACTATAAGAATTTGGAGACACCCTCAACGGTAAAGCTTCTTCACTGTCTGTGCTAAACCCTAGAGACCTACATTTGGCAACTCTCCTAACATTCCACACTCTTCCATCCTGGGTAATGATACTATTCTTGCGAACCTTAACGATCTTGATGGGATGACCAAACTTGGAAACCCCCTTCGTCAAAAAACCAGGTTTTTGATCCTGACCCACTCTCCTACATTGAAATCAGGTATCTTCACATTCATTTTAGAGTCAAACAAGACTTTCATCTTGTCTTGCCTTTCTTCCACACGCTTAGCGACCAGATTGACATCGATGGTGTCATCAGCCTTGTTAACCTTCTTAATCCACCAAGGGCAAATATCTGAAATGGGATCTCTGCCCTTCAAAAGTCTGAAAGGACTCACTCCCGTCACAGAGTGGGGAGTGATGCGGTACATCCACAACCTCTTTCTTACCACATCTCTCCACGGTTCACTGGACATGCAAGCAGATTGGATACCATCCTTAAGAACACGGTTAAACCGCTCCACTTGCCCATTCTCTCTCGGTTCGTACAGAGAAGTGGTCACATGCTTAATGCTACACATATGCAGTAAACTCTCCATCTCCTGAGATGTGAGTTGTACCCCATTGTCTGTCACTAGAACTTCGGGGAACCCCTCACGCGCAAAAACTTCTTTAAAAAAATTGATGATGACCGGAGTGGAGGCGCTAGCCACAAATTTTACTTCCGGCCACTTGGAATGGTAGTCTATCATGACAAGGGCGAAACGGGCATTAGAAGGCAAGTGTCTGAAAGGACCCGAAACATCAAAGGCTACCTTTTGCCAAGGACACTCAGGCCAGGAGACAGGCCTGAGAGGGGCAGAAGAAACTTGGAGCATCTTGTCACTACTGATGCAGTCGGGACATTCTCTCACGGCCCTATCAACCATTTTGTCAAGACCAGGCCACCAAAAATTGCCCCGGATAAGACGTTTCATGGAGGACATACCTAAGTGTCCCTGATGGGCAAGAGATAAAATCTTCTTTTGCATGGAAACAGGAGGAATAATCTTTCCTCCTTTGAAGAGCAATCCACCATCCTCCTCAATCTCATTGGAGACATGGCAAAAAGGAGCAATTTCAGCAGTGGCAGACCTTTCTTTGGGCCAACCTTTTTTCACACACTCAATAACTAGCTGACATATAACATCATTATTCATTTCAGTGACCCACTCAGATTCTGGCAAACACAGAAATTCATGAGAAACGAAATCCTTGATGGTGGCAACTATATCCACTTCTTGTTCATCAAAGGAAGCACCAATCTCAGTACAAGGTAATCTGGATAAAAAATCGGCAGTAACATTGCTCTTGCCGGGGACATACACAACCTCAAAATCATACTCTTGTAATCTGGAAGTGAAACGAGCAATGCGGGCTGTAGAGTTCCAACCCCCACCAGGAGATAATATTCCAACAAGTGGCTTATGATCAGTCCTAAGAGTAAATCTGTTTCCCCACACATAGTTGCGGAAATGTTCGATGGCCCAAATGCATGCTAACAACTCTTTCTCGATGACAGCATACCTTCTCTCAGTAATAGAAAGGGTCCTAGAAGCAAAAGCTACACACCACTCTTCTTTACCGGAGCACTGGCTAAGTACACCTCCTAGACCGTAAAGACTAGCATCAACAGTAATTACACATCTTTTATTAAGGCAAAAAGACTTCAGGGTGGGAGCATTGACAATTTCGTTTTTGATTAGTTTGAAAGCCGTCTCTTGTCTCTCAGACCAGACAAACTCAGTGGATTTCCTGGTCAACTCTCTGAGGGGCTCCATCTTAGTGGCAAAGTTTTGTATGAATTTGCTGTAATATTCACACAATCCCGCAAAGAGAGAAGTTTCTCTCTATTGTCGGGAGAGGGTGCATTAATGATGGCATCTACTAAAGACTTTTTGGGCACTACACCATCTCCTGAGAGAGTATGGCCAAGGTATTCTACTGATTTGCAGAAAAATTTACACTTACAAGCCTTAAGTGTCAAACCACACCTTTTCAACCTCTGGCAAACTTCCTCTAAGTGTTGAGAATGATCCTTTTCACTTTTAGAAAAAATGAGGATATCGTCCTGAAAACATTTTACAAAATTGCTGACATCCTTAAAGATATGATACATGGCCCTCTGAAATACAGACGCCGCTGACGCCAGGCCAAAAGGCATCCTCTTGAACTGAAATAGCCCATGGGGTGTGATAAATGCGGTATAATGTTTAGAATCTCCCGTAAGTTCAATTTGGTGGTACGCAGACCGAAGGTCGAGTGTGGAAAAATGCAGGCACCATCCAACATGCACACCATTTCATTTATATTGGGAAGAGGATGGCAATCAGCCACTAGACTGGCATTCAATGCTCTCATATCAACACACAACCTAATACTTTTGTCAGGTTTTTGGGCCAAAACTATAGGAGAAACCCATTCAGATGACTCAATTTCTTCAATGATCCCATCCTCGTCGCCAATTGTAATGATGATAGACGGCGGAGAGTGAGTAAATCTTGAAGTTTATTTCAGAGGAGGCACAGTACGTGTAGTAGATGTAAAATCCAACAGCAACTGACAATACTCAAAGCTCTGGAACATGGAACCAGGAATGTACACGCAGGTACATGGTTCCATATTCCAAGCAGGGAAATAGGCACGGGGAAATAAGGAAGGGGAAGAAGGGGATGTAACAAATATCCTAATAAATAAAAACGGTCAATTAATCACTCCTCCCAAGAGTAAGTGTGCATATAGCGATTTGTGTACAAAAAGCACACATCAATACCTACCTACTGAATCGTTTTCCAAAGATTGATTTAAATAAGTAAGTAATTAAGTAAGTAAGTAGCACAGGCACCTATGCACCGTGTTGTAATCAATCAATCAATCAGGGAATTGTAAGCGCGCTACTCACCCGTGAGGGTCTCAAGGCGCTGAGGGGGGGGTCCGCAGATCTGTTTAGCCGAAGAGCCAGGTCTTGAGGGTCTTCCTGAAGGTGTTCAGGGAGGGGGCGCGTCTGATGTCTGCCGGTAGCTCGTTCAAGGTCTTGGCTGCAATGTGAGAGAAGGATCTTCCGCCTGCTCTGGCTCTGTGGATGCGCGGGGTTTCGGCCAGTGCGAGGTTGGAAGATCGGAGGTTTCTTTTGGGTACGTGGAAGTTGATTCTGTCGTTGAGGTATTTGGGTCCATTGTTGTGTAGGCATTTGTAGGCGTGAGTGAGGATTTTGAAAGTGACTCTTTTCTCGACGGGGAGCCAGTGGAGACTTCGTAGGTGTTGGCTAATGTGTTCGTGTCGGGGATGCCGAGGACGAGCCTGGCGGCGGTGTTCTGTATTGTCTGGAGTTTGCGGAGTAGGGACTTGTTGATGCCGGCGTGGAGTGCGTTTCCATAGTCCAGTCTGCTGGTGATGAGTGCGTGGGTGACTGTCTTCCTTGACTCAGGGGGGATCCACTTGAAGGTCTTACGGAGGATGCGGAGGGTGTTGAAGCAGCTGGAGGTGACGGCGTTGACCTGTCGGTTCATGGTGAGTGATGAGTCGAGTACGATGCCGAGGTTCTTGGTGTGGTCTGAGGGGGTAGGTGGGCTTCCGAGGGCGGTCGGCCACCAGGTGCTGTCCCATGCAGAAGGGGTGGTACCGAGGACGAGGACTTCTGTCTTCTCGGCGTTGAGCTTCAGGCAGCTGTTGGTCATCCAGACTGCGACGTCTTGCATTCCTTTCTGGAAGTTGAGTTTGGCAGTGGTGGGGTCTTTGGTGAGGGAGAGGATGAGCTGGGTGTTGTCGGCGTAGGATATGATGTTGAGGCCGTGTTGTCGGGCGATGGCTGCGAGGGGGGCCATGTAGATGTTGAAGAGGGTGGGGCTCAGTGATGAACCCTGTGGGACACCGCAGGTGATTTTCGTGGGGTCGGAGAGGAAGGGTGGGAGTCTGATCCTTTGGCTTCTTCCAGTGAGGAATGATCGGATCCAGTCCAGGGCTGTTCCTTGTATGCCTACGTCGTGTAGTCTGGCGACTAGTGTGGGGTGGGAGACGGTGTCGAAGGCCACTGATAGGTCGAGTAGGATGAGGGCTGCGGAGTGGCCTTGGTCCAGGAGGATGCGGATGTCGTCTGTGGTGGCGAGTAGGGCGGTCTCTGTGCTGTGGTTGCTTCGGAATCCGGATTGGGACGGGTCGAGGACGGCGTTCTCTTCAATGAATCATGTCAGTTTCCTGTTGACTGTTTTCTCTGCAACTTTGGCTGCGAAGGGGAGGAGCGAGATGGGCCGATAGTTCTTGAGGTCGGTGGGGTCAGCTGTGGGCTTTTTGAGCAGGGGTCTGACTTCTGCGCGCTTCCAGTCATCTGGGAAGGTGCCTGTTTTGAAGGTAGTGTTGATGGTGCATTGTAGTTTGGGTGCGATGGTGGCCGCGGCTCTGTGGTAGATGTGAGGGGGGCAGAAGTCGGTGGGGGCACCCGAGTGGTTGCTTTTCATGGTCGAGGCGGTGTCTTCGGCCATGATCGGTGTCCAGTTGGAGATTGTGGGCTGGCTGGTGTTTCTGGGGGGCGGGGGCCGTCTGTGGCGCCTGGTGGATGGTCGATGAAGTTGTCGTAGAGGTTTTTGATCTTGAGGTGGAAATAGGTTCCAAGCTTGTCGCAGAGGTCTTGGGATGGGGTGATGTCTGTGGCTTCGCTGCGTGGGTTGGTGAATTCTTGAATGACACTGAAAAGTTCCTTGGAGTTGGTGGAGTTGGCCAGGATTTTGTTGTGGATGAAGTTCTTCTTGGTGGCTCTGATCTGGTTGTGGTAGTCCGTCATGGCGTCCTTGTAGGTGGTGTGGTTTTCGGTTGTTTTGGTGTTTCTCCAGTTCTTCTCCAGGCGTCTGCAGGTGCGTCTGGCTTCTTGGAGAGCGGTGGTGAACCAGGCGGCTTTCCTGGGGCGTTGTCTGTTGGCGTTGCGTAGCGGGCGAGCCCGTCTGCGCAGTTGGAGATCTAGGTGTGGAGTTCTCTGGCTGAGTCGTTTGCTTCATTTGCGTCGGGTGCCCAGTTGTGGTTGTCTCGGGTGAGGGTGGAGTTAAGTTGCTCATCGGTAACCTTGCTCCAGTTCCTTTGTGGTGGGCGTGGGGCTGGTTTGGGTGCCTTGGGTTTGCTGATGGCGAAGTGTACGCAGTGGTGGTTGGTCCATGGCAGCTGCATTGTGTGGCTGAATTGGACGCCGTTTCCTGCCGCAAAGATGGGGTCGAGGGTGTGTCCTGCTCTGTGGGTCGGTGTGTTGACAAGTTGTTTAAGTCCGATGCTGGCGAGGTTGTCACAAAGGATAGTGGAGTTGGGGTCGCTGGGGTTGTCGAGGTGGAAGTTCAGGTCTCCAATGAGTATGTAGTTTGTTGAGGTGATGGCGTGGGGTGCGATGAAGTCGGTGATGGTGGTGGCGAAGGGTGTTCGGGGGCCGGGGGGGTCTGTAGATGAGGGTTACTCGGAGTGTGGCTTTGGGGCTGGTCTGGATCTGGAAGTGCAGGTGTTCAGCGGAGGGGAAGGTTTCGCTGGGGGTGGTGAGGCGGAGGGTGCTCTTGTGGGCGATGGGGAGGCCCCCTCCTGGGTGGTTGGGGCAGTCTTTCCTCTGGATCTTGTATCCGTCTGGGATGGCTGTGCTGATGTCGGGGGCGGAGGATGCGTTGGTTCAGGTCTCTGTGAAGAAGGCGATGTCGGGCGAGAGAGAGTGGAGTAGGTTCCAGATTTCCATGGCATGTTTGTGTACGGAGCGTATGTTGAGGAGGATGCATTTTAGGGTGTCGCCGGTGCTGGCGTCGGCGGTGTTGGAGGACGGGGTGGCGGTGAGGGTCTGGAGGCAGTGGAGGCAGGAGAACTGGCCGTGGGTCGTGCTCGGCGAGGCCTGTTGGCATTCTCTAAGTCTTCCAGGGTTGAGTGCGGGGAGGGTGGTGGTGTCGTAGCGATGGGTAGTGGGAGGTCCAGGGTTCCTGGCGCTGGCCGCGGTCGGGTCGCGGACTGGTGCAGACTGGCTTGCCTTTGGCGCGCCCTCTGCGCGATCGCGCAGTGGCCGCCATTAAGTAGGGGAAGTGGGAGGGAGGAGAGGCTGGGAGGCGGGAGCGGGGGAATTCTGGGGGGGAATTCCGGGGGGGAGGGGCTGCAGGGGCAGCAGCGGCAAAAGGCGAAAGGAACAGTCAGGCACGAGAAAATAAAAACAGTGGTGGAATTAGAGCAAGACACAGATGGGCACAATAACAGTGGCACAACAGGGAAAAAAATTAAGAAAAAAAACTGCTGAGAAAGATTACGGTGGTTGCAGGCAGTCTGGTCCCAGTTGGAGCGGGCAGCAGGCGCAGGAGCGGGCAGCAGTCTCGAACCTCCCAAGAAGGAGGTCGGGGTCTGGAGGCAAGAGACGGCACAGTGGAGCTGCGGGGAGGGAGTGGACCTAGACCGAGGGTCGGAGGTCTTACTCATGATACAGGTCCATACAAATAACTCTAAATGCTGCAGGTATCCATATGTCATCACCTAGAATCCCCT
The DNA here is from genome assembly GCA_963921515.1 of Calotriton arnoldi. Taxonomy (NCBI): domain Eukaryota; kingdom Metazoa; phylum Chordata; class Amphibia; order Caudata; family Salamandridae; genus Calotriton; species Calotriton arnoldi. Next base: position 3,446,436 of record CAWUFW010000562.1, on the reverse strand, counting down.
TTATTCAACAAAGTGTTTCTAAATATCTGACTGATACAACTCCAAACAGTCTCAGATATGCACTCTATGGCATGCATGTACACACTCATCACATGGACAAAGTCTGTGTTGATGTGCGTATCGGTTACAATAAGTACATGAATTTTGTAACAGACTATTGGGTACATAATGGAGCACTTGTACTTTTTGTTATTTTAACTAGGTGCACTATGGTATAGTGACGTTGGCATGGCCATGTGCCAATCCCAAAACATACATTGACAGCAGGTCATTTGCATGTGAGGTTGATCACAACAGTCTGTCAATGCTCCTAATAGCTGGCAAAGAAAAAAGTCTATGCTGCTATGTGTGTGGCCAGTGTATGTGCCATGAAAGTGAGGAAGTGGTGGGTCACAATCTATGTACTTGCTACACATCACAGATTTCAATTATCTGTTTGTGCCTACATTGTACCCTCAGGCATGTCTCCAAGCATACCCAAGGGGGCACATAGATGGACTATGTGCACCATTCCATGTGAACATGACAGCATATATCAATATCTGGCCCCGTATGCAAATGGCAACATTGCAATGAGGCCTGTCATTGGTCTTTCCTGTACCCACACGACCACAACCTGGAGGATTGACATTGTTATCTTAGGGGGGGGGACATACGTCTCATGATGGCTGTACATAGTACGCTACATAGATGTTCGTGTTGGAGGCAGCACATGCTACTTGTGATGCTTATAATGAATGATGCATGTATGCGTGCTCTAGTGTGACTAACAAGCTTATTTGAATCATGTGTTCTTCCTCTCCAACAGCTAACATGTCCCCAGAGGAGCTAAAGAATTTCCGGATCAGGCTGGAGAGGTTTTGCCATATCCGGAAGGTGGTGAAGGCATACAGGAAAATGGGGGATTCATAACAGAGTGCCAGGACAGCAGGGAGCTGGATGTCACCAGTTAACGGATGTGACTTCCTGAAGAGAGCACGCAGCAGCCGTCCAGCAGGAAAAGGACATGGTGGCCTGGCTGGGCCTGTCGCTGGACCCTCCTCTGCCCCTCTAGCGTGACCCTCATCTGGCCCACTACCTGGCCCCCCCACTGTCCCTCTACCCTGGCCCTTCTCTGCCCCACTAGCTGGTCCCTCCTCTGGGCCACTATATGGACCCTCTTCTGCAACACCAGCAGTGGCAGCCCAGCCTAGTGGCACTCCACAAACACAACAACTCCTGGACATGGTTAACCAATTGGTGAAGGGCCAGCAGGACATGAGACTCCAATTTTCAGGAGTTCAGTTGCAGCTGGCTACACTGCTGCAGAAAGTCAGTCGTCTGGAGCAGGCTGTGGACAACATCCAGCAAAAGATCTAGGGACTTATTTACAAGCCCCTTGAATCGCCGATGCGTCACTTTTTGTGATGCACCGACGGCGCAACCTGCTGCCCCATATTTACAAGGACACGCAAAGCTACCCTACGTGGCTATTCGTGTCCCTGTAAATATGACTCCTTTACACGCACCACTTTGCGTGAAAGTGGCGTGCCATGGGTGCTGCTGTGGGTGTTCCCACGCAACACCCATGGCTTCTGCCGCATTTCCAGATTTAAGAGAAATCGTACACCTGGAAATGCGTCAGAATGCTACGCCTCCCCTGGCGAGGCGTAGGGAGGTGCAACGAGGAGAAATGGTTTCATTTCTCCTCGTTTGTTTCCTATTTCTATGCGTGCTGCATTCTGCAGTACACATAGGAAGAGGAAATCACCTCTTGTGATTGTTTTTGTGCAGGAAGGTGTCCCTTCCTGCACAAAAATAATCATACCCCTGACGCAGGCACCCTTCTGCAGAACACATAGAAAGAGGAAAAAGCCTCTTGTAATTGTTTTTGTGCAGGAAGGTTTGCCTTCCCGCACAAAAATAATCATCCTTGCAACGCAGGCACCCTTGTACTATGGTGCAAAGGTATCTGCGTTGGCGCACCGCAGCCCATTGTGTGCCGGCACAGGGGAAAAGGACAGGAATGAGCCATATCTAATAGATGCGGGGCATTCCTGCCATTTTTTTTTGCCATAGGGCAGCGCAGCACCAAGGCCTTCTGCACTGCCCTACGGCAACAAAAACCATAAATGAGGCCCTTCATGTTTAGTGTAGCTGTAGTTAGTCCAATGTGCAATAGTGTCATAAGGGGAGTGGGGGGCAGATGTTGAATGTGGATTGTGTCTGTATTGTGTAGAGTTGGGTAAGTTAGTTTAGATAGGTTAGATAACTATTAAGTTAGGATAGTGTAGTTAAGTTAAGTTAGGATAGGTTAGAATAGTGTAGAGGATGGGGGGCGGAGCTTGCCGAGGCTCAAGATGGCTGTGCTCTGAGCGAGCTCCACGAGCCATTTCATCAATCCGAAAAAATCCTTACATCCATGCATTAATTTGCATGCCTAAACCAGCGGACGGTGTAGCGCTTGTGATGCACTCCCATTTGGTATGTACATTGCAGTCTACAGGCGGCCTTAAAGACTGGAGGCGGGTGCGGCCTATCCCTAAGGCCTTCTCACCGCACTTGCGTGCTCGCCGCAGCCGCCAAGACCTCTTCCGTGGAGAGCCGGCCCAGGGGGTTGTTGGGCCTCTTGACGGCCACTTGGCCTTGACACATTCTCCGCTGGGAGCTTGCTCCCTGAAGATAAGCGAGCCTGTGGAGGAGCGCGGCGCATTGGGACGGGTGCTCCGACCGGGCCGGACACAGGAGGCACCGCCCGGCTGGGAGGAGGACGTTGCAGCAGACGGAGACGCGCTCCTGGGGGCCCGGCCATTGGATTGAAGCAGCCCGTGTGGACGTGCGGTCCGGCAGTTGAGGGCCGTGCAGCCTACCGCGGCTCGTGTAAAGACCCCTGCTGATCCTGCACTGGGCCCTGAAATAGAGGTACGTGATGCTGCGGGAAGGGCGCGGCCGGCCTGACACTAAGGGCCTGCCCGCATCGCCTAAGCTCCTGGACATTGTTGGACTGGCCTGATCGGGCCCTGGGTCCCCTGACAATAAGTGAGCTGCTGCACGGTGGCTGGGCCTGCAATCCCCATAACACTTGGCCCATCCTCGACCGGGCCGTGGCAGCAAAAACAATGGCGGAGCTGAGGGGCCATTAAATCCGCCCCGACACAACTTATTGGAGGTGGGTGAGCTGGCATAATGGACCCCGGGTGCGGCAATCTGTGAAGTGAGGGGCCAACGGCTAGAGAGTGCCATAAAGTATACACACATCCACGGACTGGTCTTGCTGCCCCGTGGTGCCGGGCCTGTACCTGGGGGGGTGCCCACGACCCCACTTACACTAGTTGTGATTCATCGGAACAAGGCTCATGTGAGTACTGGTGTGATTGGGGTTTGAGTGACCCCTCATTCTGGCTCTGCAGTTGCCAGCTCTACCCAACACACCGCCAGCGAAAATCCCCATCTGGAGGAGAGGGTGCCCACCTGCCCTGCGCCCTCCACTTTGGTGCTAGACTTGGACAGACTCTGTGCCAGGATTGGTGACACCCTTGGCTTTGTAAAAGGTGCCCAGAGTGGCTGAGAAGGGAAGTTCGGCGATGCCCAGGCCCCCCGCACGCATAAGAATGGGTAAAGTGGACACGTCTCAGCCTAAATTACAGTTCGAACAACGGAAAGCAAGGACTAGAGAGGCGGGAGGGAGCCCGGTCCCTGGACTTGCAGACAGATGCGGCTGACTAGGTGGCAGGTGACATAAGACAGATCCTGGCTGCGATGCAGAAAAGTTTATCAACTATTGATGGGAAAATAGAAACTCTGGCATATCGCATGGATAGAATGTCGGAGCGCCTTGATAAACACGCTGAACGTATTGATATGACTGGAAGACGGGTGTCTGAGGTGGAAGAGGCGCAATCGGAAGTGGATACAGTCCAAAAAACAGCTGACGAAAACGATTACTGCACTGCAAGACAAGGCAGACTATTTGGAGGCTAGGTCCAGGAGAAGTAATATACGAATCACGAGACTGCCTGAATCTACCTCAATGGGCAACATGGAAGTGGTCATAGAGAAGCTCCTTGTCACTCTACCCAGCCGGGAAACCTTCTCTGAAATATTTGTAGTGGAGCACGCCCACCGCTCACTTGGCCCTAAACCTCCCCCGGGAGCCCCACAGTGCCCGGTGATCGCAAAACTGTTAAACTACAGAGACAGGGACGCGGCCCTGAAGCAGGCCAGAGAAAAAAGAGATCTACAGTACGAGGGTTCTGCAATATCACTGTATCCGGATTTCACCATGAAGGTGCAGGAAGCCAGACGGCAGTTTGCCCCTTTGAAGCAGCGGCTGCGTGAAGAAAACATGGACTATGTAATGCTGTATCCGGCCAGACTCAGAGTTACCATGAACGGCAAATCTAAGATCTTCCTGGACCCGAAGTCTCTGCAGAAAGCCCTTAAAGAACACTCCAGGGTGGAAGAGCGGAATAAAGAGGCGGATAGGCTTGATGAAGCGGCGGGAGGTGGCATGGACGAGCAAGATTAGAAAAGATGCTGATTGGTAGTCCCACACCCTAGAAATGGAACTTAACAGTTAGGTTCAGACTAACAATAGGTCCTCATATTGGGCTTGGTTTGACTGTTAACTTTACCCAGATTACCTATGATTGCTACTTATGCCTTAGGAATGTTTTATGCACTGCAAGTATTGTTATAGTTAAGTTGTTAAGGCTGGAGGGCGGGCCGCATCAACCGCTAAAACCAGATATTTTGATGATAGATCCATTTGCATGAGGGAGTGGGAGGTGGAGGCCTACTTATTGTCGGCGAACTGGAAGTGCTTTAACTGTTGATACGGATGTTCTATATGTGCTCTGATGGCATTACCATGTACTGACTTAGTGGTGCTGAGGTAACATCCCCCGTGTGTTACTCACCACATGGTTTCTTATCTTATGTTCTCTATGTGGAAGGGAGGGGGAGGGGGTTCTCGACTATGCTGCATTGGGGTCTGCATGGCGTGGGTGGTGGGGGGAATTTTATGTGGGTGTTTTTATTGTACTGTCTTGTCATGGTCACAGCGTGCTCAGCAGTTCTAGCAGGGATGCCCCGTGGTAGGAACGAGTCCTGGGGTACCCATCTGAACGGTAATGGGAGAGGCATTGCTAAGGACACAACCTCTTATTTAGACTCTGGGGGATAGGTTGCGGCTGCTGACTTGGAACGTCAGGGGCCTAAATGATTTCAGGAAAATCAGGAAAGTAATCTCACTAGACATAACGTCGACGTAGCGCTCTTGCAAGAGTCCCACCTACCCGTAGACAGCCAGATGCTAACTCGCAGACGACTGCATGGAATGTTTCATGCTGCAGGTTTCTCTACACATGCGCGGGGGTAATCACCTGGGTAAATCCCAGAACTGGTATGTCACTTGAGACAGACAAGGGGGGCAGGTACGCAATTTCCAAATGTAAAGGGAAGGGTATGGAATTCACTATTGTGAATGTTTATGGCCCCAATTTTGATCACCCACAATTTTACCATGAGCTCCTGGCGCGCTTGCGTCGTCTGGCACCGTTCCCTCAGGTGTGGGGTGGGGATTTTAATTGTGTCCTCGATCCGGCTCTAGATCGTTCTGGAGGCCCAACTCGGCGTCAGTCATTAGCTTCTAAAGCTGTAGAGGATACTATTACAGAATTGGTTATGATCGATGTCTGGCGCTCGAGGTTTCGCGGGGCGGGAGGTTTCACGCACTATTCAGCCCTGCATGATTTGCACACCAGGATCGACTATTGGTTTGCCTCTAGGTCTTTGAGCGCGGCGATTTGCGACTGCGAGATACACCCACGCTCGTACTCAGATCATTCACCTATACAGCTAGATTTTGAGACCCCATTGAAGAGACCTGCCCCATTCACTTGGAGGTTCCCGCCCTATGCACTCCTTGATAACGTATTCAAGTCTGAAATGACAGAGGCTATTGAAACCTTCTTTGCTACAAATATTGGCTCTGTTACCCAGTTTGCTACGATATGGGAGACCTTTAAGGTCTGCATTAGAGGGATAGCTATGGCCAAGCACTTGGGGGTATTACGTTCAATCAGAGGACTATTGGAATCGCTTGAAAAGAAATTGGCAGCTCTGGAGCGGGAGGCCTCGGAGGGCGGGGGCGATCGGGTCATGGAGGAACTTAAAAAAACTCTGGAGGAGTATCATGAAGCCGCTGACAGAGAGGTTAAGTTCCTAGGGAAATACGCAGTGGCGATAACAATATGGGGAGGGGGAGCGCTTGGGCGCTACATTAGCAGCTATACTGAGAGGTAGGAGGGAGACAGCTGGGGTTACAGAACTCCATGATGCTACAGGAGAGATACTGCGAGATCCTGACTCCATAGTAGACAGATTTAGTAATTATTTCTCAGATCTATATCGAACTAGGATGGCAGGCGAGGAGGCTACAATCCTGGATTACCTGGAACACATTAAACTTCCATGGCTCGCTGATGAGCACAGAGAATACCTTATGAGGTCTTTGGAGGCCTGGGAGGTACAGTACGCTTTAAAATCCATGCGCTCCAAGAGCGCTCCGGGGCAGGACGGCTTAGCAGTTGCCTTTATAAGGAATTCAAGGAGCTCCTAATCCCTCACCTGGTTACTCTGTTCGAGGAGATGGGAGAGAGTGGAGTGATGCCCCCATCCATGCGAGAGGCCCTGCTAGTTACCCTTTTAAAGCCGGGCAAGCCTCCCGACGAATGTTCATCATATAGGCCACTATCACTATTGAATGTTGATACTAAACTATTTGATACTAAACTTGTTTTGGCAAACTGCCTTGCCCCACTGGTACTGTTGCTGGTTAGTCCAGAGCAGGCAGGGTACGTCCCTGGGCGCACCCTTATGCACAACTTGCGTACAGTATTTGGTACCATCCAACACACAAAACCGGAAATCAAGGCGCCTGCAATATTTCTAGATGCAGAAAAGGCCTTTGATTCCGTTGAATGGAATTTCATGTTGGTGGTCTTGAGACGTATGGGAGTAGGTGATCTCTTTTCCCAGCTAGTGAAGGTTTTATATAATTCCCCTACGGCAAGGGTTAGGGTGGGGAACCTTGTGACTCCTCCCATCAAAATTTCCAGGGGCACTCGCCAAGGGTGCCCGCTATCACCCCTTCTTTACGCTGTTGTTGCTGAACCCCTGGCCTGTGCTCTCAGGGAGTACCACAGCTACCGTGGGATAAGTTTCCCCAGATATAACTTAATAATCTCCACTTATGCTGATGACACACTCTTATACATTAGAGACCCTGAGGTCAACCTGTCCCCGGTGTTAAGGGAAGTGGTACGTTACGGCGAATTCTCAGGTCTTAAAATTAACTGGACTATATCCACCATCTTCCCCCTTACCGCTGCTATGGAACCGATAGAACTGGAATTTCCCTTGACCTGGTCCACTGACTCTGTGCGTTACCTAGGCATCCAAGTACACACTAACTCCAAGATTGTATTCACCGAGAATTATGGCAGGGCAATTGCCAAACTAGAAGATGATGTTAACAGATGGGTGCGGCTGCCATTGTCTCTCCTAGGCCGTATTTCTTTAATGAAGATGGTAGTGCTACCCAGATTCCTGTTTCTGTTTTTAAACATACCTATGGTCTTAACAACTCACTTTTTCAAATGCATCAAGGGGTAGATTTTCAAAAAAGTTGCGCAACGCCGTGCAGCCCCACGCGAGGCTGCGCGACGTTGCGTGACAGGGAGGGAGCAGGAGAGCGCCATATCTTCAGAGATATGGCTCTCTCCTCCCCTTTCCCTTGCGCCGGCGCTGGTTTCAGCTGCCGTGCGCCATGCACACACCTTAGCGCCGCAGCGCTAGGGTGTATGCATGAGTGTAGCATAGGTTTTGTACAGGAAGGGTACCCTTCTTGTACAAAACACTATGCAAGGCACGATGCAAAGCTTTTCCCACTTTGCATACGTGCTGCAGAGTGCAGCACGCATGGAAAATCGGAAAAGCAAGGAGAAATGAAAACATTTCTCCTGCTAGCGCCTCCTTTGAAGGGGCGTTAACTTTTGGCGCAAAGCCATGTTTGCAAATCTTTGTAAATAAGGTTTTGCGTCAAAAGGCATGGGTGGTTGCATGGGAACGCCCATGTACCACCCATGTCACGCCCCCTCGGCGCAAAGTAACACAAAGCAGTGCTTGGTGCTGCTTTGCACTACTTACAGGGTACTTTCCAGCGCAAAACAAGTTTTGAGCTGGAAAGAAAATAGCAAAACAAAAATTTGCGCTGGTTAGCGTCACTTTTGTGGCGCTAAACCAGTGCAAAAGTTTTGAAAATCTGCCCCCAAGTCTTTATTGGTCAGATTGGCGTGGGCTGGCAAGCAGCCTCATGTCAAGTGGGATATTTTGACTTTACCTTACTCTATGGGTGGACTTGGAGCACCGGACTTAGAACTCTACTACCGTGTTGCTCAATGTTCTCACGCGTTTCACTGGCTGCACCAACAATCCCCTCCTCCGCATTTGCATATAGAAAGGATCGCGGCTGCGCCATCCCCCTTAGCTGCTTCCCTGCACGGGGCGACGTCCCGGCGTGTAGGTTTCTTGGACTCCATAAACGCCCACGCTTGGCAAAATTTAACGAAAAGACAGGCTGCCTCAATCCTGTACTCTCCACTTACACCGGTGGAGTGGTGTCAATGGTTGCCGGTGATTAACGAGCGGGAAGTTCTAGTCATCCTTAAAATAGGGGATCTATTTGAAGACGGAATAGGTCAAAGATGGGAGGACATAATCTTAGAAAAGCAAGATATTACCCCACTCACGATGTTCCATTTCTATAGGGTTAGACATGCGCTCCGTGATATGCTCGGTGAGGAGATGATGGAGCCTCCTGAGGTAGCCCCCTTCTCCTTGATATTGCGCACAGATTCTCCCTGTGAAATGGTTTCCAGGATATACGGCATGGCGCAGGATTACCGGAAGAATTTCTTTATTAAGGCCAGGTTGGCGTGGCAGGCTGACTTGGAGGTTACACTCGAAGACGACAAATGGCGCTATTGCTGTAAAGCCACACAGCATGTCTCCCTCAATGGACGGCATCAACTTATTCATTTTAAATTTCTCAATAGGGTATACTATACTCCCACCCGGTTGCATAGATACGGCCTTCGGGACACCGTGAGATGTGAGAGATGTGAGAGATGCGGTGCGGAACAAGCAGGATTCATGCATTTAGCTTGGCGGTGTCCTGATATTGCTAAATTCTGGGTACTAATATTCCAAAAGTTGGGCGATATTACAGGTGAACCCCTGTAGCCTGACCCCTTGCTAGCTCTCCTTGGCTATACTAAACACGTACGGAAAGAAATACGACGATTGGTCGATATGGGCTTGCTGATAGCTAAGCGCGGAGTTGCTAGGCGCTGGGCCCGAGGGCCACCTCCCACTATAGTACAGTGGTCTAGAGATATGCTGTACTGCAACACGCAATCTGAATTATACAGCGAGCTGCTTCCCCCTCAGAGCCGCCCTAAAAACATTTGGAGCCTGTATCAGAGTTACCTTGCTGGCAAAGATTCAGCATTTTCTGAAACTCAGCTTTCTTATTGTTGTGGGGGGTGCACTGCGAGGGATGCCGGGGCACTGCGGGCACCACATCCCAGTTTTCGCTCTGGCAGGGTAAGAGAGACTTACGTGCTGTCTTGGTAGTACTGTTACTATGCTGTTCCCATGAGATAACCCTGCACTGGGGAATACAGTTGGTCTAGAACTGGTTATATAATGATCTGCTGGATTAGCATTTTGCTCCCCTAATTGTATAACCCTTCGAATCTGTATACTGATTTCTGATATGTCACCTGAACAACATGTATGTACACTGCGACTGTTTTTCTCGGGTTTTTTTCTTCAATTTAATTTTTGTCTGGTATGTATTGTCCTTTTTTGCAAAATCAATAAATAAATAAATTTAAAAAAATAGTGTAGATGATAGTTCATAGTTTACTAAATTATTTGTAAATATAGAAAGACCTATGTTTATCTTTTTCACAACTGCATACTCATTTGATGCTAGTCAGTTGTGACGTGCTTAGGTTGTGTTATGCACATGGGGGCTTATTTAGAAGCCCCTTGCGCTGCCGGTGCGTCACTTTTTATATGGGAAAAAGTGACGTACCGCCGGTGCAAGGGGCTTCTAAATAAGCCCCATGGTGTGTGAGTTAATGCCAGTTTTCACATATGTGTGTTTGTAGGTAGAGCACCTAAGGTATCACAACTTGTTAGTTTGCTATGGAGTCACTTTAGGAGTATGAAATTGTCTATGGTCACTGTAAGTGACACTCTTGCTGTGAATAGACAAACGACCCATAACAGGTATTGATTTGAAGTAGCACTGTGCGTGTAAGTGATACAACATATATCGTATGGAAGAATGAAGTAAGACCATTGTGACTAACGTAGGATGATTTTTGTTACCAATATGATCCCTGTCACTTACACATTCTCCCTAGTACCATATTGTTTTAGCATCACTGTATTTTCCAGGCTAGCATGCACAGTTGTATCAGTAACCTGACCCAAAACAACATTTACTCGACATCAACTGATCAAATATTGTTGCACATCACAATATAGACCTTGGATTCCTACTTGATAGTTTTGTTGTAGTTCTGGATCACTTGTACTCTTTAGCATGCACTGTGCATATTTATGCCAGGATCTCACACTCCCTACATACTGTAGATGTCAGATAGTGCATTCAGAGTCAGCACTACCACCATGAACTAGTTACTCCACTCATGAACAGATATCCAACATGCTGACAAGTGAAACTGTGGGCCTCGTTTATGTGTTTTTTGCCGTAGGGCTGCGCAGCAGGCCTTGCTGCTGCACTGCCCTACAGCAAAAGAAAAGGGCAGGAATGTGCCGTATCTATCAGTGTCAAAAAGCCATGGATGTTGCTGTGCCAGTAGGGCTTCCTAAATGAGGCCGTAAATTTATTTACACGTCAAACAAGGAGCAACTTGCCACTGGCAGTGTTTGTGGCAACAACCCCAACATACTTTGTGAGCCATTACATGTCCAAACCCCGTCCAAGGGTGATACAAGTCATCAGGGCTTTAAGTGGGGAAAAAAAACCTGGGGTGCTCTAAAGGGGCGGGGCAAACCTCTTAAAGGGGTGTGGCCTATCCAAGTAGGGGCATGGTCTAAATAAAGATATGTATGGATAACGCCATACACCCTCCCCAGAGGCGCAAGTAGGGCCAAATTTCGAGGGGGGGGCTAAGAAAACATTTCGGGGGGGGCTAATTGTTCAAGCAATAGGCAGAGTGGAGCTGCAGGGGCTCTACAAAGGGGTGAAAAACAACAAAGCCTCATTAACAAGCAAATGGTCTTTTAAAGACCTGTGAAGTACTGGGGTGCGGCTGTGTGTGTTTGGAGGCTGGTTGCAGGATCGCAATCTTACGCTTACCAAAAATAAGGCGCTAAATCTATGAAATTACAAGTTTTTTTATTATCCTTAGTCCTTAGTACCCAACAAACAAAGCTTTACTCAGAATGACTCGGAGATAGGTGCCTGAAAAGTCATTAATTAAAGAGAGGACTTTCTGTCCTAAACAGTGATACTTCCCCACAGTCCCGCATCATATGATAAAAATCTGCATTAAAGGATCTACAGCGTGCACAAAGGTCAGCGGCCTCAGGATCTAGCCTGGCAATTCCAGCTACAGCAAAATAAGTTTGGTGCAAGAAAAAAAAAAGGAAAACGGACTACCTCTGCGAGGCCCGAAAATAGAGCCCGATAGAGACTCGTTTCGAGGCCCCCTGAAAATAACTGCCGGTGCTCAGTCCCGGACAGACCCAGCCCACTTAAAGCCCTGCAAGTCATGGAACATGTTGAGGAGAGGAATGTTCCAGTGAGGAGGAAGATGCAATTGCCATTCGGAAAGAAAGTCCACATAGACAGCCCTCACAGGAATGACACCATAAGGTGGGTAAGCTAATGGAGGACAGTACCTGTTGAGAGGTACACCAGCATGGGTATTAGCACAGGGCATAGGCACAAATGTTCATGTGGCACAGAGATATGCTACCCGGCTGTTTTCCTTTACAAAGTACTGAAGTCAACATCTTCCTCCTCTGATGTCTGTGTAGTCTCGTATGAGGATATTGTTGAAGGTCCCCAGAGCTGACGGAGGCACACACACATCAGGGGCTGAAGATGTGGGCGCCTGATTCCTAGCAGCATTTCCCTGTGCCAACAAGTAAGGCAGCAAAGCACTGAGAAGGCCCTGCTGGTTTACCAGCACAGCAGCTATGTTGTGGTGGTAGCTACCTCTTGTAACAATGTAGAAGTCCTGCTTCTTCTCCATGGACTCCAGGATGTTCTGGATAGCCCCCGTCCTGTTGGCAACCTCGCCGGTGCCACTTTGGCAGGGCATTTGCTCATGTCTCTGCCTCAGGACACCAGCGATGTCAGAAAGGGACCAGTCCAAGCCACAGAGCGGAGAATAGGTGCCTCTTACAGACTCTGAGGAGTCCCTATTTGAGCTGAGGCACCTACAGACTCCCTCTAGGGTGGCAGTCACGGTCTTCATCCATTCCCGCACCTCATCTACCTTCTCACACAGCAGAGTTTTGTGCTTTGGGTGGGCTGGCAGGTGGTGTTTGGTGTGTGAGAGGTGGATCATATGGAGACCCCGCAATGCTGTTGGCCCTTCTCGAGACCGGAGACGGTGTGTGGATGGATTTGAGGATTTCATGGAGGGTGTCTTGATCGAGTCTCGGCAGTCTGTCATCCTTTGCAGGATCCACTTCCAGATCATGGAGCTTGTCAGGAGTAGTAGGCGTTCGTCCTCTGGAGTGGAAAAAATGTATGTTGATGGTGATCCTCGTCAGTTCCTCACAAGAGTCAAAAGCTTGTCAATCATGGCCTCATTTAGAAGTTAATGGCATCAGTAAGCATTACCAGCATCCTACCGTGCATACCTACATCACACAGAACAGGGCATGACTTCCCCATATCTATGACATACTGTGCATGCCTGTCCTATTTCACCGTTCAGGTGTGTAATGGGTGCCATGCATCAATGTAGGCACCCTTACACCATGGTGCAAGGTTGCCTGAGTTGTTAGGGTACCTAAGTTTGTGCAGTTAGGGGCACCATCCTGACCTGAAACTGGAAAAGGAGGCTATTACCTCTTTCTGTTTGTGCTACTAAATGCAGCATAGATGGCAAGAAACACATTTGTGGAACAATGAAGTGATAGCGCCTTGTTGTTCCTCCTCTACACCTCCCTTGGTGTGGTGTCTGATATTGAGGCTTTTCCAGGTGTAAAGCTTTTCATGAGACAGGGAATGACTTGCATGCCATGTCAGTTACCTGGGTACACCCTCTATGAGCCCCATGGCACGCCTACCCATCGTAGTGTGAGACACTCAGCTACTTACAATGCATTGGCTCTCTCCATAGCTACTCAGCCATGAAAATCCACACAGTGTGGCTTTATCAGGCCCCATGAAGATATGTGTAGGCCCAGTGCACAGCAGCAACAGCCTTATAAGTGTGATTCCTGCAGTGCACTGGCCTGGTGTATATGCCCCCAATTATTTGGGCGTCTTGACACCACTAGCATGCACATTGCAGTATCATTCCCCATGGAGCCTCCATTCCCTGTGACCATTAGTCTGCACTTTGCTCATGTGTAAGTGATGTGGGTTGGGAAAATATTTAGTAATGTACCTGCAGTCACCTTTTTTCACAGTACTCCACAGCACTGTGTCTTGTTGTGGTGTCTTACATGAACGTTGTGCATTCATGTCGCCAAGGGGAATGTACTTCACGCATGTCCTCTATGCAGCTTCACAACTAGATACACAGCAAGGTTGTATACGGCCACGGTCTTAGGATGGTTTTCTGAGTGGTGGATACAGATGTGATTTAAGTGCGCACACACAGAGCTCCATATTAGTAGACAGTGCCCAGTGCAGCAACTTTGAGGGGATGTGCCCAGTGAAACCATTTACATTGCTGACACAGACTCACAAGATTTCATCATTGAGTGAGTAATTGAACTTCAGACTATCACACATTGTTTGACTAAGGCCCCCTCACTTGGACATGCACATGCCTCCACTGCCACTTCTTGTTTTGGACCAGGGGCGCAACTTTCTGCCACATACTGATGTCACCCTAATCCTACATTGTTGCTTATGTGCCTACAATGCCAACAGTATGTGTATCCATATCTGATTGACTGACATGGCAGCCTGTATTTGTGGGCTGAGGCTCAACCGGAACCCCACATTATAGTAGTGCTAGTATTGATGACAAGTAGCTGGCCCAGTTTCCCACACAACTGGGCAAAATCACAGCAGTCTCACACATCCCCTACTTAAGGGCTTTGGGGTGGCACACATGGGCATATTTACAAGAGGATGGCGATGCGTGGTGTTAAGCCAACATTGCTAATGCCGTGCTCCGCCATTCTGAAAACGCAGGGATGCGCCGTATTCACTAGAATACGGCTAACCCATGCGTTTCCCCTAGCGCTGGCGCTAAATCTAGCTGCCCAGCACCTACGCAATCCCCCTTGCAAGGGTGTCTGTGTTGGGGGGAATGATTGTTTATGTGCAGGAAGGGACACCTTCCTGCACATGAATAATCATTCATGGTGATTTGCTGTTTCTATGTGCGCTGCAGAACATAGAAACAGCAAAAAAGAGGTGAAATTAGGTATAACCTAGGAGAAATTAAGCATTTCTCCTCTTTTCGCCATGTTAAGACCAGGTTTTCCCTGGTCTTAATTTTGGCGCTGCCTCCTATTTACCCCACCCTTGTAAATAGAGGGCAGCGTCAAAATCAATGGGTCTCCTTGAAAACAGAGGAGCTTATTTATGAAAACTGTTGCATCACTGCATGAAAACAGCGATGCAACAGGTTTCAATGCGCCCTCCTTGTGACACGATGTATGCGCTGTATTTAATGTACGGCGCTCCAGGTCGCAAGGAGTTACAGATATGTCAGTATTTCTGACGTATCTGTAGGCACAGTAATGACGCATTGCTGGAGTGTGTCACAAAAGTGACGCAGCTCCAGCAATGGATCATTGCAAATGGGCAAGTCCCATGTTAAATGTGCCCGCATCAGTCTTACGCCTACTGTGAGGCAGGCGGAAGATTTTGACGCAGTGGCGTCCTAGAAGTGGCGCAGTGAAATCTGACAGATTTCACTGCGCCACTTCTACGAGGCTTTTTGCGGGGTAATGCCCATCCTGCGTACATTATACCTGACGCAGGTATAATATAGCGCAGGGCTTTACAATGTGATGCATCTGCTTAGATGTGTCACTTTGTAAATAGGGCGCAACATGGCACATTTTTTACGCCGCCGGTGCGTCAGAAAGAATGATGCAACAGCAGTGCAAAAGTGTTGCAAGGTCTCATAAATAAGGCCCACAGGATCTTTGAGGAGACATTTGACCTAGTAGACCTTCGAAAGGTGAAGAACTTTTCTTTGAGACACTGAGCATTCCAGACTACATCAATGAGATGTGGAAAGACAGGAACTGATGCCAGTGCACCAGATGGTGCCTAATATACCCCAGTGATATTCCGTCCAGACGCAAAATCGTAACTGAAGCCAAGTCACGCCACCTGGCAGTGCTGCGAATCATTGTTGGGGTAAAGGTTTACCAGAACAGTCTGAAGTCTAGAAGTTGTATTCATAAGGTGAAGAATCTGTGGGAAGATGTATTCCTTGAAAGCACACATTTTACATGTCCAGCTCCTGTGCTGTACTCTACACCTAGGAATTTATGCTGAAGGATGTACCTCGAGAGCAAATCCTATGCTGCTTGCCTTTACCTTATATATTACAAGGCTGAGCATCACATAGAGCTACCATTTTTATTGAGCGCCACCAATGACTTCACTGCTGGGCGACTCTTGGTTGGGCAGCACTGCAATGTTTCACACTGCACTCTGTTGCATTAGATTAGAAATCTGGACTAACATTTAAACTTTGAGGCTTGCCCCCTGGAGTATTTGCCTTTGTAGAGCTACCAGGATGCAGCTATAGCTCCTTTTTTTGCAACTGTCCTCGTCTTTGTCAAGAAAAGGTCTTACCTTGCTGAAGTTTCTGTATCTGTCCTGCTTGCCTGTTGTATTTGAGGCCTGAAAGGACCACTCAGACCTAACTTGCAGCTTTGTCACCACCATTCGCAGGTAGTATAGGTGCCAAGTGTCTCCTATGAAGTTTATCTGTACCTCATGAATTCTTTGTTTACATAAACATAAATCTGCAGCTCAGCCATTCTGCAAAGCCATTCACATACCTCTTAATGATCATTGGTGGTATGCACACCTCTGCATATGATCGTTGCAGCGAGCCCTTATGCTCTGCCACTGCGGTTCAATGACCCTCCTGCTCACAGCATCCTCGGATATCATCAAACTGTTGTCCACATCTCATGACTCTGTCCTCATGTTCTGTGGCCTGTAATCATAAATGTGGGATTGTCCTTAAAATTCTGGTGGCTGATCTGCAGATCTTTGCATGCCCCAGAAATGTGTTCCTTTGAATCCCACAAATAATGGCCAGACTAACAATGACCAAACCCCCCACCATCCTGAAAAAAAGGGTCCCCCCCGTCCCCAGGTAGTCCATCCTGTGTCAACTCCGATTCCTCCTGTTGGACATGGCCCTTCTTAGGGTACTTCCCTAAAACCTCTTGCTTTTATTTCTCCTGGTTTTTGGCGATCCCCTTTTTGTGGCCCTAGGACTCTGGGCACTTTCCCACTGTAATGCAGTGTGAAAGCGCGTGCACCCTTCCTACACATGCTAGGAAGTGGTGCTTACTGGATTGGTTTAGGTGTTGTACCTGTGAGTGCCCTTAAAAAGGTACACCACATACCCAGGGCAGGACCTGCACTGGCTCATAGTGGGACAGAGCACTGATTGTGCCACCCACCAGCCTGTCAAACATGTATCAGGCCTTCCATTGCAGTCCTGTGGGTGCTCTATTGCACTTATGCTCAGGTTGGCATTTCTTACTCATTAGCCAACCCTGAGTGGGCCCCTGTGGGGCAGAGAAAGTGGTAGGCGTAAGGCAGGTACACATGGACGTTTCATGCTTAGGTAGTGGAGAACCCCCATGTGGGGTTTCCCTACTTAGCAGGTCGGCTCTTCCCATGGGACACCACCGGGGTGTTGCTGATTCTCTGTTTGTGGCCTTAGGGCTCTGGGCACTTTTCCCCTGTAAATGCAGGGTGATAGTGCGTGCACCCTTCCTACACACGTTAGGAAGCGGTGCTTACCTGTTGATTTTAAACATGCCTCAAGCCTGCCATTGCAGGGCTGGTGTGCGCACTTGCACGTAGGATGTTTTTAAACATGTCACAAGCCTGCCCGTGCAGGCCTGTGTGTGCGCACTTGCACCTGAAGGTTTTAAACATGTGTCCAGCCTGCCATTGAAGGCCTGGGTGTGCACACTTGAACCTATGGTGTTTTTAAACAGGGGTCCAGCCTGCCATTGCTGGCCTGGGTGTGCCCACTTGCACTTAATGGGGCATATTTACTAGAAAATGTTGGCACGTGAAGCTGCACTAAATCTGGTAGCGCCACGCTCTGACATTTTCAAATCGAAGGGATGCGCCGTATTTACTACAATATGATAACCCCTGTGTTTTCCCTAGCGCTGGCATTAAAATCAGCTGCCTAGCGCCAACAAAGGCACCCTTGCACCATAGTGCAAGGGTGCCTGTGTTGCAGGGAATGATTGTTTATGTGCAGGAAGGTTTCCCTTCCTGCACATAAACAATCAATAATGGCTATTTATTACTATTATGTGTGTTGCATTCTGCAGCACTCATAGAAGTAGCAAATCATCATTATTTAATGATTGTTTATGTGCAGGAAGGGACACCTTCCTGCACATAAACAATAATTAATGGCTTTTTGCTCTTTCTATGTGTGCTTCAGAATGCAGCACACATAGAAAAAGCAGAAACGAGGAAAAATAAAAGCATTTCTCCTCATACACCATTCTAATGCCTGCTCTTGCATGGTGTTAGTTTGTGGCGCTTCCCAGATTAACACCTCCATGTAAATCTGGGGCAGCGTAAAAAAGCATAGGGTGTTGTGGTGGAACGCCCACAGCAACACCCATTGCACGCCCCTTTGCAGCAGAGGACTGCGGCAGACAGGGGCATATTTACAAGGTGGCGTTAAGCCACGCTCAGTGGCTTAGCGCCACCTTGTACATATTGAAAATGGTGCTACGCCACTGGAGAGTTAAAAAAAAAAGTGACACTCCGGTGGAGATAGGGGGAAGCAGATTCATGATGTTTCCTATCATTGGATTCACAATGACAAACCCTCTCCTGTGGTAAAGGTGGATTTGTCATTATTAGCTGAGAAATCCCACTTCTAGAAAGTGGGCATTTCTCTGCTGTAAAACTTTTTTTGTGTCGTTTAGCTTGACTTCAGTCCACACTGGAGGTTGGGGGAGCACATCTGTGCATTCCCCAGCGATAGCAATAAAACATTGGGCATGCAACTGGAATGACAGACCTCTGCCATTTGAGGACCTGGCTGGATAGATTGGAAGGAGAAGTTTTGACACTTGGCCTCTGTGAGCCAGATCGTGGTCCCACTAAAGATTAAGATCCGCATTTATTTACATACACTACATGTGATGTCTGTTTTGTGATGTTGAGTGTATTTATTGTGAGAGTGCTGTGCGAATGCTTTACACATTGCCACTGTGATAAGTCTGACTGCTCAGAACCAAGCAACCCAAGGGTGAGCACAGGTTATACAATGAGAGGCATATCTACAAGGAAATGGCGCAGCGCTGCGTTAAATTTTGCAGCACCGCGTTGCGTCATTCCAAAAACGCTGGAATGTGCCGTATATACAACAATATGGCGCACCCATGTGTTTTCCCTTGTGCTAGAGCTAAAAATAGCTGCCTAGCGCCAACACAGACACTCTTGCGCCATCGTGCTAGGGTGCCTGCACTGCAGTGAATGATTATGTGCAGGAAGGTGTCCCTTCCTACACATAAACAATCAATAATGGTGATTTGTGACTTCTATGTGTGCTGCAGAGTGCAGCACACATAGAAAAAGCAAAAACGAGGAGAAATAAAAGTATTTCTCCTCGTTGTACCAATCCAACGCCTGCTTTTGGATGGTGTTATTTTTTGGCGCTGGCTCAGATTTACAGATCCTTGAAAATGTTAGGCAGCGTCAAAAAGCAATGGGTGTTTGCAGTAGAATGCCCAGAGCAAAACCCATTGCATGCCTCTGCCACGCAACTGTGTGAAAGCGTACCATATTTACAAAGCGGCGTTATACCATGCAAAGTGGCTTAGCGCCACTTGTAAAAATTGACCTCTGAGGCCCACCGGCTTGGGGTCCACAATCCGCTTCTTAATTGTTCTTACAGCTGTTAACATTAACATATCCGTCTACATGGAGGGGTCCATCTCTGCCACGATCATGCTCCGCTAACCGTTTTAGCTTAGCACTCAGACTTATTTGTATTTCTGTTTTGTTGTATTCCTTTCCAGGGCAACAGATGCTTCAATTCCAGAAGTGTAGGGTGGGGTTGTTGGGGAGCAGGGGGGGGTGGGAGGACCATTGTCTCCCAACTGTTTGTTTCGGGCCGCCTTTGGGCCAATGTTCTTCGTTCTTCACGGCAGCGCTCTGTGCACACACGCCACCAACGACGACATGAGACCTATCATACCACACACGCTCTATCCCTACGCCCAGGCTATGAGATGTTACCTCCCCTGGGACCCGGGTCTATCCGTATTGATCCACACACACACCACCCACTCAGATGATGTCAACCCTTAATAGACCCCTCCACATTTTGTCATGGAACGTCAATGGCCTATTAGACCGCATAAAGCGAACCGCAGTTCTTCGCAGTGCCCAACGCCAGGCGCCCGACAACCTCTTTCTACAGGAAACGCACCTTCTGGGAACTCAATGCACCTTCCTCGCCCGTTACGGGTTTGACAGGGTCTGGCACTCTGGTTTCACACGGGGCTCTCGGGGAGTGGCCATACTGATTCGCAAGGGTCTCCCCTTTACTTTGGCACAGGTTGAGACTGACGCACAGGGCCGCTATGTGGCCTTATCCGGCAGGATCGAGGGTCGTCCTCTTAATCTTTTGTGTGTATACATCCCCCCTGCCACAATGCCCTCTGCCCTCCGACGTCTCACGCTATTGGTCTCAGCCTTTCCTCAGGGTCTGACGGTCATCGGGGGTGACTTTAACACTGTTATGCAACCTCTTCGCGACACGATAGGTGCTCCCTCTGCGTCTCGCCTTGCCTCTGCTAAGCGCCTCTCTGATTGGTCCTCCGCCCTAGGTCTCTGCGACGCTTGGAGGGTGTGGAACCCCCGCCGAGAACAATATACTCATACTTCGGCGGCCCACCGTACCCACTCCCGTATTGACCTGCTCCTGTTGCCGGCCATCGACTGTCAGTTGGTGTCCGGGGTTACTATCCTGCCCCGAGGTATCTCAGACCACTGCCCTGTCTCCCTCCGTCTCTGGCGTCCCCCCGATGGAGTCCGTACGACTTGGCGGATGAACGCTTGGTTTCTGCAGGATGCGGAATTCGTCGAGGCCCTCGGGCAGGAACTGAAGCAATACTTATTGATCAATAAGGGATCGGTTCCCTCTCCAGGTACACTGTGGGAGGCCGGCAAGGCTACTATACGAGGCGTGGCTAGAGGCTTGGTCCACGAAAAGCGCGCGGCTCAGACCGCCCACCTCGGGCAGCTCGAGGCCCAAGCTGCACAATTGGAATCTGCCCAGGCCTCCGCCGAAGGCGCTAGCGCCATCCGACAGCTCGCAATGCTCCGTGAGGAGATCTGTCAGATCTCCCTAGAATCCGCTAAAATGCTATGGCGTTCCTCAGTGGCGCGTGTATACGGCTGGGGTGACAAAAATGGCAAGCTACTCCATAATTTAATCTCTTATCCCAAAGCCAACCGCA
The DNA here is from genome assembly GCA_963921515.1 of Calotriton arnoldi. NCBI lineage: Eukaryota > Metazoa > Chordata > Amphibia > Caudata > Salamandridae > Calotriton > Calotriton arnoldi. The sequence goes on along the minus strand of CAWUFW010000562.1, from coordinate 3,425,445 downwards.
TAATCCCTGAGGTCTGCGATGCGGCCGGCCCTCACCACTTCACCTCACAGGGTATCGCCCAAGCTTTTGCGGGCTATTACGCCCATCTTTACGCGGTCCGACCTCCCGAGGCCTCCCTGGCCGCATTGATGTCAGAGACAATGACCCAACTGCCCCGTCTTCCCCAGGCAGTCTCGGAGACTCTGGACCTTCCCCTTACCGTGGAGGAGATACACAGGGCCATTTCACTCTTGCATTCCGGTAAGACGCCAGGGCCGGATGGCTACCCTCAAGAATATTACGCGACCTACCGCGACTTGTTGGTTCCGCATTTAGTGGATCTGTTCCATCATGTGGTGGACACAGGGTCCTTCCCCCCAGAGACCGACGTGGCCACTATTGTGGTTCTTCCAAAGACACAACCGCCTTCCCTCGCCTGTGCGGACTACCGCCCCATTTCCCTCATCAACACAAGGTTAAAATCTTTGCCACTGCCTTGGCCCAACGTCTCCGTCCCCTCTTGCATGACTTGGTCCACCCAGACCAATGTGGCATCATGCCTGCCCGGGGTACCCGGCACTGCATACGCCGTCTCCACCTCGCCCTCGCACACCGCCATCAGCTCACTCCATAATTGGCCTTGCTTTTCATTGATTTTGAAAAAGCTTTTGATACAGTTGACTGGAGCTATCTGGAGGACGTGCTGGAGGTGATGGGATTCGGCCTTCCATTCCGGCGCTTCATCCGAGTATTATATTCCAGCCCTAAAGCACGGGTCCTGATTAATGGCGTGCTCTCGGAGGCATTCCCCATCCAGAGGGGCACTCGCCAAGGTTGTCCACTCTCGCCGCTTTTATTTGCGCTAGCAATGGAGCCCCTGGCCTCTCTCATATGCCAAGATCCCCGCATCCGGGGATGGGCTTGGGACCCCTATCAGATCGACAAGGTCGCCCTTTACGCCGACGACGTCCTCCTATTCCTAGCGGACCCCGAGGACTTCGGCCCCCGATGCTTGGACGTCCTTTCCGCCTTTGAATGAGTTTCTGGCCTTCGGCTCAACCTGGCGAAATCCACTCTGGTTCCCCTCACCCGTCCCGTGCCTGCTTCGATTGGCAAACAACCATTCCTCTGCGTAGGCAGTCCTTCCAGTATCTGGGGGCTGGGTCACCTTGCTTCTAGAACTTGAATGGGCCCTTAACCTTACGCCCCTGGTTACCAAGGCGGACCTCAGGCGATGGCAATCCCTTCCTCTTAATCCTCTTGGCAGAAGTGCCCTTTTTAAAATGATGGTTCTCCCCCGTTTTTTATATATTCTTCAAAACATAACCTTTCACCTCCCGGGGTGTTGGTTCCGCGAGATTGATGGTCTCCTCACCCGGTTTTTATGGAGAGGCGGGAGACCGCGAATGTCCCTGGCTCACTGTCGCATACCTCCTTATGATGGGGGCATGGGTGTGACCAATCTTCACCTTTACTACCTGGCCACGAGACTCATCGTGGTTCATGACTGGTTCGCCGGCGGCTGGTCCGATCCGGCATACCAGGTTGAGCTCCGATCTATGGATTTTCCACAGCTCCAAGCCTACTTGTACGGGGCCCCCATACCACAAGTCCTTCCCCCCATCACTAGGACAGTCCTACTGGCTTGGCGCACTGCCCTGCGCCACACGAAATGGGATGGGAAACTTACTCCGCATACACCCCTGTGGCATAGTAATTGGCTGCGGCAGACCTCGACTCTCCGGGACTTCCGTCAGTGGGACCACATTGGGATCTCGCTTCTTGGGGATGTCTGGGTTGGGGACTGTAGCGCGGCGGGGCTAGGTTACAGCTATGCCGCAGCAGCGCAGTAACGGACACACGACACAGGTGTACTCGCTATCGTGGCCGGAAGACCCCGAGCGGTTTCCGGCCGTTTATTATATCCCCAGGGGCGAGCCCGCCCCAAGGGGTGTGGGGATGCGTGTAGATGGCAACATTGTCTGAGAGAGCCCGGATGGCTCTCTACATCCCTCCTTTCTTTGGTTCTGGACCAACAGGTTGTCCCGGCTCACGGAGACATATATATGAAGTCCTTCAGTTGTTGACTCGGCGCAGGATTCGGCCGGAGACCATACTTCTGGCTCCGGGAACCGTGAACTGACGAGGCACTGGGCGGGACACCTCCGGCCGACTCGATGGCGGTGTTCGGACGTGTAAACCGGACCCTGTCAGCACAGTCTTGGCTGACTTGACGGGGTGTCACCGGCGGCGTGTCCCTCGCACAGGGTGAGGCCGGAGGAGAAAAGTTCGGAACCAAGTCCTGATAGTCGGATGCCCCTTGGTCCGCCTCGGCCTCCGCTGTCTTCTTAAAGCTGGACACATTTCTCGTGACGGATTGCAGTCCCTTTTGAGCAGTAACCATAGTCCCTTGAACACTTACAACGATCCATACATCTGGCTCGTAGGGCGTCCGGAACTTCCAACCGGGGTGTCGGTCTTTGATCACCACCCGGTCTCCCACTCTTAGCTGCGGTTCTTGGGCTCTTCGTGTCTCACTGGCCTTCCGGTTCGTCGACTCCCTCCTCGCTTGAACGGCGGCGTCATCCCGCTCCACGGGCACCCACGTCGGGTCTGCCGGAATATTGTCACGCGGGGCTCGTTTGAACAGGAGATGAGCCGGAGCACACTTGGTGGTGCTATGAGGGGTCTGTCGGTACGCACCGAGGAACTGGTCAAGAGCTGTTTCAGGGTCCTCCTCATTTTCCACTGCGATGCGCAACGCACGGTTGATTGTCCTCATCAGACGTTCTACTTCTCCGTTCGCCTGGGGCCATAGCGGGGTAATCTTCCGATGGCGAACAGCTAGATTTTCGAGGTACTCCTGGAACTCTCGCCCCTGAAAAGGGGGTCCATTGTCAGACTTGACTTCGTTCGGTAGCCCCATCATTGCGAAAGTTCTGTCCATGACTCTCTTCACATGGGGAAAAGCTGTCGACGGGACCACTTCAACGACAGGGAACTTCGAGAATGAGTCAACCATGACCAGCATGTGACGTCCATCTGGGAAGCTCCCAAAGTCCACGCTGAGATGTGTCCACGGAGTCTTGCTTGGTTCTTCCGTGATCACCGGTGCTGGTGCTGGGTCCCCTCCGGTGATCGTGCAGGCATGGCATTGCAGTACCATTTCCTCCACCATGGAGTCCATCGCCGGGAACCAGACCTTATCTCGGAGTCTGGCTTTGGTCTTTGCCATCCCTTGATGGCCAACATGTGCCAACACAAGGGTCCTTTTCTGAAGACTCTCCGGAACCACTATCAGATGTCCCCTTAGGACAACTCCTTCTTCTCCTACACTGAGTTCACTCCTGACATTCCACAGCTGTTGGCGGGCATGGCTGACCTCCGGCCGGAGGACACGGGCACCGTCCATGAAATGGGTCCACCCGTTATTCTCCAGTGCTCTATGGACACGGACAAGAGTAGGGTCTTCTTGAGTGGCCCGGCCAATCTCTTCAAGTGTCAGGGCCTTGGGACACGCACCTTGCGACACCATTTTGACAAACGCCTCGGTGCTGCATGCATCTGCTGACGGGTCCGACGGCACTGTGGACTCCGGGTGACGAGACAGATAATCGGCAGGATTGTGGGCCCCTGGACGGTATATCACTCGGAAGTTGTAGGCTTGCAACTGCACCGCCCATCGTTCGATCCTCGGGGGTGCTAGCTGGGATGAACCAGCAAACAGTGGGAGCAGCGGTTTGTGGTCAGTCACGACATGGAACTCCTGGCCACACAGATACAGATGAAAGTGCTGGCACGCCCATTTGATAGCCAATGCTTCCCTCTCAATCTGAGCGTATCTGGTCTCCGTGTCAGTGAGGGCTTTGCTGGCATAGGCGACTGGCTTCCACACTTCCGGGCCGTGTTCTTGAAGGAGGACCGCCCCTAGGCCCACCGGGCTTGCGTCGATGACCAGTTCCGTTCTTCGTCTAGGGTGAAAGTATGCCATCACGGTGTTGTCCAGCAACCCTGCTTTGATAGCCTGGAACGCTTTGTTGGCCGCCAGCATCCACTCCCACTTGTGATCGTGGCGCGTAAGGACGCGCAGTGGCTCAGACATAGCCGCAAGGTTGGGGATGAAGCGCCCACAGTACGTGGCCATGCCAAGGAAACTCCTCACTTCGGTGGGGTTCTGAGGGGTGCTGGCCGCTCTGATAGCCTCGGCCTTCTTCGGGTCCACCAGGAGTCCCTCTCGGGTGAACGTGTACCCAAAGAAATCGACGCTCTCCTGATAGAAGGAACACTTGGACTTGTGTAAGGTCAGCCCACAGTCTGCCAACCTCTTCAGAGTGGCTCGCAGGTGAGAGTGGTGATCCTCGAGCGTGTTGGAGAACACCAGGATATCATCGCTGAGGTTGATCACCCCTTGCAGCCCCGACAGAGCTTCCCGGATGGCATTTTGGAAGACTTCAGCGGCTGATGATACTCCGAAGCTGAGCCTCTTGTACCTTCGGAGGCCAACATGCGTCGAGAAGGTGGTAATATACCGGCTCTCGGGCTCCAGTTCCAGCTGATGGTAGCCAGCGTTCAGGTCCAGTTTGGAGAACCACTTCGCTCCATTTAGGTCCGCCACAATATCGTCCATTGTGGGTGTGATGTGGCGTTCTCTCTTCACGGCAGTATTCGGCAGTCTCATGTCGACACAGAGTCGAATGGCTCCAGGTTGTTTGGGTTTGGGCGCCACGACCAGCGGGGACACCCACGGAGTGGGGCCAGATACCTTCTCGATCACATCCAGCGCTTCGAGCTTCCTTAGTTCCTCCTCCACTTGCGGACGTAGGTTGAAGGGCACTCGCCGGTGCCTGAGGGCCACTGGTCGTACCGAGGGGTCAATGTGGAGCTTGAACCTCTTGCCTTTTAGTTTCCCCAGTCCTTTGAAGAGAGCCGGAAACTCCTTCAGCATCGCTTCCGCATGGGAGTCATGGATTTGATTAGCGAAGAAGACAAGTCCTAGGTCTTCAGCTGTGTGACAGCTGAGTAAAGTCCCTTTTTTACCCTCAGTGATGTGGAACCTCGCCTCTGTGGAGTGGCTTCCGCTTGCTACGGAGATCTGGATGACTCCACGGAGAGGAAGTGGGTCCGTCCCTCCGTATGTGTAGATTCGGGCTGTGGACGGTGCAAGAGGGGGTCGTGGCGACAGGCGGTCATACTGGTCCGAGTCCATCACATTGACAGATGCACCAGTGTCGATAAGGGCTTGTACATCCGTGCCTTCGATGGAGATTGAGCACATGGGAGGTGGTCTCCGACGGGAACCTGTCCTGCAGACGTACCACACCACGAACACTTCCTCTTCCTCGTCCTCATACATGGGACCTCGGTCCTGTGGCTGGTCGTCTGGCATTGGTGTTGGGTCATCGAGGGAGATTTGTCGGACACGCTGGGACATGCTTCTGGGCCTCGACGATGTTTGTCGGAATCGCCCTCCGCGGCATACCCTGGCATAATGATTGAGTCTCCCACAGCGGGAACACGTTTTCCCTTTTGCCCCGCAGACGGCCGTCGCGGGGTGATCCTCACCACAGTATCCACACGGTCCACCTGGTGGCGGTTTGGGCAGCTGGCGAGTCATCATGGGGCGTCTCTGGATTACATCTACCCGTTCCTCCTTGATCGGCGGGTGTCTGGACGCCTGTGACGCGGCAACCGGGGTGTGTAGGGCGGCCTCCATCTCGTCTGCCCTGATGTCCGATAGTTCATGGGAGCGAGCCAGGACCAGGATATCGTCCAGCGAGATTCCAGGTTGCCGGAGGATTAGCTTCCGCAGGAGTTTCGAGCGGCAGCCCAGGATGATTTGGTCACGGATTTCCTCCCGCGGGTCCACGAAGGGGCACGAGCTAGCCAGCCGGCGTAGACGTGCATAGAACATATCAACGGACTCTGAGTCGGTCTGCCACGCCCTCTTGAACTTGAATTTTTCAAAATCGTGGTTGAGCTGTGGATCAAAATGTCTATTGAGCGCAGCGACCGCAACCTCGTAGTCGTCGTCATTTCCAGTGTTGGGGAGCGTCTCAAAGAGGTCATAGATCTCCGCACCTCCATAGTAGATTAGAAGTGACCGTTTCACGGTGCCGTCCGTTTCTCTCGTCCCCTTGAAGTAGTGGTTGAGTCGTCCGACCCATGCTTTCCACCTGGGCGCAGCTGTGGCGGGGTCCGAGGCCTCACTGAAGGGAGGTAGGGGTGCAACCGCAGTGTGGGTGTGCACCGGTGGGGGCGGATTGGCACCAACGGCCGGAGGACGCCCTCCATCTTGCTGGGCGGCAGCACCGGCCACCGGCGGGTCGCTCATTTCGTCTGTGTTTACTGGAGCGTGGACGCGGAGGCGTGACCGCCTTTCTGGTCCTCTTCGCCTGGGCGTGCGTTGTAGTGCGCGGTCTTGCTTCACTGGACGTGGGGAGAAAACAGTCCACCCACCGGCGCAGCCTCGTGGGGGAGATGGCGTGTGCTTGAGGCTTCGCCGTGGCGCTGTTCTCCTTCCCCCTTAAATTCTGTCTTCACGTCCGCCGTGCAGTCCTGCCAGATGCATCGGCCTCGGGTGTCCCAAATGTCCAGGGTCCTCCCCAACAGGACCAGGGCTGTCAGGCTGCAGTTCTCTCCGGAACCACTAGGGGCGCGCAGTTCCACTCACAGGCAGCAGAGGGGCAGCTCACTCCTGGGGCCTCGCAGTATCAATGCCCAGGGGGGGGGGGGCGCGGGCAGACTCGGTTGCCGACACAGCCTCGCACAGGAGAGGCAAACAGGACGCCGCGATGCGCTCGGAGCGCCCCCCGCACTTACCCCGCGATGCAGGCCGCTTGAAGGCGCCGCCGGCTGAACGCGCTCCCGTTGGGCAGGGAGACGCGTGGGCGGGCGCCGGCCAGATCTCCGCTGGGGCGGGCAGGCGCAGGTGTGGACGGGGACCGCAGTAGAGGAGCAAGTAGAGGAGCAAGACACCCAAAGCAGCAGGCAACCAGTGGATCCGAGCGGCGCGGGTTGGCACCGCACGCTCGTTGAGATACCGCACAGCAGCGGAGAGAGCAGGGCAGCGCGGGTGGGCTCCGCACGCTCCCAGCAGGGCTCCTAAAGGTAGGCCAGCACGCGAGGGGTGCTACCGGCCTCGTCGCCAATGTAGCGCGGCGGGGCTAGGTTACAGCTAGGCCGCAGCAGCGCAGTAACGGACACACGACACAGGTGTACTCGCTATTGTGGCCGGAAGACCCCGAGCGGTTTCCGGCCGTTTATTATATCCCCAGGGGCGAGCCCGCCCCAAGGGGTGTGGGGATGCGTGTAGATGGCAACATTGTCTGAGAGAGCCCGGATGGCTCTCTACAGGGACCACATCAGAACCTTCGCAGATTTGCAGCAGCGCTACTCCCTCCATTCCTCCCAATTTTACAAATACTTACAACTTAGGCATGGCTTCAAAGCACACATTTCGTCTTCCACCCCCCTTCCCGAATTTAGTCCCCTCGAGGCCCAAGTGATGATGGGGAACCTAGGTAAAGGAGGGGTGTCGCGGATTTACCGCTCCCTAGTGACCAATGGCCCCGCGACCCTAGACTCACTGCGTGCCCGCTGGGAGGGTTGGCTGGGCCCCTTAGAGGAAGCGGACTGGAGAGACGCTCTCATGGCTCCCAAGACCTTGACGACCTCCTCCAAACTGCGTCTGATCCAACTCTACTATTTACACATGGCTTACCTAACCCCTGTGTGTTTATATAAAGCCCGACTGCGGCCCTCCCCGGCCTGTACACGATGCAACCACGCTCCAGCTGACTTTTACCACATGATCTGGCAATGCCCTGTCCTTGCATCATTTTGGGCAGGTGTGGAACTGGAACTTACACAGACCCTGGGGTGGGCGGTTCCCCACGACCCATTACGTCTGATTCTAGGTGTGTTTGATGGCCTGGATGGCTCCTGGGCCGACAAGCGCTTCCTGGGGACTGCAGTGGCGGTGGCGAAATGTGACATTGCAGCACTCTGGTCCCAGGCCAAGCCCCCTACTGTACGGAGGTGGAGACGGGGGGTGGACTGGTGCGGAACTGAAGAGGAACCCCTCTTTGAAGCCCGGGGCTGCCCTGAACTATTCGAAAAGATTTGGGGTAAATGTTTCAATCTACTGTCCTGAGGGGTGTATGTGTTCATATGTATCGCGATAACTTTGCACGAGACTCTACTCTGAAGAATGATATACAGGTCTCTGTCATCTTCCTTGCTGTTGTATACCATCCAGACACTGTGCCTGATTTTGCTGCCAATGTAAATTTGTGGTATTGTTTAAAATTAATAAATTTGATTATCAAAAAAAAAAAGTGATATACTACAATATTGTAGCATATTAGGAACCCCCAGGGTCTCCCCTAGGTGTCCCAGTGGTGGGGAGTCAGGTACTTATAAGGAGGATCCTTATAAAAGAGGTATTATATGCTTTGGGGATAGTGAAATTGCACATTTCACTTCCCTCATTGCAGTAAAGTGCTTCCCAAAATTGACTTTTGTGCTAGGAGCACTGTGGAGTGAGGATCTACATACTTTTTATATATTCGGAACCTCTAAAATCTCCCCTAGGTGTCCTAGGGGTGGGGGGTCCTGTAGGTAAAAGCAGGGTCCTTATAAAAGCATTGATGTAAGCCCTGGTGCTGGAGAAATTGGACATTTAATTTTCCCCATTGTAGATCCCCAGCCACATAGGTTAACATTCCAGTAAGAATTAATAACTACTGCAAGGGACCACAGAAAATATCATTCAAGGACTTAGGAGAATGATATTGATAAATCCAACAATATGCTGTTGTTTAATTTATCCTAAAATGTACAGAAAAGAAGTTATAAGACTTTCTTGTCTGTAAGCCAAAATTCAGCCTTTCAGGGATCTGCCCTGACTAGTCAGAGTTAAGTGGATTAGCCAGGCTGCTTTGATGAAGTGATAAGTGGCACATGGGATGAGGAGCCATCTGGGAGGAGAGGGTTCTGCTCCAAAAGAATGCCAGAGCAAGGGGGAGGGGCTGTAAACCATGAGCTTCAAAGGCCCAGGGGGACAGGCAGCGAAAGCCAGGTCCATCTATGCCCATCCCCTCTGAACCCAGCCAGATGGCAGGCTTAAGGAAGGAATGTGCAGATGCCAGGGGGAGGGGGACTATGGAAATGAGCAATCATGAAAGTTGGTTTAACTAGCTCTTGCCTCTCTGCTGAGACTTCATTATTGAATTTTGGAGAAATAGGACTTTCTCGGAGAGGAGACCATTGTGCCTCACTTCGGAGGAAATGGTCATGCTCTGGAGAAGTTCCAGACGTTTGGAGAAGTTTTGAGCAATTTTGGAAAAAAGCTCCATAAGTGGACCGACTCGATCTGGCCAGCCAAGCCGGCGACCCTAAACCGCGAGACGGCCTGCCCTCCAGGTTTGTCCCGCTGAAAAGCTCCAGAGCTCTGACTTCCAGAGATTGACCGAGAGCAGGTCGAAACCCAAGTCGGCGAACCCTCACAGAATCCGGCTTGGTGAAGAGCATCGAGGGACTCTGGGAGAAAAAGCTCCATAAAAGTTTCTACATCCGAAAGTAACAGACTTGACCGGGACCAACCGCGAGAGTAAAGCCGCCCACCTTCAACCGTGAGCCAGCCTGGATCCTTGGAGCATCCCGCTGGAAAGCTCCGGATGTCTGACTCCCATACGTTTGACCAGAGCTCGTTGAAAGGCAGGCCGGCGAACCCTCCCCAAATCCAGACTGGTGGAGAGCTTCGAGGGACCCCGGCAGAAAAAGCTCCAGAAACAATTCTAAGTCAGAAGATAAAAACTTTGACCGAGGCCTACCGCAAGGGGTAGTCATGCAGGGCTCCATCGCGGTCAGCCTGAAACTTTGACTTTGTCCTGGTCTTGCGCGACCAGATGTCCCGATAGGCGGTATAGGTCTCTATGTGCTATCAAGTGCTAAATCTTTAAAAATTCATATCTCTGTTTCCCTACATTGGATTTTTTTCGTTTTGGTGCCATTTTAAAGATACAAATATTTCCTATTGTTATAAATTGGTGTAGGATTTTTATTGTGTGTTGTGTCTTAATTATTTACTGAATTGGTGTTTTTAAATGCTTTACATACCTGCCTCCGAAGTTAAGCCTGCCTGCTCGCAGCCAAGCTACCCAGGGTTGAGCATGGGAATAATTTTCTGAGACCTATTCTGAGCCCTAGACTGTGTTAGTGGCCTTATTGCCAGTAGTAGATATATATTTACCCCTCCTAATAATCCACTTTTCAACAGTAAGGCAGCCAGAAGTATGCCAGCGCTATGAGAGAGCAGAAACTGCGCCACATCTTAACAGATACGGTGCATTTCTGCTCTCTCTTAAAAACAAACGTAGTACAGCTACTTCCTTTGAGCCAAAGTTGAGTAAATTTGACCCCAAATGTCTCTGCACTTGGATACCACTACTGAGCAGTACATTGCTTTCTTGACTGTCTTTTAACAGAAGAACATCTCCCGGAGGCCCAGCAGCACTTTATAGGATTATGTGGCCTATAATGCAGACAAGGTATTGTGTACTCTAGACAGCACATTTTTAACACTCAACATTTTGTCCTGCTGAAAGCACCTGGCCAAACACATACTTATTTGCTTTTTTGAATCTTTTCAAACTTGCTGTTTCTTGGAATCTGTATTAGCTTAAAGTCTGCACAAACACTGTAAAAAAGCAACTGAACCAAGCACTTAACATGTTAATGACTCAAAGCTATTCCTCTTCACCTGCGAAAGTGTGGCTGAAGAGGACTTGAGCAAAGCGGATGAGGTATAACAGGGTTGTGCAATAGGCAGAAACGTGCAATGCACACTGACCTTATAAACTCTGTTATACATTCATGAGTTTAGAGGGGTAATCAGAGATGTTTTAAGGCATGGGCAAAGAAGGCTCTTGCCCAGGGCTCCTACTTTTCAAGGGGCCCCCTTGTTAAGCTTTTGTAACAGTCTCAGACTGTCTAGATTTTTCAAATAAACAATTGTTTTACCTACTGTCTTTTTTTAGCCAACCAAAGCTAATTCTGGTTAGACTCGACAAGCACTTTAACCTTTTAGAGTTGGTAGTCCCAGTTCAACTGCACAGGCCTTTGCCTTTATATAGCAATGCCCACTTAACGTGCAGTAGAAAGTAGTATTGGTGTTCCCTTTGTGACTACATCAACCTTGTAGAGCTGCTGCTAGACCGGTGTGATAACAGTTTAGTGCTATATGACACCGAATACCAGTCCCACGCAGCTTGGGCAGTGCAGCAAACAAAAGCACCAATAAGCACCATATGCCCAAATGGTGCTGACAGATTAGCTACACACACAAAGCTTGGTTGGATCACTAATCTGTCTGATTTTCTGGCACATTCCAGCTTTGGACCGCTTCACGAAGGTAGAGCCTGAGGGCAGGCTAAGTGCCCAAGTGCAGTGTAGAGCGACATTACATGCTTCCTCCATAACTGCACTGTCCATCTGGTGCCACTGCTGGGTTGGTGCAATCACAGTCTAGTGCCACCAGATTTACTGTCCCTGGGACAAATTTATCAAAATTTCACACAACGCAGCACAGCAAGACACTTTGCTGTGCTGCGTGATAGGGAGAGGGCAGTAATGCTCCATATTTAACATTATATGACGCATTCCTGTCCTCTCCTTGAACACTATGTGCTGCCTAGCACCAAAAGGGGGCCTTTGTTACAGGAAAGACTGCATTTGTGCAGAAAGAAACACCTTCCAGCGCAAAAACAATCCTTTGAGGCTTTTCCTCTATGTGTGCTGCAGAATACAGCACACGTATAAACAGGAAAAAACTAGCCGAAATAAAGATATTTCTCCTCTTTACACCTTCCCTGGGAAGGCATAGCATTTATACGCACTCCCAGGTCTACCACTCCTGCTGATCTGTGAATGCGCCAAAATCCATGGGTGGATGCGTGTGCACACCCATGCTCCACCCATAGAGTTTCGCTGCCTTGCGTTACTCTAGATTTACCAAGCCGTGCAGGGCAGTAATGTGTGGCTTGGTAAATCTCATTCTAAGTGCTGCGTTGCCCTGCGTCCCCTTGCATGGGGCAAGGGTGAAGTAAAACCTTAGATAAGTATGCCCCCCTGTTCCTCATAGCGCTTATACAGGAGTTCAGTCAGCATAAAAAACTCACCCTCTCTATGCACAGGCCCAAAATTAGGTACCAGTCCACATGCAGCTATCTTGTTCCCCCATCGAAGGCCATGTTTATCAAAGTTTTGCATCGCCCTTGGCCCATGCAAGGTAACGTAGGGGTGACTCAAAACCTAGATGAGATTTACAAGCCACTCAAGGCCACCTTCCGTGGCCCTGTGGTGCATGGTAAATCTGGAGTAACACAAGGCAGCGCAAGTCACTGCCTTGAATCATTCTAACCAAGGAAGGATTTCCACGGGTGGAGTGTGGGTGTACCCACGCATCCAGCCATGGGTGCATTCTCAGATTAACCAAGAGTGGTAGATCTGGGAATGCATCAAAATGCCATCCCTTCCCAGGCAAAGCTTTACAAGGAGAAATATCTTTATTTCTCCTATTGCTGTCTACGTGTACTGCATTCTGCAGCACATGTAGAAAGAGGAAAAAGCCTAAAACAATTGTTTTTGTGCAGAAAGGTGTCCCTTTCTGCACAAAAACATGCAGGCACTCTTGCACCATGGTGCCGGCGTTGGCGTTAGGCAGACAAAAGTGCATTTGCGTAAGGAGAGGGCAGAGGAGAGGGCAGGAATGCGCCATATCTTTCACAAGGCCATATCTATTCACAAGGCAGCGTTAAGCCACTTAACGTGGCCTAACGCTGCCTTGTAAATAAGGCACCCTTTCATGCTATACTTAGTGTGAAAGGGGAGGACAATGGGTGTTGCGGTGGGTGTTCTACCGCAACACCCATTGATTTTGATGCTGCCCCATATTTACAAGGGTGACGAAATATGGGGCAGCACCAAAATTAAGACCAGGGAAAACCTGGTCTTACCCTGGTGCAATGAGGAGAAATGTTTATTTTCTCCTCGTTTTACCTGTTTCCATGTGTGCTGCGTTGTGCAGCGGTAAGAATTCAATCCGTTGATAAAAGTCTTGTGAAGTTGCATAGGGGTCGGATGGGGGTCGGATGGCCGGGTAAATCAGGGAATAATTACCGATTTGGTAATCCCCAACCCAGGAGCTCTTCGGAAGAGCTCCTATTCGGTGGCCATCTTGTAAATACATTCATACCATTGATTGTTTATGTGCCGGAAGGTGCAGCCCTGCATTTCAGAAGTGGCAGAGCGCGGCGTTAAGCCAAGGAGACCAACGCGGCGCTACGCCACTTCTATTGTAAATATGCCCCTGAGTGTTTGCTCCAGGAAAGGGCCCAGATGGCGGCTGGCCAAGTAAAAGGATTGCCAATGAGCTGACCATAGTTGCTGAGGGCATGAATGAGCTGACTATAGAAAATAAATTCAGAGTTGTTCAGAGCAGGGGGCCCCACATTGTGTTTGGCCCGGGCACCCCAAATCCTTAAGATAGCCCTGAGGGAAATGACCCTTTCAAAACATGAATTGAGAAGTGGAATACCTCTCTTGAAATTACTCCTGAACTTCCAGAGTTTAGTGCTATACAGGCTGTAGAAGCAAACAAGGTCTTCGACCATGTTTGTACTACTGCTGCAAACACGAACGTGGAAGCAAATGTGGTGACTACAGAACAATATGGATAATGAACAAGAACGTTACCTGTTCAAAGGGGCTCTGTAAAACTTCAGACAAGCTCTACGCTGTTTTATAGTACACAACAACATTAGAAAGTCCCTAGCACTACTCTGTATCCCGTTTAGCTATTCACGTAGCATCTTGCTTATGGCTTAATGCCAGGTTTTTTCCTCAAAGGGAACATGTAGCCATGTTGATGATGCTGGATATATGTAATCCACGGTCTATTTTCAAGATAGTTTTGCCCAATTCTGATATAAAACCAGGTTAGAAGATTAAACCACACACACCCAGTGGACAAACTGATAGAAACTCTGAATATTCTGAGGGAAGAGCACTGCCTGCTTCCCTGGATTTCCTTGGGAAACGTCAACCTCAATCTGTGTATGGATATGCCAGGGGTAGATGAATTCCAATGGGTAGATGGACTGTGACTATACCTACCATCTCAGAACCAAACCAAAGAAAAAATAGGTTGGCCTCCTCGATTTCTGACCAGTTTTATGCTGTGGAATGTCAGCTTCTTTTGGATCACCATATTCATATAATTTACTTAATTTTCCCTTTTAGAAGTGCAGGGGCTTATTTATGGGCCCTTGCTTCACTTTTGCACCGCCGGTGCATCACATTTTGTGACGCACCAGAGGTGTAAAAAATGCGCCATGTTGCGCCATATTTACAAAGTGAGGCATCTAGGTAGATGCGTCACTTTGTAAACCCCTGCGCCACATTATACCTGCGCCAGGTATAATGTATGCAGGGGGGGCAATTCCGACGCAAGAAAGGGTCGTAGAAGTGACACAGTGAAATCTATAAGATTTCACTGCGCCACGTCTAGGACACAAATGCGTCAATATCTTACGCCTGCCTCATGGCAGGCGTAAGACTGACGCAGGCACATTTAACATGGGACTTGCCCATGTGTAATGACCCATTGCTGGAGTTGCGTCACTTTTGTGACACACTCCAGCAATGCGTCATGTTTGCGCCTAGAGATATGTCAGAAATACTGAAGTATCTGTAACTCCTTGCGACATGATGTGTCATACTGTAAATATGACGTATCATTGCTGTTGCAAGGAGGGCGCAATGAACAGTGACGCATCGCTGTTTTCTCGAAGCGATGCGTCACTTTTCATAAATGAGGGCCGCAGTTTTAGGTTTTGCTCTATCCTTAGAGCTCTTCTCATTGGGCGCTAATATTGAAATTTTGAAACTACTTGAGAGTGAGCATTTGTCCCACATATTGGGTTGGAAATATAAGCTCAAATATGGACTGAAAGCTTCTTAGGTGAGAACATAAAACCGAATCCATAGTCTAGTCTCTTGAATGAATCGATTTTCTCCGTGTAGGCGAGTCAACATGTGAACTTCAATAAATTGCAGGTTAAAGACTACATCATTGAACAAGATGTGTCTTTTTTTGCTAACAGTCAACGCTGTTGATGACTAGTAGACACTAAGGGCCAGATTTACTAACATTTTGCATAATGGTTGCACCACTTTTGTGGCGCATCAATGAAGCAAAATGCTAGTAAATATTTACATAGCCAAGCAGGGGGCAATTTGCGCTGCCTTGCGTGCCTTTGTAAAAAAAAAAAATATATATATATATATATATAACGCAATGCTTTGGCTTGCAGTGCATTGCGTTACATTTCATGGTGCAACAAGGAGAAAAATCTTATTTTCTCCTTGTTATTTCCTATTTCTATGTGCTGTAATCTGCAGCACACATAGAAGGAGGAAAATACCTTTGTAATACAGACACACTTGCACCGTGGTGCAAGGGTGCCTGCATTGGCACTAGGCTACCTGAAGTGTGCCAGCGCTATGAGAGAGAAGAAGTGTGCCATATCTTAGTAGATATGGCACATTTCTGCTCTCTCTCTTTCACACAACGCAGCACAGAAAGTTGCCTTGCTACACTGTGTTGCATGAAAGGTTAGTAAATCTGGCCCTTATATCCTCAAGCACCGACAGTTACCCAAGTGGGGGCCAGATTTAACACTTATTCACGCAGCGCAGTGCAGGAGCCGCAAATGCTGCGTGAAAAGGAGAGAGGACAGTGCCAGACTTACAGAAATATGGCACTCTCCTCCTCTTTCTCTAGGGGGAAAGAAAGATGCTAAATGCAAGTTATTCAATAATTATAGGCTATAAGTTTCAGGTTACATATCAAAAATGATACATAAAACAAAGTGCATTAAATGTATACATATGACTATTTTGTTGAACTGTATAAGTTTGTCGAAAAACTTTTTATTCAAATTCTTCAATAGATTTTTTTTGTGTACTGGATTTCTTATTAATCAGTCTCAAAATAAATTTTTATATACATTTTCTGATAAATATTAATACATAAAACATATTACAACATAATCACATATCCATGAAAAACATATATACGAACATAAAGAATACATAAAAACAACTGATTGACTTCATTATATATTGGACATACAAATAGACAAAGGAGCAGATGAACTGTAAACAATTGGAAGACTGGCGGTAGATGGAAGCTACGCGCGTTTCGGCTGGAGTGCCTTCATCAGGGGACCGTCTCAACTTTCTCTGCATCAAATACATAATGAACATGGACTAAGGATACATATGCACATCTATAGATTTGCAGTTTGTCATACCTTTTGCAGTGATGGTCTGTCCATTTAGTAGTAGACTGCCTGTCTCTAATGCTAGAGGGCAGACCCTACAGGTGCCACATTTGAAGTTGCCTATGACGGGTAAGAGCCCAACAATACTTCTCTGTATTGGCTTTTGTATCTGGGGCATACGTGATCTTACCACTAGGTCTTTGAGGTTTTTGTTTTTACGGTAGGCAAAGAGGGGTTTGGGTATTTTGTCCTGATGTTCCTTATTTGCATTCAGAATATGCCAATTTGAAGAAATTATTTGTCGAATTTGTGCATTTAACAGAGTGCCGTGTGACAAAAACTAATTCAGAGTTGTTCTTTTTACTGTTGTTTGTCAAGAGGTGCTGCCTATCGTAATATCTAGCCCTCTTGTATGAGTCTCTCACTAATTTATGAGGATACCCTCGTGCCACAAATTTCTCTTTCATGACTGTAGCTTTAATATCAAAGTCATGAATACTGGTACAGTTTCTGCGCAAGCGCAGAAATTGACCAAAGGGTATACTATTTCTTTGTGATGAGGGATGAAAGCTGTAATATTTTAAATCTGTATATAGGATCACTTTCCCTTGAAGTATTTGCACTGAACAAGTCTACATCCTTGCCCGATTTCTGTAGTAAAACTAGCTGTAGAGCCAGTGTCATGAAAATTGACTTCCATTATTAATACAATGTATCTGGAAGGATATTTTCCTAGAGACTGGAAACATGCATCAATTCTGCCCCTGCTGAAGAAACCTAGTCTGGACGCCAATGATTCAAATAATTTTAGACCTATATCCAGACTACCACTTCCGGCAAAAATTATAGAAAGAAACATGAATGCCCAACTCAACAAGTTTCTGCATGACTCTCAGGCGCTGAATCCAACTCAGTATGGTTTCAGAGAGGGCCACAGTACGGAAACTGCGCTCCTCAAGTCCACAGAAGAGATTAGGACCATTCTTGACCAGGGAGGGAAGGCCGTTTTGATCATGTTAGATTTGTCGGCAGCTTTCGATACGGTCCATCATGCTTTGCTGATGGACCGATTGGATGAGATAGGAGTCAAGGGCACTGCCTGGAAACTTCTCAAATCTTTTCTTTCTGACAGAATGCAAACGGTGGCCCTGGACGAATTTGAAGCAGAATCATTTTCTCTGCCCTGTGGGGTGCCGCAGGGGTCGTCATTGAGCCAGACACTTTTTTATATTTATGTGTCCTCATTGGCTCCCCTAATTGAATCTTTTGGCTTCACTTTGACTTCCTACGCGGATGACACCCAAATTGTGGTGACTATACAGCCAGAAGCGATCCAGGAAACTGCATCCAGGTTGCAGGACTGCATGAACGCCGTGGGTGTATAGATGGCCCAAAACTGCTTGAAACTCAACTCCGGTAAAACGGAGGTTGTGTTGTTCGGTAACAATCCCAACTTCTGGACCCCTGATTGTTGGCCAGAGACTTCAGGCCCGCTCCCCACTCCTATTAGGAAGGTGAAGAATATGGGAGTGTGGATAGACGATAAACTGAGTTTCAGGGACCAGGTGAACACAGTGGCTTCATCGACATCTTATATTCTCAGATCTTGCAAAAAAATAATGCCACTACTACCCAAAGATGCGCAACAAACAGTTGTTACTGCATTAATAATGTCCAGATTAGACTATTGCAACAGTCTATATCTTAAGATCCATGAAGGATCGATGAACAAACTACAGATTCTGCAAAATGCAGCGGCCAGACTCCTCACCGGCACACCAAAGTTCGAAACAATCTCAGCCAAAATTAAAAAACTTCATTGGCTGCCGGTCAAGAAGCGCACTCAGTTCAAGTCTTTACGTTTGGTCTTCAAAGCCCTTCAGGGAACCGGACCCGAATTTCTAAAACAGCGACTCTGCTAGTATATACCAAAAAGAACACTGCGGTCATCAGATGCAAAATTTGTGATAGTGCCCTTAGTGAAAAAAGCCAACTGGGGTGGCAGAAGCTTTATAGCCAATGCGGCCAAATCATGGAACGCTCTTCCATTACACTTGAGAAGCATGACCAATCTTTTGGCCTTTAGCAAGGCATTAAAAACTTGGCTGTTTTTGAATTAATCTTGTCAATTCCCACATCGCTTTTGTCTTCAGTAGGCCTTCACATAGCGCCAGGACACCTTCGGGTAACAGTTAGCGCTCTATAAGTACAAATAACATTAACATTAATATTAAAAGCTCACATAAAGAGAGCTTCCATTTCAGGCTACGATCATTCTTTTGTGCATATGTATCCTTAGTCCATGTTCATTATGTATTTGATGCTGAAAAAGTTGAGACGGTCCCCTGATGAAGGCACTCCAGCCGAAACGCGCGTAGCTTCCATCTACCACCAGCCTTCCAATTGTTTACAGTTCATCTGCTCCTTTGTCTATTTGTATGTCCAATATATAATGAAGTCAATCAGTTGTTTTTATGTATTCTATATGTTCGTATATATGTTTTTCATGGATATGTGATTATGCTGTAATATGTTTTATGTATTAATATTTATCAGAACATTTATATAAAAATTTATTTTGAGACTGATTAATAAGAAATCCAGTACACAAAAAAAATCTATTGAAGAATTTGAATACATTTCTTTTTGACAAACTTATACAGTTCAACAACATAGTCATATGTATACATTTAATGCACTTTGTTTTATGTATCATTTTTGATATGGAACCCAAAACTTATTACCTATAATTATTGAATAACTTGCATTTAGCATCTTTCTTTCCCCTAGTGTTATTTTCCCTACGGCTAGCAAGTTCCATTGTTTTTTGTAGGGGTCCCCATTTTTCCAAATCACTCTCCTCGTCTTTCCCCACTGCTGGTGCTGAAATCAGCTACCGTGCACCGTGGAGACACCTTTGAGCCATAGTGCAAGGGTGTCTCCGTGAGTCAACAAGTTTAGCGCTGGGAAGTAAATCGGAAAAAAAAGATTTGACGCCGATTTGCGTCACTTTTCTGACGCAAACACGGCATAAAATCTTAGTAAATCTCCCCCTGAGTCTTTTTCAGCATTTCGTAAAATGAAATTAATCGATGTAAAGTCTGGCTAGCCCAGTATGTGGAAGTTTGATCTCCCTTCAAAGAATAAGGCTAATCAGGGATTTTGGTTTTGGAGTTATATGTTGTAATCACCTGAACATATAGGGCCAGATTTACTAAGTTCTCACGCAGTGCAGTGCAGCCGCCGTAAATGTTGCGCTGCGTGAGAAGGAGAGAGCAGGAGAGCACCACGTTATTGAAACTAGTGAGTTACTAATAAAGTTTTTTGACACTGGGACTAACTGGTGTATCCTATTTCACATTATGGATGTATACAAATCTATCTGTATATTACAACTTTCATTTTCTTTCAAACCTTGGATTTACACTCTGTACTTTTTGACCTCTAAAAAATTAATTTTCTTCACTTTTCCCGGTGTTTGTGCAATTTAATTTAATTCAAATTTTTTTTTTTTTTTTGGATTAAGAATTGATGTTTAATGTTGTTATTGTTTTAGAGGGGGTCAAGAAATTTCACAAGATCCTTCTTTGTCCTGAAGATGGTCTCAAGACCGAAACGTCGAAACCTAACCCATTCTTCTTTCTTTAGTTATTTTTAATTCATTTGTCTTGAGTTCTAAATCCTATGTATAGGACAGACTCATTGCTTGATTTAATGAAGACCGGCAGTTATACATTGATAGCCAGGATATTATTGTATGTCTGATATTTATGTTTTCTGTTGTCAATGTATGTTTTGATTTCATTGTTATTTCTGCACCCTTACCTCCATGTTATTGAAACATAAAATGAATTATCTTTTTTTGATACACCTAGCTGTTGCAATTGATTTGCTTATTGATTCCTTTGAAATATTTTGAGTTATTCCAATGGGTTGTCATCAGATGTCACCATACCCAAGATATAATTACTCCGAACTATGGGGCATATTTACAAGCTCCTATCGCCGTAGGAATGTCACTTTTTTCGACGTTCCTGTGACGATATGGGCTTCGCTTTATTTTGGCAGAGCTAGGCCACTTAACATGGCTTAACGCTGCCTTGTAAATAAGGCACCCTTTCACGCTATAGTTAGTATGAAAGGGGTGGGCAATGGGTGTTGCGGTGGGCATTCCGCCGCATCACCCATTGATTTTGACCCTGCCCCATATTTACAAGGGTGGCGTAAATATGGTGCAGCGCCAAAATTGAGACAAAAAAAAAACCTGGGGGCATATTATCAAGAAACGTCGTTAAAATTATCGCCTCTTTAGCGGCAGACAGCTGCCGCTAAAGCGGCGATAATGGGCTTGATAATATGCCCTTGAGAATTCCAATAGAAGCCCATGTTCTGGTGTCAACATGGGCTTCTATTGAAATTCTCAAGTTCATATTATCAAGCCCATTATCGCCGCTTTAGCGGTAGTTTTCTGCCGCTAAAGCGGCGATAATTATAACACCGTTCTTGATAATATGCCCCCTGGTCTTAACATGGCGAAAAGAAGAGAAATGCTTTATTTTCCTAGTTTTTACCACACATAAAAACAGCAAAACGCCATGCATGATTGTTTATGTGCAGGAAAGTGTCCCTTCCTGCACATAAGCAATAATTTAAAAAATGAAGAGTTGCAACTTCTATGTGCACACAAAGCAGCACACATAGAAGTTACAAATCGCCATTTAAGATTGTTTATGTGCAGGAAGGGACACCTTCTTGCACATAAACAATCATTCCCCCCAACACAGGCATCCTTGCACTATGGTGCAAGGGTGCCTACGTTGGCAAGAGGCAGCTGTAATTAGCGCCAGCACATAGGGAAACGCAAGGCTGCACCGTATTGTTGTAAATACAGTGCAGCCCTGCTTTTCAAAAGTGGCGGAGCACGGCGTTAAGCCAAGAAGGCTAACACCGCACTCCATCACTTTTCTTGTATATATGCCCCTATATTTCCTGAATGAATCCCTTGTACGCATCATTACCTTTGTTACTTTATTACCCAAGCCCACAAGGGTTAATTGGGTAGCCCATTCTTTTGATACATTATTGAAATATGTCACTCTCCTCCTGTCTCCCTAGCGCAGGCACTGAAATCAGCTGCCGTGCACCACAGAGACACATTTGAGCCATGGTGCAAGGGTGTCTCCCTGAGTCTAGCATAGGTTTTGTACTGGAAGGGTACATTTCCAGTACAAATTACCATGCATAGACTGACTTCAACACTTTTCCAACTTTGTATGTGTGCTGAACAGTGCAGCACACGTACAAAGTCAGAAAAGGAAGGAGAAATGAAAGCATTTCTCCTTCCTTGCGCCTCATTTAAAAGGGCGCAGTTTTCTGATGCTAAACCCTGTCTACTTTGTTTAGTAAATTGGGTTTAGCATCAGAAACCTTGGGTGGTTGCATGGGAACGCCCATGCACCTCCCAAAGTACCCCCCCTTGGTGCTAAGTAATGCAAAGCAGTGCTACGCGCTGCTTAGCGTTACTTTCACTGTATTTCCAGCGTTAAAAAAGTTTAGCGCTGGAAAGTAATTTGGAAAAAAAGAGTTTGCGCCGATTTGCTTCACTTTTGTGACGCAAACACATCGTAACATCTTAGTAAATCACCCCCATAGTCGGAATATGGCTTTTACTAATGGCCCTTTCAGAAAATGGGTAAGTCCAATTTTCTTAATGCTGGCTGTTTGATCTTGTAAAGATGCCATTAGCTTGTTAATTGTAATTGTAATTTATATTTATAGAGCGCATTATCACCGGCAGGTCTCTAAGCGCTACCAGAGGGAGTACCTATCCATGTTAGTAGGGAAGTAGCAGCTGTTAAATGATGCCCCAAGCTTCTGAGAAAAGTACTGTCTTCAGCTTCTTCCTAAAGGGGAGGAGGTTCGCTTCCTTGCGTAGATTTGCCGGGAGACTATTCCAAAGCTGAGGGATTGATGTTGAGAAGGCTCTTCCTCCCACGGAAGACAGGTTGAAACGGGGGCAGACCAGTAGGCTGGCCTCTGCTGACCGGAGCACCCTACTAGGGACGTAGTTGGCTAGGCGGTCTTTGATATATCTTGGGGCTTGGCCATACATGGTTTTATGAGCAATGCAGAGACCTTTAAACTTGATTCTCTGCCTGACCGGGAGCCAATGTAGTTCGCGTAGCAAAGAAGTGGTGTGTGCTCGTCTCGGCATTGTGAGAATTAGTCTGGCTGCGTCATTCATAACAACCTGTAATCTGGCCAACAGTTGTCGTGGGAGGCCAATATACAGGGAGTTGCCATAGTCCAGACGCGACAGTATCATTGCTGAGACCGCCAGTCTGAGTGTGGAGAAGGTGAGAAGAGGGGCCAGTTTCCGCAGCTGTCTCAACAGGCCAACACAGGTTCCCACTACTGCCGACACCTGTTGTATCATGGATAGCTTGGCATCAATTTTGATGCCCAAGCTTTTCACGGCCCCGGCTGGTTCCGGAAAGGGGCCAAGTTCTTGTGGCCAAAAAAGATCGTTCCATGGAATTGGAAACTGTGGTGACGGCCAGTACCTCAGTCTTGTCTGGATTGATTTTAAGGGAATTGGCCGTCATCCAGTTGACAGTGAATTTTAAAATGTTTTGCATCCTTAAATGGGCCGTCGGCGAGCTGTCAATCTGGATGATGATTTGGGTGTCGTCGGCATAGTTATAGATCCGGCACTCCATCTGGTTTAGTGCAGATATCAAGGGCTGAAGGTAGGCGTTGAAAAGGAGGGGTGAAAGTGCCGAGCCCTGAGGTACCCCACATGAGAGTGTGCCTGGATCGGACACCAAATCAGCTAGCTGAACTCTCTGTGAGCGATCCTTAAGAAAGGATGAAAGCCAGGCCAGGGCCGTGCCCCGGATTCCCAGATCCGAGATCCGCGACAGTAATTGGTCATGATTGACCGTGTCAAATGCCGCGGATAGGTCCAGTAAAACAAGGGCACATGGCTTTTTCTTGTCTGCCCTTAGTCTTAATTCATCCAGCACAGATAGCATAACCAATTCCGTGCTGTGGTGAGCCCTGAACCCTGCCTGATTAAATTCTAGGAGGTGATTGTCTTCAAGATGGCGTGAGAGGGAATGTAGTACATGCTGTTCTAATACTTTAGCAAGGAAAGGCAGCTGCGAGATTGGCCTAACATTTTTTTACATTCTTGGTGTCCGCCCCAGGTTTTTTTAGGAGCGGGATGACGCGGGCCTCCTTAAAGTTAGCAGGGACAAGCCCTGCTTCCAGGGACCGATTGAGAAGCGAGAGCACCTCGCTATCAATTCCAGGGAGGGCCATCTTAAAGATCTTTGGCGGACATGGGTCTGCCGGTGAGCCTGATTTCACCCGGCAGATTAAAAGTGTCAGGGACTCCTTCGTGAGTAGTGGCAAAGTGGTTAGTGGGTAAGTGAACGTAGGAGACGGGAAGGTGAGTCCTGCGAAGTAGGAAAAAGTCGGGATAAGATGAATTTCCGTCAGGAGATCCTTTATTTTCCTAGCAAAAAAGGACTGGAATTTGTGACAGTCTTCCTGACAGAAGGAGGGCTTCTGTCCCTTATCCTTTCTTAACTCGTTCAGGATCCGGAAGGTCTCCTTCTGAGGATTGATTGCTGCAGCAATCTTTGCTTCATAAAATTCTGCCTTCCTTGACAGAATAGCCTTCTTGTAGGAAGCGAACATTGAAACATATTCTGCCCGGGCGCTGGGTTCATACGCTTTCCGCCAGGCTCTCTCACACTGGCGAAGTGTTTGTTTCATTTTTCTAAGTACATCATTGAACCAGGGGGCCCCTTTGCCTTTGTCCTTAGTTCTTTCCCTACACGCTGGAGCTACCATGTCAATGGCATTCCTAAGCCTTATCGATAGGGTGGAACTATCAACATCAAGGTCTCCCTGTAATGTCATTGGTGAGGCAGAGTGTAGTAGGGTGGTTACCAGATCATCTGATCTGATCTTGTTCCAACTCCGCAGTACTTTCCACTCCGGAGGAGGATTCGCTATTAGGTTGGTAAAGGAGATTCGGCCATGGATTAAATAATGGTCCGACCAGGAGCAGGGAGTAATAACTATGGGGCTGGTCAGCGGGAGAGATGACCAGACCAGATCCAGTGTATGGCCCTTCTCATGCGTGGGCCCATCCACTAATAGGCGAAGTTCTAAGGAGATCAGCGCCTCTTCTAGCTGTTTTGCCTGGCTATCTTTGGGTGTTTGCTCCCAGTGGAAGTTAAAATCCCCCATCACCACCAACCCTAGGTATCGTGAGCGGAGATCGTGGACTAATTCCAGAAAGATTTCCACGAACCTGGGCGGCGTACGTGGTGGGCGATATACTAACAGGATTACCAGAAAGTCTGTGGGGGAACAGAACTTAACCCCCAATACATCAGCACCTTCGATGCTTTCTGTACAGAGAGTTTCTGTCTTTAATAAACAGTTGTAGAGGATTGCAACCCCCCCCCCCCCTCTGGAACTACCGGGTCTGTTATGATGGAGAGCCGCATAATTCGGTGGAAGCGTGGCTACCAGATCCGGGGTTGAGGACTCTTCCAGCCAAGTTTCAGTGACACCTAGAATGTCCAGGTTATCCTCTTGGAGGAGCGAGAAGACCTCAAGGCAGTGTTTCTGCAATGAACGGGTGTTAAGAGTGCCGAAACTAAGTCCTCGTGGGCTAGAAGGCCGGGACGGCCTGGGGAGGGGTATAGT
This sequence comes from Calotriton arnoldi, assembly GCA_963921515.1. Lineage (NCBI taxonomy): Eukaryota > Metazoa > Chordata > Amphibia > Caudata > Salamandridae > Calotriton > Calotriton arnoldi. The sequence continues at coordinate 3,400,393 of CAWUFW010000562.1, read as the reverse complement.
ATGGCTTAGCCTCCTCATACTTGATTGTGGCTTCAGCAGCCCTTCCAGCCTAAGAGTAGCTGTTACTTTGTTATGCAGTGGCCGCATACCTTGATTTAGGGACATGAGTTCCTTCATAGAGTACATGAAGCGGGGGCCAGGGGTCCTGGCCCCGGTTGGGCGAGGACGGCGCATACGGGCTTGCCTTAGGTGCGCCTGTGGCGCGCCCTCTGCGCGCGCGCTTGCTCCAGCTTTGGTTTTAAGGCCAGGGACTCCTCCCACCCACCGCTCAGCCCTGCTGTGCAGCGGCTGCCTGTTCCAAGCACTAGACCGTGGCGATACCCGGAAGTGCTAAATGCGGAAGTGAGGGGGCGCTGGGAGCGAAAAGCAGCAGTTACGAGTTCAAAGTACAAATCACAAATTACACAGGTAAAAATTTTTAAACTTTTAAAATTGTCAACAGTTAAAAATTAGCAGCGTTTTTTAGCAGCGTTTTCTGAGCAAAGCGAGGCGGCGTTCTGAGCAGCCTACCACAAGTATAGGTGCAGCCCTCTGATGAAGGGCAACAGTGCCCAGCTAACAATTAAATAAGCTATTTGTTTTTTACAATGTACATGAATTTTTTAACTTTACTGCCAAATGGACGGGTGTGATATCATTCTTAGCCTCTGACTTTAAACAGTTAGGCCCAGTTTTACAAAGTTTTTGCATTGGGGTTGCGTCACTGTGGCTCTCTTTAAAAAACAAACAAAAAAAAACGCAATGCAGAGCACAGCGCTGTATGGCTTTACCTTACGTCAGGTAGGAGTTACATGGGTGGTGCATGGGCAATCCTGTGCATCCACCAATGTATTTTGATGCGAACCGATATTTAAAAAGACATGTAAACATAGGTTTGCGTCGAAATGGTGCGCCTACCTGAGGTTGGCGTAACAAGGAGAAACATCTTTATTTCTCCTTGTATGTTTCTCTTTCCTTGTGTGCTGCATTCCATGGCATACATACTAAGAGAAAACGGCCTCAAAGGACAGTTTTTGTGCAGGAAAGTTACTCTTCCTGCATACAAACGATTCTGACTGCAACACAGACTCCCTTGCAGTATGATGCAAGTTTGCCTGCGTTGTCGCTAGGCAACCACAAGTGCACCAGCATTAGGAGAGAGCAGAACTGTACAATATCTTTGAAAATATGACTTAGTTCTGCTCTCTCCCTTTCACACAATTCAGTGAAGCAACTGCAATTTATGGAAAGAGGCAGTAACAAAGAGAAATAAAGACATTTCTCCTCGTTACACCTCTGTAGGGTAGGCACACTATTTTGGCGCACACCCAGTGTTACAAGTCTCTATAAATCTAGATTTGCATCACATTAAATGGGTGGATCTATGGGAACGCCCATGCTCTACCCACGTATCGCTTAACCGACGCAAAGTCATGCAAGGAAGCGCTGTGTTGTATTACTGTGTATTTGCTAATTGTATTGCTTTTATTCTAAGATGTTGTTTATATAAATGTATATAATATATATATACATATATATATATATATATGCGTTTCCAACCTTCCACCAGTATGTATGTGTGTGTATATATATATATATATATATATATACATATATATATATATATATATATATATATATATATATACATACATGTTAGCTATGTAGATTTTACATTGTTTGGATTGCAATGGTGTAATTAACTGTACAACAGATAAATGAATAACATAAACCTCTCCTTGCTTGAGTGTCCTTCCAGAATTAGTGGTACAGATGGGCTTGCATGGCGGACTAACATCAGACGGTAACATAGAATTGCGGTATGTCAGCCTGGGTACATTATCTGCAGCAGAAGGATGTTTTACCAATTTAGTTCATGGCTCAATTCAAGGTATGGCAGCAACTTTGTTTATAGTCATTACTCTTAGCATTTATAGACTAGCATAGAAGCCCTCAAGGAGGCGTTACATAGGTGGAGCACAGGCGTTCCTGCGTTTCATCTTCAGGACCAGCACTGTTTGTCTTTCTTACCTCCTCTCGGTCTCCAAATGTCTACTCAATCTCTCACTCTATAAGGAAAACTTAAAAGAATAGGGGATTTATCCGAAATCTGCAAGCAAAAAATAGTTGCAGGACAGAACAAGAACTGCACATGTGGGCCAATGAAGAAACAAAGATGCCACTACTAGCCCATACACAAGTATAGACTTTATTTTGTACCTGCATGATACATGTGGATGCTACCATTCTACACTCTGAAGGACTCCGAGTTACTGAGACCGTTGTAGAGAACCAACAATATGGCCCAGATTTACTAAAAGTGACGCAACACAGCAAGGCAACTTGCTGCACTGCACTGCATGACAGAGCGAGTAGGAATGTGACATGTCTACTAAGATATTACGCATTCCTGCTCTCTCCCTGTGCTGGAACACTTAGGGGCATATTTACAAGCCCCTTGCGCCACTTTTGCGCCGTCGTTGCGTCACGCATGTGACGCAGCGGCGATGCAAACCATGCGCCGCGTTGCGCTATATTTACAACGTGACGCATCTAGGGAGATGCGTCACGTAGTAAACCCCTGCGCCACATGAAACCTGCGTCAGGTTTCATGTGGGCGTACCGGCGCAGGGGGGCGTTCCGGCGCAGGAACGCCTTGGTAAGTGACGTCGTGAAATCTACAAGATTTCACGCAGTCACTTTTCTCGGCAGCTGGTGCGTCAAATCCTTACGCCTGCTTCAAGCAGGCGTAAGGATTGACGCACCATGTTAGGGATAGGAAGGTTGGAACAGTGCTGGAGTTGCGTCGCGCTTGCGACACAACTTCAGCACTGCGCCAACCTTCCGCCGGCAGATGCGTCACGCATCTGCTTATCCTCAGTGCGACGATGCGCCGCATTGTAAATGCGGCGCATCGGACGTGGCGCAAGGGTAAACTTGCGCGACGCATTTTCCCTGGCGCATCCCTGCTGATATGCAGGGATGCGCCAGGGAACGTAAATATGCCCCTTAGTGCTGCCAACGCAGGCACCCTCCACCATGGTGCAAGGGTGCCTGCATTACAGGCAGGTTTGTTTTTGTGCAGGATAGGACACATTCCTGCATAAAAACAATCCTCAGAGGCATTTTCCTCTTGCTATGTATGCTGGAGACTGCAGCACACGTAGAAAGAGGAAATGAGGGGAAATAAACATATTTGTCCTTCTTACCACTCTGTTGGGAAGGCGTAGCATTTTGATGCATTCTGAAGTTTACTCTCCTTAGTAAACCCGGGAATACACCAAAATTCATGGGTGAATACTTGAGAACTCCCACACTCCAATCATGGAACACCTTCCCAATGCAGAGTATCTCAAAGTAGCGACTTGGGCTGCCTTGCGTTACTCTAGATTTATTAAGTCATGCAAGGTGGCTTTGCATGGCTCGTGGGTCTGCATGACTTAGTAAATCTGACTTAAGGGCTTGTGTAACGCAATGAAAACACAAGCCTTTATTAAAGTTGGGCCTATTCATTTACATTTTTGCCATCATGGTGTCAGGTAAATAGCCACAGAAAAAAAACCTTCTCATAACATCATTGACATCGCAAACAATAGCAATAAGTATGGAGGCAGCCCCTTCAGTGTCTGCTCAGTAAGACAGGTATGCTGAGATTAAATACAACACATTTGCACTAAGTCACAAAAGAGAACTGTGACTAAAGCTGGCCACAAAGGAATGAGGACAGGCAGTCATTTGTGATGAGCAATAATGTAGCATCTTCTTGGAACATAATTTACAAACATAACCTGTGTTGGCCCGTTCTGCAAGGTCATCCCTAAACTATTTGCCTTCATCCTCTTGTTTTTTAACCTATTTTTGTTGGCTTTTAGGACTCTGCTTACTTTACCACTGCTAACCAGTGCTAAAGTGCTTATGCTCTCGTCTTTAAACATGGTAATATTGGCTTACAACCAATGGGTAAATTTAATTTACATGTAAATCCCTGGTAAAGTGATACTACGTGCACCAAGGGCCTGTAAATTGAATGATACTAGTGGCCGTGCAGCATTGATTGTGCCACCTACTTACGTAACCCTTTAAACATGTCTCAGGTGTGTCATTGCAGCCTGTGTATGCAGTTTTAAACTGCCATTTCGACCTGGGAAAATAAACCTTTTGCCAGGCCTAAACCTTCCTTTTTAAAACATACAAGTCACCTCTAGGGTAGGCCCTAAAAAGCCCAGAGGCCAGGGTGCTGTGTATTTAAAATGTTTGCCATGTACGTATAAGTTTTACACGTCCCGGTAATGAAAAACTCCTAATTTTTTTTTTTTCTACTGCAAGGCCTACCTCTCCCATAGGATAACATTGGGTTAACTTATTACATTTAATAAGTGATAGCTTTCAATTGGGAGTAGGGAGGAATGTCGAGTTCATGAGTGCCATAGTCTTATGGATGGATATGAATTCTTTGTTCCTTAACTCAGAGAAAGTAGAAATTATCATGTTTGGAAATTCTCCTTCTCCTCGGACTGAAACATGGTGACTGCCTCTTCTGTATGCCTCTCCTCTTTGAGCCTTTTGAGTAGGCTAGTAATTTGGGAGTCACCTTTAACTTCAGTCTGTCTTTTAAGACTTACATTAACAAACTGCCCTCAATGTTTTTCTTTTTTCTTTGAATTCTTAACAAAAGTGTACCTGTTTTGCCAGTCGAATGCTCGAAACATCTGGTACAGGCAACTACTACTTCCTATTTCGATTATTGCAATTCTCTTTTTCTGTGTCTCCCCTCTTACTTACTGGACAGAATCCAAGGTATTCAGAACACAGCTCTCTGGCTAATGCTGGGCTTGAAAAAGCATGCACATTTTACCCTCTGACAATACCATGGGGCAAACTCATAAAACATCTTCTAGTGATGGCTCGCCTGATGCTGGAGCCATTTTGGAAATAAGCTCTACATCCTCCATTGCAGGTCTGGTCGTCCAAAGTATGGTCTGTTTATGCAAATGAAAAATTGACCTCACTAATACAAGACACACCACATAAATTCAACACAACGTGGGCACCCTTTCGCACCTCTATGAAGTCTGGGAAAAGATACAGGCGGGGCCCAACAGGCAGACTGGCTATTCTTCATTGATAGATGAAATGTCCTTGACGCCCGAGTCTGATCAATCCTTTGAGGATGCTTAAACTAGTCCTAACGTCACGCTGACATAATGAATCCTACTAGATTCGCTTCCTCCCACACGATTAGCCTAGCTCGTAGTAGGTCCTACCCGAAACCCAGTCGTTATACAATACTGTAACAATTCGTAATGTGTAACCACGAACCAGACGAATCAGACAGTGCTCTGTTGATGTATAACATTTGTCTTTGTTGCTTCTGTGATGCTGTATATGATACCCGTGGATAAAAATAAAAGTTTGAAAACGCATGAAATGCGTCACCAGCCATTTTAGGATGTTACACTGACTGCCCATTACCCAATGCTGCTGGTTTTGGCTCTCTTTCCGTGTCATTGTGCTGCCCATCACGTAGCTCCGCCTTGCCTTAGGAAGGCCTTTATTCACAACTTGCCTCTGAGAACATTGGGGCTTATTTACAAGCCCATTACGCCGCTGGTGCGCCACTTTTATTGACGCACCAGTAGCGCAATGTGGGCTTCCCCATATTTACAACGCCATGTAAAGTCACCATGCGAGACTTTTCATGGCCTTGTCAATATGTTTCCCTTTTACGCATAACTCTGCGTGAAAGGGGCATTCCATGGTTGTTGCTGTGGGTGTTCCCACGCAACATTCATGGAACTTGACGAATTCCCAGATTTACAACATTTTGTAAACCTAGGAATGTGTCAGAATCCTACGCCCCCCCAGTGGAGGCGTAAGGAGGCGCAACAAGGAGAAATAGTTTTATTTCTCCTCGTTTTTTCCTCTTTCTATGCATGCAGCAGCTCGCATAGAAAGAGGAAATGTCTTTAATGATTGTTATTGTGCAGGAAGCTGTCCCATCCTGCACAAAAACAATCATCCCCTCAGCGCAGGCACCCTTGGAAAATGACGCAAGGGTTTCTGCGCTGGCGCGTGGCTGCTGTTTGTGCGCAGGAACAGGGGAGAAGGACAGGAATGTGCTGTATCTTGTAGATACGGAGCATTCCTGCCCTTTTATTTTGATGCACGGCAGCGTAGCAGGAAGGCTTGCTGCACTGCTGTGCATCTAAATATTGTAAATGAGGCCCATTGTGTTTGTCGTTTGCTCACTGGTTGTCTGTGTCAAGATATGCAAGAATGGATGGCCAGGTGTTCTCAGTTATTACAGCAATGAATGGGACAGTCTTCATCTCCAACTTAGACTGATGAGTAATTCTACCATATTTTGTAAACTCTTTAAAACGTATGGCCCTTATTTATGAAAGGCTTACCCCACTGTTGCGTCACTTTTTGTGATGCTGCGGCAATGTAAAAAATGCACCACACTGCGCCATATTTACAAAGTGAAGCATCAAGGCAGATGCGTTACTTTGCAAACCCCTGCGCTACATTATACCTGTGTCAGGTATAATGTATGCAGGGTGGGCATTCCCCCGTAAAAAAGTCTTGTAGAAGTGGCACAGTGAAATCTATGAGATTTCACTGCGTCACTTCTGCGAGTTCACTGCGTCAAATCCTTACACCTGCTTTAAAGCAGACGTAAGGACTGACGCAGACCCTTTTACATGGGACTCATCCAAGTGTAATGACACATTGCCGGAGTTGCGTCTGTTTTGCGGCACACTCCAGCAATGTGTCATTACTGCACCACCAGATACGTCAGGTTTCCTGATGCATCTGGTCAATCCTTGCGACATGGAGCGCCGTACTGTTAATACGACGCATCCAAGGTGTCACAAGGAGGGCGCAATGAAAAGTGTTTTCAACCAGCGATGTGACACTTTTCATAAATGAGGCCCGTAACTCTTTTCCACAGTTTAATCATGATGTACAGGTCTCCTTCAATATTAGTGCCAGGACACTGAGGCCCAGATTTGCGAACCTCTCACATAACGCAGTGCAGCACCCAAAGATGTAGCACTGCATGGCCTAACAGGTAGAGAGCATGCAAGCGCTGTATCTATAGAGATATGGCACTCTCTTGCTCTCTCCCTCGCAATGGCCCTCAATCAGGCTGCTGAACGCCATGCACACACCTTTGCACTGTAGTGCAAAGGTGTCGGGGTGAGTCTAGCATAGGTTTTGTACTAGAAGGGCACATTTATAGTACAAAATACTATCCCTAGACAAACTTTAAAACTTTTCCCACGTTGAATTAATGCAAATTAGTATAGCACACATGCAAAGTGAGAAAAGTTAGGAGGAATAATAGCATTTCCCCAGTTTAACGTATGCTTTCAAGTGGTGTTATTTTTTTGTCCAAAACCCTGTCTACTATTGTTAGTAGATAGGGTTTTGTGTTACAAAGTAAATTCCCCAAAAATATTTTGCGCGTGTTTCAGTCACTTTTGTGACGCAAACAGAGCACAAAATGTTTGTAAATCTGACCCTCGGTTTCTGGGTAACAGTGCCAATCCAATCCAATGAATAAATACATTAAATAAGTAAATCTCCTCATGGCCAGTCTCCAGCCCACCTAGGAAAACCAGGGCCCTCCCCACCCCAGCTCTTGTCGCCTCAGAAGCCCGAACTAAAATCATACCCACCTTTGATGCTATTCCCGCTATGTTTCTCCCACTAACAATAACTTCCCCAGAAGCTGTAATTTGGAGGACCTAAGGGCTTTCTACCCACGCTGCCAATTCTGGTCAATTTATCATTGCCGAATCCAACCTCCTTATGACAATTCACAGGGGCTTCCTGGGACCTTCGAACAGTCCCATGCCCTACTGAACCTAAAGCCTCTGTAGTTGTATTCTTTGTACCTGCAAAGGACAGAAGAGACACTGCAAAGGCATTATTTCATGCATGCTCCTTTACAATAGGTCAGTTACACCTTTACCTGTATAAGTATTTCATAGACTTTCGCTGTCATCATGTTCACAGTTAACGTGGTCTCAAACACGATACTGACCTCTAAACGTATACATAAGAGGCTTCCTAAAACAAGTATTCCGGTTGTAGTATTCCATTTGAACCAAAACAACAGCCCTAGATCCCTCTAACTTAAACATCTCTATAGGTGGCACTGGTGGGCTCTATGACCTCTAGAAGCTGACCCTCCAGGATAGTGTGGTCTGATTCCCAAATTTTGCCACCTCAATTTTAAATAGTTGCGGCCCAAAATTACACACAGTATTATAAGATAGGCTTCTACATAATGCGCAAACAGGTTTAAGATAGAAAAGTGCTACCAAAATATAGATTTTAGCAATACCCAGACTACGTAGTTCACATTTTATTTATAAGTGTATTTTAAAAGCATACACTTCACAGCTTAGCTGGTAGCTCCCTTACAATACCTCTTAAAAAGAATAAATGTGTGTCATCAGAAAGCAAACATTTTTTATAACTGTCTTTTAAAAGCGCACACTTCACAGGTTAGCTAGTTGCTCCCTTACAATACCGCTCAAAAAGAATCTTCAAGTGATTACATCAATTAAAGCCAATACCGGCTTCCAAGCACACTTTAAATTTGCAGACTGACCAGTTGTGCACATTTATATTTCTTTCAGGGAAGCAGGCAGGCTGGCAAGAAGGCTTGTTTAGCTGTCTGCCCCTCCCACGGATTCACAGCACAGGAGACTCCCTGCCTTAAACTTCAGCTGAAGCATTTCAACTCTCGAAATTAACTGTCCTAGGACGTTGTCTTTTCACAAAAAGTAGGGGAAACTGTTTTTCTAAAATTTAAGAATTATGGGCATGTCATGCCCCTCAGATCCCCCAACCTCGACCACTGGGTCCAGATGTGGGGATAGCAAAAGAGCTGGGAAGACAAATTTTTGGTGCAAGAGAGAGCTTAAATTTTAAAGCTTTGCTCTCTCTGTTACCACCCTGCAGTCAGGCATCCCAGCATCAATAATATGGTGCTGTAGGGAGTGTTACATTAGCCCCCTCCGCCCTTCTCCATCCCAAATTAAGGTAATAGGGCAGTGGAGGGGGGCTAAGAAACAGTTCCCTCAAGCACCATGTATTTCACCGATCGGGGCAACCCTGTGTGTAGGGGCCGGGAGACTGCCAAAGGAAGCAGGGACGTTAACATACCTGTTAGCCCCGGGCTCCTCCAGTCTTTTGTTTTGCTCCTAGCTGTTTACAGGAGGCTGGCACTGCATATTCAAGATGTCAAGATCAGCCTCCTGCTATTGGCTGAACACAGCAGGGCAGGATCAATAAAAGGAGGGTTTACCAAGGGTTTCATTAGGATTTTTCAGGGGCTTTTGTAAAAATCATGTTTTGTTTTTTTTTTAACAAAAGTCCCAATTCGAAATTGTTCTGCAAATCGCTAAATCCTAGAGGGTTTGCATAAGTACCAACTGATGTGTGTGGTGCCACCTGAAGTGCCATTCCTTCAATTCTTTAAACCAGGTGGTTAGGTTTTCACCAATGGCATAACTTTAGAAACCAATGTAGTTTTCCATCTTTAGTTTATCAAAAACATTTTTGAACCAGCCTCATTCACATAGGCCCTTTTTCAAAAGCTCTTCCTGTAGACTTTCTGGAGTCGTCAGAGCCTTTAACTATGCAGAGGTCTGTTCAATGGATTGCTTACTTAAAGAGGTCTTTCAAAAAGAGGATTAACAAAAATATCAAAAACCCAATTCCGAAAAAATGAACCATTAAAAAAAAAAAACATGGGCCTCATTTAGAAAGAAATGACGCAGAACAGTGCCGCAAGCCACTTTGCTGTGCCGAGCTGCGTCAGTTTGAAAGCATAGGGATGCGCCGTATTTACATTAATACAGCACATTCCTGTGCTCTACCCTGCTAAAACAGCAGCTGTGTGCCAACCCAGGCACCCGGGCACCACGGTGAAAGGGTGCCTGCATTGCAGGGATGATTGTTGCTGTGCAGGAAGGCACACCTTCCTGCACAAAAACAATCTGACGGCGATTTCATATTTCTATGTGTACTGCAGAATGCATCTCACATAGAAAGAGAAAAAAACTAAGAGAAATAAAAGTATTTCTCTCGTAAGGGATTTCTATGTATAGTCATAAGCGTTGAATAGTCCTGCCCATCCGGGGGGACCCCGGAGCACTTTATCCTTTATACGTTCTTAAGTGCTGAAGTTCGCCTTTCTTCGGGAAGGTCTTGAAAAGTCACTTAAGAAAGTCATAATGCAGCCTAGGGGTAGGCTACAGTGGTCAGAGTTCTTCATCTTGGAATGGCAAAAGAAGAAACTGTAATTATATAAGCTCTCATTACATGACTTCTTTGTAATGGCACAGACAAAAGAACCTTCACAAACCCTTTTGCTATGAGAAACAGAGATGAAGAAGTACAGGGCAATGTAGCCCATAGACTGTCATAAGTGAAGAAAAGGTAGACTGTGCCTTTAAGAGCAGAGAGACCACCAATATCCCATCATGCTCAGCCAGAGGCAGTTACTTTAGTTCTTTTTTCCGGCTCCTTCTGACAGGACCCTTTGAGCATTGAACTCGACCTTTTTACGTTTTTTCTCCAATTTTTATCATCAAAGTTCAGCGTTTTTTGCTTCACTCGACGTCTTTTCTCTTTCTCTGTAGAGCATAGAATTTTTCTGATAGGAAAGAGGCTTTTTTCCTATTTAAAATGCCATCTCTTTTCATCAAATGTCCTAGATGTGGCAGAAAAAAAGCTAAAACAGACCCACACAAGGTCTGTATTATTTATCTACCATCCTCTCACCTTCCTGTCTCCTGCGACATCTGCAAAACCTTCTCCAGACGCACACTGCGTGACAGGGAGAAGATTCAGCTGCATGGAAGAGAAGAGAGGAGAAAACAGCAAGTAGCCAGTGGGACCTCTGAGCGAAGGGGAGGTAACTCTCCCACCAGAGCTCTTCCCTCAACCTCCAGTGGATGTGGGAGGTCTAAGAGGCGTTCTTCAGCCAGAAAACGCTATCGGTCACGGTCGACGTCGAGAGGAGGTACGGCGGCGAACTGTTCGCCGTCATTAACTGGCTTGATGTCGCGAAAACGTCGACGCTCGACGTCTAGAACCACTCGAGCAACGCTGAGAGCCACTGTGCACCGACGGCTAACGCCGAGACAGGTGTCGACGACTAAACGCCGACGATGACAGTGGTCGACGTCGAGAAGCCGGTCTTCATCAAGTGGTCGACGTCGACAGGGGTCGACGTCAAGGAGACGATCGTTGTCAAAGGCCAGTCGACGACGGAGATCGACGTTGAGGAGATCATCGACGTCGAGGAGACAAAAACCCTCAAAAAGAAAGAGAATCTACTCATCATAGGAGTCTCATTCCAGATCCCCAACTCTGGTTGAGATACCTGCATCTCCCATCCCGGTCTCTCCTCGACCGGACCCAGTGGCTCCAACAGAGCCCCTATCTCCAGCACTACCGGCTCCACCACCAGTACCTCAACTGCCGGTATTACCATCATTACCAGCACCGGTCCTGCCTTCTCCTGTGGTACCTCAGGTCCCCATCACACCAGCTCCTAGGAGATCACGTTCAAGGATACGCCATCGTTCTAGTCATGGACACACGTTCCTCCACGAGATCACGCCATTCGCGTCACCGATCTTACCAAAGGTCAAGATCACGCTCACGACGCCATCACCATAGAGATACGTCTTCGTCTACCAGAGGATACTTGTCTACATTGTCAGACTCACCTCAACCTCGGTCCTCCCCAATTGATATCAACACTTTTCAAGAGGACCGAGTCAGAGGCGCATCGAAATTGAACATACCTATGGAGATCCCTACTCTGTCGACTTCTATCATCTTTAAGACCCTCCACCAACGCACGGCTTCTAAGCCGTTACTCCCACTAGTACCAGGTCTTCTGCAGCCAGCCATGGAATTGTTTCTTACGCCTGCCACAGCAAAATCAGTACCATCAAGGCTCCAGAAGAAGTATCGACCACCGGAACAGGATCCGCTGTTCTTGCGTGCCAATCCTCCTCCCAAATCAGTGGTGATTTTAGCGGCACGAAAATCCCACGCCAATTCACCATCTCCTACTTCTCCCCCGATAAGGTGAGCAAAAAGGTGGATTCGTCAGGACGCAAGATCTGCAGCACCGCTGCTACGTCCATGAAAGCGGCCAATGCCACAGTCCTCCTAGGAAGGTACGACTGTGCCTTGTGGGATTCCATTCTCTACTTTGCAGATCTCCTCCCAAAAGAGCACCGGGAAGACTTTCTAGAAATCGTCCAGGACGGGGCTATGGTCTCAAATCAAGTAATCAGTGCGGCAGCGGATGCCTCGATTCTAGCCGCCCACAGTTACTGCCACGGGATCTCTTTACGTCGACATGCATGGCTGTGATTGACATCACTGAAACCAAATGCCCAGTTACGTCTGCAAAACTTAACTTTTTCCGGTTCACCCTCTTCGACTCGCACGCCGACGACGAGATGGCGAGAATGAAGACGGAAATGGATACCTTAAAAGTGGTGGGATTAGAAAAATCTAAAAAACAGCGGCGTTCATTCCGCCCCTACCGCTGCCGTTTCCCCTCACAGAGGGTTCAAACCACTCCTTGGCAGACCGGCAGATCGCAACAATATCAGCAACCTTACCAGTCACAGCGCAAATCACACAGCGGATGGACCTCCCAACAAACTAACCAGGGAGGACGGCAACCCGCTGCAACAAAACCCTGAATCGTCTCTTCCCCCTCTTCCGTTACCCACTCCAGTAGGAGGAAGCATTGCAAATTATCTGGCAGAGTGGCAACGCATAACAGACGCCTGGGTCTTAAATATTGTCCAACATGGCTATCGTCTCAGATTCACTGCCCCACCACCGTCCATTCCTCTGAGGTCGTCAACGTCTCGCCTCAAGCTTTTGCAGGAGGAAGTCAACACTCTGTGCCACAAGAAAGCGGTGGAACCAGTCCCTCGAAACCAACGAGGTCAAGGTATATACTCAAGATACTTCCTAGTGCAAAAGAAAGGCAGGCAAGAGTTCAGGCCTATCCTCGACCTTCGCATCGCAAAGAAGTGGATCTGGAAGGAAAAATTCAGGATGCTGGCTTTACACCAAATTTACCCTCAACTTCATCAGGGAGACTGGCTTTGTTCAATACATCTTCAAGACGCTTATTTTCATATCCCCATCGCAAAGTTCGGACATTTCTCAAGTTCGTCATGGGACAGAACCACTACCAATACGCGGTTCTACCATTCGGCCTCAAGTCGGCTCCCAAGACCTTTTCCATATGCATGGCGGTGGAGGCAGCACACTTGCGGAAACACAAGATCTTTGTATATCCCTATCTGGATGACTGGCTGATCAAGGCAACCACCTTCACAGAAACCCAAGAACATTTTCTATGGACGTGCGATCTGCTGCATCGCTTGAGTCTGCACATCAATGTTCAAAAGTCCACATTATCTCCGGTTCAGATACTACATTACTTAGGAGCTACCATCAACACTTTACAGGAAAAGGTGTTTCCTTCGGAGGAACGACAGTTATCCATTCTCCGAAAATGTCTCAATCTTCAGTGGGTAACCCATCCATCAGTGCGCATAGTTTCCTCGCTCCTTGGCTCGATGGCTTTCAGCATAGTTCTTTCTCCCAATGCTCGCCTCTACATGCACCCTCTCCAAGAGTGCTTGGAGGACCAGTGGAACCAGTTTTAGGGAACTGGGAGGACAAGCTCACCCTCTCAACTCATGCTGTAGAATCTCTCCAGTGGTGGTGTTCCCAGAACAATCTCCTAAAGGGAATGCCTTTTCACCACCAACACAGACCATGGTGACGGATGCCTCACAGTTCGGGTGGGGAGCCCACATGGATCACTTACAGATACAAGGACTATGGTCCCCGAGAGAACAGACCTATCATATCAACCTTCTGGAACTCCGAGCAGTACACCTGGCACTCAAGGCTTTTCATTCTTCATTCACGACCAACACCCTGCTTGTTCAAACGGATAATACAACCACCATGTACCACCTGAACAAGCAGGGGGGGAACGCGGTCCAGAGCCCTATCACAAGAAGCTCAATCGATCTGGCACTGGCTCATCACCAGGAATCTAACATTGGTAGCTGCGCATCTGCCAGGGGCGCAGAATATCCATGTAGACGCGCTCAGAAGGGTTCTCGACAAAAACCACGAGTGCGTGCTCAACGAAGAAGTCGTGAAAGATATCTTCAGCTTATGGGGCACACCTTCTACAGATCTGTTCGCCACAGAGGAAAACAAAAAATGCCACAACTTCGCCTCCAGATTTTACCACCCAAGGTCACTAGGGAATGCCCTATGGACCGAATTGGCGAACAAATTTCTTTACGCTTTTCCTCCAATACCATCGAAACCGGCAGTCCTGCACAAACTGGCGTGCACGACAGCCAAGATGATTCTCATCGCCCCAGAATGGCCGAGGCAACTGTGGTTCCCGGACCTCCTTCACCAGTCTATCAGTCCACATCTCAGGCTGCCTTGCAGACCGGACCTTCTCACGAAATTCAAAGGTCAACTGCTACACCACAGCTTTTCCTCCTTGAGTTTGGCCACTTGGCTCCTGAGATAGTGCAGTATGGTCATCTAAACCTGCCTCAGGAGTGTATGGACATTTTAAAGGAAGAGAAGCGATCATCTACACGAGCAGCGTATGCTTTTAAATGGAGACGATTTTGTATTTGGTGTTCCTCCAAACAGATCGATCCCACCTCCTGCCAGGAGGAAGTCATTCTCCCGTATTTGTTACACCTTACCAAATCTGGCCTTCAATACTCTACAATCAGAGTCCACCTGTCTGCTCTCATGGCGTACAGGAAAAGTCCTTCACAAATCTCTTTCTTTAGGATTCCAGTTTTTAAAGATTTCCTAGAGGGGTTAAAGAAGGTTTTTGCTCCCATTAGATGCCCTTCTCCTCCAAGGGAGCTAAATGTAGTACTTTCTTGCCTCATGCTTCCTCCCTTTGAACCCATTCACAAAGCGTCATTACAGCATCTCACATGGAAAACTGCTTTCCTGGTGGCCATTATGTCAGCTAGGAGAGTTAGTGAGATCCAGGCCCTTTGCACCCATGAGCCTTACACAGTCTTTCACTCTTCCAAAGCAGTGCTACGCATGCATCCTAAATTCTTCCCCAAAGTGGTCTCAGATTTCCACGTAAACCAGACTATTGCTTTACCCACGTTCTTTCCAAACCCTTCGTCTCCAGCAGACAGAACTCTCCACTCGCTGGATGTTAAATTAAAAGGGTATTAAAATTCTATTTGGACAAGACCAAGGCCATTCGTAGCTCACAACAGCTGTTCATCAATTATGGCACAGTACGCACAGGTTTAGCTACTTTTAAACAGTCAATCTCTAGGTGGATTGTCTCTTGCATACTCTGCTGTTATCAGCTAGCCAACAAATCTCTTTCTGGTAGACCAAAGCTCACTCTACCAGAGGCAAGGCAGCTACTGCTGCTCTTATGAGAAATATTTCCTTAGCGGATATTTGCAAGGCAACTACTTGGAGATCAGTCCATACGTTCACTAGACACTACTGCCTGGACACAGATGCTAGAGCAGATGCTCAAGTAGGACAGGCATCCCTCAGAAATCTTTTTACTTAGCGGAGTACATTCCTGGTGTTTTCTGTCTAATCCACTGCCTTAGGGGGGATGAGCTTGCTACTCTATTTAACGCTTATGACTATACATGGAAATCCCCTACGAGAAAAGGTATAGTTTCTTACCTGTAATTCCAGTTCTCTCGTAGGGGTATTTCCATGATAGTCATAAGCAGCCCTCCCTCCTCCCCGGTGGAGTAGAAAGATAATTTTTATGCTCCGTTATTATTGGTTGAATATAGCCTTCAAAAAGAACTGAAGTAGCTGCCTCTGGCTGAGCATGATGGGATATTGGTGGTCTCTGTGCTCTTAAAGGCATAGTCTACTTTTTCTTCACTTATATAATGACAACCTATGGGCTACAGTGCCCTGTGCTTCTTCATCTCTGTTTCTCATAGCAAAAGGGTTTGTGAAGGTTCTTTTGTCTGTGCCATAACAAAAACGTCATGTACTGAGAGCTTATATAATTACAGTCTCTTCTTTTGCCATTCCAAGATGAAGAACTCTGACCACTGTAGCCTACCCCTAGGCTGCATTATGACTTTGTGACTTTTCAAGGCCTTCCCGAAGAAAGGCGAACTTCAGCACTTAAGGACGTATATTGGATAAAGTGCTCTGGGGTCCCCGCAAATGGGCGGGACTATTCAACGCTTATGACTATCATGGAAATACCCGTACGAAAGAACTGGAATTACAGGTAAAAAACTATACCTCCTCCTCTTTGCACCACTCTTACGCCTCCCCTGAGGCATAGGATTTTGACGCATTCCCAGGTTTAAGAAACATTGTAAATTTGAGAATGCGGCAGAATCCATGGGTGTCGTGTGGGAACACCCACAGCAACAACCATGGCACGCCCCTTTCAAGCAAAGTAATGCGTGAAAAGGGGCAATATTTACAAGGCCATGAAAAGCCACGCAGGGTGAATTTGCATGGGCTTGTAAATATGGGCCAGCACACTGCGCAACCGATGTGGCAAAAAAAGAGATGCACTCGTGGCGCAAGAGGCTTGTAAAGAAGCCCCAGTATGTTTCAACAACTTCATCTCTATTAAAAAGTAACAAGCTTTAAAGGTACACACAAAACTCTGTTCTATCTGTGGTGATGTTTTATCTAAATATTCTTCTTCATTTTACTAAATTGGTTTGGAAAAATGATGAGGGATTCCTTGAATTTGATGGTGTTTTACCGCTGTTACAATACTGCACTTGCATTATTTCTGAAAGTAGCCTATTATTTCAGCCACAGCTACAAAGGGTAAACCCAGGTTTCCTCGTAGAACCTATTTTACTTTTTAGGCACTAGACTGTTTAACTTTGTGGCCCTCCACCAAGGCTCACATCAAGACTCAGTCTGCTGCCCCCCTCTTAGTTAGCAGTGTGGTTTCCTACATCACCCATTCAGAATTCCAAAGACTTAAATGAGACATAACATGTGGTATTAGAGTTTGCAAACCGAATAAATGCATGCTTTTCCTCTTTCTGACCATTTTTCCTTAGGCACATTTTGCCAATGTTTGCTGGACCATAGGTTGTGGCTGTACGGTAATTATAGTAAAAATTGTGGGTTGGACAGCGCACTCCTATATAATCAAGAAACAATTTTATCAGTGGTACTCAACTTGTTGTTATGTGCATGCTGGGTGGGAAAGAGGTAGCTGGCCCCTAATGTGAATCAGTAGTAAATGCAAGTGTATACGTGCACCTGCCCCATCCTGCACTGCAAAGGGTGCAAAACTAAGTTTGCTAATTCTAACAGTGTACCTGGTAATACTTCTATATTATTCAAAGTAGACTAATCACTCAATTTTTCAAAGAACTAAATACTTTTTTATTACGGATACCCTTCCGTAATTGTTCTATCATTCAAATATGCAAAGTCATACGCAGTGCTTTTGCGCATAATATATACATCAAAACAACAGAAAAACTGTTCAATACATAAAATTATCGACACAAAAAATTCTTGATAGATGATTTCCCAATGCATTTTGGGATTGAAGAATCCCTTCGTCAGGGGAATGTTCGAGTTGAATACAACGGATGTAGTACCCGGTGTAGAAAAATAATCGCAACAACTGGCTGTTTGCCGAAATATGCAGTCAATGAATCCCACTGTGGTCTTTAGATAAAATATAACCAGCCCTCGGGTGCTAGGAACTCAAACGTCACCGACCACGATCTGAAACCGTAGCCCGTATTCAGTTTTGATCATGTCTGATGGCAGCAGGAGACGGCTGTTAGCAGGAGTTTACATTCGCTCGTTAAGATTGGATATTACTACAGCGGTTTGCAGAAATTTGCAACTTGTTACGTTTGTGAACCGGGGCTACATTTTGGACATCGTGATCAAAACTGAATACTGGAAATCATCTATCAAGAATTTTTGGAGTGTCGATAATTTTATGTATTGAACAGTTTTTCTGTTGTTTTGATGTATATATTATGCGCAAAAGCACTGCGTATGACTTTGCATATTTGAATGATTACGGAAGGGTATCCGTAATAAAAAAGTATTTAGTTCTTTGAAAAATTGAGTGATTAGTCTACTTTGAATAATATAGAAGTATTACCAGGTACACTGTTAGAATTAGCAAACTTAGTTTTGCACCCTTTGCAGTGCAGGATGGGGCAGGTGCACGTATACACTTGCATTTACTACTGTACGGTAATTATCACAAAACCCAGAATCCTGATTCAGGTGAAGATTCTCATTTGTGCTGAATAAGGATTTGCACAGTTCTGATGTCATGGGATTTTCCAATGTTGGACTAAAAAGGTCAAACGTTCTCTGAAACGCTGTTTTCAACCAAGAAAAAAAGGAGAACGGTCACCGCAACTTATTTATTTACGTATTGAACGGCATGTTTCCTGTGATACTTGCTTTGACGTTCAATGATCTCCTACTGGTTAGCCTGTAAAACCTGTTAACCTGAGCCAACTACTGCTGCTGTTTGAAAAGATGGCCAAGTAGTAATCCACACTGAAACAAAACCCACATCCATGCCCACTGCTTTAAGCTGCCTCTTGGGCATGTATTGCCACCAGTGCACCTGCATACTTGAATGCATTGCTCACTTCCATACAGCCAAGTGGGGACTAATAGAGGCATTGTGTGATACCTGAATTCACAGTTAACTCTTTAAAATAGGAGTCTAACATATGGCTGGTCACATATGTTTGTACTTTCCATGCAATCTAAAGATGATCTGTTATCCCAGTGCCTGCCCCTTATTTCTTTTCACACCAATCTAATCATTCATTGCACATGAATCTATTAAAGTAGTAAATAATCAAACGGCTTGTGTTTTGTTGAGTTACTGCAATTCACATTTACCTGAGAATTATGAAGGCATTGGATTACAATTCAAAAATAAATGCAAATGATTAAGATATTTTATAGAAATTACACTAATATTTTATTGTACATATTAATGTGATAATTCATTAAATATACCAACTCAAAACCAGACCAGCTAATTATAAAATAATTAAAAGAAAGACAAAACAAATGCAGTCATTCCCCATCCTAGACCGATTCCAAAGTTGAAGTGTTAAATAACTTAAATCCATTTTTAGTTGTATTTTTTCTTCTTCCAGGACGTTTGGAGGTTGTGCCTTTAGCTATTTTCCGTTTTTATCAGTTCTGTTATGATGTGCAAAATCTTGTCATCTACAAAAAAAGATGAAAAAGGTTAATACAATTATCTACATAGCCTGAAACAAGACACCCTTCATCACCAGTGACATGTATGTAAAATCTTTTAAAAGGATTAACTACGAGAGACAGACACATACTGTTGCTTAAGGGGTCAAGGCATAAGTAGATGTGGAAACATCTCCTAGTTCCATGGCCCGATACCCACCACCAACCACTTCCACCCTGAACAAGTATCCGAAACTCTTCAAGACCTCCAAGACTCACGCTTTCTACCTGCTATCACTCAATATTTTTGTGATCTAAAAGTGAGATACACCCTTTGACTTGGAGGCCATCACTGCAACACAAATTCATGCTAACAAACCACACCACTATGGACCTCTAAAGTGACCACAACCCACTAGAGTATGTGCCTCTCCTGGCTGGATGTCACTGTCTTCCTTAACAGGTCACTTTCACAGACCCATGCCAACACAAATGAGACCGCCCCTATCCAACAGCAACATGCTTACACCCCTACTGCAATAGCAACTACTGCCCCATTAATCTCAATGGGAACCTCTCTATTGACCTAGCAAAGGTGCTTCAGGTTTTACAATCCGACATCCCCTAATATCGTGAGGTAATTTACAGCTCACTTCTGCTCACTGGATCCAAAAACTACAACTGGTTGCTCTAATCACAAACTACTCCCTAACAAATACACAGCCGCTCCAGCCTTCCCATTAGCAATCCTTTTGATTTTATCCTCTTCTCCAATTCCATCCACGCCACCCTCACTATTGACCCTTACCCTGTCTAACGAATCTAATATAAGCATAACCAATTCTCACTTCTTAGGTGGACCACTTAGCACCCACGCCCTTCAGATGTTACAGCAATTATTTACTATAAATTGTGGGGCTTATTTATGAGCCCCTGCGTCCCTTTTGCGCCGCCGTCACATCACTTCTTGTGATGCACCAGCGGTGTAAAATATGTGCCACATTGCGCCCTATTTACAAAGTGACGCATCTAAGCAGATGCGTCACTTGGTAAAGCCCTGCGCCACATTATACCCGCGTCAGGTAATGTATGCAGGGTGGGCGTCCCCCCACAAAAAGCCTTGTAGAAGTGGCGCATTGAAATCTATGAGATTTCAGGGCGCCACTTCTAGGACGCCATTGCATCAATATCTTACGCCTACCTCACAGCAGGCGTAAGACTGACGCAGGCCCTTTCACATGGGGCCTGCCCCATGTGAAAGGACACATTGCTGGAGTTTCGTCTGTTTTCAGACACACCCCAGTGATGCGTCACTTTTGCGCTGACAGATACGTCAGTAATACTGATGTATCTGTTATTCCTTGCTACATGATGGGTCATACAGTAAATATGACGCATCCATCATGTTCCAAGGAGGGTACAGTGAAAACTGTCACAACGCTGTTTTCACGCAACGATGCAACAGTTTTGATAAATGAGGCCCAGTATTTTAGGCTTTTCATACAGAGCGACTATATCTTAAAGCAGTACAAAAATGACACGCTACCTACTAATAATACTAGTTCGCTATCGTGAGTATATTATTTGAATTAATAAACTTTCGAATATCTCCATGTATGTGCACGATCTTGGAACTCTTTTTAGTAGATATATTTTTTTTCAAAGTGCTAATTAGAATTATATTTTCACTCTATAAAAAGCACTTTGCCTGCCTCCCTCCCTTAACAAGGAAAAACAAAAAAGGGAACACAAAAGCATGACCTTACAGAGAGCGGTTTTTGACCTTGTTCCTTTGAGGTGTCCAGGGGCTCTGCTGTCCAGCAATGCTCAGCATTTGGAGTTTGGCTGTTGGTTAATGGGATGGTCCAAGTCAGGAGCTAATTAAACCCATTTCCAACGCCTTGCTTAACATGTAGGATGCGAGGCTGTTATGAATCCAAAGATTGTAACTATGATTACAAGTAACTTCCTTCTCCATTACGGAGGCTTCTATGGTATTCATAAACACAAGCATGGAATAGATCGCTCACCCCCTGCTCCTCAGGTGGATAAATCAGGAGAACTCGCAGGACGTTGTTAGAAGGGACTAGTTATGTAAATACATTAGACATAAAGGCCTGACCCAACAAAGTGTATGTCCTAGAGCCAGAATCAATGCAGTGATGTTTGGCCAGTGAGTGGACTAATCTCCAGGTGGCCATTCTGGGATTCTCAGAGACTGAAGCCTTTCTCAGTCGGGCAGCAGTGTTTTTTGTGCACAAACAGTGTGAATAGACCCGCCAGTTACAAAGTTCTGATGTATACATTTCTTTAGATTGATCACCATAATACTTAAGAGATCTTAGCATCTAAAGTTTGAAATTACCTTTCTGCTGGAAACGTCTGATTCAGTAGAATTAAATCACGGGAACAAATCGGATTAATGTGAAAATCCCAAATTACTTTCAGGGACGAAGAAAAAATGTGTTCTCAAGGACATTGTGCTGGAACCAGGGCACAAGTCCTAAAAAAAGAAGTGGGGGGACTAACCTAGTTAATCAGTATGCAGGAGACCTCATGGCGCGTGGCACCACAGCGTGTGACATCACGGCGCGTGACATAACAGCGCATGACATCACAGGACGTGGCATCATAAGAAATGACATCAGATCTTAAGCCCTCACATATATGTTTAACATGTTTATCATGAGTACATTAAAGCACATTTCGAGTATATAGGGAAACACTCCTGATTTAGGCAGAAGATTCACACTTTTGTAAGCTACACATTAAACAATGTTGCCTTTTGTCAGCGTAAACTTCCTCTACCCATAGAGCTTTAACAGAAAAAATAGTGGTACTACTTAAATTATTTCAACGCCTCCTCAGGGGTAGTAAGTACTATATAAATGCTATTTATTTTGTGTAAATACTGGGAAAGACCAACACATCTGACAATCTTACAGTGCACGCATATCTCCTAAACAGAGCCTGAACAAAGTGAAAAGCTGCCTCTTAAGTATGTGTGAAGTGCTAACAAGGTGTGAGCCTTTGTTTCCCCTCTGCTGCATTTGCTTCTAGGTGTGAGGCTCCTGACTCCTGCCAGTCAGAAGACTTCAACAAAAGGAGGCCTGGTGACCCCTCAGATTGGGCCTTTGTTATGGGCCCAGCAGAAGTCTGAACTAAGAAAGCCCCCTCCCGCCTGCACGTTGTTGCGATCGAAAGCAGACAACAACGTGCGTCCACCCTGTGAAAATAGTGGGTGGACGCCGTCCACCCGCGTGTACCCCCGACTTGTGCCCTGGCTGGAACACTACCTATGGCTCACTGACACAGGGAAGGCATCTCTTTTTCTTTTATAGCTGAAATTATAGGTAGATTCCATGACATTTACTGTGGCATAAGTGTTTGAACGGAGGGGATGGGTGTCTGGGGAAGGAGGCAGCCCGCTATACTGCACTCTCACTTCCGGTCTGACACACACATACACGCCTAACAGAATGTGAAGTGCATTTAATTTCACCCCATGCAAGCATGCATTAAGAAAGAAAGAGTGAGTGAGTGAATGTGAGTGTGTAAGAGAGAGAGAAAGAGCGACGCAGAAGTGAGAGCAGTCAAACTGCCAGGGCTCTGACAGGTCAGCCAGCCCGTAAGTCCTCCATTTTCTTCTCATTTGGCAACCCTGACAAGGACCTGTGTGTGACAGTAAATGTGCAGTACCATTGATGCCCGTGTCTCTACTCAAAGCTCCCTTCCTCCCTCATTTGTACCGAGCAGCCCTTGTCCTGCACAAGCTGGGTGCTGGAACTGGGCATCCTCTAGGCTCATTCTCATCCCTCACACTCATTCTCACCGTCACTCACTGCCAATCTCACTCCTCAGATTCTTACCCAGTCTCACTCAGTCTCATTCAAGGTTCCTCTTAGTATAACTCATTCTCACTCACTCCCTGTCACTCACTCACACACGCGCTCTCACACATACACCCACACATTCACTTTCACAGGAACCTTATGCACATATTTGAGATCGTTTTTTTTAACTTACTTTAGCTGTCGCACCAGTCTGCTTCAGCTACCTGCCAGTCTTGCATTGATCCTGAGGACAGGAGCACAGCTCCTCCCCGCCTCAAGCACTGAATCAAGAAACTGAAGGTGGGGCCTGCACAGTGCATACACCATGCGGATGCACTTTGCAGGCTCCAAGTTTTAGCTAGTGGCCTGCAGTCTCCGTTTTTCACCCCACCCTCTCCCAACTTGTCCACCGGCTGGGTGAGGCCAGAGACTTTCCTTACCTCATTCCACACTGTTCCAAGCTCTGTGACGGTGAGGCATCAGGTAAATGAAATATATTTTATTGTACTGTAATTGCATTTATATAGTGCTTACTACCCCTGACGAGGCGTTGAATCGCTTTTTCGGCGAGTAGCAGGGTACTCCGGAACCAATAAAGGATTAGTGGTGAATTATTATAGTCAAATATGAAAGTAATTTGAGTGGTGGATATGTTAGTCAGTTATTTGGATTGAGATGGATAGTGGAGGAATAAAAGAGGGAAAAAGGTTTGCATTTATATAGCGCTTGCTACCCCTGATGAGGTGTAGAAGCACTTTTTCCGCAAGTAGCACACAACTCCGGAACCTATAAAGGATTAGTGGTGATTTAGTATATTGTAATATGAAAGTAATTTGAGTGGTGGATATGTTGGTCAGTTATTTGGATTGAGAAGGATAGTGAAGGAATGGAAAATGGAAAAAGGTTTGCATTTATATAGCGCTTGTTACCCCGATGAGGTGCTGAAGTGCTTTTTTGGCGAGTAGCACGGTACTCCAGAACCCATAAAGGATTAGAGGTGAATTATTATAGTGAAATATGAAAGTAATTTGAGAGGTGGATATGTTAGTCTGGTATTTGGATTGAGAAGGATAGTGGAGGGATAGAAGAGGGAAAAGGTTTGCATTTACATAGCGCTTGCTACCCCTTATGAGGTGTTGAAGAGCTTTTCGGTGAGTGGCACGCTACTCTGGAACCCAAACAGGATTAGTGGGAATCAGTATAGGGAAATATGCAATTAATGTGAGTGATGAACTTCTTAGTCTGTTATTTGGATTGGAAAAAAAATTGTGGAGGGGTAAAACAGGGTAGGGTCGGATTTTTTTTTTTTTAGTTCATAGCAGTAGGAGGGGGCCTGGGATGAGTAAAGGGGAGATGGAGGGGGAAGAGTCAGAGGCAAGGGTTTAGAAAGGCCTGTTTGGGAGATCTGAATCGTAAAAGAGTCTAGAAAGGGTTATCCTGGGGATCATAGTAGTGGCATGGGGACTAGGATGAATGAGAGAGTGGAGGTAGAGGATATACTGATAGAGCTATAGGGTGAGAAATAGGGTAGTGCATTGGAAAGAGTAGTAGAATAAGATTTGAGATGAGTCAGAGAGTTGAGGTAGACAGAGGATATATTGAGAGCGGTATAGGGTAAGAAATAGTGTAGTGCATTGGATCTGCTGAATTAGAAGCAAAGTAATAAATATATAGATACATAAGTACATGGAAGGCATGTGTATGCATAAGGAAGGTGGTATATATAGATTAAAGATGCATTTAATAAACGCCGGCTTTCAAGTGTTGTTGTAATTTAAATTAATTTTTTATTTTTTTTATTTATTGTAATTCAATAGTGAAGCAATTGTAGATAAATGTAGCTCCAGGCACCGCACGGCTGAGCCTGACGCACCGGGAAAACCTTTACCAATGACACTGCAGGATGTCAAAAATGGAGTGGCACTGGGGAATATCGGGCTCCTGCGGCCAGGACTGTGGGCCTTATTTATGAAGGCCTTGCGACACATTTGCGCCGCCATTGCGTCATTTTTCATGACGCAGCAGCGGCGTAAACAATGTGCCACGTTGCGCCATATTTACAAGGTGACGCATCTAGGTAGATGCGTCAACTTGTAAAGCCCTGGGCCACATTATACCTGCGTCAAGTATAATGTATGCAGAGTGGACGTTCCCACGTAAAATAGGGTCGTGGAAGTGTTGCAGTGAAATCTATGAGATTTCACTGCGACACTTCTAGGACGCCACTGTGTCAAAACCTTATGCCTGCCTCATGGCAGGCGTAAGGGTGACGCAGTGCCATAGGCACAGGCCTACCCCATGCATTGCTGGAGTTACATCATGCTTGCGACACAACTCATGCAATGCGTGACTTTTGTGCCGACAGATACATAAGGATTCCTGACATATCTGACAAAATCTTTTTATTGACATTTTTACATTTGCGAATGCATTTAGCTTCTTATATTGTCTTCCGCACATTGAGAACATGGCAATCATTTAACATAACAAGTTTCAGCAATCATTGTACCATGTTAGGTTTTACAAAAGCATTCTGAACAGCCAATAACTAAGATGCGTGGACTGAGAGCCTGAGCACAGGCGAAGCATATAGTTGTCGAAGCCACACAAAAACAGAGGGGAAAAAAAGCAATTTTGACCACAAGTGTTATAACGAGCCTGCACCCACCACCTTGTCAGGATTGACGATGTGGCATCTAAGCATGGTTAAGTGTATTTGCGTGGCCTCGAACTTGAGCTACGATGTTCCTTGTGTGTTGCGCCTAGCCGCCGGAGCCTACATTTAAAGGGGGGTCAAAAAGTTAAATGAACTAAGGAGGGTTGGTCTCCTGTGTTCAAGCCAATCTGTAGTTCCGCTGAAAGATTGTGCCAGTTGTCAGAAATGGGGTATTTACGCAGCCCTCTTGTGTCTTCCCTGCATAAGACCATTTTTTCAGCGTGCCCAGGACTCCATGGAGAGCGCCCAGCACACAGAGTAGTGGGGCTGGGTGACTTCCATCTGCGGGTGATCAGGTGTTTGGCCAGGTTGAGGGCAATGCCTATGAATCGTGCCACTGCTTTATTTTTCTTAGTTTGGCAAATCAGTCCCAGCAAGTAAACCTCCCAGGTGTGTAACGCAGAGAGGTCCATGCATCACATCAAGTGATGCAATACCTAGCCAGTATAGGCAAAGTGACGGGCATGTCTAGAACATATGTAGGAAATCTGCATCAGGCGTGTGACATCGGGGGCAGGCAGCATCTGCACAGTGGAAATACCGATTAATTTTGTAGGGAGTCAGGTAGGCCCTGTGTATTATGTAGTATTGTACTAATTTGAATTGATCAGGTCTGTGTCCCAGTGTTGTCGCAGCCTGGTGAGTGCAACTGCTGCGTGCACGCGTAAGGATCTAGCAAACCAAAGCATCAGGTGATGGCCCCTCCCCATTACGTGCAGGTACTGGATTGTGAGGTCCATGGTTGGTTCCTGTTGTGTGTCTCCCCAGCGTATCCCCTGTGACCTAATGAGGGAGGTGTAAAGTACAAATTGTCCCAGAGGGAGGTCAGCACCTGCAATAAGTTCCTCCATAGAGGGAAACACAGTCACTATACAGTTCTCCCATATTACAGAGTCCTGCCTTGTGCCAGGGGCCCAACTCCCTTAGAGAGGTCGCCAGTCACACCCTCCTCCCCCCACCCCCCCCCGGGCGTGTGCCAAGTAACAGCATCGCTGGGGCATAAGGCATGACTGAGCGTGTGAGGATGAGACTTCTTCAGAAGCAAGACACAAGATCCGCACTAAGAGAGGCTGGGGTAGTGGTGCTTTGGTGAGGGGATGAAATGTGTACAAGATGCAAACTAGCTCCCACAGGGGTATTGGGGTGGTGGGGAAAGAGTTCGGCGCGGTGTCTTGCAGCTGGCAACCCACAAATCAGTGAGCTACCCATTGTAATTGCAATGCTAGGTAACAGTGTTCGAAGTTCGGCACACCTAGTCCTCCCTAGTCAGACGGCAGATATAATTTGGAGAGAGCCAAACTGCGTGCAGCAGTTGCCATATAAAGTTGCCTGGCAGGCATTGCAGGGTGCAGAAAAAAGGTCTAGGGACATACAGGGGCAGATTGCCAAAATAGGACAGTAGGCACGGCAGCATGACCATTTTTGTGAGGGCTATTCGGCCCTCCACTGAAAGTGGCAGAGTTTGCCAGAACAATATTTGCGCACGCAGGGAGGTCACTGCACACACAAGGGTTCCATCCGTAAGATCTGTTGATGTGTGGTAAATGCGGATTACCAGGTACCGAAATGATGTGGGCTGCCATTCTAAACGGGTACCATGAAATTGAAGGACAGGGTCCAGCGTAGTGGCAGAAAATGGAAATAAGCAGGATTTAGTCCACTTAACTCTAAGACTCGACGCCACAGTAACCTGTCAAGTATTTGCGCTATGGCCGTCGGGACTGCATGGATGTCTTTAAGATATAGGGGCATGTTGTCTGCGTAAAGTGAGACGGCGTGGAGGCCATTGCTGAATGGTATACCCCATTGTTGGCCGGACACTCGGAGAATGTGGGCCAGTGGCTCCATTGCCAGGGAAAACAGCAGTAGGGACAGTGGACATCCTTGAAGGGTGCCTCTCTGAACCAGTATCAGGTCAGATATGAGGCGTCCTGTTTTTACCCTGGCAGAAGGATTGGTGTAGAAGAGTTTGATCAACAGGATAAATCGTTCCACCAGACTATATCTGGACAGGACCTCAAACAGGTAGGTCCATTCTAGTGAGTCAAAGGCCTTTTCTAGGACAAGCATCATGCATTCCAAACCACGGCTATGAGGTGGGGGCATAATCCAGCACCTGAAAAAATCCCTGCAGGTTCAGGGAGGTGTTTCTGGCTGGCACAAATCCATTCTGGTCCGGATGAACAAGCTGTGGAACCAGGGGGGCTAGTCCCTCAGCCAGGATCTTTGCAAGAATTTTTATACTCGTGTTTAGGAGCGCTAGAGGTCTGTAAGATGCCAGCTCCAGAGGGTCCCTACCGGGTTTGGGCAACGATAGCAGCACATCACGCAGCATGGGTGGGAGACAGGCTGCGTGCACGCATATTGCGTCCTTAATCTCAAAGATCGTGATGTCTCCATTGAGCTCCTCCCTCTGTTTGGTCGTCACCTAGGGAAGGGCTTTGTTGGCTATAAAGGGCCCAATTTCTGCTGTTGTCACCGGCTGCTGCTGTGTACAGAGAAGGGTGGTGGCACTTGAATGTAGCATGTATGTCCCATTGTGTGTGTAATAGCACCCCAGTGTCTGCACGGATGGACAGTATTGGCCGCTGTAGCTGTTCCTGCAAGATCAACCATGCTAGAAGCGCTCCTGGTTTGTCTGTCTCAGTGTGTGTTTTCGCAATGTGGGCCGCATAATTGAGGCAACACAGTCTCTCCATCAGCATAGCATACTCGCGGCTTGCCTACCCTAGGAGTTTCCGACCCGCCGTGGACTTCAGCGCCTGTTTCTAAAATTGGAGCAATGTCTGCTCCATCCATGTGATCTCAACATCAATCTGACAGCGAAGGTTAAGTGTAGTGCCCAGACAGTGCCCTCTGGCTGCCACTTTGAACATGTCCCATCCAAATATTCTGTTATGTAACCATGAAAGGAAGCCCTGAATGGTGGATCATCCAGCGCCGTCGCCTGAAGACGCCATGTCGGGATTGGGAGTGAACCTTGAATCCAGCTTAGGGCCCGATTCCAATCTCGTTCGGAAAGCAGTCCGACCAAATCGGTTCCAGAATGCTTTCCGGACGACTCGGATCGGGGGAGTCCGACACAGCGAGTACGATGCATCCGGATACGATTCGGTCGAACTCCCTACCTGCCACACTGTGCATGGTTGGAAAGGGGGGTCCCTTGTGTACCCCCACAGGACCGATTCGGAAGGCCCTGGGTGAAGGGGGACCTGCTACAGGCCCCCAAAGAAAAGATTCCGGCAGCCGATTCGTTCCGGAGAAACGGATTCGGAACGGCTGTCGGATTCGGTCATCGTACTTGCTCGTTCGGAAACTGAGTCCATAGAGCTGTACGATTCAGCTCCGAAAGACGCGACCTGTCCGAATGCCTTTCATGACCAATTCGGACAGCCCTACCGGTTTCCAGGCATCATACTTGGTCGTTCAGAACTGTGTCAGAGTCAGTCAAACAAGGGTTCCGGCTCGGATTCGGCAAACCCAAATCAGATTTGGAGCCCTTCCGAATGACATCGGAATCGACTCCTTAGTCGTAGGTGCAGTGGGTTATGATCAGAGTGCGTCCTGCCCAGGTAGTCAATATATGTAGTGTACATGATTATATAATGACAAATCGGTCTATACAGACGTACAAGTCATGAGCGTAAAACAGGTAAACTCGTGATAGCATTTCGTAGGTGCCAGACATCTAATAGGCCTCAGTGCTGCAGCCAACCAGTTAATGTACTAGAATTTGAGGTGGACGTAGTACGAGGGAGGGACGGGAAGGAGTGGTCTAAGTCGACGCTAAGTATGCTGTTAAAGTCACTGCCTAGCAGCCAGGGGATTCCTCTCCACCACAACAAAACCTCATACAGGGTGTCCAGGAACACCGCCTGTTCAGAATTGGGAGCATGAATTGCTCCAAGCAATACCTGACGGCCCTCTAGCCGGCCCTCCACAAAAACATAATGGCCCTCCAGATCTATAACCATGTGATCCGCAACAAAGGGGACACCAGGCTTTATCCACACCAGCACGCCGCGGGCGTAGGTGGAGTAGTTAATGGAATACACTTGGCCCCGCCATCTGTTCTACAACTGCCCGGCCTCTACCTGACTGAAATGGGGCTTCTGTAGGAACGCTGTATGTGTCATCCTGCAGTGCAAGTAGGATTATACCGCATATCTCCAAGAAGGAGTGTGCATCCCAGACATTCCAAGTTAATATGTTAGTATGAGACATCATGATTGCTTCTGGGTGGGTAGAGTCTGTTCCACCCCAGAGAGTGTAGCATAGGCAGGTGCAGGCAAAAATAACAAACCAGTGAAAAACAACAATAGAAAACATTGAATACCATCAGAAGTATCCGCCCAAACTTGAGATCCACATGTACCAGTGTTGAGAAACTAGCTTGGGTGTAGGTGACAGTGTGCATGTAGTATAGAAGCACTGATACTGTGCTGTCTGAGAGTTAAGCTGACCCCAGCCCCTCCCACACCCCCATGTAGGAGTTTAGAGGAGGATCAACCAACCATGCTTGGGAGGGGGGCCAACCAGCAGCCCCCCCTCACGCCCAAGACCTCAAGCGCTACAGAGTGCAGCACAAAATATCTCCAGCTCCCACCACCATAGGGTGCAGCAGCAGATCAGCTGTGGAAGGAAAACGGTATGGTGGATTACAGAGGCAGTGAAATAGTAACAAACAGAGAATATATGATCAAAACAGCCTGTGTGTGTTTCAAAGGATATCGTCTGCAGTCTGTGGAGTCACACTAGGTGGCGTGTGGGATCCTGAAGGGAACAGGACAGATGATAGAGAGCCCTCGTTTTTGGAAGAGTTGGTATCGTCGCCATCACCGTCTGAGGGCGGGGTGGGATCACAAAACATTGCAGCCGCCTGCAATTCCCTTCTCCTCTCCAGTATGACCTGGTCCTAGTCTGGGAATCAGGGTGTTTGAGGAGCCGACAGTGACCTCCGAACCCTGTGCCTCCGTCAGATCCCTCCAGAGGGACGAGAGTCCTTGGAGACGTTCTGTTTTAAGGCGGCCTCCGCATTCCCGCAGCCTTCCACCCAGCTCCATGCTTCCTTTGGATCGGTAAAGAAGTGCAACTTGCCATCTGCCTTGATCCAGAGCCAGGCCGGAAACAGGAGTGAGTACTTGATGTTGAGGTCCCTCAGCTTGCATTTAACCGCTATGAAAGTGTGTTGCTGGTGCTGGACTGCCAGTGTGTAGTCTGGAATGACTATCACTTTCGCATAGTCTAACACCAGGTTATCTGGCTTGCAGGCTTCGCGCAGGATGGTATCTCTGTCTCTGTAGTGCATGAGATGCGCCACTAGCGATCTGGGCGGGGCACCAGGGGGATACTTCTGTGCCGGTACTCGTGTGCTTGTTCAATCAAAAAGAAGGGTGAGAGGACCGAGGAGGGAATAAAGTTGATGATCCATGTCCCAAGATAGGACACTGCTTCCCCTCCCTCTACATTTTCATTGAAGCCCACCAAACGAATGTCGTTTTTTCGAGAACGGCCTTCAGCATCCTCCGCTTGCTCTTCCAATATGCGGATCAGTTCTCTCAGGGTGTACAGCTGTGACTGGGTATCTTGGGCTTGCGTTTGGATTGTCGCCAGCGATTATTCCGCATTATGGACTGTGTCGGCTAGTTTAAGATGGTCATCTCACAGCAGTGTGAGATCTGTGGCCACAGCATCTATTTTACTCGCCAGGGACACGCAGGACCGCTCTATAGCTGCTAAGACCATATAGGGTAGTTGTCGGTGATTGCATTCCAGACCTGAGAAACCCCATTACCGTATAACCCCCACTCTGCCCAGTGGATGAGATGACCAACTTCCTGTGTGAGCCCGCTTGGGAGCAGCAGGCGCCACTATTACAACTCGCAGCATGGACAGTTACAGGTGAAGAGAGCCAGGCAGCGTGCAAGCTGCATCAACGGACTTGGGGGCCCAATGGTCTCCGAGGGGTCGAGAGGGCCCCGCCTGCTTTAGTGCGGCACCTCAGCGCTGTTTTCCGCCCATCAGTATTATTGTAGCCTGGAGTAACACTGCAACCATGTGTCCCCTCTATGCAGGGCAGCTGCCCGCCGATAGCAGGGGGAGGGCCCGCTTGGTCCATGTGCTGGTGCTCTCCTATATGGCCAGGGTGTCCTCTGTGTACCCCTCCATTGAGGGCTCAGTGCGGTAGTATCCATCCTGCGCCCACCGACGCGTACTCTCCACTCCAGAGAGCAGTTCAGGGAGTGGGGGGGGCACAGGCCCCACTGGGACTGTTGCACTTTGTACAATAGCCTGTGTTGTGGCCTAGGGCATGGGGATCTCACATGCGCTGTCTTCAGAGGTGCTGTGGCACTTTTCCAGCCATCACACACCTCGCCCGTGCTCAGGGCTGCCACCCAGTGCCCCGCAATCATCAAGGTCGACCACTCACACCATTACTACTCCGCCGCATCGTGCGGCCTGGGCGGATCTCTACTGCGTCGGGCGGGTGCTCGAGGTCTCGCGGTCTGTGGGGCCTACAGGTGGCTAATTCCAGCATCCCACCTCCTGTCCTCCAGGGGCTCAGCCAGCAAAGCGCCTTGAAGGATTGTTTATGTGCCCGAAGGTGGCCCTTCCTGCACATAAACAATACAGAATTGCGATTTGGAACTTCTATGTGTGCTGCATTGTGCAGCACACATTGAAGTTTCAAATCGTCATTTTTTTAATGATTGTACAGAACCGTAAGGTTCAGTAACAATAGTTCCTAAAACTGTTAGTAAGGAGCACGATCCAATTATCCTTTTATCTGCATAATAATGTTCAAGAATATTTTCTACTTCTAACATTTCCAAATAAAATGCACTAGATGAATAGGATCTATTTGGAGATCTGACAATATTTTGGACCCATTGAAGAGATTGCCAAAGGCAGCACCTCCAGCTTTATAACAAGTGACACGCTGGGATAATGTCTCTTCTGCATTATGGGCCTTCCAATGGCTGCCAGGCAGGCAGACAGGTTCAAAGCTAGGTGCATTATTCATTGGACCATCTACTGGGGAAGTGTGGGTTCCCTCAGTTATAAGGTGAGGTAAGAGCCACAAGACTGGCAAAGTCTGATTTGTCAACACTCCCCAAAATTAAACAGGATGCAGGAAAAGGGTTTTCTGTTCAATTTATGTGAGCCTTAAATGCCATTCTAGGCCAAATTAAACTGATGGTGGATCATGTAATGTTAAGTAAACACCTAAACACCTTCTTGTTCTAAGATTAATATGCACATACATCTATGTGCATATCTACAGGGTTATACATTTTATTTGCATCATCTATGCAACTGTTATGCAATAAAGTAAAACATTTTAACAATTATATAACAAATAATTTACCTTCAAGCGCCATTTTAGGATTTTCCAGTTTCCGCCTTAAAACACTGTCAATCAACATTCTGAGTTGTTTAAAAATAACAGCAATCCGTACAGGTGCCTATTAAAGAAAAAAACACCACCTTTATGAATCCTGTAATCATAAGATTAACATATTGAGTTGACAGAGTTGGAAATTATGGCACTAGACTACTATTTCAAACACACAAGAGGTGGCGGGAGGAATGCGTGCAATTGGACTGACTACCGCAATTGTTCGGGGTAGCATCCAACCCACCATTCTTTTGCCCAGACTACTGTACCCACAAAGAAAACAGGTAAGGTAGAGGTAGCTGCAAGGTGGGCAACTGTAACACACATACACTCTCTTTACAAAGACCTCCCCCGGAGTACTGTGACCAGTTCTGGAGTCAGTGGCTGCGTGAGGAGGGGGTGAGTGAATGGTAGTGAGGATGAGTGAATGGAAGTGAAGATCAGTGAATGGAAGTGAGGATCAGTGAGTGGAAGAGTCCGTGTTTCAGTAGGTGGAAATCTGAGATTGGACAGTGAGTCCATGAGCGAGCAGAGGTGTGCAGGTGGATATTTGATGGATGAGAGTGTGGATGAACAGGTCAGTTTGTGTGCGGATGGAGGTAAGTTGGCTAGATGGGTGGATAGATCGGTGAATGGATGGATGGATGAGTATGGATGGATGGGTGTGGGCAAGTGAGACAGAATTGAAATGAGAGAAGAAGGTAGATTCGGAGGACGGGAATGAAAGAGGATATGGATGGAGAACACTAAGTAAAAAGCCTTAACCTTCAAATAAAAAACAGACATAAATTGCTGTGATTTTGCTAGGGGCATTTAAACAACAAAATACTCAAAAATAAAAAAGAAGCTGTACAAATATAAATAATTTAAAAAAATGTAATTAATAGAGACAATAAAATAAGATCATCTTTTTAACACCATTCTACTGCCCTTCCAAGGAAGAGAAACAACACTAATGAGTGGGAAGGATATACATGATTGAAGGGGTATTGTACACTAGAAATATGTGAATAATTGAGAAAAGCTTTGCTAATAGTCTGAACCTTAAAAAAAAAAACTTATTCCAAAAATTGG
The DNA here is from genome assembly GCA_963921515.1 of Calotriton arnoldi. Taxonomy (NCBI): domain Eukaryota; kingdom Metazoa; phylum Chordata; class Amphibia; order Caudata; family Salamandridae; genus Calotriton; species Calotriton arnoldi. The sequence goes on along the minus strand of CAWUFW010000562.1, from coordinate 3,366,078 downwards.
AAAAATCTCTACCCAAACCCACACAACATCTTTGAGTGTTAATTTGCTAATTTCTGAGGTTTCTTGGGAGGAGTGCTGCCCTCAGGAATCTCTACATCCTAGCGTCAGATGGGGCATAGGAGGCCCTCTCGTGAGATAAGAGGCAGGCAAAGCTGGATCTGGGAAAAGCAGGGAGTCTCAATAGATTATACACGCCGAATGGCTATACTGGTTCTTGGGTCCTTCTTCCTCTTCCGTTGATACACCTGGCATTCTTTTCTCTAGACATGGGAAGCCGCCCTCCCCCACAAAACCAAATGATCTCCAACCTAACAATGAAAAGAGAAAGTCCTATTTGCCTGCTCACAGTAGAACAAGATTCATGAATTAATACATCTGGACAGAGGACCTCGTCTAGCTGCTGACAAATAAAAAGTGGACCTTGCGGTATAGTCGCCTGAGACCTACCCTCCTCTTCTGACCTGTAGGTGGCCTTAGACTCTTTTAACAACTTTCTCACCACCCTATATCACACACTTCCCACTTTCATTCATCATACGGCTTAGTGATCAAAAATCTCAGCTAAGGAGCCCCCTCCGAGGGGTCCGTCGGGCATTGCAGTGCCAGCACGACGAGGAGCGCCCGATGAGGAAGCATGACACCCTACCAGGTGTGTGAGGGCACTTTGATCTGATTACTCGGAACTCCGAGATCCAATTGACAATACCCTTTGATCTACCTATTACGACTCTCCCTTATCTGTTGGAGGAACAGCCCCCTCTGTGGTTTTTTGTACATTGAACTTCGAGGAGTTTGGGTGCAGGCCAGCTCTAAATATCATTCCTTGTCCCCCCTTTTGATTATTTGTTCAATTAACTGAATCATCATAGGTTCTCCATCACTCATTTATTTATTTTTATTTATTTAAACAGTTTTATATAGCGCTGGCTAGACCCAAAGGTATCAGAGCGCTTCACAAGGGTTAAGAGAGGAGCAAGTTGCAATATAACATTTGTACAAAAAGCAGTGCCAAATAATCAAAACCATAAGCTAAGAACAGTAAATACAAGGTCGAGAAAGTCAAGGGTACAATTAGGCCATAGCCGAAGTTGGTTGGGAGGACTAGCATGGGTTAACTGGGAAGGGGGGGAGACAGTAAAGAGGTAGGGGGGAGCAGAGGAGGGTGACAGGAGAGGAGGTGGCATGTGGGGCTAGGTCATGATTATAGGAGGACTAGTAAGGGGGGAGGTGGAAGTGTATGTAAGGATGTGAGAAGTGGGGTGCAGTGAGTCAGGTATAAAGTGGGGAGCACCTGACAATAGCATGGGCAGGATGCGAAACCCCGTATAGTGGTAGGCTTAAGGACCCCAGTATTTGTTGAGAAGGTGCCTTTTAAGATCTCTTTTGAAGCTGGGGTAGGAGGGATTGCAGCGTAGATCTTTAGGGAGTGAGTTCCAAATAGTAGGCGCATTGCTGGAGAAAGAGCGGAGTTGGGTGGCTTTCTTATTAACCAAGGGGGGGGGACTAGCGTGAGAGTATTTGTACTCCTCAATTCTCTTGAGCAGCCCGTTTTGTGGAGTTTATCCGAGAGATACGCTGGGGTCTGATGGTGCAGGGCTTTATGCGTAATGCAAGCATTCTTGTAGGTGGATCGGCCTTCAATGGGAAGCCACTTGAGCTCTTTGAGGATGGGGGTGATGTGGTCATACCACTTACAATCTGAGATAAGCCTGGCTGCGAGGTTAAGGACAGATTTTATTGGGGCTAAGTAGACTTTCGGAGTTCCAGAGAGAATGGCATTGCCATAGTCAAGTCTAGAAAGTACTAGTAATTGAACAACTAGTTTGAAGTCATCAGCAGGAATGAAGGGTTTGATTTTCTTGAGGTGAAGAAGAGAGAAAAGAGCGCCTTTGGCAGCGTTTTTTATGTGGGGAGAAAGGCTGAGGTTCTGATCAATGCTTATTCCGAGGGATTTAACTGAGTTAGAGGTGGATAGAGAGCAATTGAGAGCTTTAAGGTCAGAGATCCAGTGAAGAATGGGGAGTCGGTTGTTTTTAGGAGCGAAGAGAATGACTTCTGTTTTTTTGGGGTTGAGTTTTAGGTGATTGTGATGAAACCATTGTTGTATCTTGGTCAGGGCATCATTAAGGTGAAGAATATCAGATTGGGATTTGATCTTATAGTAAAGCTGGGTATCATCCGCATAGAGGTGGTAGTTGATTCCTGCTTGCTTGAGAATGAGGGTGAGGGGCTCCATGAAGAGGTTAAATAGGGAGGGAGAGAGAATGGACCCCTGGGGAACGCCCAGTGGGACAGGAGTGGGTTTAGAGAGGCACTGGCTGATCTTAAGTTGTTGTGTTCTGTGTTGAAAGAAGGAGGAGAACCATTCAAGGACAGGACCATTGAGGCCGAACCGATTTTCGAGGGTGTTTAGTAAGGCGGAGTGGTTGACAGTATCGAAAGCCGCAGAGAGCTCAAGAAGGATAAGAAGGGAGGCTTCTCCTTTGTCAAGGGAGTGGTGGATGTCATCAACAATGTTGAGCATAGCAGTTTCGATACTGCAGCCTTTTCTAAAGCCTGACTGTAATGTATCCAAAAGGCTGAAGGAGTCAATGTGCTTGTCTAGTTGGCGCAGGGAACATTTTTCGAGGGCCTTGGATAGAAGCGGCAAATTAGAGATAGGGCGCAGATTATTAAGGTCGGTGGGGTCAGCATTAGCATTTTTGAGGGTGGGGGTAATTTGGCCGAGCTGGAGGGAGACATGGACACATCCTGTGGCAAAGGAGGAGTTGATGATGTTAGTCCAATAAGGAGTGATGATATGTTTTAACTCTTTAACAAAGTTGGCGGGGAGAGGGTCCAAGGTATGAGAGGAGGGTTTAAGCTTAGTGATGATGTTGTAGACTTCCCGCTCAGTAACTGGGCTGAAGTTAAACCAGGATGCATTATTTTTTGGCTGTGGGATGGTCTGGAGATGAGCCGGAAGGGCGACGATGGAAGGGGGATGGACAGAGTCAGGAGGGGGCGGAGGTGTGAAAGGAGACGTGGGCGGGGGGTCAAGGAGGGGTAGGGAGCACAGTGGCGGGGGGATGGAGCAAAGGATAGATCAATCTTCGCGATTTTTTCGGAAAAGAAGTTCGCGATTTCTTCACATCTTTCCACAGAGGCCATTAATTTGGGGGGAGCAGAAGCTGTTTGATTTTTAATAATGCTGAATAGTTCCCTGGATCTATTTTTGGCCCGATCGACTTGTGTGCGGAAAAAGGAGGCCTTTTCATTGAGGATGTGTTTTTTGTAATTAGCCCTTGCGGTTCTAAGGAGGGCAAGATTTGGTGGCGAGGGGTGTTGTCTCCACGTGCGCTCGGTCAGCCTAAGCGAGCGTCTTTCATTGTTAAGATCAGCGTTAAACCAGGATTTAGGGGGGTTGTTTTTTTGTGGTTTTAGTTTGGCAGGGGCAATTTGGTCAAGGACCTCAATGATGGATTTGTTGTAGTGTTCGGTAAGGTCATTAGCATTTTGTGAGGGAGGTGACAGTTGAAGTCACGCAATCTTCCTTAGGATTTATAAACATCAGAACATCTCTTTGTATATGCAAGGACCTGGAACACTTCTTCAACAGACGGATGTGAATCTCTCCAATCATAACCAAAGAATGCCTTCCCCTTTTATATTTGATGGTTTAAGAAAATCAACATAGCATATTGAAAACTTCCTAGAAAAGTCTTAAAGGGTTTAAGAACTAAATGAAGCAGAACTGCTGCTCCAATCACATGCATTTTCTCCCTTTCAAACGTAAAAAATTAGAAGAAAGTGGACTGACAGTTTAAGACAGACAAGAGATACCACCACAACCCCAGCATGCGTCACAGTGGTAGTTGCCCCATGAGGTCATTTTGACAATCTATTTAAGTAAGTGAGAAGGCCTCAAAAACTTGCTTCGATTTTAATTGTACTATTCGCCAGGTGGGTGATGTTTTTTTAATCAATTTGACTCAGATGTCCATGGTGGTGATCCGCTTTTACTAAAAAATAAATATGCCTTAGGCACATTAGTAATAATTGGGGAAAAATATTCTTACTCTTTCCCACTTTAACCTAGGTTTGCCTGCCCTCTGGTGGCCAAATTGGAAAATGCTTCTGTAGCATTTAAAACCGATCTATGGGCCAGATGTACAAAAAGAGTTTTTGTGTTCCCAAACGTTTGCAAACGCAAAAGCTTTTTGAAAAGTACAAATCCCTATTTGCGATTCGTAAACCTATTACCGAACCTCACATTGGGTTTGGAATTCGGTATTAGGAAGGGGCGTGTTTAGGGTGTCCCTTCCTAATTCCGAATTGTAGTGCTATGTAAGAATGTTTTGCGACAGAAATACTTCAAGTAGGTAGTAACCCATTCGCAAATGGGAAGGGTTCCCCAAGAGACCCCTTCCCCTTCGTGAATGTTTGTAAAATAATTTTTCAAGAGCAGGCAGTGGTCACCTACTCTTAAAAAATAAAAAATAAACGTACATTTTTCTTTTTGAAACACCGTGTTTTCCTTTAAAGAAAACAGAGCTGCATTTTTTTTTTTTTTTTAAGTGGCTTTATTGAAAAGCAATCACAGACATGGTAGTCTGCAGACCCCTGTAGGCAACCATCCCTGTGATTTTTGCGATTCCCGATGGGTTGCGAACTGAGACCTACCTCATGAATATTCATGAGGTAGGTCAATTTGCCTGTGAATCACAAAATGTGTATTCCACACATTTGTAGATGGGTGTTTGCGATATCCAAATAGCGAATCGCAAAAATTCGCCATTTGGTAATCGTAAACGATTATCTACTTACATCTGGCCCCAAGTGTGGCACACACATGTCACACACATGTTTGCGTGCTCTCAGTAGTAACCTTGGACATATTTGCATAGGTTTTGAGTCACCCTGCATCTCATGATTAATCAAGCCAAGCAAGGCCACCCTGCGTGGCAAATCTACTATAATGCAAAGCACCGCAAGTGGTGAGGGCATAACATGGGTGGAGAGTGTGTGTTCCCACGCATTCACCCATGTATTCTTATGGACTTCCAGATTTAACAAGAATGGTAGACCTGGGAATGCGTCAGAATTGTACGCCTTCCACCAGAAGCACAACAAGGAGAAATATCTTTATTTCTCCTCGTTGTTTCCTCTTTCTAAGTGTGCTGCATTCTGCAGCACACATAGATAGAGGAAAATGCCTCAGAGGATTGTTTTAATGCAGGAAGGTGCCCCATCCTGCACAAAAACAATCCTGCTCACAATACAGGCACCCTTGCACCATGGTGCAAGGGTGCCTGCGTTGGCGCTAAGCAGCACATTGTGCGACTGTGCTGGAAAATGACAGGAATGCGCCTTACAATGTTAAGTATAGCGCATTCCTGCCCTTTCCCTATCACACAGCACAGCAAGGTGACTTGCTGCGCTGCGTGATTTGTTAATAAATACACCCCCATGTTTTTGCCAAACGGTATGGACTGGAGCGTGTTTTTTTATTTTATTCTATGAACTCTTAACGTGGTCACTACTTAGACTCTCAAGTCTTTATTATTACTTTTCCTGTCCATTCTTATTACATCCTAATGCCGCAATGCTCCAGTTTTAACCAATGATGCCCCATGTTGTTTTAGTTAGATCCATTTCGGTTTAGTAATGGGTATTTCAAAACGATGCCTCTACATAGTCTGTTTGCTAATGGTTGGAGATATTTTTTTCTCTAGTGAAGAAGTGTTCCAGGAACCCGCCTCTACATTTTACGACGACATTCTAATTACGGTTTAACCCCCAACATCGAAACTCAGTGGAGCAGGTAGGGTCCTGATCAAAGCTGTGGAACATGCTGAGTAACAGATGCTAGAGTCGAGCTAAGCCTTCTGATACCAAACACAAAACCCTGATTAAGACCTATTTGTACATTAGGGTGGAGACTCAAGGGGGTCTATTATCATTCTTAATGCTTTGCTCAAACAATTGTGTTACTTCATTCCAATCTCTCACTATGGGTTGTCTCCATAGCCCTCTATAATCCTCTGTTTAACACTAGACTTTCTGCTTCTGATCACTTCCTTAGTGGGCTACACCATTTGTTTGTGGGGGCCTAATTTTGACTTCCAGCTCAACGTTATATTCCTCTTGGCTTGGAAGCCTAGCCAAGAGGACGGAAACGTAGGTCCTGCTCTGCCTCCCTTGGGAACCCGAAAATGCCTAGTATACAGTTCTCCATTGTGCTTGATACATAGTGATCCACAGTACGCCCTAGGATTTCAGTTACCTCCTTCTAAAATGTACCTACCATGGGACGGCACAACATGTCTTCAAATCCTGCTTGTAGTTGTCCACATCTAGGACAAGATACATTGGTGTCATTAACCAGTTTACATATCTCCCTCGGTGTTATATACGCCCTACGTAGGAAATTATATTGTATAAATCTGCGGTTTAGATAGAGTATCCACTAGAAAGAGCATTACCAAAGGAAAGCAGTACGTTTTTCTGATGTACACTTTTAACGGCAAACTCATTACCTTCTGGATACTAAAGCAGCACCTCCAAAAAGAGGGACTCGCCCCTTTAGTGAGCAGGCAAAATTGCCCATGCTGCGGATTTGACTGTCTAAGAAGTAGTGCTTGGGGAATGTATTAACGAACACCCATGTAGCGTCCTCGCAGATGTCCAGCCTTGAAAGACCACTCACCAATGCCTTGTGGCAGTCTTGGCTCTAGTGAAATGAGCCGGAAAGCTCTTGGTGGGGCTTCTTCTTGGCAAACGAATAGCATGTTTTAATGTAAAGGAGAAGCCATCCGAACATGATTTGTTTCTGCACTGATTTCCCCTGTAGAACTGATAAATCCTATGAAAAGCTGGTAATCAAACTTGTACTCACTGGTTTGCTCGATGTAGAAACTAAGGCCCTTATTTACTAACTCTTTGCATCAGACGTGACACAGAGGGGCATATTTACAAGGGGTTTTTGCAACCAGAATGTCACTTTTAGCGACGTTCTGGTGGCAATATATGCCCTTCTTATTTCCAAGGTGGCTTTAAGCCACTTAACGTGGCTTAACTCCTCCTTGCAAATAAGACCCCTTTTCAAGCTTCACTTAGGAGACCCCCGGAATATGCTAGCAAGTACCTGTACGCAGTATACGTTTCTTTCTCCATAGGAAAGCATTTCAGCATAAGAACGCATCTGTGTTACATTTTTACTTACCTGTAAAAATCGATATCTCAAAAAGTATTTACCCAATTACAAAGTTCTTGTAGTTAAAATATATATAAAAATACCTGTTGTTTTTCTACAATTGGTCTCAAGTTTCTTCTTGAGTGTGTGTCTCATTTATTGACTCTGTGTGTTCAAAAATTGCTTAACACTAACCTCTGATTAGCCTAAACTGCTCGCCCACACTTCCACAAAAGAGATCATTTGGGATTATTAATTTAAGCCCTGTAAACCAATAAGGGTTGCCTGGACTTTCTGGCATCTTGGTCAAGCAAAGACTTGGAGTAGGCTAGTCACCCACTTCTACTGGCCAAACATTTCCCAGAAGGTGAAGAAGTTTTGTAACTCCGGTGTTACCTGTAAAGCCATTGGCAAGACAGGTAGCCACCCAAAGGCCCCTTAATCCCGCTACCAGTGGTTGGGGTTCCCTTTTAAAGGGTCGGGATTGACCCAGTCGGTCCCCTTGATTCTTCCACAGCATCAGGAAACCGATTCATACTGGTGGTAGTGGATCATGCCACCAAGTATCCTGAAGCAATTCCACTTAGGACTGTCACTGCTCCTGCAGTTGCCAGGGCCCTCATCAGTGTCTTTACTAGAGTGCGCTTTCCTAGGGAGGTGATGTCAGACAGAGGTAGCAACTTCATGTCTAGCTACCCAAAAGTCATGTGGGCTGAGTATGGGGTGACATAAATGTTTACCACCCCATATCACCCACAAACTAATGATCAAGTTGAAAGGGTGACAAATGTTTACCACCCCATATCACCCACAAACCAATGATCAAGTTGAAAGATTTAACAAGACCATGAAAGGTATGATTATGGGACTCCCTGAAAAACCCAGAAGATGGAATGTCCTTTTCCCATGCATGTATTTCCCATACAGAGAGGTGCCATAGAAGGGAGTGGGCTTTAGTCCCTTTGAACCTCTGTTTGGTCATCCTGTAAGGGGACTATTATGTCTTGTAAAGGAAGGCTGGTAGAGACCTCACAAAGAGCCCAAGCTGGATATTGTGGACTATGTGCTTGGCCTATGTTCAAGGATGGCTGAATACATGGGTAAAGCAACCAAAAACCTTGCGGCAAGCCAAGAGCTCCAGAAGCTCTGGTATGACCAAAAGGCTGTGCTGGTAGAGTTTCAACCAGGACAGAAGGTATGGGTGCTGGAGCCTGGGGCTCCTAGTGCCCTCCAGGACAAATGGAGTGGTCCCTACCCTATCCTTGATAGGAAAAGGGAGGTCACCTACTTGGTTGACCTAGGCACTTGCAGGAGCATCTCATATAAACCATCCAAAGCCTTTCAACGACAGGGCTGATGTGGCCATGATGATGGTCACTGATGAGGATCAGAAAGTAGAGAGTGAACCTCTCCCTGACCTCCTCTGCCAGAATGCTAAAGATGTGTCAGTTGAAGGAGTTGTCTTTCCAGACACCCTCTCTGCCCAACAGCAAGCTGACCACAAACAAGTTCTGAGGCAGTATGCTGGGCTCTTTCCCTAATCCCTGGTCAGACAACCTGCTATACCCATTATGTGGACACTAGAGACAGCCCACCTGTCAAAAACAAAATATACAGACAGTCTGACCAAGTTAAGGAAAGCATCAGAGCTGAAGTCAGCAAGAAACTGGAGTTAGAGGTGATTGAACCCTCTGAAAGTCCCTGGGATCCCCCAGTAGTTTTAGCCCCCAAGCCTCATTCCAAGGGTGGCAAACCAGAGTTGAGATTTTGTGTGGAATATAGAGGTCTCAATGCTGTCACCAAGATGGGTGCGCACCCTATCCCAAGAGCTGATGAGTTAATTGACAGGGGGGGGGGCAACCAAATTTCTCAGTACTTTTGATTTGACATTAGGGTACTGGCAGATTGGTCTGACCCCAGGAGCAAAAGAGAAATCAGCATTCTCGACTCCAGATGGACATTACCAGTTTACTGTAATGCCATTTGAATTAAGAAATTCCCCTACCACCTTCCAAAGTTTGATGAACAAAGTCCTTGCCGGGTTGGAGTCTTTTAGTGCAGCATATCTTGATGATATTGCAGTCTATAGCTCCACTTGGCAGGATCACCTGATACACCTTGGCAAAGTCCTTGAGGCTCTGCAGAGTACATGACATACTATCAAGGCAAGCAAATGCCAGATAAGGCAGAAATCTGTTGCATACTTGGGCCACATTGTAGGTGGAAGCCAAGTTCAACCCTTACAGCCCAAGATCCAAACAATTGTGGACTGGGTAGCTCCAACAACCCAGACGCAAGTCAGGGCATTCTTTGGCTTGGCTGGGTACTACAGGAGGTTTGTGAAGGAGTATGGTACCATTGTGGAACCCCTCACAGAGTTGACCTCCAAGTAGCAACCAAGAAGGTAGACGGACAGTGAGCTGTCAAAAGGCTTTTGACACTCTGAAAGAAGCAATGTGCGCAGCACCCATTGTGAAAGGCCCATATTATTCTAAGCAGTTCATAGTGCAGACTGATGCCGCTGAACATGAGATAGGAGCGGTCCTATCCCAGACCAACGATGATGGCCATGACTAGACTGTTGTGTTCATTAGCATGAGGTTGTTCCCCAGAGAACAACTTTGGAGTGCCCTTAGGAGGGAAGCCTTTGCTGTGGTTTGGTCCCTGAAGAAGCTGAGACCATACCTGCTTGGTACTCACTTCCTTGTACAAACTGACCGCAGGCCTCTCAGATGGATGATGCAAATGAAAGGTGAAGGTCCAAACTGTTGAGGTGGTCCAGCTCCCTACAGAGAATGGAATTTATAGTGGAGCACAGACCTGGGACTGACTATGCCAATGCAGATTGCCTTTCCAGGTTTTTCTACTTAGAAGATGAAGACTCTTCTGGTAAAGGTTATTCTCATCCACTTTCGTTTGGGAGGGAGGGGTGACTGGTATTTGATGCAATTTTGACTGATGTGCACTGGGTTCCTGCTAATCAGGTCCCCAGTGCCAGTGCTCTTTCCCTAAAACAAGGCAACTGTTCAAGTGTTCCCCAACTGGCAAGACCATTAGCACCACCTCTTTAAGTCCCTAGTAAATGGTACCTCTGGTACCTAGGGCATGTGTACTAAAAAGGGTCCCTAACGGCTGCAGCATGTATTGTGTCACCCTAAGGGACCCCCCAACAAAAGTCATGCAAACTGCCATTGCAGGCTGCGTGAAATGGGGCAGACAAAGGGGAAAGCACGACTTGGCACACACCCTGTGTGCCATACCCACAGACACTGCATCCAAAATATGTAAGTCAATCCTACAGGAGGCCTTATAGCCGTAAGGCAGGGTGCAGTATATTACATGTGAGGACAGATATGCCCCTGTGCTATCTAGTTCAACTGCTAGATAGTACAAGTGAACAGGGAAGCCATCTTAAGTATATGTACTGGGCACTGGTCATTACGAGTTCCCCAGCTACATGATGGCTTCACTGAAGCCTATGGTGTTTGGTATCAAACACCCTGTCTTAATAAAGCCATACTGATGCCAGTAGTGGATTTATTAAGATATGCACCCAGAGGTCACCTCAGAGGTGTCCCCTGAAAACCTACCGGCCTCTTAGTGTGCTGGTTGACTGGTATCGTCCAGCCTACCACCACAGACGAGTTTCTGACCCCCTGGAGGTGAGAGCCCATGCTCTCAGAGGTCAGAAACAATGCCTGCTCTGGCAGGAGGGGGTTACACCTCCTCCAGCAGGATGGCTAGTGAATCTGCATACCAAGGCCAGAGGCTTCAAAGCCTCTGCCACCTTTGATATGCAACCCGGCTTCCCTCCGACCTGGGCGATGCCACCCCCTGCCCTGAGGTCATTTGACACCAGGACAGCCGGGAAATTAGCTATGCAAGGAGGCATGGTGCACTACCAGGCCAGTCACATCCCTAAGGTGGGCTGCCAGGTGTGTCCCACAAAAGAAGGATTCCACCATCTTGTTTTTGGTGGAATTAGGAACTCTGAGAGAGGGTTATGCCCAATTCCCACAGGAAGTGGTCATAGAGGGGTAGTAGTGACCCCCAGAATAAGTAGCCCGTTGGCTACTACCCTTCACTCTTCTTAACGCCCCTAAATTCAGTATTTAGGTGGCCTCCCTGACACGACACCAGTTTCTCAGATTCACCTGACAAAAGAAGAAGGACAAAGAAGAGCCGAAGAAGCAGCAAGAACTGTGAACTACCGGTGGACTTTGGCGCAAACCCTGCCTGCCTGCTCCTGTCCCAACAACCCGACTCATCCTGCAGCTGTGCATCCTCCGAGGACAAACAGCACTTCGCCAAGCCATCAGCATCTCCTTTGAAGTGGAGGAGCCACTTCCCTGCAACCTGCAGGCACCAACCGAAATGTCCAGTTCACTGTTCTGCTGACCACCGGGTCCACCGATGCAGCACCCACCCAGGAGGAGGTCACCATGCTCCAGGAAGTGAGATTCATCTCCACACCAAGTGTGAAGAAAGCAGGGCCAATCGGAGCTTCCCTTCACCATTACCCGGTGTACCGGACCCCTTGCAGCAACCATAACTTATTTGAAGTCCAAGCCGGACTGCAGTGCCGAAACAAGCGACCAGCCGCCGAGGGACGTCAGCATCACAGAGGCCAGCACTGAGAGTGGCCCAGCTGTACTGTTTTGCCCCCCCTCCCCATTTGCAGGTCTAACCGAGACCAGTGAGTGCCTTTGATGCACCAAAACCCGCTGCATCCGAGCTCCACGGCACGGGTCCATGACAACGGACTGCCCCTCTGATCCAAGGACCCTCCAGAACTGAGACCCTCATTGGGAGTTCCCGGACTTATCCCCAAGTCTCCTTCTGCAGCTTGTTTCTAGGTGGTCCCCCTCTTTGCCTATGGTGTAGATCGCAAGGCTACCAACCCATCCAGCACCTCTGCACCCGGACACGCCAGGAGAGGTAAACTCGAACTGCTGGTGGTACTTTGAACCTTGGGACCTCTAGCACCTTAAGTCCTAAACGAGACCCCCGGAATACGCTTGCAAGTACCTGTATGCAGTATATGTTTCTTTGTCCATAGGTAAACATTACAGCATAAAAACGCGTTTGTGTTACATTTTTACTTACTTGTAAAAAGTGATACCTTGGATCTCTCGGACTTGCGTGCAAGTCCCATTGTGCAGCCTGATTTTAGAGGGCCCCCCTTCCTCGTAGTGCACCAGCTACCAACAGCACCATCTCTCTGCTCCTGGCGGAATTTGGGATGCACCCAACGATCTGTTGGTAGTATATTGAACCTTGGCTTCCTACTACCCTAAACCCGGAAGGCTAACACCTACATCTGTCTGTGCTGTGTGCTTTACCTACCTGCTTTATCTTCCCATAGTACTGTAATTGCAAATGACGTTGAACTATGCTATTTTTTTAAAATTCATACAAAATACAGTTCTTGAGTAAATGTAGTTCTTGGTTTGAAAATATATATAATCAGACTTATATTTCTAAATTTGTCTTGGATTTATTCTTGAGTGTGTTTCTCATTTATTGCCTCTGTGAGTACAACAAATGCCTAGCACTACCCTCTGATAAGCCTAATTGCTCGCCCACACTACGACAAGTAGAGGGTTAGTATTATCTACTTTTGCCTCTGTAAACCAACTGGGGACTCACTGGACTTTCTGCACAGTGTACTTCTTTTAAGCGCAGTATATAGAGAGCCAGCTTCCTACAATAACCAGTTGTTGCTGACTGCCAAATCCCAATGCTTCAGCGCCACCTCTAACACGATACACAACCTCATGCTTCTTTACTTTACCAAATAATATATTGAGGTTGTGTTAGCTATCCTTCTAAGCACCAATTGGCCATTTAAACCTGGAATGAAGTCTTCCATACCTGGGGTATGGATGAAGACTTTTCTGTCTTCCTCTGTCTACAGGCGTTTCATGGCTAGAATATGCATATGAGCACTCCAGCCCTCCTTCGAAGCGCCCAGTGTCATGACATGGCTTGGATGTGGGGTCTGGTATAGAAGTCGAGCAGAGGTTTTTGGGTATCCTCCACCTGTGCGGTGCTTAAGGTGATGAGTAATATGCACTACAGCTTCCTATTTTTCTGTGACCGCTTGCCACTGTTGCTCCATTTCTTGTTGGTGCACCCTCTGTCGGTAAAAGATCATTAAAAGAATGCAGGCGTGCACAATGTCAAAGAGGATCTTGTGGGATCTCTCTGGACATGTGCTGCTTTTGCCGAAGGCTGTGGCACTAAAATCATCTTTGCAATGCAGTCCGATGAAGGGAATACATTGGCTTGAGACAAGCTTAAAATGGCTCCTATGAAGAGGAATTCTGTGGATGAGAGAAGATTGATTTGCTTTTGTGCAGGCTAATACAATGCTACTTTCCTTACCATCTAAGAAGGGTGACCACTAGGGACAAGTATTTGGAGAAAGGTCTTGGGGCTGACCTTAAACCAAAGGGAAGCACTTTGATTTGATAATTCTGACTTCCCAAAGAAAATAGTAGATATGGTCTGTGTGTCAGAAGTAGCAGATGTGGGAACATGACTCCTGCAGGTCAAGGGAAGCCAAGAATTTCCAACCCTGTAGCACCAAGATAGCCTCTTAGCTGACCACCTTAAACAACTGATCTTTTAGTAACTTGTTTGAGACCTCCAATCCCGTCTTATTCTTTACCAGAAAGAATCAGGAATAGAAGGGTTGATTGCACTGGTTCTTGTGTACTTGCTCTATTGCGCACTATAGCAGTAAAGAGAGGACCCACTGCTGCAATTCTGTATTTTATGTATGCAAGTATGTGGTATCTGTATACTTCAAACCTAGAGGAAAGGAAGAAGAGCATTGTAAGGTTAAAAGGCAAAGATACAGTCAAAAAGTGTTAGGAAGAGTAACTGGGTTTTGAAAGAGGAAGTGAAATGTTGGTTTATTGTGATCTGAAGATCTTTAAAGAGATGTGTCTTCAGATCTTTCCTAAACTGGAGCAAGATTGTGACAGTCTTGATGGATATGCAGATGCGGTTCCAGATCTTGGGTTCAAAGATGGAGAAAGCCTGTTGCCTTGTTTTTTTTTGTTGTAGTTATTTGTCTCGAATCTAATGATGTCCTGGCTGCAAGTGTGCTGAGACCCACCTTCTCAGCTAGATAGGTTGGAGGGAGCCAATTGTGATTGCTTTGTAGGTTATGCAGCAGGATTTGAAGATAGTGCACACTCGTAAGGGGAGCCAGTAATGTTATATCAGGGTGTAGGTGATGATTCGATCAAGGTGAAATGTCACTCCACATTTGGAGAGTGTATCAACCCAAGATTGCAGAAGTATTAGCTGCCTTTACTGAAGTAGCCATTATAGAGGACAATCTCTTACCGTATGGGTCTATGTGACTAGCATAAACGTGCTGGGCTTGATGTGGTTACAAGACCATTTGGAATTGCCTGTGAAGCATAGAGGTGCAGAGTCTGTGGCATTGTATAGGTCTTCTCCAGGCAAGAGACATTGGCCCTGACTATAGCTGGCGCTTTCATTAGTTTCAGTCCCTCTTGCCATATGTAGTCTGGACTCAGGATGGTCTTCTCTGACTACCTCTTTGTTTCTTGAAATCATAGAAGAAGGGGGCATGGATTTGGGCGTCAAGATGGTGGTTGCACTCAGAGTGCTCCGGACCTCTCTGTCAACCAGCACCATCAATCGCATCTAATGTCCCCTCACCGGTTCCCTCCCCACTGCTGATGACTAGATTGGGGTGGTGACCCTTGTTCGGGGCCATTTGGGGCTCGACCTCTCCCCGGGACGACTGAACTGCGGGCGGCTCCTGGGCCATCCAACATGGCAGCTCCCGCGGGATGCTGAGGCCACTAGAAGCCTTCCTGTGTGCGGCCTCACCTTCACAAGGTCCCCGACAATGTTGCTCCTGGCACAGACCTGTGCTGCAACAAGATCTCTTCCCGCCGACAGGACGGGTGCTGTGGCCGGGTGGCGTGGGCTCGGTGGTTTGCGTTCTGGTGACTCACAGAGATTATACAGTTCCTGCTCCCTGGGACTCGTGGTGGGCTCCACCAGAAGAGGCAAGGTGAGCGAGGCTGCTAAACCCAGGTGTGGGCTTGTCATTCACGCGGCGAGGCCCACTGAATGTCTGCGATTTGGAATCTGCTTGCCTAGCAGAGGTGACCCTTCTACTCATGCCCCAGGGGGCTGGCATAGAGGATGAACAGTGGACAGGTAGAACTCAGGGTATGTACTATGCTGTTATCACCCTGTGCCATTAGGAAGATGGTTTCCCTCAGTTGCAACCCCCCCAAACAGCTCCTTTGCCTCCCTCCTCGCCCTGCCTCCCCCTGCTGTGCCTGCTAACGATCGCCACTTCCTGACTGCGACGCTCTGTGGTGGATCGGCGATGTGGTTGTGCAAATCAACAGCGTGGTTTACGTCCTGTTCCCTATTTATCGGGGCACCAGGTAGGGGTGCCCCTTATCCCCACCTCCTTTCTGCCCTTGCTATCGAACCCCTGGCATGGCTCATTAGGTGTGATGCTCAGGTTTGGATGTGGGATACAGGCCACGATGACAGTATCACATTATATGCTGATGACGTTCTCCTGTTCATGACCAACCCTGTGGAAACCATCCCAAGCGGTCTTCAACTCCTACATCTCTATGCGGAAGATTCTGGCCTATGCGTTAATTATGCTAAATCTGTGCTGGTCCCCCTTCACCATCTCTCGATAGTGTGATGCATGGCAAGCAAACCATTCCCATGTGGCGCCTGAGTATACACTACCTGGGGATGCACATTGAGTTCCTTCCTGAGCTGGCGCAGAATCTTAATTTTACCCCATTGATTCGGAAAATGAGAGCAGGTCTTAAAAGATGGCAGACCCTCCTGCTGAATGTGATGGGGAAGATTGCGGTCTACAAAATTATGATACTGCAGTGGTTTTTATATCTCCTCCAAAATTTCCCACAGACTGTACCCCGGCACTGGTTCAGGGAAATTGACTCCTTGGTGACGTCCTTTCTCTGGCATAAATCCAGACAGTATATAGCGCTCGGTACGTGTCAGCAGGCGCCGTGTGATGGGGCTTAGAGATGGCCAATCTATACCTCTATTATTTAACGTCTCAGATCCTGGTTATAAATGATTGGTTTAGTGGAGGTTAGTCGGATCCAGCATATACAGTGGAGATGACCTCGCTGAGCTTTGAGGGCGTATTGGGACTGCTTTATGGCGCCCGAATCCCCAGTGCCTTACCCGAAGTGACCCAAATGGTCCATTACAGCGGCTGGGACTCCAAGCTCGCTCTACAGACCTCCCTATGTAAGGGGACGTGGCTACATGGGACGGCTGGCCTGGAAGGGTTTAGTCACTGGGACAATTCTCTGCTGGGAGATGTATGGTCTGGCACTCAGATTTCCTCTTTCCAAGAGCTTCAATCGACCTATGCCCTATAAACAACACAATTCCATAAATATCTCCAGCTGAGATGTGCATTGAGAGCCCACATCCCTCCAGGCATGACACTGCCCGAGTTCAGTCCCTTAGAAGCCAAACTCCTGATGGGTGGGTTATCGAAAGGAGGAATTTCCCGAATCTACAGCTCCATGACCATCCTTGCCCCTCTGACACATCTGCATGGCTGCGGACCCAGAGGGAGGAATAGGTGGGACAACTGGATGATGACTGGCAAGATGCCAAAATGGCCCCCGTATCATCACCATCTCCTCCAGACTATGGCTGATACAAACGTACTATCTTCGCTATGCTTACCACACCCCCAGTCGTCTCCACAAGGCACATCTCCTCCCCATCCCTGCGTGCTTTAGATGTTCATATGCTTCTGCGGATTCTACCATATGGTCTGGAAATGTCCTCTTATTATGAACTACTGATATGAGGTAACTAGGATGTTGTCAGCAGTAGTGGGGTAAGAGGTGGAGCTTTCACCGAAACCCATCCTCTTTGGCATCTTTGACAGGATGGGAGACACAAGTACTGACAAGGCACTGATTGAAGTAGCCACCATGGTCGCAAAATGGGACATTGCTTGCAGATGAAAATCCCCCACTAGGCCCTTGGTGTCTCAATAGTGCTGTGGAGTCGACTGGTGTGCACAGCGTGAAAAGCCGGTATATGAAGTCAGAAGTAGCCCTAAAAAGCATACCAAAATCTGGAGCAAATAGTGGGATCAGTTTGGCTTGGTTCACTATTGGAAATGGTTGGGGGTTGTTCCCTTAAGAGTGTGCTTATGTAGACTTTATAGTACATCACATAGTCAGAAGTTTAAACTGACTGCTTATGCTGATGACCAGAAGTGGCTGGATGTGCTATGACTATCTTTGTTGCCAAAACATCAATAAAGTTGTTTATAAAAAACAAAAATCATAGAGGAAGCATTGCTTCACAACTGACATCATGGAGAGGAATTTTAGGATCTTGTGGTGACAGATTTTGTGTTGCTTGAAGTAGTACATAGGTTAACCATTCCACATTGCTCTTGTTGTGTTCCTCATATTGATCCTGCCTTGAACTTCACCTTCCTCTGCCTATTCTTGGTCTTCCTCATCCTCGCATTCATCATATTACTTCTACTGTACTATGTCCCTTGTCATTGGAAGCGCCAGTTGCGGAGGTGGAGGCTGTTGTGGAAGTGATGGTGTTTGCAGCTGAGGTGGCGGTGCAGGAAACCCATTGTAAATGTTCTCCAGCATATGCTTCAGCAATTGCAAAAAGTCTACAGCAACCTGGACCATGGGCAGGTCCCTAGAATACCTTTGTGTTCTGTGGTAATGCTGGAAGACGCCTGAGTAATACTGGTGAGAGGCATCATACACTGCAAAGGTCCAAGCCCATGCTGCTGATCCTGTTGCTAATACTGCAGGAGTCATTCCAACAATCACTGGAGCTGGGCATTAAGCTGTGTACAAGAGCTGATCTTCATCACTGACCTCTCTCTCCTCGCCTATATCCAGAATATAAGCAGGAAGCTGTGCCATGACCTTGAGCTGTGAGGGTGTCAAGTAACTCAAGGGCAAATGTACCAACAAAGAGGATGACACTATGATGTCCTCACTTATATGCAGGAGATGGGACTTTTCTGACTACATTGTCGCTGACAGGGGTAAAGGGTGGGCCCTGCTGATGCAACAAGTGGCAACAGTCCACTGGCATCCCAAGCGATTAGCTAACAGTCTGTCAGCGGTGAACAAATTTGTGATGCAACGTAATGGCAGCAATCAGCACTGCTTTGATGTTGACATTTTGTGGGCAGCTGACGAGTGGATTGATGCTGAAAGCTCCAATGATGATGGTGCTGAAGAGGATGCTGCTGAAGAGACAGGTGTTGACAAGAATGAATGATGGGTGTCTTTTGACGATGGAGCTGCAAAAAAAGGATAGTTATGCATCTATTCTCTGAGACTGTTTCAGTTGTTTCTGAGCTTCAAAAGAGGAGTTAGGCGAGAAACTCGGGTACAAAGCCACAAATCTGTTTATGACCATTTTTGTATTTAAATGTCTCGCACATATCACATCCTGACGCTTTGTGCTGTTCATACAGGCAACAGATACATTGTGGTGAACTGTAGATAGGGATTATCCACAAAAAACTTTGATTGCTGCATGAAGAGCACGCCTTGATAACATACTGTCCCTCGATGTGAAGCACATGAGTCATGGCATATGAAATCCAATCTGGCCCAGAAAAAGAAGCCAGAAACTACTGGTACAAGGTGGAAACTGAGCCTAGGCAAAGCTATTCAAGGGAGGAAAAAATGAATTTTTTAAATTAAAATCACTTTGAAAAAAAAGACCGAGCAGAGCTCTCTTTGGACACTCACTCATCCTCTTCATAAGGAAGAAATCTGAGCTGTGGTGATATCCAGGGGGAGTGGAGTGCTCAGCACACTAACTTTATTGGCTGGAGTTGAAACAGTGAGTGTGCTACTAATTAAACACTATTGTTTTGCTTATGAACATGTTAATTATGATACTCCTCCGATACCACTTATGCAATGTCGGGTCGAACCTGGGACATTCCTACACACAATCTGGGGATGTTCGTGGATACAAAGCTTCTGGTCAAAATACATGCGGAACTTCGGAAACTTCTGGGAGATTAATTTGTGCCAAGTTCCAAGATGGCATTGCTGGGCATAAGAGAGGAGCTAAAGTTGAAACTTAATAAAATGGTGTTGTACAATAGAGTACTAACGACAGCATGTATGTAGTGGAGTGACAATACTATCCCCGATTTGTATACATGGACAAAGGGAATGGACTGGTGCATATCTATGGAAGACTCGATTTATAGGGGTGGTGGTTGCCCAAACAAATGGGAAAATATTTGGAAACATGGAGAAGAAATGCTGTCTGCCCAAGGTGTGAAGGATATAGAATGAAGAGTGATACGAGAGGGTACTGACATAAGTGTACCATTGCTTTTCTTTTTTATTAGTTGGAGTCAAGGCCAGAAGCAAGACAGGATTTGCATTAATCGAGCATGGTTTCAATGATTTGACATCTTTTCTGTCGTCTGAAAATCTGATAAAAATCAGACTAAAAACTGTGTTTATTGCTATGATTAAAATACAGGGAATTCCCGGCCCGATGACAAAGAATCATTCAAGCATGTGAATCTATGAAAGTTCCAATTCTGGATAAGAACTTTTATTTATCTAAAGATGACTTTAGATGGACTGTCTTGGTTATGAAACTGTAAATTTACAATTAAGTTATGCATTTATTACAGATTCATTCTGTTAACACCATTTCAAAAGATAGTCAGCACTTGCCTCTCTTTCTTTGTTGCCATGTATCCCACCAGAAACAAGAGTTCTTCAGGAAGGGAGAGAGGGGGTTCTTCATCCCTTCCGTTGAGTTAGTGCTTATGTTTAACCCAAATAATAGAGGAACCCATTTTTCTTATTTCAGAGTCACAGATAATATCTGGAGCATCATAGGCTTGACCCGGACGGTCACAGACTTGATCCAGGTGGCTGATGATGAGTCAGCATTAACACTAAATGCACCAGAAGCATGGCCATTTTAGCCCTACATTTAAATGTAAGATATTTCTTATGAAGTGCTAAAGCTGGTGTTTTGCCTGCATCCAGGTGTGTGCCTGTTTATTGTAGAAACTAGACCGGAGGGACAAGGAGATAGCCATTTGCTAGAAATCTTAATATTCTGCCAAGTGGGAAAGTTATGATTAGAACTCCAATTTGCTGCGTTTCACAGTAGAGAAGTTAAACATATCAGTGTGTGGAGCCATAACAGAACCCTGGGGCATATTTACAAGCCCCTAGCACCACCGGAGCGTCACTTTTTTGACGCTTCGGTGGTGTTGTGTGCTGGCCCATGTTTACAAGGCCACGCAAAGCCACTTTGCATGGCTTTACATAGCCTCGTAAATATGGCCCTCTTTCACGTTGTATTCTGCGTTAAAGGGGCGTGTCATGGGTGTTGCTGTTGGTGTTCCCATTCAACACCCATGGCTTTTTGACACTGCCCCAGATTTACTAGGATTGATAAATCTGAGGCAGCGCCAAAAACTAATACCTTTCAAGGGGAGGCTTTAAAGTGGCGCAACAGGGAGAAATACTTTTGTTTCTCCTCATTTTTTGCTCTTTCTATGTGTGCTGCATTCTGCAGCACACACAGAAGGAGCAAGACAACATTAATGATTGATTTTGGGCAGGAAGGTATCCCTTCCTGCACAAACACCATCACCCCTGCAATGCAGGCACCCCTTGCACCATGGTGCAAGGGTGCCTGCATTGGCGCATGGCTACGGTTTTAGTGCAGGCACAGGGAAAAGTACAGGGGGCACCAAATTCCAGTAAATATGGTGCATCCCTGCATTTTTTAAATGACGCAACTCGGTGCAGCAAAATTGCGTGCCGTCCCGCGCTGTGCCCTTTCATTGTAAATGCCCTCCCCAGTTGTCAAAATGCCTGGAGGAGTTTCGGGCACTAAAGGAAGCCAACAGCCGGGGGTTTAGTTATCTGGGTTTAGGACAGAGGAGCAGGTTACAGTTTTGGAACACACTCCAGTTAGAAATGTAGTGAAGCTTTAGAAAATTATAAGGTGATCTGGCAAATGATGCTAGTCCTAATGATGAAATACAAAAAGGCATGGATTAGTTACAAAATTAAAAAGTGGCAGGCAAATCCCCTGTAAGACAGTATTTGTATTTTATAGGAGATCTGGAGTAAGTGGCTCATACAGCTGCAATGGAGCGCCAGGATATTTTGGGAAAATCATAAGATTTATGGGTACAAATAAGTAATGTATCTTTAACACCACATGTCTTGCAATGGTACTACCCACTAAACTTACTGTAGATTGCATAACATTCATCTCTCTTTAAGATAGTTATTTTCTTTAATATTAAAATGACAAACACTAATGGCCTCAAACTAACAATAAATGGAAACAGCCTTAAGTAGAAAAAGATGCACCATATTCATTTTAGGTAAGGTAATGCCTAATCCAACAATATGTAAATTTCATGAACTACACAAGCCACAAGAAATGATATAAGCCAGGGAGAAAACCCCCGAAATTGGTACCTGAAAGTGGATCCAGCCATCTACTGAGAGCAGACGTTCTCGGTGCTGAACTTCTATATCACCGCCAAAAAGCAAAATAGGAAACGGGGAAACCAAAGTTGTTTCTTTCAAGTACACCTTTCCATACTTCACCTAAACACAAAACAAACATATGTAGCTACACATAGATCATCAATATTCATTTACGCGTAAAAAGAGCTGAGAGAAGTAAGGTCAATATTTTCACAGGAACAGGAACAGGGAAACAATACGTAGCTGAAGATGCTTGTTTGCCAGCATTTTTATTCATCTGTGTCACATCTAAATCAACACATCAATTAGAGTACTACAGACAATGCATGCTTGGGTTTCCTCGTGATACCTCTGAATCATTTTGAATGCCTTATTACCTTCTCTTGGTACAGCAGCCATCCATAGGTCTGTAGATCTCTGTTGACCGAAGAGGGGTGGACGTTGGCTTTGCCCTGAGCAGTTTCTGCAATGCATGGGATCTTTTCTGTGATGTCAACAGACTTGGTACACTGAATTTTCCCAACGCTATCATACAGGCCCGCTGTCAACACAGCTTTGAGTACAGATATCTCTTGGGGAGACAGGGGCTTTCTGACCCCGTTTTCATGGATTCCATTTGAGCTTTCATGTGATGTTTTACAGGAAACAAATCCAGCAGCTCTCACTAATCTCACCAATTCCTGCTTTACATCCTATAAATGTTTCATAAAAGATTTTACATTAGTATAGTAAATAGCAGACAGTACTGTCAACATTATTTTATTTTCAAATGTTGCTGCATTTATTACAAAGGACTAACCATAAGATGTGTTCTCCAATCAATTTAAGAACAGGGAAAATAATATTGGCAGCTTCAAAACAGTGCATATGCTCATTTCGTACCCAATACTAGTAGACTGCGATGTTGCTTAAAACCTTGGTGCATATTTACTACAAAGTTGTGGAGCGCGGCATTAACCTCCATGACTTAACGCCGCGCTCCGCCACTTCTGAAACGCAGGGATGCACCATATTTACAACAATATGGTGTAGCCCTGCATTTCCCCCTGCACTGGCGCTAAATTTAGCTGGCTAGCGTCAACGCAGGCACCATTGCACCATAGTGCAAGGGTGACTGCGTTGAGGGAAAAATTGTTTATGTACAGGAAGGTCCTCCTTCCTGCACATAAACAATCTTTAAATGGCGTTTTGTAACTTCTATGTGTGCTGCACACACTGAAGTTGCAAAACGTCATTTTTTTTTAATTGATTGTCAATCAATGGCACAACGCAGCACACATAGAAACAACAAAAACGAGGAGAAATGAAACATTTCTCCTCATTCCGCCTCTTTAAGACCAGGTTTTCCCTGGTCTTAATTTTCGCGCTGCTGCCTATTTACGCTGCACTTGTAAATATGGGGCAGCGTCAAAATCAATGGGTGTTGCGGTGGAATGCCCAATGCAACACGCATTGCCCACCCCTTTGACGCTAAGTATAGCTTGAAAGGGGGCCTTATACACAAGGCGGCGTTAACCTACGTTGAGTGGGTTAACGCCACCTTGTGAATAAGGTGAAGCCCCAATCGCCACTACAAAGTCCTGAAAAGTGACGTTGTGGTGGCAATAGGGGCTTGTAAATATGCCCCCTTGTGTTGTGCGATATAGGTCAGTTTGCTTTCTCCTAACCTTTTGCACAGCAGATACCAGTGACACCTTGTGGCAGAAAGCAATCTGCAGTTCATTTTAAGATCAAAATATTACAACCAAAAGCAACACTTGCAGTCATGGTTGCACCAGTGTCTTATTAAGACTCATGTAGCGCCTTCTCATATATGAAAACTCGTAGCACAGACAATCTGAACTGTTTAACATTTTCAGACAAATAATGGAACTAGAAACAGTGACGCGGAAGGCCGGATGGCTTTGCCGAACATGGTACTTTGCTCTTTCGAATAATTATACCTGAAATAAGAAATACTCTGTTGGAATCGTGATTCCCTGGACAACCTATCTTTGCTGATTTTTCTAGCTTCCATTTGCTTATAATTAGCGTGGAAAGGACGACGTAGGACTCCGGTAGGACGTTGTCATTTATCAACTGTAATACTACTGCGATTAGAATAATACTGCCCCGATGAAGACCATGCTTGGGTGAAATGCGTTGGCTGCGTATGTTTGTTCAGTCCTTGAGATGAAAGAAAAGAAATAAAAGAATAATCGAGTACAGACAGACTTGTTGCGTACTTCAGAAAGAACTTTGGACTCGATTTTATGTTTTCATTTGCCTCTCATTTCTTGTATTTCTAGAATGCTTAATTTATGACCATCTGGTAGCTGGTCGTTTTTAGGTCTCGCCCTGAAGCCAGCGCTTGCGCTGGTCTGGGCGAGACATTTTGTAAGTGGGCATTTAGAAATGCGACCACAACTTTTTGGCTGGCATCGAGTGTGCGGTTACGTGCACAATGACGAGCAGAGGCGCCATATGGCTTTCCTCTCTCGTCATGGTGCGCGCACATCGCACACCATTTGCCAGCCTGCTTTCACTTTTGCCTTGTAGCCGTGCACGTGCACAGCTGCTGCTCGCACTCCCTCCTCCCCAGCCCTTCTTGTCACCTCGGCTTGCACTCACCCCTCCTTTCTCCCCTTTCGGCCGCTTTGATATTCTCAGTGAGCCGCGCGGCCAATGCTTGTTGAGTCTCGGCGTCGGCTCAACATCCTGGGATTCTGGCCAAATCACTTCATCTTCCCAGGCTTTAATAAATATGTCCTTGTATAATGTAACTGGTGCCCATATAAAGCGCTACAATACCTTGGGGTCGAGTTTGCGTTATATAACGACTGCAAAAAAACAACAACCTTATCTAAAATTTAAGGGCGCTTTGGCGTGCATGTATGCGTCGGCGTGCACGCCAATTTTCTTCATAAAGCTTATATTCCTTGAAAGTGATTCTGAGCAAGCACTTCAAACGTCCCTTAGGTGACGTCAATTTATGACTTTGAAATGCCGCTTATAGTATAATGTTCCGAATGAATAGTGCTCTGTAAGACCACGCTCTTTATTTTATTGTTCAACTTTTATGATGTGCAGGTATCACTTCCTGTTAATTGGGTGAGTGATACCAACCCAGGTGGGTGTTTACGTTCCACGGCTGCCTGGCAAAATCTGATGGACCCAGCCTTTGGAATGAGATAGTTTGTATTTTGGGATTTCTGACGTCATGGAAGGAAGCAAGAATTGTAATTACAGCTAAAATATAACCATGTTTTCGCTTAGTGCAGTAGCATCATTTCCTCAATCTTAGTTGTAGTCGAAGTGACACCACACACCATTTGACCCCAAGAGCGGGTCAATGTGAGGCTTTTATAATCAGTCTTTATTGAAAATGTAGGTTTCAACATTTATTCTAACAGGCACGCATTACCGACTGTTAACCATACAAGTTTGCTTTGTTTAAAAAGATCTCCAGTCGGATTAGTTAAATCCAGAGGTCGAAGTGCATTAAAAACAAGCATTGGCATAGCTAATAGGTCTCGCTTTGGAACCTTATAAGTATTTAGTTATGCAGTACAATATCCTTGGTGCAACAACATCAACTGTTGCATGTCTAAACACTTATAAGGTCCCAAAGGCGAGACCTATTGGCTATGCCAATGCTTGTTACATTAGGTGGTGAAGTGACTGAGTTTCCTAGCTGCCAATATTTCTTCAGGCTGAGGAGACTGGTGCTGCCTGTAGGACAACCTCTGACATAGCCTCGGAATTTCCTGAGCTGTTGGGAAAACTGCCTGGCAGGGGTCGAAAGACCCAGCGAGCGTGCCATGTCCCTACTCTCCTTAAAATGTTCTACAGCAGAATCTGTGAGCCATCAAAAAGCATGCCCATAAGTGAGGCCTGTACAACTCCTGAGAAGCCTGTGAATCGCATCCACGCATAGTGACTAAGCACCACCTTGGTGCCAACTGCTTGTCCCAGACAATCAGTAGTATGAAGCCAGCCCAAATCACATATTTGGTCACATCCTGACCACCTTGAATGGTTTGACCCAAGGAGGCCCCAAGTTTTTCAGGGACCGCAAGCAGGATCTCACTGGCCTTGTCCCAGAGGATGTTTGTAGATCACCCAATAAACAAACAGCACTGACTGACCTCAAAGCTGGGCTAGCCAAATAGAACATTCATTTTAAGAACACTTCAATGCTCTTTGACTCCCTGTCCGGGGTTTGGAGGTCATAGGGAATGAATTGGATTTCACCTTGCTGGTGGAAGCCAGGACCACCAGAATTTCTAGAGTGGGATGTTGAGTAAGGAAATCAGGGTCGCCAGGAGCTGGTCTGTGGCATCTGGTCAACTGTTTTTTAACTGGCGGTCACAAACAGTGTTTGGACCAAATGCCCATGAAGATGGCAGTAGGGGCTTAATTCCATGCAAGTAGGAGCACAGATGTGGCTGGTCCAGGTCGCAAAACTCAGCAAGGACATTTGTTTTTACTTCAACTCAAGGCAGGTGTAGGTCCAGGACCGCAGCTGCTTGTTGACTTACCACAGCAAATCAAGCACTATCTTCCATTGGGAGCCCAAGGTGAGAATTCAGACCTGTGTGAAAGAAAGTATCATATTGAATAGCCTCTTCTAAGTTCATACAAAGACTATCGTGATCATAATGGGGAGTAAATCATACTCATTCACATCCCCACCTTCATTATCTCTGAACGGTGGCAAACTCTGGTCAGAGCCGGAGCCAAAAAGACAGTGAAGCCTCTGAAGGTGCCTCTGTGGTACTGGAAGCAGACTCAGGTTGTATGGGGATTGAGTGTGCTGTAGTGGATTCGGAGTGAAACCTTGGCTGGAGTCTATCCAATATTGTTTCAGGGTCGGACATTGGAGTCAGAACCAAATTCTCCCCTGGCATTGGTGGCACCAGCATCAATAAGTAGGAACCAAAGCAGATCTTGTAGCTGGGGTGGAAGTCTGCACCAGAGTTGGTGCAGAAATTATGACAGTTCCAAGGGGTTCAGATGGTGCAGAGGAAAGATCTGCTGGTGATAAAACAACTGGGGGCCCCTGTGGATCCTTTGGGCCCAAAGGCATGCCATAGGGAGCCAGAAAAGTGGCAAAGATAATCAGCATGGCTTCAACCTGTTGCAGCGTTGCCGTCAGTGAGGGAAACTCAGGATGCATCAGGATCAACTGCAGGATTGACTCCTTAGTTGGAGACCGGGAGTGGGATCGATTAGCACCTTTATGTCCTCACAACTTCTTTTTTAATAGAGAGTGACAATATGGGAACGAGGCCTGCTTCGTTTTCTTATGCTTCTGCTTGGACTTTGACTTACTGGAGGACTTTGACTGCGAAGGCCACTTCATGATGGAGCAGCATCAGGAGTGGAGCCCACGAGTTGGAGGGGAAAAGAGGGCTTACACTAGGTTCGAGACTTTACTGTGTTGAGCGACATACAGATTTATGGTCCCGGATACACTTCGGCTGCACGAGGGCGCTCTCCTCACACGACTTCAAGTTGTACCGCAAAACCCAGCATGAAAGACACACCTCATGCTGTTCTGTGACCGACATTTGTTTTCGCCAGCCATGGCTTGGTTTGAAGCCTGTATTTTAGGAGAAGGGCATTTTTTCCTTGCTAACTGGGTTTCGTTTTGGGAGTCGTCCAAAGAAGTGAGAGTGGAGCTCCAGATCGATGTTCTAAGGAGTGAAAAGAAAGGAAATTACATCGGCGTGCAGGGCAGTGCTTAATTTGAGCCTGT
Organism: Calotriton arnoldi; assembly: GCA_963921515.1. NCBI lineage: Eukaryota > Metazoa > Chordata > Amphibia > Caudata > Salamandridae > Calotriton > Calotriton arnoldi. Next base: position 3,338,594 of record CAWUFW010000562.1, on the reverse strand, counting down.
GCTTTCCGGTGCTCAGCACCGGCACTTAATTGGTTTCCGGATCTCAGCACCGGCACCTAATTGTCAACACCATACTTAGAACAGTCTACCACATGGTGGCGCTGCTCATCTAATTTAGAGATGATCAGAACAACGGTTGTTTAGGAATACAATATACATTAAAATAGTGCTAATACCTGCCTCCCCAGCCATTCCTTTAGCTTTGGGGAACTGGAATAATCTGAACTGTCGCATTTACATGCGAGAGAGATGGTTAGTAGTTGTTTTGGCAGTGATGACAAGGGCAATGGGTGGTGCAAGCTGCAGAGGCCTCCTGGTCAGAGCCCTGGTACTTAATATTTTACAAATTAAGCACTGGTGCAGGAGTTGCGCTTAAATGCAGGTTCCACAGTGAAATTAATTCTACATGGAAATGATTTGCACCACCTAGTGACGTGCTGGAGCACTGCTATGAAATGCTTCTGGATCCAGTCTGGCACCTGCTGGTTTTTCTAAAGGTGAGGACTCTACGGTTAGAAGTATCCAACCACATTCTTTTGTGTGGAACCGCTGAGGGATGAAAAAGGATGGTGCATCCCTCAGAGGGGATGCAAAGGATCACAGTTCCTGCAACACACACTACCTACAAAGCTTGAAAAGAAATTCAGTACCTGCACAAGCTAGTCTCCAATTAAACCTCTAGTTGAATTCCATGGTCACCCAAGGCAAAAGATTAAACTACAAGAAAACCAATGGTAGAGTTATCACAGGAATGAACCCACTACTATAGGACTAACCTATTTGCCACTGTTTACAAGAAATCTAAAAACATATGTTCTGAATAAGGTATTCACCAAACACCAAGTAAAAATTAAGATCATGCTACCAGGAAGTGACCACACCCCCAACACCTGCTCAAAGGATCAGACATCAAACTTCTAAGCTCAACATTTGCAGTACCATCTCATTGATGGGATATCATACAATAGGTTAATAATCAAGGACGTTCGAGTGGTGTGAGGCGGAAAGAAAGCAACAGGATGATGTGTTTATAAAATAAATGAATATGAGATTACCCTGAGTATTATAACATACCACTATACCACTAACAGTCATTGCTTTATTTTGTAAGGGCCGCTGTTGCCCCTCCACGGGCACTGGGCGTGCCAAATCACTATACAAAGACTTTGGAGGGATAAATTATTTTAGTTACAGAAAAAAACACCACTATTTATATTTAGGCTTTCCTGCTTTCAGTTTTTAGTTGTTGTGAGTTCTACTGTGCTTATTTACTATGATTTACAAAGTTTCCCAAAATTTTAAAAATCAGTTGTTATAAGTGTTTGTTCTTTTTTGTTCCATAAATAATCACAGGGACAGCATTTCTCTAGTTTTTATAAAGAAATGTGTTTTATTTCCCTTTTTTCCATCATTCATTTATATTGTCAATTAGTCCTACATTATTTGTTTCTCCTAACTCCCTTTATACACTTTTCACTGAATTTGTTCTTTAAAGTAACTTATTATTTCCCTGAACTTCCTGCCTGCCTAATTTCCCAGGACTCAAACCCTCTTTCCAACAGTCCAGTTCCACCCAATTTCAAGGATGCGTATGAATAGAAATATGTTTGCACCCCATTAAGATCTGATTGGAGCAGATAAAAGGTTAATGATGGGTATTAACACACCTTCCTGCTGCGCTGATCTTTAGATAAATAGGAAAGATTTTGCAGAATTAAGATTTTCTACTTAGGATATACATGTATATAGAGGGGTGCTCCATGCAAAGTTATTGTAAGCTGGTGTCACTCTGTCCCATTCTTTGCCTTGAGATAACAAGAATAAATTGGGCTAATGGAAAAGTTACTTACCTTCAGTAACGATGTATCTGGCAGAGACAGTCTAGCCGCAGATTCCTTAACCTGTGAATTCTCCCTAGGTGTCAGACTGGATCCGGAAATTTTTCATCAGTACCTCTGCGTGCTGGGAAATGGCATCATACGGCTCCGTGATAACGTCGACTCCGGTTGTGACGTAAGTGGAGCGAGCCATATAAGTCCCCTCCGGCGCACGGACATCAATTTCTTCTGTGAAACCTTCTGTGCCAGAACGCAGAGCCACTATAGAAACTGGCTGTGGAAACAGTGTGCCAAAAAGATCAAAAATCTTTAAAACAATAATTAGAAAGTAGCAATAAACGGTATGTCAGCACCAGCCAAGAACTTTAAGGAAAAGACCAAATGAACCACCGAAGCACAAGCTACGTGAAACCATGCGCACTGGTGTATAAACCAGCCTTGCAAAAGAAAACACCTCTCGCTCTACCAGTCACTCACAAAATGAAATGAATGGTATGGCAATACCAAAGCAAGACCCAAGAGGCAAGACTACATGGCTTGTTAAGTCACACCTCTACACGAAACAGTGACTACTGGAGTATAAGACCAGTACTGAAAATGGGGATGACTCCTACATCATATGTTGCTCGCAAAGCAGGGAGGATGGGCAGGGTGTTAAGGACTCTGCGGCTAGACTATGTCTCTACCAGATACATCGTTACTGAAGGTAAGTAACTTTTCCATCTGATCGAGACATCTAGCCGCAGATTCCTTAACTTGTGAATTAAATACCATAGCTATACCCACTCAAAGGAGGGTCTGCAAACTAATCCTACAAAAGTTCTCAAAGAGAATCAACTAGTCGAAATTAACCACAGACCAGACATACATAGGAATTAGATGAAAAAGTGCATAGCTCCTTATAAAAACCACTGTGGCAATGACCACATACAATATAAATAGAAACCCCTCCGCAGGCACAGAAAAGCCAAAGCCTTAAGGGAAACAGGAAAAACCTTGTCAGGAGAGATCTGACAACAGTCAGACAATAGTATTCAATCCCCAACGGTTAAAATAATCCTTAGACTAGAAGGACCAGCCGGTCTAACCTAAAAAGAGACCAGCACCGCTAAGTAAAGTGAAACCTCCTGTAGGCACAGCAAATGCGCCTGCAGAGAAGAAGAACAAACTTCATCCATACACAATCATTAGCCGTACTAACAAGTACATGACCCGAAGGGTGAAGTGAAATCATAGATTAGAAAGTCCAAAGGTGAAACCAACGCCAATCCAATGTAAGGTTTTCGATAGCAAAACAGTGAGAACTAGTGACTCACAACGGATCGCTGATCTAGAGGAAAATCAGCAGGACCCGGATGACCAGAGTGAAAGACGCCACAGTCATTCCTCTCTTTTTTTTTTTTTAAAACAATGGTGTTTGCCACAAAAATGTGGCATAATGAAAGCACCGTCATAATCACATCTGAAGATGGATAATCATATTTTGTCATACGTAATGTTGGACTTGGCCCTTTTTAGCAGGTTCACCACTAAACTTTTTGCCTGGTCTGTGACCTAGTGTTGGTGGTTTTAGGCCTCTGGGCACTTTCGCACTGTGGTCCAGTGGAAAGTGCGTGCGCGCTCTGTGCACATTTAGTGAGATTGACCTGCCTCCCATAGGAATGCATTGGGGATCTGTGTGCCAGTGGTAATTCCTGATATGAGGGGAGTGCAGGGGCGAGTTCAGTATGTGCGAACTCGTGAGAATAAATGCTGCGCAATGGTGTGCGCAGATTTATGGTGACTGGTGGAGAAATGCCACTGTTAGAAGTTGGCATTTCTGTGTACTGTGTGTCTGCCTGCCTGATGTGAATTGCATGTCTGGCTTGTGATTGACAGGTGCTGGATGGTGTGGGTGGCTCCAGGAGCCAGGATGGGTCTGCCCGGTGGTGAATAGGGAGATCTGCATGTAGATGGGAGGGAGGAGTTGCACCTGGGACCTGAATAGGGCTGTGCCTTCCCTCCAAAATGCTGGCTCCGCCCCCTGTGGTGCGTCTGAGCACCTAGCCCCCACCTGACAATGGAGAGAGGAGCTGAGCACAACAAAGTGCTCCAAAGCTCCCCCAAACCAGTTGCGTCTGGTTTTTCCCCAGCCCTGTGCTGTGTCACAAAGGGAAAATGTAATATAAATATAGGGGCTGTGTCCCCATGAAATTGTTCAGTCTTTGGTGCTGTTCCTGCTGGGGCGTGCTGCTGCTGGGGCCCAGGGGGGGGCTGCAAGGAGGGCTTGCCTCCCTGGGCCCTGCATTGCCCCTTCATCTCCAAGGACTTTGTGGGACCCTTCTGCTTTGCTAGAATCCAGGACCTTCAGGACTTTGCCTGCATCCTGCACCCTGTGAGCGCTGTTCTTTTCATTCTCCAGGGACGGAAGGGCTCCTAGCGCTTGGGGAGCGCTTCATGTTTATTTTCCCTAAAGGAGGAAAAGCGTATGGGCTGCGCAGCGCTGTGCTGCAGCCCTTGGTGAGGGAATCCCCCCCAGTGATGCTGTGGAGCAGGTGCCCACCCCGCGTTTCTGCTTGTCTGGCGGGTGCCCACCCCGCCAGTATCTTCAATGCCTTACTTATTTTTATATTTAACTGCGGGTGCCCACCCCGCGTTATTGCCGCTTTGTTTATTTTTAAATACGCGGGTGCCCACCCCGCACATTGCTAGGAGAAAATCACCGCCGCGGCCACTACCCGAGGAGAAGCAGCGCTGCAGAACGAGGCCGGAAGTCAGGCAAGTCTGCTTGGGACAGGGGCGGGGCCTGCCGAGCAAGCCGGAAGCCGGCAAATGTCGAGCGGGGCTCCCGTGAGCTAAGGGAAGCCCCGCGTCTGCTGGAATAAAGGAAGCGAGCCGCCGGAGACTCGCCCCGTGGCCGGCCCGTCCACAGAAGGCGAGGAGGCAGTGGCTGAGCTGCCCACCTGCGGCCCATGGTGACCGGAACCTCGCGGGCTCCACGTTGAAGTCCCGGGTCCAGAGATGGCCCGGGTGAAGTCAGGAGTCCTCCAGCTGAGTCCCGGTGAGTGGGGCTCTGTTCGATGGTGGCTGGGGGTGCGTTGGGGTACATCGTCGATGCCCGCCCTCCATGGCCCAGAGGGGCCCGTGCCATGGTTTTTCAGTTGCCCCGGTTAACAGTGGGCAACTCCAACGAGGGCACAGTAGTTTCGGGGCCCCAGAGGGGTTCCCGAGGGCCAGTGGTGCCCGTGCCTGCATTTTGTTGATCCTCAGCTGCACCGCACCAGCGCGGGCAGCGGCAGCATTGGCACACCGAATTAGAGGGCACAGTGAGTGCCCGGCCTATATTTTTGTTCACAGCTGCCCAGCAAATAGTGGGCAGCTGCATCGTTTAGGCCACAGTGCTTTGGGGGGGCATGTTTGAAGTTAGGAGTGCGATGCACTCCTGCGCGCCCCATACTTTCCCAGCTGCGCAGCAATTAGTGCCAGCTGCAACGTTTAGGCCTGCGCAGAATGCGCACCCTTGACTTTCCGCTGCATTGGCAGCGCGCCCTGACTCTTGGACATAGGGCATTTGAGTCCCTCTTGAGATGGCCAGTTGGCCAGGGGGATTGTTAGGATTATAGGGCGCCAGGCCGTAATGCGATTGTGGTGCTAGGAAATGTAATGTATGTACTATGCTTTACGCACCCTGTTTATACCTCTAATGTACTTTCATGATTAGGAGGTTTTGCATAATGTGTTTATGCTTGTGATTTTATTATTACCTAATGCGTTTAGGTTGTGAGTTATTCTCTACTGTGAGTTATGCCCCTAATGTGAGTTATGCTTAGGAGGTTCTGGTCTAAGAGGTTAGACTGATGAGGTTGGCGTACAATAGATTTGGCGCCTATGTGATGACTGCATAATATGGTTTATGATTGCAGGACGATGCTGAGTACGAGGTTTTGCCAGTAATTACTGGTTGTATTCTACATCTACAATTTGTCCTACATTTATTATAAGTTCTACATTTACTACGTTCACTTTGTGATGGTTCTGACAGTGGTCCATGTGGCCCTGTCATGTGTATATAATCCCCTGTAAATATTGCCTAGTGCCAGTTGGCACATTGTATATTGTGTGATTACCATCTAATGTGTTTTATGATAATACAAAGGCTATTTTTTATATAACCTTGTGTGGAGTTCCTTTTGTGGTGTGCCTAATATGTTGTTGCTGTGTGTGTGTTGTGCAAATGCTTTACACATTGCCACCGGGATAAGCCTGACTGCTAGTGCCAAGCTACCAAGGGGGTGAGCAGGGGTTATCTTTGGCGTGTAACTCCCTCGCCCTGACTGGAGTGGTGGTCTCTGCCTGGCTTTGGCGCAATCAGTGACAGAATATAATGGCCATGAGTCTGAGAGACAAGGAATTTCTAAACAAGGTAATGGCGGAACATGGATAAAGAAGTATCCAAGGAATTGTCTGACAGACAAAAAAGAAGCAGAAGGACTGCTAAAATCAAGATCTATCCTTGAATAAATAGAATGACCGCCAGAGCGAACTGCGAGACTCACCTAGCTTGAAAACAACAAAGAGGTGTACTGGAAGAACAACGGCATATATAAATAAGCTGCAACTAAGTTCAATACCAACTGTATCCCAAAAGAAAGGTACCGATTATCCAGATACACATCTGCCACAAATATGTGCATTCACAAATATGCAAAACACCTATGCAAATTTGCATACTCATAGCCCAATGAATATGTGTGCCAATATATGAACTCCATACATATAAGGGCCAGTGAAGCAGATACTCACTGTCTCCTAACCAGAGACAGGCAAAAATATTGCTACATAATCTGCACCCTTACAAAGAGCAGAATTATATCCCAAATGTATAATTAGAAAACCTGCCTGTACATAATAGAAATACGCACTCTTCAGGAAATCAGAAGAGGATCACTCAAAGAAGGAAGGGAAAAAACTGCCACCCACACAAAGTGGTAAATGCCAGCCCCTCCCAACCTAGTATTTTAAACTTAAGAGTGATAAGTGTAAAGGGTTCTCAAAGGAAGACCACTAGAACAGATGTTTCTTGTAAAAGAAACCACCAAAATAAAACACAAACAACGTAGGTGTAAGACACCAAATATCCACATAGATGGATATACTCTTTATCCTACAGGAGGAGCATGGCAACCCTACAGTAATAAGAATACCTTAATGCCTTACAAATGGAAGGCATCAAGAATAAACACATTGCAATCTGCAATGATTGGAGAATACATCCCCAAAATAAGCGAAGGAAAAAACGCTCCATAAGGAGAGAACTAAAAGCTGTGTACCATCACATCTAAGGGGTACCACTTGCTGAATTAAGGTAATAAATTAACGACAGAAACCATGATCCAAGAAACAAAAGTTCCAATGAAATAATAGGTCAGGTCCTGCACCAACACTTAGAGAAAGGAAAAAGCAATAAACCTACTGCAAATGCTTCTACAAGCAGATAACACAGGTAATCAATCTCACATGAGAAAGAAACCATAGAATCAAATTTCTTGAGTGACTATCTCCTCAGCAGAGATAACAGAAAAACCTACCTATGGGTAGGAAAAAACCCCATGTAGGGTCTCAAAGAAAGACAACCTGTTATCGACAGCAAGAATACTCCTAACAAATAAGACCTGCAAAGGCAGGAACACCATATCTGGTGATGTTACACTGCAAAAAGCATACCATAGTGCAGTTTTGAGTCAAATTACAAACCAAGAGAAGCCTGCTACACAGGAACATTTCCCTTAAAATACAACAGGGCTAAGGGTCTGAGCCACCCAGACTGTCCCCAAACCTACGCAAAGCGGCATCTGCTTGGGCAAGCAAATGGGCGCCATCAAATGGCATGTCAATTAAAGCAGACTGGTCTGCCTCTGAAATTCGAGTAGAACAAAGCCAAGCTTGCTGGCGTAATGCTACAGAAGATGCCATGGCTCAACCAATCGAATCAGTGGTGTCCATTCCACACCTAATGATTAACCTAGCCGCCTGTTGCCCATCCTAAATCAACTGACACAATTTGTTCCTATTAGCCTCCGGAAACAATGGCAATAATTGCCGTAACAAATCACATAAGGCATGAGAAAAACATCCAAGTACGCCACTTGTTTTAATGGAACGTAATGCTGCACTGGTGTAAGAGAATGTACGTTTTCCACAAGAGTCTTTGTCAATCGGTGTATGAGGAATAGTATCCACATCTTGGGAAGCTGTAGCAACCTGAACCACAAAACTGTGGTGTGACGGTTGACGAAGAAGGAAAGCAGGATCATCGGGGGCAGGTTGCCGGTCCACAGGCCCACCAGTATCAGGCCTAGCCCATGCCCCCTGTAAAATATCATATAATGCCGCACAAAAGGGTAGCACTGGCTCAGTCCCTGACTGACCCAGATGAAGAACCTCAATGAGGAGGACTGTTGATTTCTCCACTTAAGGCAGAGTCAAATGTAGAACATCAGCCACCCTTTTTAACACATCCACCAAGGAAGAGCTGGCTTCTGAGGCAAGGCCAGGAGGGGATAGAAAGCTAGATAGAATACCTTAGTATTCTGTGCAATGTGTACTGTTATAGTGCATTTTCCATCTTAGGGCATAGAACGAGTGCAACTCAATATGCTTCCATTAAAAGCGGCCACGGTGTTTTGTATAGGTAATGTTGCCAAGTGTCGACCCTTGTTCGGCACCACAAGTTCCAATCTTCATTTTGACATGGAAGCAGTAGGAATGAAAGTTCAACTTGGTGATCCTGGGGCTGTATTTACATCATCAAGCAGGCTCAAAATAGGCCCATGCACACGTTTTTGCTGAGACTGCAGCACATACTAGTAAACTACTATAGAGGTCTACAGCTTATATACAAACTCATGTTTTAAGTTATGCATTAAAAGCAGCACAGTTTCACTTAATCCAGTTCCTAGACCTCTGCATGGTGCATGAGTACTGAACAGGTTCATGATATGGGCCCGATCTTTCTGTATGAATTAAAGCCTTTTAGACCCTCTCAATGTAAGTCTATGAAGGCGCTAACTGGATAAAAGCCAACTGTCTGAAGCTCAACACTGACAAGACAGAAGTAGTTATCTTCAGTAACACCATGGTACTCCAACTGGTAGCTGGCCGAACTCAGACTCACACCGAGTACCCATGCCAGGAACCTCAGAATAATCTTCAACAGCAACCTGGACATGACCGCACAAGTCAATGCTGTCACTGCATCCAGCTTTCACGCCCTAAAGATCTGAGGAAGATCTTCAAATGGCTTTCCAGCAACACTAGAAAAACTCCTACCCTAGTCACAAGCAAGTTGGACTATGGGGACACCCTCTATACCAGGTTCACCAAGATACTCTCTAGAAGACTAGAACCATCCAGAACTCGGCAGCCAGATTTATCCTCAACCTCCCATACAGAACTCACATCACACCATACAACAGGGAGCTCCACTGGCTGCTGATTCAAAGACATGCTAATTTCAAACTACTAACACACACATTCAAGGCACTTCACTACTTAGGTCCTACCTGAGCAGTTGCATCTCTTTCCACCAACTTGCAAATACCCCACGCATAAACAGAACCAGATCACGAGGACAGGCGTTCTCTTACTTCGCTCTCACTCCTAAAGCATGGAACAGACTTACACTCCACATCACAGCCTTCTCCTCTCTTCTTGAATTTCGCAAGGCCTAGATTTTCAATTAACCTACCTACCACAGGCAGGGCTAGGCACACACACGTGCTCAGCACCAGGATACCATTGTGGGTGATTAATGCGCTTTACAAATACACATAACAAGTAACATCCCAATATTTTGCAGTCCACTACAGTGGTAACTGTTGAACAGAATCAACACCAAACTGGACATGAGAGGACTTTCCTCAGAATTGCCTGTTTTTGTTATTTGATGTAAATCTGTTCGGTAGTTATTGAGCTATTTGCATTACAAAAAAGTATTGAGTGAAGTTTGAAGAGTTAATTTTTTGTATATTTTGACAGTAGAGTTTGTTAAAAATTCAGAACCGATCTGTTGAAGATCTGGTTTTCAATTAGAAAACAAATCCAATTGCTGTAGTACAGTTTTTCCCCTCATGCATTCAATTCTGCAACACCTCTAGACTCATTTGAGAACAGTTTAAGAACCGCTGAATGGCACAGATTTAAAGTTCAGTACGGCAGCCATAACACGATGCAAGCGGCTCTCACCCTGTTCTAGAACCCACAAGTTGAAGAAAAAATGGCAGACATTAAAAAAAAAGCTTCAATTGGCACAGAAGAATTGGGAACGAAATGAGCCTTTCAAAGTGTTATTAGACCAAAAAAAACAAGCATTTGCAATGCAATAGGTCTCACATTTACGCGAGTTTGTGCTACTGGCATTGTAAATGACAATGCCTTTTATTTGTGTTTTGGGTTTTAAAACATAAATAAAAGGCATTGTCATTTACAATACTAATAGCTTAAACTCTCGCAAAGGCGGCACCAGGATACAGCATAACACTTCCTGCAAAAACCAAGTAACCGATATTACAAATTAGCAAAAAAATATTCACCAGAAGAAAACAGAATATAATACTGATTTATTGACTGAGCTTGGTTGGGACAGACTTTTAATCACAGCTGCTAGTACAGAATCACGAAACAATAATCACTTCAGATGAAGGAGCCATTTAATGAGACGGGGTGTAAGTCAAATTATGCCACCTGAGAATTATATGTAAAACACAACCAGTACACACCAGTTTGCGAATAAGCAGCAAGTTGTTAGACGACGTAGCCTGACGTTTGACCTTTAGCATCAAGGAGCAACTCTGAGGCAACCATACCATCTGCTACCCCAAATCTGCAGGCCCAGAAGATTTGACAGCTACGAATGCTACGGACCGGAGAATGTTTAATCCGGGAGAAGCAACTGTAAATGTCACCTGTCGAACTTTTCTAGCCCTGTGGCAGGATCAGCAGGCAGCTGAATGTGCAAATATGTGTAGAAATGTTATCAAAGTTCTAAATTTTGAAAACTTTATGAAGTTTCTACTGTTTGCATGATAGCTCTCCCACATAAATTATTAAGAGGGATCTTCGCCTAGATGTACAGTTATGTGCGTTTACAAAATCCATAAAGGTATTGAATTTCAAAAAATGCAGTCAGTGACTGGTTGAATGGCAGAGGAACCTCATTAATTACCCAGCCGCCAGCTAAATAGCATCAAGCCTGTAGTATTTGGATGGCAGCCTGGTTTATGGCAGAGAAACGCCACTGTTTAAGTGGTGGCCAGCCAAACGGTAACGAATCTCTGCCATTGATTCAACACTCAACAGGTAGGTAAATATATTTTTGTGCTATCTGGCTTGCACAAAGCAAATAGTAAATAATCTTTGCTAATTAACATGTGGGTAAGGATAAAAATGATAATCCATGCCATTTAGACAGCGGCCTGATACTTACCTCTTTGATATTTTGTTTCTTTGCTTTTTGCACGGCTGAAAACAATCTCTGCTGTTAAATCAGAGCAAATAGTGAACTTGCTGGTTTCTTTACGATTTGCATTGTGTGACCAAATTGTGCATGATATCTGCTTATCCTGCGTTTGAACAGCCTCTGCTCTGATCAAATAATACATCATCTTTGCTATTAACCAGCATCTGGGTAAAAGGTGAAGCTTCCTTGCAATTTGCAGGATGACGATTAAATAGAATGCAATCTCTGCGATTTACCTGTAAATTATAGCATAGAAGAGAATATTCACATTTGTCCAGCGGCTGGCTAAAATACTGACACTAAGACGTTTCTCTATTGGTTAATATTCACATCGCTAAACTCTAGAAGGCAAGCAGCCGAAAAACGGCACACGGCTTAAGTGTGTCTAAAAGCGAGATCTATTCAGAGCCATAACTATGGGCAGTACGATCGCTCTAGCAATGCTTGCACGTCTCACCCTATCCTGCTGTTTCTCTTCCTGCAGCCGGCTGTGTCTGAAGCAGCCGCAGGGCTGCGCTGTGCACTGTTTATCTCCTGTTTAAACGGAAACAACTTACCATGGGCATGAAAGAGCACTGTGCCTTTGTAGTCCTGCTGCCCAGAGAGCAGCGGCTCGCCCTGCTGAGTGACAAACTGCACCGCCGGCAGCGTGAAGGTTACCGCACTTCCAGCACGAACATCTTTGCTTGTTGGCTTTAGCTCGGACACCTTCTTTGTCCACAACGAACAATCTGACGTGACAAAAACAGAGGCGTAGTCTGGCTCGTTGTCAAAGTCATTTTCCTCTTGCATTTGACTATAAAGGGCCGTGGCAAAGCCCAGTTGTTATAAATGCAGAAAGCAGAGCAGTCGACGGCTAGAGTGAAATGCTTACAGCAGTCCTTCGTCACTTCTGCTTGGCCGTCAGGAAGCATTTACTTAACCATCCGCCTATAGTCGGCGTTTTCACAGGAACCTGCAGTCTCCTGACTATAAAAACAGGAGTGGTTTGTCATAAATAATTGTAGGGAAGGGAAGTGTTTTTCTATTTGCTTCTGATTAAAATGTAGTCCTCACACCCTCACTGCTTTCTTTTATCCCAATGATGTGATCCAAAAGTGAAAAGAACAAGCTCTCGACATTGCGGCTCTGAAGCCCGCGAGACGCCGTGCATGTGCACGTCTGCTGTCCAGCGCCGGGCACAGCTGTGAAGCACACAAGTCAAAGAGACGCCGTGCGTGTGCACATCTGCTGTCCGACGCCGGGCACAGCTCTGAAGCACACGAGTCAAAGAGACGCCGTGCGCGTGCACATGGGCTGTCCCCCTTCCGAACAGAACCCGACGACAATACTCTCGCCAAGCGAGCAGCTGCGCTGCGTCGCCAGGCGAGACCTAAAAACATGACAGGTAGCTGTTGACTGTAAGAACCCATCCTTCTGGTCCTTGTGAGGCGGAAAGCGCGTAACAGGCATTGAGGTGATCTGGAGCAGACGGGGGAGGGAGGGAAAGTGAAAGTGCGCCATACGTGCGTTACTGCTGAAACGCCGACGCATGCACGTACGTGTGCACATCTCCTGTCCCACGCGTGCCGGAGAAGCTAGGCGGGTAGAGGAAGTCCGGCGGGAGCCCACCCCGCCTTCGTGAATGCCGCATGATGCGGCCGGAGCAGGATTCAAGAGCCGGTAAGTGGTGCATGCAAGCGCGCCGCGCCTGGACAGGAGATGTGCACGCGTATGGTGCGAGCAGGAGTTGTGATAACGCCGCGAGCCGTGCACATCTCCTGTCTGTTAGCTTCGGCACAGACAGCTGATGTGCACGCGTCACGGTTTGCGGCGTTATTACAACTCCTGCTCGCACCATACGCGTGCACATCTCCTGTCCAGGACTTGCCATACACGTGCACATGTCCTGTCCCCTTCGCAGGCAAGTCGGCAACAATAGATCTCGCTTACGCGAGCAGCGCATGGCGCTGCATCGCTAGGCGAGACCTAAAAATGAAAGGTGGCAAAACACACACCAAACTATTCAAAAGGTTTTTGCATTTCATAGCCAGAGCTGGTTTTGGAGCCCACAGGGCTGCAGCTTGGGACTGGTCTCAGAATGTGGTTAAAAGTGACATTCTTCAGAGAGAGCCAAAGGCTTCGTACATGAAGTTTGATGGGCAGTTGGGCAAGGCATAGGCACAGCAGTGGGCCACACCCACTGGCCAGAGCTTGCTTTGCACAGGCGAAGGCCAAGTGCAGCAGGTATTGGGCACTAAGAGTGATAGGCTGTACATCGAGAGCCAGTGTCCTTGTGTAGTAGGCTCTGGAGGCATGAGACTGGATGTAGGCACACGACTACAGTATGTACAAAGCAGATACCTGAATTATGGGGACTATGGGGCATATTTACAATGAAGTAGCAAAGCGCCGGTTAGCTCCAAAATAGCTAACGCCACGCTTTGTCACTTTAGAAACGCAGGGACGCTCCGTATTTAAAATAATAGGGTGCACCACTGCGTTTCTCCCTGCACAGACGCTAAATTGAGTTGTCTAGTGCCAACGCAGGCACCCTTGCACCATGGTGCAAGAGTGCCTGCTTAGAGGGAATGATTGTTTAGGTGCAGGAAGGTGTCCCTTCCTGCACACAAACAATCCAGAATGGCGATTTGAAACTTCTAAGTGTGCTACATTGAACAGCACACATAGAAGTTGCAAATCGTAATTTTTTTTATGATTGTTTATGTGCAGGAAGGGGCACTTTCCTGCACATAGCAGTTCAATCCTGTGCACACGCTAATTTTCTTTACAGGTTATTGCGTAATTCTGCCACCATCATAAAAATAGTTCAATATTTCTAATCACAGATTCCTGTAATCACAAGACTTTGTAGGGTGTTCTTTCGTTCTTTATTTTTCATTAAGAATGCCCAGCCAACACGTGTTTTGTCGTAGGCGATTACCCAAACGACTTCTTCAGGGCTAAAAAATATAAATAGGATATATACATTTGGGATCACCAGATCCACCATATGTTTGTAAAAAGACAAAGTGAATGGTGTCCACCCAGTGACTGTTACTGCATTTCGAACATCCCATTTGAAAAACATCTGTGACTTTCCAGTAATAGGTTTAGTGATTTCCAAGTTATTATAACTTATCATTGTGTATACTTGTTTGTAATTTTAATTTGACGTACATTATTAATCTAACATTCCGTGTAAAAGAAAAAAAAAACGTGTAAAAGAAAAAAGAAGAAAAAAACACAACCGTGACTTCCTAGTAAAAGTCAAGTGATTCCGAGTGACTCTATGGATTACCTAATAAACAAACATTTTGAATAATGTATAGTAATTGTTATTACGAGCCGATTTCTAAGAAATCAAAACATGTCACTGGTATATAACGTAATAAGGGAAGTGGTCTAAGGAATAGGGTCGAACCATATTACGGAAATAGAACCAAACACCGTCCTATTGCCAATTTGAATAAACTGAGGGAGACAATCATGGATATATAAACATATTGTAGCATGCATAGGGTGTGAGAATTCAGACATCCCTACCTGTACGGTAGGTTGCGTATTGAAATTGATTCTGAAAATAGGGTAACAGAGGGATATTGTTTTAGTATAAAGTCCCCTTAACCTGGGTTGAAAAGTTTAAGAGACCACTGTATACAGGGGATGGTGAAGAACACTCACCTCCCCGCCGGTTTTAATTCCGTCCCGGCGTATTCTGAGTATGACCCCCGGTTCTAAATATCTCATGCAATTCCTAAACAAAAAATTAATTAAGTGGTATCAGAAGTGTATCGGCATTCTCAAAATTTAAATGAAACTCCACCTTCTCCAGGGAGAGTACTCTTACCGATCACAATGTATCCCAAATTTATGAGTTGAGAGAGAAGCTTCGCGTTCTATTGCCCACGTCAAAAGCCTCAGGAAGGCGATCTATAAATAACAAAAAATCGGCCTCTCGGAATCCCCGAATACAGGATATGCCTTCAAATATTAAAACCCCCGCGTTTTACATCCTTACCTAGAAGCGAGTACGCTTCGCGTTGTATACGACTCCGTGACTGTCTGAAATGAACCGAAAGTGATTACTGCATTTCCGGGTACCTTAAGTACACCGGAGGCCACCGTCGTGAAAGACTATACCGCGCACCTTCTAGTGCGTTCACTTATCCTAATTATAATCGTGATGTCCCTGTTAATTCTATTATAAATAAAGTTATTTTAGTAAACTCCTCCATAAAAGGAGCTCGAGATCTAATAACAAAGCCCTCCGTGGGAATCATTACATTTGACCATCATATACGCCGGTTTTGTAATTTTAAGGCATTTAGTTCAATATATTCCCAATATACGAGAATTCAATTACAGACCCTATGTTTACTGTGGGGTTATAAGCAAAATTACTATATAAACTTGTTATAATATTCCTATATCCATGAATATCATCTCAGAGTTGGGATTTGAGATTAGCAATCAAAAAGGGGGGTAACCAACATTGCGAGAAATTTCCGGGTATACTGACATGCATACAAACAATATGTTATACCTGAAAATTCATATCGATAAATGGCATATACATAATAAAATCATCTACGACACACTCAAAGACTGTACATGTTATTATATCTCATGTCTGATAATCTAAACTCATCCGAGCCACTAGATGTGATCCCTCTTGGAGTATATGTGGTAGTTGCATATATCAGGTTCTAAACAGCCTATTTAGGGACCAATTGTCATCCAAGCAGTACGTTCCCCCAATGCTTGGAGGTATTAGTTGCCCAAAAAGTTCTGCATTTCATGGTCAGTATTCAGACCGTCTTCCACTGCCCTGATGCGCATCATCCAAGTTGCTTCAGAGCGTCGCAATATTAGCTCCCTGTTGCCCCCTCTTTGAGTGGGTGGGATATGGTCAATTCCAAAAAATGAAAATTGTTTGTGTTGTCCCTGTGAGCTACATATGTTGGTATGCATAGGCGAAAGCCGGGGACTCGGACCAAGTAGGTACACAGGCGGGGCAGGATCCTTGATGAAGGTTTGACTACAGGGCTACCCTTTTACGCCTAGCGGTCCCCTGTGACACAGTTTCTCTCCTCAATTTGGATGGAGAACTGCGCATAACAGATCGAACATCTGTAACTTTTACTTAAGGAGCAGCTACTCTGCCCTTAATTCTTCACAGGATAGGGACTTCCCTCTTACTGTTTTTTCCAGGGTGGTTGACCTTTGCCCTGAAGAAAGTCCAGGACCTTTACGGCCGACTCAGGACTGAAACATGTTGGCAATAGGGTCATAGGACCATAATCACTCCCATTGACCCGATTTTTAATATCCCTGACAGACCCAATAATAAAGGGAAACCGGGGTCTGTCTGAGGTTTTTTATCTTTAATCCCCCTGGTCCTCATTGTTCCAAGAGCTCCCAATACTGTGGTTGAGCCCACCCAGACTTCTAGGCGTCGGGGTGACCCGATGATGATGCATGACACCACTAGGGTGTGTGAGGGTAACTAAATCAAAAGGAATTGTTTCCTTACGCACCATTTGGTGTTGGTAGGTTTATATCCTCACACAGACACTTCCCCTATCATTATTAGGTTACCTAGTTTCTTGACCACTTGCCGGTCTATTGGAGTATCTTTTGTGGTTTAATTGGTGGCAGAATTACGCCTTAACCTGTAAAGAAAATTAGCGTGTGCACAGGATTGAATTGCTAGTTACAGTGGACCTTCTTGGGTCCCCAATTGAGGGTTTAGGGTGTTAGTCTCCCTCACCTCTGCACCGCAATAATAAGTCCAGTTTGTACTAGCGTATATTTGGTAGGCGCCAATTCCTTACTTAGAAAACACCCGAAGATCATTGTACACCTTCCTGCACATAATCATTCATTGCAATCTGCTGTTTCTATGCGTGCTGCACAATGCAGCACACATAGAAACAGCAAAAACAAGGAGAAATAAAGCATTTCTCTTCGTTTCGCCATGTTAAGACCAGGTTTTCCCTGGTCTTAATTTTGGCGCTGCCTCCTAATTATGCCACCCTTGTAAATAGGGGGCACAGTCAAAAATCAATGGGTAATGCGGCAGAACGCCCACCGCAACACCCATTGCCACCCCTTTCACTCTAAGTATAGCATGAAAGGGTGCCTTATTTACAAGGCGGTGTTAAACCCCGTTAAGTGGGTTAACGCCGCCTTGTAAATAAGGCAAAGCCCCCATCACCACAGGAACGTCAGAAAAAGTTATTTTAAAAAAGCATTGAAATTCAACTTGGAAAGGTGTAGGAACATTTTGTTTATTGAGCAAACTGATGCAAAGCCTTAAAACTGCTGACAGTTGCCAGTTATGGTGAGACATAACAATGCATGCCTCTTCTCCAAGTGCATTGCTTATGATCTCACAAATTATATCTGTTAGACCTGGAATCTTTTGGTGTGGTTTCCCCTGTCTTCCTGCTTCTGACCTCCTGTTTTTGACTATTTGCTGATTTTAGGACTCTGGGCACTTTACCACTGCTGACCAGTGCTTAATTGCATGTGCTCTGTGTCTAAAATGTAATAGCATTTGGTTTCTCCATGACAGGCATATTTGATTTACTATTAAGTCCCTAGTACAGTGCACTACATGTGTCCAGGGCCTGTAAATAAAATGCAACTAGTGGGCCTGCAGCACTGATTAGGCCACCCACAAGAGAAGCCCGTCAAACATGTCTCAGGCCTGCCACTGCAAAGCCTGTGTGTTCAGTTTTAACCTGCCATGCCGACCTTGCAAGTTCACTTACTTGCCAGGCCCAAACTTTCCCTTTTATTACATGTACGACACCCCTAACATGAGCCCTAGGTAGCCCAAAGGGCAGGGTGCAATGTAGTTATAAAAGGTAGTGCATGTACCTTTGTGATTTATATGCCCTGGTAGTGAAAAACTGCTAAATTCTTTTTCAATACAGCAAGGCCTAACTCTTCCATAGATTAGCATTGGGGCTGACGTGTAACACTTTACAAGAGTAGCTTCCAATTGGGAGCAGATAGAAAATTGAAGTTTGGTGTCTCTGGACTCACAGTTTAAAACACATCTTTTTGTGAAGTTAGTTTTAAAATTGCAGGTCTGAAAATGCCACTTTTAGAAAGTTGGAATTTTCTCACTTAACCATTCTTTGCCTCTGCCCGTCCTTTGAATACACGTCTGGGTGGGATGACAGCTGGGCTTTGTGAATTCACTCAAGACAGTCGCATACAAGGAAGCTGAGGTGTGTCCTGTATATACTGAATGAGCATTACCAGGCTGATGAGTCTTCCTGAGCAAGAGCGGTGGGAGGAGCTGACACTTGCACCTGAATAGGTCTGTGCCTGTCCCCATGCAAAGAGTTGCATACACCCCTGTAGTGTGTCTGGAGCCAGGGCCAGGAAGGGCAGAGTCTTGTGCACTACAAAGACCTTTCTTTGAAGTCTTCCCACTTCAAAGGCTAAAATACTCAGAAAACTTCTAGACTGAGGACATTCTGCCAGGAAGAAGAGATGTTGTGCTGCCAGGAGGGACTGCTACTTTGCTGCTTGCTTTGCTGTGTTGGCCTGCTGCTTCTTGCCTGGGAGTGAGAGGACTGGACTTTACTATCTGCATCCTGATTTCTAAGGTTCTCCAAGGGCTTGACTGAGCTTGCCTTCTGTTGCTGCAGTCTCAGGCACATCAAATACTTCACCTGCATCTTGCTACCAGCACCTGAGCTCCTCTGCTGTTAGTCCTGCCCTGACAAGTGGTGCCAAATCCAGTCCTGGGCCCTTGGAGGTGAATTTGGTGCTACAACCAAGAAATCGACGCATCGACTCCAAGCATCAGTTCGGAACCAGCCCATTCCTGTGAAATCGACGCATCGCCGCAGCCTGCACCGAAGCTGTGGTCCCCGCTAGCCGAGTGCGTGACGCATCGACTGCGACTTACAACGCAGGACCAACTTTGCTGCAGCACCTCCGAAGAACCATCACTACGTGAGTTTCGAACACCGCCTCACCAAAATCTGTGACGCACTGTTCTGACTCCGAAGCAGTCTCGACCCTCCAATCGGCGCACCACCTGCGGCCAGCGGTTTGACATCGATGCCGAAGAATTGACGCATCGTGCTCTCAACATCAACACATCATCAACACTGTGTCGCCTTCAGGAAAAGAGGTTTTGCACCAGCAACCGACGCATCACCTCCTCTGGGCACCGCATCGTCCCTAAGCGTTAAAGTCTCAATGACCCTGCACCGCCTTAAGGAACCAACGCATCACTTGCATCTGCAACGCCTCACCTCCTCTGCGCCATGCATCATCTGTGATTTCCAACGCATCCAAGGTAATGTTACCGGGGTCTGCATGACTCTTTATCCGGCCCGTGCTCCATCGCAGTCGGACTGACCTTGTGGATTTGTCCTGGTCAAGCGCGACCAGATAGCCCCAGTTGGACCTATTGACTTCTAAGCACTGTAATTTGATATAATCTTTAAAAATTCATATTACGACCTGTGTTTGTTGGATGTTTGGTGTTTTGGTCTTGTTTTACACAGATAAATATTGGCTATTTTCCTAAACTGGTGTGAAGTACTTTTGTGGTGTTTTCACCGTGTTACTGTGTGTTGTGTGTGCACAAATACTTTACACATTGGCTCTTAGTTTAACCAGACTGCTCGGTGCCAAGCTACCAGAAGGTGAGCACAGGCAAACTTTTAGTGTGTACTACACTTACCCTGACTAGAGTGTGGGTCCATACCTCTGCCAACTAGAGACCCCATTTCTCACAATTTCCCCGATGACATTTATTGTTCTACAGTGCAAGGATTATAGGGGCATGCTTCATATAAGCAGTCAAAGTTTTCTTTTTTCTTTTCAGGAGAATTTAGAGAATACGTATATCGAACTTTCCTATTCAGGTGGTGGTCACTTCACAAATTCTTCCCCTTGAACAACCAAAGCATTCTAGAAATAAGTGGGCTCAACCTTATTGGAGAAAAGAAAAAGAACATTGATGCTCTCTTAAAAATACTGGAGCAATCTACAGAGAAAAGTCAAACTTCAGAATGGCAAAAAATCAATGCGAGAGAAAACAGTATTCTTTTTTTAAAGAGATTACCAGTCGCTGCAAATGTAGCAACAGAAAACAAACTACGAGAGTAACTATACTAGGAGAAAAGTAAAATAGCGCTTGTGCATGAGGGGCCTTTTACAGGTCTTTCGACACCGCAACCTTAAGGATAAAAGGAGCTTTCCCGATCGTGTCCCAATTCTTAAAAATGTTACAGCGTTGCAAGATGCAGCCCTGTCACAGATGAAGTTGTGAGTTCTAAGACAACAGTGTTTACAAACATCATTGATTGGTGCAAATTCTTCCCATAAAGAGTACTTGGGGGCATATTTACATAATTGTCACAGTGATAGTGAAAGGGTAGAAATGCAGCGTATTTAAGTCAATAGGAGCATTCCTGACTTTTCCCCTGCGTTGGCACTCGTTTGGCAGCCTAGCGAAAACACAGGCACCCTTGCACCATGGTGCAAAGGTGCCTCTGTTGCATGCAGGATTGTTTTAAGTGACACCTTCATGCACAAAAACAATCCCCTGAGGCATATTCCCCTTTCTAGGTGTGTTCTCCTGCAGCACACATAGAAAGAGGAAGTAACGAGGGGGAATAAAGATATTTCTCCCTATTATGCCTCCCCTGGGAAAGTGTTAACTTTTTGGTGCATTTCCAGGTTTACCAATTCTGATAAATCTGAGAATGCGTCAAAATCCATGGGAGCTGCTTGGGTACACCCATGCAACGCCCATGGAACACCTTCCTGTGGAAGAGCAAGGCAATACAGTAATTTGCGCTGTGTTGCTTTACTCAAGATGTATGGAGCCACCCAGGGCCACGCAAAGTGGCCTTGCGTGGCTTCATACATCTCACTTAAGGTTTGCATTGCGCATGTACCATGCTGCGTGGTGCAAAAGCGAAGCAAAATAGTTCATAAATATGCCCCTCTGTGTTTATATGGTGCATCTAGGTAGGAGATGCTGCTGCTTTCATGCTATTTTCAAGCAGCGCCAAAAGCTTTGTAAGACTGCAATAGCTGCATGGTGTAGACGTTTTCACTCATGGTAACTGCACAGATAATAGTACATGTGCACAGTTTTTGTATGCAAGGTATGATAACTAGGACAAAATTTAGAATGTGCCAAATCCTTTGCCAATGCCAAGTGTGCATCTACTGTAAAGCTTAAGAAATTAAGACCACTGTAAAGAATGTGGGTGTGCATTATACAATAGAAAATACAAAAGGGTCACAATTTTAAATACTAACAGGTGGGGTAACATTTTTATAACTGGCTGTTCAAGACCAACATGTTTTCCAAAGTAGAACATGAAGAATTCCTAAATATACCTCAATTGTTAACAGCGCCTTTCTGTTCAGAAAATGTTTTCTGCAGTAAGACATCTCAGAGTGGTATCCTTCAGAACGAAGACGTTTCCACCTTAATAGAAAGAAATACAAAGAGTCATTGTTTTCGATGGAATCATGGAACGCACTTGTTTCTATACGCGACAGCAGAGGAGGTTGGGGATGAATACAGCAAAGAAGTCGACCTTTATGAGATGTCAACATTAAATACGATTGTTTCTCGACTTTTTGTGGTGAAAGCTATATAAACAAAGTTAGATTAGCTTTGTAGCCTTAATCTCTCACAAACACAAGTATTATAATGGTCTCAGACAAATGTATTATATATTGGCGTTACTATTTGAGGATTCCATTCTCATTGTACATGGTCAAAGGCTGTGCATAGCTGGGTTGGTGGCACATAGGGCTAGCTGGGACAGGGAGCTAGCACAGGAGCTGTGCCCCGCCCACACCCTGTGCTCTGGAAAATGCTGCTTGTCACAGGGTCCGGCCACAGGTCATGCGCACCACCTATATCATGCTATAAAAAAAATCATTAAGAAACTAGTCACCTACCCAGGCCCTGTTGTTGCACAGCAGGGTTTAGCCACATTTTAGAGTTGACCGCTTTGAATGGATGCCATGCCAGGCAAAAGGCCAGGCCATGCCATGCCCTATGATAAATCCCCAGCTGTGCATGGCTTAAGGGTGGGCACAGCGGACAATGGAAGTACTAAAGGTTGACGCAAGTCCTGGACACAGAGTAGGCCCTGCAAACAGCCCACATGCAGTGGGTTGGTTGCACAGGAGATAGGTACTGGCCCTGCAGCCCACCACCGCTGCTCATGGACAGCGGCCAAACGTAGTGGGAATTGGCTGCACTTGATGTTAGGTGCATGGCCTGTGGTATCCAACCACAGCATCCCATGGCTGAAGGACCTGCAAACCAGGAATTGAATGCAGAAGGGGCTAGGCACAGATCCTGGGCACATACCAGACCCTACTTCTAAAGCCTGTGCAGAAGGGATGGCTGCATGGGAAGGTGAGCGCAGGTCCTTCGGCCCACCACCACTGCCCATGACCAAAGGTGGGACAGCAGAGGTTGACCACTCTGGGGTTTGGTGCAAGGCCTCACAGTAAGTTCCAACAGCACACAGTAGAGGCACAGTAAGCTGGGTACAGAGCTTGCCCAAAAGCCTTGCGATGCAGCCAAAACCCACTCAGTAGAGGTTGCAGCACAGGTGGTTGAGTGCATATGTCACATATGATTTCATCAACGTTGTCATCTTAGATGTCATTTATGAAGCCATATGATGTGTCATCCCTTTGTGAAGTTTTAAGCAGTACATGGTTGTAGTATGTGGGTATGTATGTGATGTGTAGCACTGTACTTTGTTAGGTGTCTTTAATAAAGTTCAGTTCATTTTAGAATGCATTAGGTCACTGTTTGTAGAGGTTCTAGATTGCTTAGAGATCCTACTCATTGACTGCCCTGCTGCCAAGGCGAGCTGTCGTGGGTCTGCTGTATTGGAATAAACATTTATTCTGGATTATTTCTGCGCGTGGATTGTTTCCTGTACTATCCTTACTACATTTATTGGCGACGATTTCACCTCTTGCGGACCCACCGACCACATGGATTATATGTTTGCACCGTTTTAAAGTTGCAGTGGAAAAATTCTACCTTTTCGAGACGCAGAGACACGTAATTATTTGTCATTTCTCTTTGTGCTCTCTCGTAAAAACCGTTTTGGTGGATGTGAACAATTTTTTATTATTGGCTATTTTTATGAACTTGGGTCTCACCGGGTTGTTCGTTGGCTATCACCCGTTGACCGATATTGTTCTTTGAATTCCTGCATGTATTCTGGATTCGACCGTTCTGCAGCCGTATCCATGGATGCCGGGAGTTTGTGACGTCTACTTGCCTGACCTCTTCTTCGTTCCCGTGGTAATTCCATCGGCTGTCGAAATTACGTGGCTCACGCATCAGCTTTCGACATTACGTTGTCCACGCAATTGGCAGCCATCTTGAATCGTCGGGCTGCCTGCTACTGTCCAATTGCCTACACGTTGTTCTAATAAGACTCATCTCCGTGATAGGCACACGTTTGGATGTGCCCAAGCCCATCAGCTTCTTCCTACGCCAATCGTCTACACGTCTTTCTTTAAGGCTTTTCTCCGTGTTAGGCACACGTTTGTAAACACCTCAGCCTATCTTTCAACGCTTATATTTTCCGCTCAACCGCAGATCTTGAAGCATTTATTTGGGAAGACCCATCTTCGTGTATGCTTGTCTCTACGATTGCTTCCGTGACAGGCACACTTTTTATCTCCAGTTTGATGCCTGTTTCCGTGACCGGCACACGATTGGTCACTTTTGTCAAGACTTATTTTACGGTACCTTCTCAATATTGTTTTTAACAAGACTTATTTTTTGTATTCTTGTTTTGGTGACAGACTTATTGATTTCAAAGCTTTTCTTCTTTTGCTGATTGTATTGTTAAATATGTCTTCTCCTAGTAATGTGATGCAACCTCCACCATTTCTACAAAACCCAGGTAAACCACTCACTGCGTGGCATAAGTGGTATAGAGTTTTTGATAATTATCTTGAAGCTATAGATGCCAGTAAATATTCTGCGTCTAGGGAAGCAGCTTTATTATTTAACCATGTAGGAAGTGCAGGACAACAGGTGTTTGATAATCTTCCTGTTGTTGAAGCACCAGCTGGTGATGAGAATTGGAATGTGTTTTCTGAGGCATTAGCACGTATGGGTAAGCATTATGTTGATGAACCATCTGTTATGGTTGAAAGACATGTTTTCTTTAAGCGTAAACAGATGCAGGAAGAGTCAATTGAAGATTATTTAGCAGTTTTAAGAGTCTTGACATCAAAGTGTGAGTTTGGTACTAATTTGGATACTTCGTTATGAGACCAATTAGTTTTGAATTGCTTTAACAAGAAGATTGAAGAGCGCATTTTAACTTGTAAAAATCCGTCTTTAGAGGAAGTGATGGATATTGCGCGAAGCATTGAACACTTTTCTTCCAAAATTTTAACACAAGATTGTGCAAGCAAATCTTTGGAGAGTACTAATGTTATGCAACTTGCTTCTTCAAGTGATTCTAATGAGTCAGACATAAATGCTGTTTCACTTAAGACCAAAACTAAGAAATCTTTTGACATTTTTTTTTTGACAGGAGCATGTTACAGATGTGGATCCAAATACCATATGGGTAACAATACCAATTGTCCTGCACAAGGGAAAAGATGCAACAGTTGAACACTTCTATACTGTTTGCAGATCCACAAAAGAGAAAAGTAAAGTAAGTCATCTCAGTCTAGAAGATGAATCATTATGTGATGCTATGAACAATGCTTTGTTAACTGTTGAAGTTAATGCGTTAACTAATGATTGTAAGAGGTGTAAGGGACCAATTTGTGATGTAGGGATTGGGTCTATTGACATAAGCGTCATGGCTGACTCCGGATCACCTATCACAATTCTGGCTGAGAATACCTTCAAGAACTATTGGTCCAAGATGTTGCTAAAACCCACAGATGTCAACCCCAAAGCATTTTAGGAATATGATATCATTATGATTGGATATTTTTCTGAAGCAATCAGATTTAAAGGAAGAGAGATATACACAAAGGTTTACGTGGCACTTGATGGGCGTGATATTTTGGGCTGGCAAGATCAAGCTAATTTAGGTATTATACTAAGACCAGGGCATACAGAACCTGTGGTGTTGGGGGATTTGCCTGTTCTATCAGTTGAACAAAGTTCTGAAAATGATCTGGTTTTGCGTGACTTGTTCTCTAAATTTGCTAGCGTTTTCAGCAATAAGTTTGGATCAGTTAAAGGATTGCAATACACTATCAAGCTGAAAAATAATGTTATTCCTGTTGTACAGAAAGTTAGACCAGTCCCTCTTTCAGCCAGGGATGATCTTAAAAAACTTTTAGACGAGATGTGTTTGCAAAATATAATAACACCTGTTGAATCTTCTGAGTGGGTTTCCGCTGCTGTTGTCGCACGCAAACGTTCAGGAGATATACGTTTATGTGAGGACTTGAGAGTTCTCAATCGCAATATAGTAGTGGATTGCCATCCCCTTCCTAGAATTCAGGAGATGTTGGCTAAACTGGGGGGAAGCAAGTATTTCACCACCATTGACTTACGTTCAGCGTACCACTAGATTCCTTTATCTATTGAGTCACAACCATTGACAACATTTGTTACTCCTTTTGGTGTGTATATGTACAAAAGGATGCCATTTGGGTTAGCATCTGCTGCCAGCGTTTTCCAAAGGCTTATGGATCAGATGTCTGCTGGAGACAAGGGTATCCAGCCTTTCAAGACGAGATACTTATCCATACTGAAACTTTAGACCAGCATTATAATTTGTTGGAAAAAGTTTTAAGCAAATTGGGGATGCATGGAATGACGGTGAATAGGAACAAGTGTAGATTCATTACTGAGAAAGTGGATTATCTGGGACACATCT
The DNA here is from genome assembly GCA_963921515.1 of Calotriton arnoldi. Taxonomy (NCBI): domain Eukaryota; kingdom Metazoa; phylum Chordata; class Amphibia; order Caudata; family Salamandridae; genus Calotriton; species Calotriton arnoldi. The sequence goes on along the minus strand of CAWUFW010000562.1, from coordinate 3,312,378 downwards.
CAAGTGAGGGTATAAAACCAAAATTATCCTTACTCAATGCCATGAATGATGCACCTATGCCTACCGATAAAGATGCTTTGAGGGCATTTCATGGCCTTAGCGAGTATTACGTAAGATTTGTGCAAGGTTATGCAGTTATTGTGCAGCCACTAAGGAATTTATTGAAGAAGAATGTTCAATATGTGTGATCAGAAGAAACACAGAATGCTTTTGTTAAAAGGTTGATATTGGAGGCACCAGATATCAGACCCTTTACCCATGGGGAAAGAAGTACTGTAACCGTTGATGCCAGTTCCAAAGGGTTAGGTGCGGTATTAAGTCAAATGGTAAAAGGACAAGAATATACTGTGGCTTTTGCCTCAAGAACTCTTAGTGGAGCTGAAAGGAATTATAGCACAATACAACGAGAGGCATTAGCGTGTTCATGGGCTGCAGAAAAATTTAAAATGTATATATGGAGAACCAGATTTCAGTTGTTCACAGATCACAAACCGCTTATTTACATGTTAGGAGATAGTTGCTCCAATAAAGCATCCTCAAGACTGATCAGATTACTAGCAAGGTTGCAAGAATTTAATTTCGACATTAAGTATTTGCCGGGGGGTAAAAACGTTAGGGCAGACTGTCTATCACGGTTACCACTGGAAATTGGTGACAATAATGATTCAGTTAAAAATGATGATTTCAAATTTGTGCTAACTGTAGATGATGTTATGGAAGAGATCAACATTTCTGAAGAAGAGTGGTTTGAGAGTTGCAGTAAGGATGACTGTTTGAACAAGGTAAAGAAATTTTTGATTGAAGGTTGGCCTTGTGACAGGAGTATGTTAGTAGAAGATAAGTGCTTTTCACAAGTAGCTTCTGAACTATCATTAGTCAACGATATTTTAGTGAGGCAGGACAGATTCGTACCCCCTGAAGGGTTAAGAGGTAAGATTATTTTGTTGGCTCATGAAGGGCATTTAGGGATTTCAGCTACAGTCAGGAAAATTAAACAGACTTATTGGTGGCCTGGCATTGATGGACAAGTCAAATGTTTTGTGGATAAGTGTGCTGAGTGTTTGTGTTCGGATAAACATTGGAAAACCTCTACAGCACCCATGTGTCCTGTAGACTGGCCAAAAGGTGCATGGGAGAAGTTAGCTTTGGATTTTTCTGGTCCTTTTAATACTCTTGGGTGTGACAAAAGGTTTCTTATTGTGGCCATTGAATACTTTTCTAAATGGCTGTACTTTGCATTTGTTAAAAATGCTGACACTGGTTATGTAATTTCATTTTTGGAACGTTAATTTTTGATTGAAGGTTTGCCTAACGAAGTAGTTACAGATAACGGGACACATTTTGTCTCTGAAGAGATGGATACATTTCTTTGGAAAAACAACATTAGACATATCCTTGTGCCTTTGTATAGTCCTACATCCAATGGACTTGTGGAGAGGGCAAACAGGATGTTGAAAGAAGGTGTACAGACAGATATTGCCAACAAATGGGATGTTACAAAGTATTTGCATCATAAAGTGTGGAGTTATAATACGACACTCCAAACTACCACCAATGTTTCTCCTTACGTGCTTTTGTGAGGCAGAAAACCTATTTCATTGTTGAGTCCTTCTTGGTTAGTGGATAGAGTAGGACAATCTCACTATCTGGATGTACAGAAGGTAAGAGAGCATGTGAAAGAAAAACAAGCCTCTTATAAAAGGAATTATGACAAAAGAATGCATGTGAAGGAAAACGTTTTAGCCCCTGGTGACTGGGTGCTGATTAAAAAACCTATTAAAGTGAGCAAAGGGCAATCTAAATTTTCGGAGCCTGTTACGGTTGTTAGAGTTTTCAGGATTGCTGTTTTATTACAAGATAGAGGATGGTGAAACAGAAATGCTTTAGTTAAGTTGAGTGAAGAACAGGCTATGATAATTGGTCAGAGGGTAAGAAGTCAGAATGGTAGCTGTACGAAAGGATTATAAGGTAATGATTGGTTTGATGTAGGAATATTAACTCATACTCGGCATGGTTTGGAGAACGGTACAAGATCGGTTTGTTCCTCTAGTTCTGTGAATGACAGAGGTGACGGCAGCAGAATTTCTAATCCTGGTATGTTAAGAGAATTTGGTGCCGACATCGCTAGCAGTGGAGGTGATAATAAACAAAGGAGTAGTTGTAGAATTAGGACTGCTCGTATCCGTTCAAGAGATTATGTGTATTATTTATTTTACATATGATGTGTGTAGTAGTCCTATTTGAAATGCTACCTCTATATTTCCAGTTTATTATGTTGTTTTTTGTTTTATTTATTTTTTGTTTATTAAAGAAAGGGGGGGTGTAGTATGTGGGTATGTATGTGATGTGTAGCGCTGCACTTTGTTAGGTGTCTTTAATAAAGCTGAGTTCATTTTAGAATGCATTAGATCACTGCTTGTAGAGGTTCTAGATTGCTAGGCGATCCTACTCATTGACTGCCCTGCTGCCAAGGCGAGCAGTCGTGGGTCTGCTGTATTGGAATAAACATATATCCTGGATTAGTTCTGCGTCTGGATTGCTTCCTGTACCATCCTTACTACAATGGTGTAGGCGTAAGTTATGTTTTGTGTAGCTAAATGTGGAGAGAAAGAGATATTCACTGATTCTGACCAGCACTGAAAATCACCATAATGGCGAACCAGTTTGATATTATGAAGTCCATGAAATACATTATACAAATAAGTTACTGCTAAAAACAAAATGCCATAATTATTGTTAGTAAGCAGGTCAATCTCTGCAAGTCCAGAAAAAGCCTACAGAATTTTTGTTTTAGTGGCAAGAGTGCAGGAATAGCATATTTCTGTCTAATTCAAAGAAACGAACAATCTTGAACAGACAGAAACACATCCTACACCACCTACATTTATTACAGATAGATATTTTTCCAAGAGATCTTTCTAATGCACAAAGATTGCAAGACACAGAGCAGGGATAACAAGCAAGGTAACGTTAAAGATCTGCGACCTCCATCTAGAACCTTCATTGCTCTAAGGGACATATTTATGACTTCAAGTCACCTGGCTGCGCTGAGTCACAGGGAAAGGGCAGGAATGCTGTATTTATACCAATACAGCACATTCCTGTCCTTTACCCAGCACTGGCGCACATTGGATGCCTAGCTCCAATGCAGGCACCCTTGCACCATGGTGCATGGGTACCTCCGTTGCATGAATGATTGTTTTTGTACAGGAAGGGGCACCTTCCTGCACAAAAACAATCCTGAGAGGCATATTTCTCTTTCTATGTGCACTGCAGAATGCAGCACACATAGAAAGATGAAGGAACAATTTCTCCTGGTAACGCCTCCCCTGAGAAGGCGTATCTTTTTGGCGCATTCCCAGGTCTATCAGTTCTGGTCAATCTGGGAATGTGCCAACAACCATAGGAGTTGCGTGGGAACGTCCATGGAACACCTTCCCAGGGCAGAGGAACGCAATGCAGCAATTTGTGCTGTGCTGAGCTGCGTTGCGTTACTCCTAATTTATAAAGCCACTCAGGGACACAGGAAGTGGCCTTGCGGGTCTTCATAAATCACATTTTTGTGTTGCATCGCTCTTGTACCACGTTGCGTGGTGCAAGCGCAACGCAACTGGGCTGATAAATATGGCCCCATATATGTAGCACTTGGAGCCCCACGGCTCACTCCACCATGTGCTGCATTGTCATATGCTGACAAATTAGTATCGACAGAGCTTTTTTAACTTCATCCATGCAAGGACTAAATTTTCAAAGAGGTTATAAACACACGGCGAGCACCCACTCACATTCACAACCCACCCACACCTTCCTTTTGTCTCTTTTAATGATCTGACTTGACAGCCCTGCTGTTTGTCAGACAATTATGTGAGAACCACCAGAAGAGGGGCTTTGCCTCCGCCCACATGTTGGGAGCCATGAGTATTTGTTTTGATTGGGCAGAAGCTCTGTGTTTCCACAAAAAAGTACTTGCCCTCTACACAGCTATGATCATTTTGTTTATTTATCAAGATGATTAAGGTTGAACTTTCAGGTGCACACTCATGGCATTCTAATGCTATTAAATTGTCTTAGATAATGAGATAACGTATGGTGTTTTTCTCTGGCAGCAGCACAGATGAGAGGAGGGCAGTCATTAACCTACACAGAGTTCTAGGTCGGTGTTGACAGTGCAACTGCCACCTGATCTTTTAACCTACACTAATATTATTCTACAGATTTTTGCTTCCACACAAATACATATCCATTTCAATGCTATCTACTTGTAATGCTTCACGTTACCATATAACATCCTTGTAAAGCAAGACCTTTTGGCACTGCCAATGCTTGTTTTAATTATTTTAATTTTATTACTAGCTGGCCTCGGTAACACGCTCTAACACACATTGGGCGACGGATTGCGTTAAAAACAACTACTAGTAAATTACAACATATATAAATAGAGCATAACTGTCATTACCCTAAGTATGCATTATAGATTGTCAGATGGTCAGAGTTTGCAATAGCCATTGCAGATTTTGCCAAATCGGCTTCATCTTTTCGTCCAATTGGTGTTGAAAATGGTGATTTTTCAGTCATTGTTGCAGCAAGTGTTGCCTGGAAACAAAGAAACGACAAAATGAAAGAATATTTAAGAAATAAAGAAAACTTACTTGAAATCACAGTTCTCCATTATATTCACTGGAGCCATCAACAAAATTACAGGTGGGCCGGCGATTAAAATGCAGCATTTCGGCCCAACATTACGGATACCAGAAGTATCTATTATTACACAATGGATGAATACCAATGTATTTCAAGATTTTCCATCGAGAGGAGGGTTGCCTCAGGGATACTGCACTGATTCCTGAGGCAACTACCCATTTATCAGCATGTTCCTCACTAGTAATCTCACCAGCTTTCAGCTGAAGAAATGCCCATGGCAGGGTACTTACGAGGAAAGTGATATTTCTTGCAATTCCCTGTTTGTTTGGAAACACTGTTTTCATCTATAAAGAGAAACTACCTATAACATGTAATGGGGCCCGTGTAGCCCCATCCATGAGCAGGAAACTGGGCCAAGAGTTACATAGAAGTCATACAATGCTGAACAGCGAGTAAAGTTGCTGCGCTGTGTGAATGGAAGAGAGCACAACCATGCCATATCTACGGCTCTGGTGCACTTTAGGCTGCCAGACATCAACGCAGACAATATTGCGCCACAGTGCACAGGTATCTGCGTTGTGGGGAGCATAAGTTTTGTACTTGAAGGGATCCCTTCCAGTACAAAAAGTATGTTATAAGACGTTTCCCACTTTGTATGTGTGCAACGTGGGAAAAACAAGGAGAAATTAAACATTTCGCCTCGTTACCAGGCCTGGGCGGAGTTCCACAAGCAGCAGAGTGTGGCACGAACTGCCATTCGCACTGATCTTCCTGCCGCTCGGGTAGAAATTCTACCTGAGCGGCAGCTCGCGCTCTCCAACTTACCGTTGGCAAGCGCGAGTGGGGAAAAAACTTTTCTGCACTACGCGAGCTCCGCGGAGTGCAGAAATATCTGCAAACAGAGCGGAGTTCACCACCCAGGCCTACTCGTTACAACTACCTCAAGAAGCACAGGATTTTGGCACAAATCTCTGTCTACAATTCTTTGTAGACAGAGATTTTGCTTCAAAATCCATGGGTGGTTGCAGCGGAAGACCCCTTAACGCAAAGTAACACGAGGCAGCACACTGCGCAGCTTTGCTGTACTTTGTTATAATCCAATAGTAAATCCCACTACAAAACTGTGTGTCAGGTTTGCGTTTAAAAAGTAACGCAAACCATAAGCAAAGTGTTTGTTAATCTGGGCCTAAAGTTCTCTTCCGAGTCCATTATGTGACTAAATTTTGCTCATCCATAGTAGCAGCCGCGGCCGGTCCATTGGGGCTGAGGGACCATGCCCCCTCACCTTTTGCCCCTCTAGAACAGTGTCTGTCAGGCTGAGCAAAGGTCAGCTTGATACACACTGTTCATTTTCAGGTAAGGCAGCCAGGAACTAGACATGCGATAAATGCGCAGGCTCCTGGCTGCCTAAGCTGAACTTTGCTGGGCTGAGCATGTTATAGTTCCTGGGGGCATGACCTCCTCAGCTCAGCTAAGGCCTTGAGGCACTCCCCCTCGATGACAAGGGGTAGCATCCCTCATTGCCTCGCACCTGGGTGCTTCAGTTTTAAGCCCTGAAGCGCCCAGAGTCGAGTGTCAATCAGTGACACTTCATCACAAAGTAGGGTGGTGTCAGCAGACTCACTGACCCCATCCCACTCTGTGACGACGTAGGAACTGCTGCCTTCCCTCATTGGCTGACCTCCTGGGGCATCCGAGGCAGAGCTGCAGGTAAGAGTGTTTTGTTTTTTTTTTTTTTGTTACATTAATGTTTAGCGCGTGCGTGCGTGTATGTTTGAATATTTGGTAATTAGTGTTGTGAATGGATGTGTGTGTGTGTGGGAATGCATGGTTGGGAGTGTATATGTGTATGTGTGTGTCTCATCCGCCCTCCTCCCTTCCTTCTAAAATTACCGGCTGCCACTGCATAGTAGTCTTTTATTGTCCTGCCAATGTTAATGCAGACCTATCTTAGAGCCTGTTCAAAGTGTGCCAGTCCTCCAGACATAATCTTGACAGTTGAGTGCAGTGCTGTCAGGTGTCCCTGTCAGATGTGTGATACCTTCAGCTAGTCAGGGCATTTCAGCCAGCAGCAATCTGCCTTCTAGGACTTAAAGTTTTGTTTTTTCCCATTTTAAGTCTGGGTTTCAAGTCTCAGAACGTTATGCGCTGAAAGCCAATACACCAGAAGTGGCAACCCTTGGCATGAGGCGACTAAGCAGATCTGTGACACAGCTCTCTAACCCTACCAAATCTACAAAAGGTTAGGGACAGGAAGTCAAAAGTGGAATAAAATTAAAATGTTGTTATGAGCCAGATAGAACTGCCAAAGTAAATGCATGGATTACTAAAACTATACACAACTTTGAGCACTGCTTTTCATACTTACGTTGCAGAAGTGATTTGAGTCCTTATTAATGCATAAGAAACACACACAGAATAGATCCGAACCAGGTCACAGAAGGCTGGGTCTCAAAGAGTCCAGGCTTGCAGAACTTCTTTAAGTTCAAGTGAACACTTCTACCAACAAATGAATTTGCTGATTACTACCAATGCAAGGGTCAGAGAACATATTTTGAGGTCTGCAGTTCTTTCCAGCATTCCGCTGGAGTAGATGAAATTGTGTTGCCCAGCAAACATACTACTTTCTCCGTCCGGCATGCCAAGATGTGGCATTAACTGTTTTTTGGGTCTCTAAAGACATAAATGTAATTAGTCTAGTATAGTTCTCTGTCACTCAACACTCTGTGGCGGGTCTAGGGCACTATGCCTTTCGTCGATAGTGCACCGCTGTGTCCAATTTCTTGTGCAGGAAAAGCAACTCAGGATCAAGTGAATACTCCTTTACATGGAACCCTTTAGCATGATTGACTTGTCTCACAATGACTGAGTGATTGTCCAAATCTAGGTTGGTGAAATTTGATGGCATCACCCTTTGAAATGATATCAAAAACATACCACTCCCCAAATGTATTTGCTTCCTATTCAAAAGGTATTGACTGTGGGATAGTTCAGCTTCTCAAAAAATCTTCTCTTAGGGGCATATTAGCAAGGGCACTATCGCCGCTTTAGCGGCACTTTTTGCCGCTAAAGCGGCGATATTTATATCGCCCTATCAGCAAACTATCTCTAACAGCAGTTAGCGACAGTTTGCGGGCATTAGCGCCCGTTTTTACCGCTTTGCATGTCAGCGATATTTATCGCTAATGACATGCAAAGTGGGCGTTCCCGACGAACAAACCTGGGAAACACTCGCTAACAGGCCTATCGCCTATTAGCAAGGTGGCCATGGCCCCAGTTAGCGACGTGAAAAGTCGCGCTAACCGAGGTCATCGCCATTTATTTAACACCTGCAATTAGCAGGTGTTAGCCATACCTAACATGGGGGGTGGATTATGCTGATACGACCACAGGGTCGTATCAGCAAGGTGTTCTCCCTTCTCCATGCAACATCGCTGGTTTTTCAGCGATGTTGGCCCATTTCCCCGCTATCGCTGGAATATTCATCGCCATAGCGCTAATCGTTGCTAATACAGCGTTAGCGTGGCGATATATTCCAGCGATAGCCGGCGATAAAATAAATCACGCTAAGCAGGGTTAGCGATGATTATCGCCTCTTCTTGCTAATATGCCCCTTAGTTTTTAAAATAGATCTTGTGGTGCGAAGCCAATAGACATGATAGCTCCTAACTGGTCATTAGGTCCTTTTTTTAGGGAATATAACTTGCCCCCTCCTCCCAATCTGGAGTTCAAAGCGTAAGCATTCACACCAACCATGGTCTAATCAAGGCCAATGTCAGCATCCCTAACTAAAGTGCCTGCCTAGCTTCTGGTACTATCACTTGTGGAAGTCGGGGTCAGGTCAGAACGACACCTGGTTGTCATCCGATGGTGGCTACAGGAGACACACCCATCTAACACAGTGGAATGCTGTCTTTTTCGATTTCAGCACACTGCTCTTTTCACAGCTAACTAGCTTTCTAGGTATAACAAAGTGAAAATCCCAGAGTGAGATATCAGCTCATTCTACAATGAAAGCTGCCTTGAGAGAGACAGTGTGTGCGAATCGGGCATGAACATCTTTATAGGTGAACACCTCTTGTTAAGCAGATGCCAACAATGATCACAAAGCAGTAGAGCCTCAGCTTTTGCTGCATGTTTGCTTCCAACACAACAGGAATGGCTGCCAGCATGACTGTCTATGTCACCACCCAGGAATCCCAAGAAGTCCTCCTCTAGGAACAGATACATCCTGCCCTGGGAATACTTTGGGGAGCTTCTCAAATAACAAGAAATCTCTCCACACCTCAGTCGCTGGGGGTAGTTCCTCATCTTAACCCTGGAATGTAGACTGGGATGCCAGCCCTGGAACACTCTCACCCAAGCAGTGAAGAATGAGCTTTTCTGGATTCAAAATGTATTGCTTACCTACCCAATGGCCACTGAGGTAGGTGCAGTCACTTATGCTCTCATAGTTGTGTGGATTCCACTAAGATGTTTACAAAGCTGAATATGCAAGTAATGCAATAATTCAAGCATGTAAGGAATGCAAGGAAAAACTCCATACATCTTGCAATAGAATACAGTTTACAGGATTTATAGAGAATGGTGTGGAATATTTTATGTTGTTTTTATTGTATTTTGAAGAAAAGAACATACAAAAATTAAACAAAAAACATCATACCAACCACTTATCCCCCTGTGGTGACCTCCCTCCCCTTATGGTAGTGACAATGTGGCATGCTCAATAGTAAGTGTGCGCAAGAAAAGTTTGCAAGAACGGTTTGCCCCTAGTACACCATCTAGCCGGATTTCTTTCAGTTCACTACTATCTGCGAACTCTAAGTGATTAGGGCATGTCAACGCTCTGCAGTTCTTTGGCAAACAACTGTAAGAATGGGCCCCATTTTTTGCAAATCTCTGGTCTTCATCTTGGACTGCTGAAGTAATCTTTTCTATACACAGCATCTGTCACAGTCTATTATACCAGTCTCTTATGGAGGGGACAAGTGGTTTACCTCACATAGTGAAGATGCACTGTTTCACAGCCAGTAGTAAATGTTTAGCAAGTGTTTTCACATTCCCTGCACACTACCTTTAAAAGTTGGCACCCAGCTTAATAGAATGGAAGCTGGGTATAGGGATGTTAGGGCTGGTTAGCGTTTCTATATCTTTCAAAACATTCTCCCAGAATGCAGTCACTTTCGGGCAGTCCCAAATAATATGATGCATCTACCCAATTTTATTATATCCTCTCCAGTACAGTCCTGATCAGTGTGCATTCATTAAATGAAGCCTAAGTTGGGTAACTTGCCAATGGGTTAGGATTTTACTAGCTGCTTCCCTGCCTGTATGTGTGCGATTACTTTGCAGGCATCCTTAAACATAATGTCACACTGTCCCAGCCAGAACCCCATGCCCACTTTCCTCTCTTGGGCCTTGCTCTTTGTGTTTGTTAGACCCTTTATTAATAGTATGTAGATTTGTGAAATCATGTGAGCATCATTATACTCTTGTGTATAGCTTCCCAAAATCAGTGAGTTGCAGGTAGCTGCCTCTTTAATCTTTTTTTATAAGACCCTGTGTCTAGCCTGGGTGTGTGTGTGTGTGTGTGTGTGTGTGTGTGTGTGTGTGTGTGTGTGTGTGTGTGTGTGTGTGTGTGTGTGTGTGTGTGTGTGTGTGTGTGTGTGTGTGTGTGTGTGTGTGTGTGTGTGTGTGTGTGTGTGTGTGTGTGTGTGTGTGTGTGTGTGTGTGTGTGTGTGTGTGTGTGTGTGTGTGTGTGTGTATATATATAATATATATATATATATAATATATATATATATATAATATATATATATAGTGTTCACTTTCTCCTAGGACATAGTCTTGTTTCACCTGCTCAATGATCTTACAGTATTGAGGTAGAATATATAACCTATTTTGATCCACCTCGCTTCTCTCCATCGCCTGAAAGCCTACGTAACTGTGCTCGGGGTAAAGTATGGGTTCCCAAACAAGGGAGTAAAGAAGGCTGGGTGTTTCGAAAGCCCAAGCTGTTCCTCAAAATGTCCTATACCTGTAGCATCATCCTAGTTATAAGAGAACGAGTTATATTAAATGCTCTAGATTAAGGGCCACATGTATCATGCATTGTACCGGTCACAAACATCCCAATTCTCAGAATCGGGCTGTTTGCAACCGGTAAAATGCATTTTGGTATGTACGAATTCCAATTTGCGATTTGGTAACATGTTACCGGATCGCAATTTGGAATTGCAAATACATACCCATTCAGTATTAGGAAGGGGCGCTTTTAGGGCATCCTTTCCTAATACCGAATCGCAGCGGTATGTAGGAATGTTTTGCGACCGAAATGCAGTCACAAAACATTCGCATTTTACCACCTACTTCAAGTAGGTGGAAACCCATTCACAAATGGTAAGGGGTCCCCAAAGGACCCCTTCCCCTTTGTGAATGTTCGTAAAAATGTTTAAGAGCAGGCAGTGGTCCAAGGGACCACTGCCTGCTCTTGAAAAATGAAAAGAAAACGTTTAATTTTTCTTTTTTAAATGCAACCCTTTTTCTTTAAGGAAAATGGGCTGCATTAAAAAATAAATGATTGCTTTATTTAAAAGCAATCACAGACATGGTGGTCTGCTGACCCCAGCAGGCCACCATTCCTGTGATTTTAGCGATTATGGGTTGAAAGTTGCAACCTGCCTCATTCACATTAATGAGGTAGGTCGATTTGCGACCCATTAGGAAATGCTAAATTAAACTCATGGAGTTTCATACATTCAAACAGCGATTACCTAATTGCGATTTGCAGAGAATCGCAATTAGGTAATCGCTATTTGAAATAATGATGCATGTGGCCCTTTGGGTTTTGTCACGGAATATTCCAAAGAAGCCCAATTCTAAATGGTGATCAGTTAAGCACTACTGACGTTCTGATTCTGCCCTGGACCACCCTAATTAGAAACTCAAATCAATTGCTTGGTTAGAAGTCTGAAAGCTCGGGATCCTCAGCATTTAGTGGCCGTTCTGGATTTTTTGACTATTTCTAAAGTCCAACATGCCTGTTGTAGCTGCCGTAGTATATATGGGTTGACCCCTCAGTGGGATGGCCTGGAATGCCTTGGCAGCACGTTCATCTTGATAGAAGCTATAGGTCCTTCCCATGAGAGTGAGCCATCATGCCAGCTTTGTAGATCTCTCTTAATTTCCCTCATTAGTGGCGAAAAACTGGCATTGTGTACTTCCCGTAGGATAGGGCCCAGGTAAATCCCCAGATATTTAATGGTACTGCTAGTAATTTAGAAGTGAAAATGCTCTTGCAGCCATTCTAGGTCATTGGGGATCATATTGAAATCAGTTACCTTAAACTTGAACATGTTTACTTTGAAATCCTGAAACTTTACTAGAGGAACTACATTCCTTTTGTGAGGCGTCAAAAGAGCCCTCGGGTTAGCTAGCGAGATCTTAACATCGTCATCAAAGGGAGAGAGATGCCAAGTTTCACCCCTCAGACATCTGGGTTGGGGCAAATCCTCTGGGCTAGAGGTTCTTGATAAAGGGCATAAAGAAGGGGTGACAGTGGGCAGCTCCACCGCTCTATTATCACAGCATGTGAATCTGCCCAATTGACAATACATTTCATCATGGGATTAGTGTACCCTGCAAATGTTATCTTGATAAAGCGATCCTCCATTCCTCTACCCCTCAGCAATGCCTCCATAAAAGGCCACTCCACTCTCACATGCCCCTTTGAGGTTGAGGGACAGTAGGAGCATAGCATCCTTAAGGGTAGAGGTTATGTTGATAAGATGCAGGACTCTTTTTTTGTATTATCCCCCATCCTTCTCTTAGGAACAAGTCCTACTTGGGTCAGGGTGAAACAGTTCTTGCATCAGGTATTGAAGCTGGTTGGCTATTATTTTTGTGTAGATTTTGAAATCAATATCAGTACAGATATCAGCCAGGAAAAGCTGCAATGTTTCGGCTGCCTCCCTTTTATAAGAATAACAGACACTCTCACCTCAGACATGAATAATGTGACCGTCCCTCTAAAGGCTATAGCATTAAGGGATTTTGTCATTAGTGGTAGCTGTAATGGCCAAAGGTTCCTGTAAAAGGCCGGGGTGAACCCATGAGATCCAAGAGTCTTAGAAAGCTTGAGTCCCCTCATGGCCAAGATAATTTCCTCTGCCGTTATAATGGGGGCTTCCAAGAACGCAACTTGGTCCGGAGTTAATTTGCGAAGACTAGATGCTTATTGAAATTGTCTAATAAAAGTGTAATCAATCTGTCCAGCTGTACAGAGTACCTGGTAGAATTGTGCGAATGCATGCTGTTTATTATATTCTTGCATTTCAAAGGTGCCACCTGAGGCTCTGATCGCCAGAATGTTGTATTGAATGTGTTTTCTCTGCAGTTTGGCCATTAACAATTTCCCTGCCTTGCACCCCATTCATAATATTTTTGATGGATTTGTGCTAAGGAGTACTCAGCTATGTTGATATGTTGAAGAGGAGTTAGCCCCTGTACATGCATTATCAGGCTCCATGTCTTTTGAAAAAGAGTTTTCTTGTGGACCTCTTCCACATTTTGTAGGTCAATCTGAAGGTCTTGTAGGACCATCGACCGGATCCTGGCTAGTCTAGAGCTTTCCACTATACATGGCCAACGGTGGCCTACTTTCAGATTGCAGTATCGCTCTACTGCATTCCCCTGTTTTATTGTGTAGACCTGGAACCGCAAATCTTCCTTAGCTACCCTATCTCTGAGTAGGTGTTTGCTGAACTGCCATCTTGGGAGTTAACCCTGTTCAGTCCCATTCATGAAAATTCCACTGTAAGTGAGATATGGTCAAAAAAGGGAATTCATCTCAATCACACAAATTCCCCCCCTAACCATGTGCAGTAGGCAACAATCACACAGCATGAAGTCCATTCTGGTGTATGAGAGCCAAGTTGAGAGAGTGAGAAGGACTATGGTGTGTTTGCTCCACTTCTCAATAGTATGCAAGTACTTGATCAATAAAGAGCATGCAAGTCTCACTTACCTTTAACTAGATGGTTATGACCAATGGGATGCCTTGTAGAGTGAATAGTCCCGCTTCTCCAGCTAGGTGGTGCTAGATATCTATCTGGTTTGAACCAGAGATTGATGTCAAGGAGACACCGCGGTCCATTAGTGTGCTGTTTATCAACAGCCATCTCCCTTATTTGTCTCTGACAATATTGTTAGCTGAAAAAACTATGTGTTGCGCTAATATAATCCCCAGTCTTGTTGTTTTAAGGTTTGCCCTCTGTTTTGGCTTTTTCTGCTAGTTTCTTCCCTCCATTTCCCTCCTCTCATCACCCAGCACCCTGCCCTCCCCTCAGGACCTACTTAATGGAGGCCACAGCACAACCCCATTGAGCAGGTCCTCATGCCAGCTCCCCCAGAGACAGTTCTCCTGTCCAGCTTGCCCGCAGTCCACTACCCTCTGCTGCATGTCTACCTGCTGCCCTCTATTCGTGCCTCCTCTGCTTGTATCTTGCTCTGTTTTGCTTTTTCTGCTAATTTTTCAGCCCTCTGTTTTGCCTTTTTCTGCTTGTTTTTCCACCCTCTGTTTTGCCTTTTCTCCTCATTTTTCTGCCCTCTGTTTTGCCTTTTCTGCTAGTGTTTCTGCCCTCTGTTTTGCCTTTGTCTGCTCGCTTCTTCTCACTTCCTGCCGTTTCCCTCCTCCATCCATTTCCCGTCACCCAGCGCCCCGCCCTCCCCCCAGGACCTACTTAATGGAGGTCCCAGTGCGACCCCATTGAGAAGGTTCTCATACCAGCTCCCCCTGCAACAGTTCTCCTGTTCAACTTGCCCACATCTTCTACCCTCTGCTGCCTACCTACCTGCTGCCCTCTGTTTGGCCTTTTCTGCTCGTTTTTCTGCCCTTTGTTTTGCCTATTCTGCTCGTTTTTCTTTTTTGTGCTCGTTTTACTGCCCTCGGTTTGCGTTTTTTCTGCTTGTTTCTTCCCACTTCCTGCCGTTTCCTCAAGCCCTGGCTTTTCGATTGAGACCTCGCACCCCAGCGTTCAGATAACCCTAGTGGTGACAGTGCCACGCTCTACAAATGCTGATTGATTGATTATTATTGTTGGGAAAAGGTACAAGACCACATCCACCAAATATCCCTGTTGAGGACGTATGTCTCCTGGATGAAATGAATGCCCCCATCTACATTTGTAAGTGCATGAAGGACTCTGATTCTCTTTGCCAGGGCGTTTAAACTGCTAACTTTGAAAGACATCAGGATTATAGTGTGGAATACTTTAACATCCACCTCACTTGCGACTTTATTAACTTTGCTTTGATATGATCTTTGCATCAGGCTACTTTTGAATTCAGGTGTGGAGGCCCAGAAAATGAGACCATAATGCCTTTGATATAGCACTCAACTAAATACACAGCACTTTTACAATAGTTAGGCATACTTTAACAATGTGAATCTATGTTGTCTTTCAACTCCCCAGGCATATTTGTGACTTTAAGGTGAGAACATGCACGCACATATTTTAGACAATAAGAAAAATAAAGTTTAGATGGTGTGATAACATTTCACTTACCACTGTATCCAAACAACCAAAAATTGCCCCAAATATCAGCATTTTACCAATCTTGACATTTACTGGCAAAGCTGCCAGATGCTGGCCCAATGGCGTCAACTTGGGTTCAATGAGTTCGCAGGCTCCAATCTTCCGCAAAAGACTCATAGCATTACTGATGACCTGAGGGTTAGGAGGATCTAAGGCTCTGGAGAGAAAATCCTCAGGCGATCCAAGATCACATTTCTATGAAAACAACAGAGTACATGTTATAAGGAATATAGCAAACTAAGTAGAATATATATATATGTTTATAATACACATTTATTTTTTTGTCTGACGTCGGTCTACATTCCACATCTTTTCATTATGTTTTGTCTTGTTGGGGCTGCCGTTGAAATGTATACTGAGGTGTAGATTATGGGGCTAACAAAAGCAGTGCCACCCTTGTACAATCTGAAAACCCAGCTCAATATGAATCTCTGATTGGGAAGGCTTTTGACTAGCAGCACAAACAAAAATTAACTAACTGTGACACTAAGGTTTTGATTGCTGTAGTGCTTTCAAAAGTGTTTACTGTAGTCCACTGAAATCACTAGGTAGACCCTGATCTACAGTGCCAACATGCTGTAAAGATTGCAAATTTGACAATCTTCACATTTTGATTCATTGGTTAAACAAGAGCTGTTCAACTTGTGGTATCTTCTACATGTAGCTTGACTGAAAATATTTCTATGTGACCAAGCAGTGATAGGGATTCCATTTGTTCAGTCTTATGCCAAACTATACATGGACTGATAGGAAAAGATAGTGGCATAGGACCCACTGCTGTCAGAATTTGATATTGATGCTATAATATGGTTCTATTATATTTATTCCCAGATTGAAAGTTATACTTTGAACACTTGGAGATTCTGACTAAAGGATAGTTCACTCTTCAGCTAACACAAAGAATAAGTAGCATGCTTGGTACATTTAGCTTAATTAAAGAACATTGAGAATAATACCCAAACCACTTTAAAAGTTCACAGCACTGCTGCAGTTAACAACACCATACATGGAGAAAATTATCATCCACAGGTTACTCTAAGGCATTTATGAGGGCAGAAACACAGTTCCAAATCTGAAGATGATGCAAAGGAATTGAATACAAGATGGACCATTTTCAAATGAAATTTCATTAATTATTGCATATTTTTAAAATACTTAATTTCCAAATCAAATAAAAATTCAACAATTAGTTTATGACTTGAGCCATCAGCCCAATCATCCAGCCTGGATTTACTAACTTTTTGCATCATGGTCCTGTCACTTTTTTTGGCGCAGCCACAACACAAAGTGCTAGTCGAGATTTACAAAGCCACACAATTGCTGATTTGTGTCGCCTTGCATGGCTTTGTAAAAAAAGTTATGCTACGCAGTGCCTTGCGCTGTCCTGTGTTACACTGCATCACGTAGGTGTAACATGGGTGGAGCATGGTCGTTCCCATTCATCCACTTATGTATTTTGACACAAACCTAGATTTACTAATGGCAGTAGACCTGGCTTTGCGTCAAAATGGTGTGCCTACCCGAGAGAGGCATAACGAGGAGGAATATCTTTATTTCTCCTCGCTACTTCCTCTTTCTATGTGTGCTGCATTCTGCATCACATATACAAAGATGAAAGTGCATCTAAGGATTGGATTTGTGTAGGAAGGCATCCCTTCCTGAACCAAAAGAAATCTGTCCGTAATGAATGCACCGTGGCGCAAGGGCGCATGCGTTGGTGCTTGGCTCTCTGAAGTGCGCCAGCGGCATGAGAGAGCAAAAGTGCACATATCTTGGTAGATACGTGGTATTGCTGCTCTCTTCCTTTCTCGCAATGCAGAGCAGCAAGTTGCCTTGCTGCATTGTGCTGTGTGAAAGGTTAGCAAATCTAGTGCTTAGTATCCACATTCCACCCCTAACTGCTATAGGTCAATATGTCCAGTTGTTATCTGTGCACTGATTTCTTTATACCTCTATAATATTCAAATTTTTCGGTACTGGGGGATCTGAATATACATTTGGACAAGGAGAATGCTTATCAGGCTTGTCTCCTCCTGGACACTATATCTGCTTGGAATTTGAGGCAGTTTGTGGATGCACCCACCCATTCTACAGGCCACCAGCTAGACCCAATTTTTTCTAATGGTTGTATCAAAGTGGCTGAGGTTCTGAGCAACATCTGGTTAGATAATTCAATAATATATTTTAGCTGGTCACTTGAGCAAGGACCGAGTGCAGAAGGCTCACTCCTTTAGCCCATTGTAAATGGGCTAATGCTAAATCGGAGGAAATAACGTCCATTCTTAATAATAGTGCTCCTGCACTATCTGGCATGATTGAGGCAGACACTCTGGCAGTCAATGCCTGGCTAGTTAATATGGCTGACCTGGTGGTACCTATCAAGTCAGGGTCGGGTGGTCTGAGACACCCCTCGGACCCATGGTTTTATGAGGAGCTTAGACTCATGCGACAACATTGCAAAAGGTTGGAAAGATCTTGCCGGAAGTTCTACTTACCTGAAGACAAAGTTCGCTATAAAAAAGAGCATCATATTTATCACCAAGGAATAAAGGCAGCTCAAGCAAAGAATTTTGCGAATGAAATCACCAATTCAAGCAATGCAGCTGGAGCCAATAACAGTGTGGACCCTGCTGAGTTAGGGATTCGAAATAGATTTGCAGCTAATATCTGTGCTGAGCCCTATCGGTCTGGGAGGCAGTCTTTACAGCTTTGCCTGCATCCTCTTGCTCCTTGACAGAGTTTACTATCATTTCGTTAGAGGACTCTGAGAAAGGTCTTCGAGCCTGTAAATCAGTTTCTCCTGACAATCCCTGTCCTCCTCAGATCCTAGTTGTCAATGCCCAGGCCATCAACCCCACTTTGAATTCTCTCTTAAACAACTCACTGTGCTAGGCCACGGTTCCAAGCAGTTGAAAGAAGGCCAAGTTAATTCCACTGTTAAAAAACCTTCAGCGGATAAATCTATTGCGGCCAATTATCAACCTATTTCTTTGATACCTGCTTTTTCAAATATTCTTAAAAAACTGGTCAATTCCCAACTATCTAGGTACTTTGATTCCAATAAGCTGCTGCATCCATCGCAATCTGGCTTTCGCCCGGGCTACAGCACGGTGTTCACTCTGGTTGAGGTCTTGAACGCTATTAAATTGGCAGTAGACATGGGGAAGAAAGCTGCCTTACTGTTATTAGATCTCTCGGCGGCATTCGATACAGTCTCCCATCTTATCCTGTTGCGAATCTTGCGGGACATCGGGATAGGTGGGACTATTGGCATGGCTCCTTTCTGTCGAACAGAAGTCAGTCTGTTTGGATGCCTCCATTTCTCTCTGGATCCAAACATCTGAAGTTCGGCGTTCCCCAGGGGCCTGCCTTGAACCCTACATTCTTTGTTTATATGGCTCCTTTGACTGCCCTGGTGGAATCCTCTGGAGTGCACACAGATTCTTTTAACCTGGGATGGGAACATCTCTATGGCCCAAAATAGATTCGAAGCGTGCCTGTCAGCAGTGTTCCATTGGATGCGCTGGAGTAATCTCCATTGCAACACCAGTAAAACAGAGGTTTTGGTTTTTGGATCCCCTCCCCCTTCTTGGGGTGGTGAATTTTGGCCCAGCTCTGCCCCTTCCCCTCTGACCCCTGCAACAGTGGTTCATGAAGTTTGACAAAAATGTGTCTTTTAAATCTCCGGTGGAGAGTGCCGTTGGGTCCAGTTTCAGTTTTCTTCGATTTTTGAGGAATGGTTTGTTCCTGCTTTCTTTGTCATGTCAGAACAGTAGTCCATGCCCTCATAACATCTCAGCTGAACTATGCCAATGCCTTATACTGGGGTCTCCCTCTGTACCTATTGAAACGTCTGCAGTTAGTACAGAATGCTGCAGGCCGGCTCTTGCTTAACATCTCGAGAAACACTTCCATTTATTTCCATCTCAAGGATTTGCACTGGCTTCCTGTACAGGAGAGAGTGATGTTTATGGGCTTGGTGTTGGCCCATAGAGCTTTCTATGGCCTAGGTCCCAGCTATCTTACCAAGAGGCTCTCACACTACCATCCTACGAGAACTCTAAGCTCCTCGGATGCTCTGTTGGCAGTGGTAACCAAGATCAAGCGGAAGAAATAGGAAGGCATCTCTTTTTTAGCATTGGCTGCTACAGGGTGGAATGCCCTTCCTTTGCATCTGCGTGGCCTAAACCTTTGCAAACGTGGCCTAAACACCTGGCTGTTTAACTGTGCTTTTTGATCTGCACTCCGTATTTGTGAGACCAGTGGACGATGTACTGTTAGTGCAGGGACACTCTACAGAGTAGTCGCGTGCTTTATAAGTGCCACTTTAATGTGTAATTTGTATTTATTTATTTATGTATTTAAGCAATAAAAACCAATACACAATCATTCATTCCTTACATTTCATAAAATTTGAATTACGCGTGGGTTCCTGAAAAGCGGACCTAAATACTCCAAATTAAAACCAATATAAAAATGTCATTAATGCAGTTCTTGTGAGGCCTTGACTCGAATGATTGTTCTTTAAAACTTGCTACTCTGATCGTGACCATTTTCCTCAGGTTTTTGTGCGGTCCCATTATTTAAAGTGCAAGAGCTAATGTTTAAAGTGCTATTGTGCTGAGGTACATTTTAATTTGAATGTCTTCCTTCACGTTGTACCGGGGTTTAAAGTGCGCTGTCTTTGTTCTTTTGTTTAATCGCTCTTACAACACTAGTTTCTATTAATTGACCTTCGGTTCTTTTGCTCAGAGTAATTATTGTTCTCCCTTTGTACGTTACATAAACCCTGGGTTGAAGTGCAGATGCTTTATACAAAGACAATCGTTTTGCTTTATTCATGTGAAATCTTCTGGTTGTACTTCCCAGTTGTAGTTCTTTGTCGAGGTGCTGGTGCCCTAAATTGATTGTTCTAGTGCTTTAATGTTTACTTTTAAGAATTTTACTCCCCTGCATACGAGCTGTTTAGAGGAGCCACGCAACCAATTGCCTGCATGTTCGAATTTCTAGCTCTCTAAAAATTCTTTTCAGCGTTCTCTTCTTTTCTGTCAGGTGACTCGGTCAAATGCAGAATGTGTGTGCAAGACTTTCTTCCTTATATTTGCATAAGCGACAATCTTTGTTTGATTTCTGATCCTTCCAGGATGGCAGATCTTTTGTTTCCCATTTTCCGAAAGGGTACTGCATAAACTGGTGTTTTATTTTCGGTGAAAAGTGTGCTGTAAGGTAATCCTGGTGCCGTAGTTTTTTTATAGGAATTTATCACTGTCCAGGCGCGGCTTGTGCAAGGCTTGTCTTATCTGTTAAGTATGAAAGATGCTTGTTTGTGGCTTTTATTACTTTATAAAAGGCCTGTTTCACAATACTTGCACTTGCAGTTCCTCAATAGCCTGTTTTAGGATAGGATATGGTTTTATAGAGCGCTCAAATGCCGAGGCGTCTTGGCGCCCCCATGAATCTTTTTTATTTTGCTGTGTTTGCTCCTCTATTTCCTTCCAGCACATGTGGATGATTGACCCTCTTTACAACGAGCGTAGTCTCCAGCATAGTTTTATAAAAGCTCCTTTACATTGGTATTTTTGGTTCAGCAATTCAAACTCTAAACGCACCTGTGCTGTAGATGCAGTTTTCGTGATGCTGAACACAAATTTATATACTCTTGTTTGGATTTTGTTTAAGAGGCCTTCTGCGCATCCTTTCAGTGTTTCCATACCGTAAGTCACTGTTGGCATTAACTGAGCACTCATCACTGTTAAAAGATGGTCAAATGAAGGACAGCTCAATTTCTTTCTTAAGGTTTTGAAGCCGTAGTTTAATGATTGCACTTTCGCCTGCATTGTTTCTATGTGTTGTTTGTCTTTCATTTGATGCTCCACGATGAATCCTAAGTATTTATATGACTTTACTTCCTCGACTTCGTTCCCTTCCAAGAACCAGGTGTACTTCTTGTTCTTCAAGTTTACCAACCGAACCACTTTGGTTTTCTTCAGGTTTAGCTCTAGCCCATTTCTGTCCATGTAAGTGTTTAAGGCGTCCATACTTTGCTGAAGTCCTATTGGCATTTGGCTCAATAAGACGATGTTGTCGGTGTACTGTAGGTATTCTATTTCTTCTTGAGCCAGAGTGGGTGGGTGAGTGTTGATGTTCCGTAAGGTTTGTGCTAGATCTGCTAGATATATGTTGAACAGGCATGGAGCTAATACGCACCCCTGTTTTAATCCTTTGTTTGTGTAGACTTTGTTGGTTATACTCTTGCCATCTTCAATTTTGACCTGGGCCCAAGTTCCTATGTTTAAGATTATTCCCCCTCTCAACAGGCTTGAAAGGCGGTGGGCAGTGTGAGATGGCAGTAGGGCTGTGCCTAACCCACCGCATGCACCAAACCCCTACTGTGAACAGCCTATGGCCTGCACAACAGCAATTTGCCACAGGATCTGGTCTATGACCTGACCCATGTACATTTTTTGATGTTTTTTGCCACTGCAGTACAATAGGGGGTGCCACGGTATCCATGAACAATTTTGTTTTTAACTTGACCAATGGGAGAGTCCCTTTGAGACCCAACCCCACCCTTCACATGACCCTGGGAGTCAGACTGTGCCCACCGTGCCCACTTATCTGGCCTTTCATTTTATTTTCAGGACTTGGGGACCAAGTACCCTAGTCCGGTAATGGCGTCTGCAACATTTTCTTCAGGCAGCCAATAAGATCACTCAGTACTGTGTTACCAAAATGATAAACGGAAGAAAAAGTTCACTCGGCCAATCAGAATGGAAATATTTTTTCCTGACATTTTTGGTACTAACCATCCAGATATACTTAGGTTTTTCTAAGGGTTAACCCCTTCATGCCTAAACTGAGCCCCTCTTTAATTGCTAATTTCTTGGTAAAGGCTGAACAAATTTACACCAAATTGGTGTAATTCTATTCAGCTGTTTTTCCTCCATCTGAGAAAAAAACATTTCTACGGGAATTAACATGGGAAATCACACTTTTGGAGGCACCTCTTTTTCATTGGTCCGCGCTTGATGGATCGGCGCTAAACTTTTCATGAAGGAGACAAGGTAAATGAAAATTTTTCTTTGGAAAGCTTGGTGCAGATTTGTCAACCAGCCCAACATTATTAAACAAAGAAAAAATGCTCTTCCTATGGAAACTTTGACCTAACTACAACTACACAGTAGCAACCGCCATTGAATGTGCGTATAATATATATATATATTCACTGAAAAAAACGAAGGTTACAGGGACGTTAAACTTAAGTTCAGATTTTACACACACAAAACCATAGAAATTCAGCAGTTCTAGTTATCTCAAGTAACTATACCTCGTGCCTTAAGGTAACTATAACTCGCGCCCCAGCCATGCATAGTCTTCTCTTCAATAATTTCACTGCAAATGTTGCAGTGCTATTATCAATGATGTCATAGAAGATGTCATGAGTGATGTAATATGTGGGGTAATTAGCAGTGCATGGCGAGGGTGCGGGTTATAGTTACCTTAGGGCACGAGTTATAGTTACTTGAGATAACTATAACTGCTGAATTTCTATAGTTTTGTGGATGTAAAATCTAAACCTAACTATAAAGTCACTGTAACCTTTGGTTTTTTCAGTGAATTCCTACTTTTTTTAATGCTATTTCCTAACTTTAACGTCCCTGTAACCTTTGGGTTATTTGGGCAAATTTCACCGGTTCTTTTTAATATAAATTGTACTATAATTTGACCCAGAAGTTCAATTTACTAGCATACATTTTCACAAGTTTATAAATACATTTTATTCACACACTCATTCCTCACAAATATTTTAAAATGTAAAAATTAAGGTAAGATAACTTATGTAGTCTTTCTATGAATGCAAAGCACCAAGTATAAAAAAAAAATGTAATTCATTTTATGGATCCGTGGATCCGTTGCGTATCCTTGGACAAATAAGGGGTCTGCCAGTTATATTGCACACATTCAAAACTAAAACAATAACACATTTAGTACAAATATATGCTACTGCAATTTCTATAAGTGTATCTCTGCCTGTGTCTGGGTGTGTGAGTGGTTGAGTGAGTGACTGTGTGGGTGAGTGGCTATGTGGGTATGTGAGTGGCTATGTGGGTGTATGAGTGGCAGTGTGAGTGGCTGTGTGGGTGTGTAAGTGGGTGTGTGAGTGGTTTTGTGGGTCTATGAGTGGGTGTGGAAGTGGCTGTATGGGTGTGTGAGGGTGGGTGAGTGGGTGAGTGGATGTCTGAGTGGCTATGTGGGTCTATGAGTGAGTGTGAGTGTTTTTTTCAGTGTGTGAGTGGGTGTATGTGTTTTTTAATTGGGGTCCGGATCCGTTGCGGATTCACATGGGGGGGCCGCGCTGAGCGCCGCAGTGGATCTGTGGATCCTCGCACGCAAAAAATACAATGTTTTTGGACAATTTCTTGCCCATAAGGGGTCCCTCGGAGACCCCTCCATCAGTCCCATGGGGTCAGTATACCTATATCCTGACCCATTATATCCTTTTTATACTTTCTTACCTCCCCCCCGCCCCCCGGGAACCGTGTCCTGATTCACAAAATGGCGGGCGCAACTTTTTTCTCAGGTTGCGGCCAGCTGCATTGCCGTTGTCGCGTGGATCCACGGATCCTCTGCGGTGAACCCGTGTCCCTAGATATACAGAAATCCTTTTTCTTTAATAACTCAAAAACTACTGAACAGATTTACACAAAATTACTATAAGCACTTTTTCTGGACCAAGATCTAACTTTCTGGCCAAATTGTATGTAATTCTGTTCAGCGGTTTGGGCTGTATTCATGTCTAAAATCCCTATGAGACATTTCTTGGGGAAAATGCGTTTTGGGGCCCTCCCCTTTTTCTTGGCCCGTGCTTGATGAATCACCCCAAGTTTTTCCAGACAGCAGCTGAAGTGAGTGGCAAACTCATTTTAAACATTTTGTGAAGATTCGCCAAATGGCGCCAAATTTATTAGCAAAACAAAAAATGCTCCATCTATGGAAACTAGGTCCTAACTATAACTACCTACTGGTGACCGGCAGTGTATGCATGCGTGTATGTGTATACATGTATGTGTGTGTATATATGTCTATATACTTAATAATGTAAACGTCTCTTCCCATCCCTGAACCCTAAATAAATCCTTACTATAACTAGAATTTCTAATGGTTGTGTAGTTTAAGTTTTGTTAGTATAGAAAGAATAAATAAAGTTTTCCTAACTATTACTAAGTGTTAACCTTTGGTTTTTTTATTGAATTTTAATGGTTTTTATTTTTTTATAAAAAAGTGTTTTAAATCGTAGAGTTTACTGTCATTGAGTGGAGTGTTGCTAAGTAGTGTTACAGAGTACAGTGGAAGAAAGTGTCGTACAAGGCAGTGTCGTACAGTGGAGTGGTGTACAGAGGCACAGAGTGAAGTGCGTATAGTGAAATAGCGTGGAGTGGCACAGAGTGAAATATAGCAGAGTGGAGTGGCGTAGTGTGGTGTGGTGTAGAGTGGAATGACAAATAATGTAATAGCACAGAGAAGAGTGGTGTACAGTGGAGTTGCTTAGAGTGGCATACATTAGAGTGGCATAAAGTAGAGTGATGTACAGTAGACTAGTATAGAGTGGCATAGAGTTAAGTGGCATAGTGTGGAGTGGCTTAGAGTGGCGTGGTGTACCGTGATGTAGCGTACTGTGGCGAGGTATAGAATGGAGTTCCATACAGTGGAGTGGAATACATTTGAGTGGAGTGGTGTACAGTGAAGAAGTATAAGCTTGAATGGCGTACCGTGGAGTGGCGTAGAGTGCAGTACTGTACAGTAGAGTGGCATACAGTGGAGTAGAGGCGAGTGGCATAGAGTGGAATAGTGTACAGTGGAGAGGCGTAGAGTGGAGTTGGGTAGAATGGAGTTGCATAGAGTTGACTGGTGTACAGAAGAGTGGCGTAAAATGGAGTGGCGAACAGTAGATTAGCGTAGAGTTGAGTGGCATAGATTGGAGTGGCTTAGAGTGGAATAGTGTACAGTGGAGTGGCGTACAGTGGAATACTATGTCGTAAGTAGAGTGGTGTACAGTTGAGTGGAATAGACTGGAATGCCATAAAGTCGAGCAGCTAGTCGTACAGTAGAGTGGAATGCCGTAGAGTGAAGTACTGTACAGTTAGTGGCATGAGATAGAATGGAGGAGTGTGTTGTAGTGGAGTAGAGTGGAGCAGCGTGGAGTAGCGTAGCATACAGTGGGGTAAAGTGTCAGAGTGGAGTGGCATGTTGTACAGTGGAATGGTACCTAGTAGAGTGGAGAGGAGTAGAGTCAAATAAACTGTCATAAATTGGAGTGGCGTCTTGTACAGTACAGTGGAGTGGTGTGTCGTAGAGTTTTGGAAAGTGTCGTAGAGTGGAGTAGAGGGTTGTACAGTGAAGTGTAGGGGCACAGAGTGCAGTACAGTGTGGTATAGTGGTACAGAGTGTAGTATAGCCTTGTAGAGTGGTGCTGCATAGAGTGGAGTGGTGTTGAGTGGAGTGTTGTACAGTGGCATAGAGTGGGGTAAAGTGTTGTGCAGTGGAGCAGAGAGAAGTGGAGTGACGTAGTGTAGAGTGGAGTATTGTGTTCTAGAGTAGAGTGGCATGTAGTAGAGTGACATGGAGCAGCATATAGTGGAATAAAGTTTTATAGAGTGTAGTGGTGTGTCGTACAGTGGACTTTACTGGAGTGTTGTAGAGGGTTGGAAAGTGATGTACAATGGAGTTTAGTAGAGTGCCACAGAGTGGATTACAGTGTTGTACAGTGGAGTCACATGGAGTAGAGTATAGTGTGGTACAGTATGGCAGAGGTGAGTGGAACAGACTGTTGTAGAGTTGAGTGGCATAGATTAGCATAAAGTGGAGTGGCGTAGAGCGCAGTAAGGGAGTAGTGTCTCGTACAGCATAGTAAGGTGGGGTGGAGCAGCATAGAGGGAATTGCGTAGAGTGTTGTAGACTGGAGTAGGGTATCATACAGTGACATAGAGTGCTGTAGACTTGCATTGATGGGAGTACATTGTTGGACAGTGGTGTGCTAGAGAGTGGAGTATAGTGTGGTAGAGTGGAGGTCCCTAAACTGTCATTGAGTGGAGTACAGTATGGGTGAACAGAGTACAGTGGTGTTGAGAATTGTGGAGTGTCATACACTGGAATAGAGTGGAGTGCCATACAGTAAGTGGAACAGCGTACAGCAGAGTAGAGTGGAGTGGCATAGAGTGGAATAACGTAGAGTGGAGTAGTGTAGAGCTGTGTAGCGTTGACTGCAGTGGCATGGAGCAGAGTGGAATAGCGTATAGTGGAGTGCTGTAGAGTAGAATGAAGTGGGGTACAATGAAGTGGGGTAGAGTGGAGTGGTATACAGTGGAATAGAGTAGAGTGGCATGGTGTACAGCGGAACGGCACAGAGTGGAGTGGCACAGAGTGGAGTGTGGTACTTTAAACAGACGTAGTGTGAAAGTGGGCGAACGGATGTAGATGTAATATGACAGGAATATAGATTATGGGGTGTAAACACTCATTTTTGGTAGAAAGTGTAAATAGTTTAAGTAGTGTTTAAGTTATAAGGCTCAAAATACTCAGTTACATATTGTGCCGCGGGATATGCTGATGACGAGGCAGTATATGATCGGCTAATGGCTGTTTTTACAAAATGTAAAAGTAGTTTTCAGCACACTTTGGCGGCGTTCTGTGTTAAGGCCTTAGATATAGGTAAGTAGTAGGTTTTGTTGTTGTTCCACATTTATTACCACTTGATTAAGGTGGTGATAGGTTGTGTAATTTGTTTATATTTTTCTATATATTCCTAAAAAATAATACAGAGAACTACGCTACTACCTACAAAGTAACAGAGCAGTTGCAGAAAAAATGTAAAATGCATATATATAAAAAAAAAAAAAGAATACACTGTAGTATACTGTATTAGTAAAATATAATGTAGTACAGCATATTTATAATGTATATATAGTGTAATTAACAAAAAAATTAAGTAGTGCTGTAATTTGTAGTTATTACCGCGGTACTCCATAGACATTTTTGTAAAGAATTATGTATAAAATTGAAAATACAATGTGGTACACTATATTCGTAAAACATAGTGTAGTACAGAGTATTTCAAATTTTTTAACATTTACCGTTTATTTATTTTTAAGTAGTGCGGTACTTCCTAGGAAGTACCACGGTACTCTGCATTTTTTTAAAAATCTATAAAAACTTCTAAATCATTTTTCTACCTACTACCACTTTTATAAGGTGGTAATAGGTAGGGAAAAATATAAAACCTAATATTTACATCTACCTAAGGCCCTAACCCAGAACACAGCCAATGTGTACTTAAAAAAACATGGCTGACTTTAACTTTTGTAAAGGCAGTCATTAGCCAGTTATTATCTAATCACATAATGTCTTGTCATCGCTATGTACTGCGGTACTTTCGCAAAATACCACAAAATGTAACAAAACTACAGCACCTACAGACATCACTAAGTTAAAATGCCTTATAACTTTAAAAATACTTACCCCACTTTCCTGTACTACCCAAAAGTAGAGTGGAGCAGCCCATCCAAGGGCGTGCAATTAAGAATGTAAATGAGGGGAGTGTCAGCACGCGCACACTCGTAAAGTCGAAGCCTCTGAGGAAGGAGTATATTGACTCTGAAACGCGTCAGGCATGGACGACTGGAGAGCTGCTAATGGAATCAACATGGTGAATGTGTGCATACCTAATAAAGGCTTTTAGTCTACCGCCGGTGTCCGAGTGCCTCTTGCCTGATGGGCACCTTGGAAGCTGTAATTTATACACGGCAGCCCTGCCGCGAAGAGAGCACCACCCCGTTATCCTGGGGGGCCACTGGGCTTGGTATTGACCAGGCCGTGCCTGTGGGGCAGCAGCGGAGGATTTAGCACGCACTCTAAATGCCGAGGCCCATCTGTGGGCTTGAAATTGCACCGGCAGGATCAATAGCGCAACCATTTGGGGAATTAACATCACTGACACTACAAGACCCATAATTCCGTGCACAGACTCAGTGGAGCAGCCCATCCAAGGGCGTGCAATTAAGAATGTAAATGAGGGGAGTGTCAGCACGCGCACACTCGTAAAGTCGAAGCCTCTGAGGAAGGAGTATATTGACTCTGAAACGCGCCAGGCATGGACGACTGGAGAGCTGCTAATGGAATCGACATGGTGAATGCGTGCATACCGAATAAAGGCTTTTGGTCTACCGCCGGTGTCCGAGTGCCTCTTGCCTGATGGGCACCTTGGGAGCTGTTATATATATATATATATATATATATACACACACACACACACAAACTGAAAAAACCGAAGGTTACAGGGACGTTATAGTTAGGCTCAGATTTCACTCGTACAAAACCAGTGTAATTCAGCAGTTATAGTTAACTGAGCTACTATAACTTATGCTCCCCGCAATGCACTGCTTATGATCTCACATATTACATCACTCATAACATGGTCAATGACATCACTGATGACATCATCTAGTGATTGTGAGTATTTTCTAAAAGATTTTGTGTTAAACATATACTAAGGTACCACAAAAGTTAAATTAGTATACTTTGTGTACTACTGAGTGATTCCTTTTTTTTTAACATAGTTTATGTGGGTCACTGTGTGGCTGTGTGTGAGTTGGTGTCTGAGTGGCTGTACAGGTGTGTGAGGTGGTGTGTGAGTGGCTGTGTGGGCGTATAAGTGGGTGTGTGAGTAGCTGTGTGGGCGACTTAATGGCTGTATTGGTGAGTGAGTGGGTGTGTGAGTGGCTATATGGGTGAGTAAGTGGCTGTTTGAGTGAGTTTTCGGTTAAGTGAGTTGGTGAGTGAGTGGCTGTATGGAAGAGTGAGTGTGGGATTGGCAGTATTGGTGAGTAAGTGGCTGTGTGAGTGGCGTATGGATATGTGAATGGGTTGTGTGGGTGTATGTGAGTGGTTGTATGGGTAAGTGAGTGGCTCTGTTGAGCGGCTGTATGGGTGAGTGAGTGGGTGTGTGAGTGGCTCTATGGATAAGTGGGTGGTCGTGGTTTGTGAGGGGGTGTATGAGAGGTTGTAAAGGGGTGTGAGTGGTTCTGTGGATGGTGTCATCAGTGATGTCACCAGTGATGTCACAGACCATGTCATGAGTGATGTAATATGTGAGGTCATACGCAGTGCATTGCAGGGGATTATGTTATAGTTAGCTCAGGTAACTATAACTGCTGAATTTCACTGGTTTTGTACGAGTGAAATCTGAGCCTAACTATAACGTCCCTGTAACATTAGTTTTTTTCAGTGAATTTCTACATTTTTTTAAATTCTATTTCCTAACTATAACATCCCTGTAACCTTTGTTTTTTTAAGTGAACTTGTAAGGTTTTAAAATTTTATTTCCCAACTGTAACCACTAACCTTTGACACTGAGTGAGTGAGTGAGTGCATAAGTGTCTGAGCTGGTGTACGAGTGTCTGAGTAGGTTTGTAAGTGGGTGTGAGAGAGTATAAGTGGGGCTGTAAGTGGGTATATCCATGTCTGAGTGAATCTGTGAGTGTGTGTGTTTCTCTGGGAGGGTCTGTGAGTCAGTGCGTGAGTCTCTGAGTAGATCTGTGAGTGGATCAGATAGAGTATGAGTGATTCTGAAAGTGGGTGCAAGAGTGTCTGAGAGTGGGTGTATGTGTCTGAGTTCGTATGTGAGTGGGTGCATCAGTGAATGGGTCTGTGGGTGGCTGTGAGAGTGTCTGAGTTGTTCTGTGAGAGGGTGCATGAGTGCCTGAGTGGGTTCTGCTCATTTTCTGCCTTTTTCTGCTCACTTCTGACCTTTATTTTTCCTCTTTCTGCTCTTTTCCGACCTTTATTTTGCCTCTTTCTGCTCGTTGCTCACCTTTAGTTTGCCTCTTTCTGCTCGTTTCTCACCTTATCTTGCCTCTTTCTGCTCATTGCGGACCTTTATTTTTCCTCTTTCTGCTGGTTTCTCACCTTTATCTTGCCTCTTTCTGTTACGTTTCTGACATTTCTTCTGCCTCTTTCTGTTTATTTCTGACCTTTATTCAGCCTCATTTTGCTCGTTTCTGACCTTTAGTCTGACTCTTGGAGCTCGTTTCTGACCTCTACTTTCCTCTTTCTGCTCATTTCTGACCGTATTGTGCCTCTTTCTGCTCATTTCTCACCTTAAATTTTGCCTTTCTTCTCGTTTCTAACTTTTATTCTGCCTCTTTCTGCTCGTTTCTGACTCTTTCTGCTCATTTCTCACCTTTATTCTGCCTCTTTCTGCTCGTTTCTGACCTTTATTCTGCATTTTTCTCAACTTTATCATACCTCTTTCTGCTCATTGCTGACCTTTATTCTGCCTCTTTTTGCTCGTTTCTGAACTTTATTCTGCCTCTTTTCCCTCAGGACTGCAGGGGAAACCCTCCACGACCCAGCGGTCCCTGCAGGCTCCCCCGCTTCCTGCCGGAGCCAGCATTGCTCTGACAGACAGGAAGCTGCTAAACATGCAGCTCCGTGTCTGTGAGAACAATCGTTTCGTCTGTTTCCCTGCCCACTTGACAATGGGCAGGGAAACAGAGGAAACCTCAGCTTCCAGTAAGCAAGAGCTTTATGGCAGCTCTCTCTCACTGGAAGCAGAGTGTTTGCTCTAACTTGGCGGGT
The DNA here is from genome assembly GCA_963921515.1 of Calotriton arnoldi. Classification (NCBI taxonomy): domain Eukaryota; kingdom Metazoa; phylum Chordata; class Amphibia; order Caudata; family Salamandridae; genus Calotriton; species Calotriton arnoldi. Next base: position 3,281,509 of record CAWUFW010000562.1, on the reverse strand, counting down.
GCTGTCAAAGCTCCTACCAAGTCAGAGCAAACAGCTATGTCCCAAGGGTGGGCACCCCGGGACAGCAGCTATATCCCAAGGGTGAGCACCCCGGGACATCAGCTATATCCCAAGGGTGGGCAACCCGGGACATAGCAAGAGCCGGCCCTGGGGGGTGGTGGTCCCCAGGGCTATTATTGGCTCCAGGAGGGGGGCCCTCCTACTTTCACAGGCCTTTCACGGAGGTGATGGTGCCCGGGCCAAGAAAGGCCCAGGAGGGGGGCCACAGGGCCCCCCTAATTCTTTTTTTAAAAAAGACCTGGGAGCTGGTGGTGCCCAGGGTGCCGTAGGGTCCACGCAGCCCCACACTCCATATTTAAGCTTAGCCCCAGGCAAAGGCTGGTCCCCGGGGGGGGGGGTGAGCGTGGCCCCCCCATAACATTTTATTTTAAGACCCGGGGAGGTGGTGGCCCCCGGGGCTCGGGGGGATACGCGAGGCCCCCTCAAGCGTTTAATATGCAGCCCCTGGGAGGTGGTGGCCCCTGGGGCATTTTTAAGCCCTTGGAGGGGGGCCCCGTGCACCCCTCCATTTTTTGAATAATCCCTACATGCCCCAAGGACCTGGCCCACCCGGGGGCTACAATTAAAACAAGCGCGAAAGCCTGAGTTTGTTTTTTGTTTTTTAATTCACAGCGATATTCCCAAATATTTCATGAAAATCGCTGTGAATTAAAAAAAAATGCTTTCATGCCGTGGCGGAGTTCCAGGCGAACCCCAACAGGGTATTCCTACCCTTTTCCCTTTTCTTTCTTTTCCCTTTTTTTTGTGGGACTCGGCTGAAGCCAAGTCTCAAGATGGCTGCCAACACTTCCTTGTTGAAGCGTTGACAGCCAATCAGAGCTCTGCATTTCCCTGCACGAGCTCGTTATTATTCGCGCATTAGCTGCGAGCGCAGATAAACAAATCTGGACTTCCTTAAATTTCTCAACAACTGAACGGATTTATATCAAATAACAAAAAGCACAATCTGCGGACCAAAAGCTAGCTTTCTACCAAATTTGGTGTAATTACGTCCAGCAGTTCGGGCTGTAGTCATGTCTAAAGCTCCTATGTGAATTAATCGGCAAATGCACTTTTCTTGACTGCCCCTTTTTCTCGGCCCCTGCTTAATGGATCACCACGAAACTTTCCATGCGCAACAAGGATTACCAGCACTTTTTTGAAATTTTTTTGAAGATTCATCTAACGGCGCCAAAGATATAAACGCTTTTCCCATGAAAACATGGTCCTAACTATAACTACCTACTAGCGATAGCCAGTCGGATATATACATATATATACATACATATATATATATATATCCAATAGCCAGTCGGTAAAATATATGCATATATTTTACCGACTGGCTGTCACCAGTAGGTAGGACCACCACCTGTGTTGCAGAGCCTTTCGAAGTCCGTGGGACTTCAGGAGCAGTAAAATGGTCAGCTTTGTTGCTGTGCCTGCAGATTCAGGGGAGTGACTCCTTTACTCCAAGGAAGATTACTTCGGGTGTCCTTGATGCCCACAGGTCTGTTGAAGATCTTGGATGAAGCACAGACACAGACAAAGAAAACTTGCAGAACAGCGAGACCAGGAGCAGCAGGAGTCTTTCTCGATGCAGTCTCGGTTCCAGGTGAAGTACAGCGAAGTGTCCAGACAGTCGGAGAGATACGTGGTTTCAGGCTTGAGTCTTGTCCCACAAAGAATCTGAGGGCCCACCCACAGCTAAGCCCTTTTATACCGTAAGAAAGGGGTTAGGACGACTCAGGGGTCCCTCCCAGAGGAGGGGCTGGACAGAGGGGAGGATACTTCCATGTCCTTTGTCCAGATTCACGCCAAGGGCTCCAAGAACTGGTTCCAACTGGGGTATGCAAGGAGGGCACCAAATGTGCCTTTCAAAACAGTCTGGCAAGCGCCCCCATCCCATCCCAATACAATAAGTCCTGTCTGGAAGGTGGTTACACCTCCCTGTGGCAGGTAACCTATTGTTCTACCTCCCCCTGCTCGAGATCAGCTCAGCAGCAGGAGGACAGAATCATGTCTGGGGTCGGCAGCAGCACTAGCTTGCTGGCAGACCCTGGACGGCTGTTACCGGGAGTACTGGAGGCTTTCCGGAGGAGGCCCCCAGTGCATGGAATCGCCTCCAACACCGGTAACTGTGTTGGGGTATGAGTCCAACATGTTTGATACCAAACATGCCCAGGTTCGGCACAGTCACTATATAGTTAGCCATCACGTAATGATGGATGGCCACTTTATGACCGCACTTACAAAGTCTGGAGAATCGACACCGGGGTTTGTAGGGGTGTCCTGCTCATGCAGGGGAACCCACACACTTATAACCCAGCACCCTGCCTTCAGGATTGAAAGGCCTGCCTTAGGGGTGACATAGGTTTTAAGTGTAGTGCCCTCAGATATAAGAAATATATATCTTTTGTAAGTGGGGCTAGCACCAGCTTACATAGGCTGCAATGGCAGGCCTGTAATCACTATTTGAGTGGTCTTCCATGGGTATTATGCCACCCATGAGAGACCACTCAAATTATGCTGCAGCCCATGGGAGACCCCTGGTGTACCTATGCCCTGGGTACCTCAGTACCATATACTAGGGACTTATAGGGGTAGCCCAGTAGCCACTTGTGGAGGTACCAAAGTACTTACCATGTCAAGTTTAGGGAGGAAGCACAGTTACTGGGGTCCTGATTAGCAGGATCCCAGTCAGACTAGTCAAAAAACATACTAACACCAGCAAAAAGTGGGGGTAACCATGAAAGCAGATGCTACTTTCCTACAAAATAAATAAATATATATATATATATGCACACACACACACACACACACTCTTATGTCATTTAAAAAAAACGTACGTGTGGTAAAGTCCTATGTTCTAAAGTACCTTAAAATTATCTGCGTGGGACTTCCATGCGTTTTAAAGACTGCATCGTAAACATATGCAAGGCTGTTTGGTAAATGTAACATGCCATCTAGCGCATAGTGTAGATGAGGTGCGATTGACCAGAGATAGACGCGAGTAAAGGTTGGTAGTATCCCTTATCATTCAAAGTAAGTAATATGGTGCAGGAAGATGAGCTTTGAACATTCAAATGTTCAGGCAAACTTATAAAAATAATAACAATGTAAGTGCAAAAGACGAGGAACCGTAGCAGTCCTTTTTCAATCTGTCCCTGCAGTCCTGAAATATTTGGTTCCAATACAACTGGATTTTAGAACTGAATTTCTACATTAGTTAACCTAGTTTGAGGTATGTGAGGTCATGCCTTGCACAATTTAGATTTTTACCAGACTATGCTGTCAATGCTCCCATAGAATAAGAGTTATTTTCCATTAGCTTAGCATAGGTTGGTACATCATAGCTTAAGTATGTCCTGCCCGCCTCCGCTGAAAACTTGCCTGAGATCCATAGATTTCCCTTCGCCTTCTCTTAATAACAGTGTAGGACTGAATTAATGGATAGGCAGTATGACCATCATGAAAATACTGGGCCTTTATGTAGAATTTTAGATCACACTGGTCTGGAACCATGCTAATTTGTATACGTGATCTTCCAATAGTGCACAAGAGTGATTTGTAATAATAACTGACACAATTCCTTGTAATGTCCAAAGGTTGTGCAATAGTGAGGTCCTTTACACTTTTGCCCTTGCTGGAAAAACACTAATAACTTCGGTGGAGCAAGGAACCTTCTTTCACACACAACTGAAATTCCATTCAAGCTTACGAGCAAGGGAACCAACTGTATACTCGCCATTCCAGAATACATTATGGACAGACTCATACATGGTGACCTAACATTAATACAGACAGCTCTGTGTCTGCCCTTACGCATTAGCAATGCAGTGTGGCTGCAGATAGAGCGCTGTTTACTGGGTGTCTTCCTTGCCCTTTCTCCCTCATGCTTATGGATTTACTCCTTTTAACTACACTGCACTCAAAGTTTTGACTATGAGCTCCAGTCTTACTTGCCGATACCTGTAGATTACACTGTTTAGTGCTTCATATTTTCCTGTAACTGCAATACTTTGCAATGTCTCCGTTCTAGCTTGCCTGATCTTCAGCCATCTTTTTCATTGGGGGTTTTAGTTTGATACTAAATGGCAACAATTCATTGCTTACCCAAACCATACTATTCTTTGCCTTTCCTATCACCATTTTACCCTTTTCCATTGATACTTGCTCATCCTTTACTGGGGCCATTTGCATGGGATGGCTGTGGAACCATGTCTGATATTGAATGGTAATCCATAGAGCAGGTAAGTGCTTTGCACCCACACATGTATCCACAAAGGGATGATTGGCTGCCGGGAAAGAAGAAATGTAAAAGTGGCAATGAAAACTTCTAGGTCACAATTATTTGCTTGGAGAACAGCTTAGTGGAAAGGAGGTGAAAGCATTACCATAATATGAAGACATAACTCTTCTAGCGGCACACGCAAAATTTCAGGAACAGAATAATCCAAAAAGCTTTCAAACCTGCAGGGATACAGCAAAGCACGTTTTTAAAATTCAGAATCATGGAAACAACGCACCAGAGTTGCAAGCTGATGTTTCTAGAAGTCTTACCTTTCTCTTGTATACATTCGAAAGCAGAAACCATCTCGTACACGTCCAGCTCTCCCTTGGCGCTGTAGCGCGCTAGCTTTACTGACAAAGGTCTCCACGAGCGAACTCATCTGGCTGCTCTCATGGTACCTGACATTGAAATAGATGAGAATGGGGTTAACGAGACATTCATTGTATCTCTGCATTAAGAAAGCATTCACATATACAAGTGAACGAAAAGCATGGGCTAATCAAGGTTAAGAAACAGAGAAGGGGTCTGAAGGGCTGGCAAGCTTGAATCTGACTAATGCGGGGTGCTTAGCATCTCATGACCATATGTCCTATCTTAGGCAGGGGCGGCTTCTCCGCTATGGCGTAGGAGCGTCACCCCACTGCTTAAAGGAAGAAAATTAAAATGATAATAAAACACTTTTATTATCATTTTATTTTTCATTGCCTCGGCCGAGTTTGCCAAGTCTGCCGAGTCCGGGTCGTGGCCAGGTTGCAGCGTCACCAACAGGGGACGGAGTAGTGGGCACTGAAAGTATGCATGTCAGCCAAACCAACATGTGCACTTGGATATCTCCAGGCTATTCCTTGGAGATATCTGCAGGACTCAGGAGCACAGGCTCCCAGTCCATGCTGGATAGGGTGACCAGACGTCCCGGATTTCCCCGGACGGTCCCGGTTTTTGGAGAAGTGTCCCGTCACTTTTCTCCAAATTGAAGAAATGTTCCGGTTTTTAGGTAGTGCCTGGGTTATTTAAAGAAATGTCCCGGTTTTTAAGGGAGGGTCGGGTGAACCTGCAAGTTAATCAGTGTCATGCAGGCTCACATTTCGACCAGCCCTCTTAGAAACAGGGACAGAAGTTCCCTTCTTTGAATGAGGTGTGAATCAGGGCTGCAGAGGCCATAGGGTATGGCCAGGCCCACCAGCAGCCGGACCCTGGAGCTCTTCGCAGAACGGGAGGTAATGTGAAAATACATTTTTTTTTAAAGAACACAAATATATATATATATATATATATATATATATATATATATATATATAAAATGTATTTATAACATTACATATATATATATCTATATATAGATATATTGCAGAAGTCTCCTGACGTGCAAAGCGCCACAGCCTCTCGGGTCGGGGCCCATCCAGGTGCGTCAGACATATATATATAGATATATAATGTTATATATATTTTTAAATAGGAAGCCCTGAAACCTAATAGGACATTTAGTCCTATTTCTAAGTCTGTGCCCGTCCCGGTTTTTCATTCTGAAAATCTGGTCCCCCTAATGCTGGAGCGTGAAACCAGCCCTCTCCGCCCAATCCCAGTGCTTCTCTCATGCTGAGAGTAATAGCATGAGAGAAGCGCTGGGATTGCGTGGTGAGCTGGGAGCCTGTGCTCATGGGAACTGCAGTGCTGGGAGCAGAGAAGCAGCGAGGCGCGGAGCAGGTGCAGAAGGTAAGAGTATATTTATTTATTTTTCCCTGCGCTGCACCCGCGCTGCCCCCGCACTGCCCCACCATGTAGGATGGGCAGCAGCTGCGACTACTTATTAGTACCCCAAAATAAGCTGTCTACAGGTCCTCATTGATACTATGTGTTATCAATAAACAGCTGTTGGAATGGAGACCTACTTATCAATAATTATTCATTAGGAATCGATGTAGCCCTCATAAGGTTTAAAATCGAAAGAGTTGCTTAAATATCAGCTCACTGGGCCCAGTGTTCTGATTTTATTTAATCTACGTATCTATCACAACAACGTTTGCCTGCTTACTGTTTGAGAGTACATTTAACCAGCGTGTTTCTATTTTTTTCTATTGGAAGTATGTGTGATAGTATTCTTTCATGTGTGGAGAGTGTTCTGGTGGCAGATGGTGCGAAGACCCCTGAGATGGTGCTTTCTGAACAATGAGTGTGTGACAGTTGTGAGACAGGAGTCAGAATGTGAGGTTCTTGACTGCAGAGAGTGAGCGGCCAGGAGAAGCTGTTTCTTCAGTTTTCTTGAAGGTGCCTTTGGAGCAATAGCACCAGATAGCTCTTCAATTGCAGAGTGCTACCAGGGATTCATGCAGCCTTACAGGCATACAGATTCCAAGCTACAATCAACATATTGTGCTGGCTGAGACTAATCCTATCTCAGTGCAAGGCTGCAGATGGAGAGCTGAACCCAGTTGAACCATCAGAATCCAGATTTTGTGGCATAGCGGGAAGCAAGTCAGATCTCAACTTTGAAAACAAGCCTGCAGCAAGGATTGAATAAACGGTTGAATGACTGAATCACACTCTACATCTGTGAGGAGATCACCTGAAGGCTACATGTCACTAGAAAGTGGCTGAAAAAGCCCCTGATGACGGACAAATGTTTACAGGCGATATATTTATGGTGTAAACAGACAAAAGAGTTTATTGAAGTCCCATGGAGACGTAGAATATGTTCAGAACCAGTTTCTGGCAGAGCCCTAAAAAAACCTAGGGGCATATTATCAAGGGCTCTATCGCCGCTTTAGCGGGACTTTTTCCCGCTAAATCGGCGATAATTCTAACGCCCTATTAGCAAGCTGTCGCTAACTGCTGTTAGCGACAGCTTCTAGGCGATAGCGACCGGGTTGGGTGCCGCTTTGCATGCCAGCGATATTTATCGCTAATGGCATGCAAAGTAGGCGTTCCCAACCTAAAAGCGACTGGAAACAGTCGCTAAGCTCGCTATCGCCTATTAGCGAGGCAGGGGAGGTGATTAACGAACCAGCGCTAAACACGTTTAGCGCTGGTTTGTTAACGCCTGGTCCAGACCTGACTTAGCCATGTAATCCAATGGGAGGTGGATTACATGGCTAAATCCCCTCGCCCTATCACCTAGCTAACACTGGTCACAGTGTGAATATCGCTTGTTTTCAGCGATATTCACACTGTTCTCCAGGGTTTCTATACGCTTAGGAGATAAGCGTTGCTGATAGCACGCTATCTCCGCGATAGAAACCTGCGATAGCCGGCGATAATTATCCAAGCGCTAACTGCGCTTAGCGATAATTATCGCCGGTTATTGCTAATAGGCCCCCTAGTTGTATTGTAGCTAGGCCACTAGTACACTGACTATATACTGACACATATTCAGGTCATCCATTAGGTTATAATGATAGGTTGAGGCATAAACAGGGTACTTAATTTCTTACGGTCTCGGACGATCAATATTGCGGTACTAGCTTCAAGCGTGTTCTAAACCTGTGGCTATGGAACAATGTACGTAGAAATTCCATGCTGCGAGTCCCACAAACCATCTCTGTAGCTGAACTGCAGTGCAGCAGGTGATGTTTATAACATGAAACATAGAAGTTGCTGACAGAATTAAGCAACTTTCCCTACTATAGAATCAGTCACAAAAATGGCCACCATTCCTCAATATTTTAAGAGGACAGCATGAACATGAAACACCTTGGACATCTAGATTATTCTCTCCTGGACTCAAGTTTATTATATGCAAAGAATTTTATGATCTTCCAGGTAAGATGACCCTGTCTAGGTCCTCAATGAAAGTGCGGTAGCCTGCAATATTCCAAGACAAAACATTTTATCGCACTACCCCTGCCAGAACAGTTATGCACCATTGGCAGGCCGAAAGCTTTGCTAAAGATGACCTGAATACCCTTTGGTCAGCGAAGTAGCTAGCCAACTCTAATCTTTACAGAGTCTAAAGTTCTTGTTAAGACTAACTTCTCAACCACATATGCTGGTCAAGGACATATGTTGAGAGGAACCCTTCTGTTGCTTGAAAATGGATCTCGAGGACCTTTTAGTAACAACTCATTTTTTATTAGTAACTTATTTATCGCGTAAATCAGCCGATAGTTTCTCATATAAACCTTAATCCCCCAACTTTCAAATATGTGAGACCTGGAAACAACCAACAGTAGTTCCACAATTAGGAACATCTTGTGTGCCTCGGTTTCTTTTCATGGTGGAGTGTTAAACCAATGCTGCTGCCTTTCGGTCTTGTCAAAGGACCAGAATGTTAAATTTAATGGGATCTCTCCTATGAACTTTAACTAAAACCTACATTTGAGGGATTCTGACATGGAGTCAAGTTATCACCAGGTCAACTGTGCAGGAGATGTCCATGGAATTTCACATTTATCACACTCAATTTACAATCGGAATGAGCTGTAAAAGTGGTAGCATTATGTGCAGACCAGTCGCTCATACACCATTCAAAGCATTATACCTCTCTTTCCCTGAAAGGCCTGACTGCACTTGATCCAGTCTCAAACATCTGACTTTGAACCGAGTTTGCAGGAACGGACTTCTTGATCCTTTGTATTGATAGAACTCAAACTGTAGTAACATCTTTAAATAAATCCAGCCATGCAAGCAGTGGAACTTCTACCTCCATTAAAAGCAGTTTTAACAGCTAATGGTACAGCATGTGGATTTAACGCGCCACCCATATAGTCAGGGTGGCGTAGTCTGCTTTGCTCTCATTGTCTATTTGATGTCATGTGGAACCATGCTGTGGGAAACAGCCCTGGTATTCTAATAGTAACCTATTCATATTTGCTGAGACGTTTTAAGGCATGGCCAAAATAGGCACATGCCCAGGGACCCCACCTTCTAAGAGGCTCCTGGGAAAGAAAACATTCTCTTTATCCAGCTCACCCTCTATTGCCATATCTAAAGTTCTCTCCTCTCTGCCTACCTCTATCTCTGAGTCCCTCTAGCTTTGCCCAGTGGCATCTTAAGAATTTGTGGGGGCCCTGGAACAACATATTTTAACTGTTTATACGAGATCCCTACTTCTGAAAGTTTCTTTCATATCGTGAGGGCCTCAATTCGCAGATAATGGGCAGTAAACGGGCCCGGGGCCCCAAAAATCCTTAAGACAACACTGCATATTTCTATAACTTTAGCTAATGTTGAGGCAACATTCACTAATCCAGTCCCATTGGCATTGTAAAGACCACAGGAACATGGAACCTAAACTTTCGGAAGGTTCAATTATGTAAAAGAGAAAAAGGAACTGTTATGACACATACAAATACAAACGTTTCTAGAATGCACACATCTCAGTACAGCTTTTACAAAACCTAGTTGAGTCTGCATGTAAGATAAAGTCAAGTAATGATGCAGTAAGCATCATTCTATACACAGCTTTGTTTCCTTCAAGCGTCCAAATAAAACACCAATATAATACATAAAATAAGCTTAAATGTAAATAGTTTGGTGCATTTATACAAAACATGAACTAATGTTTCTGTTTCCCTTTGCAGAGCCACCAGATTCTCATCTTAATAGGTATTCTCAAGAATCTAACAGCTACATCAAGAACAAGAGTTGGGTTTAACCAAAAACTATAACAGAAGTTCACATTTTAGAAGGCGAGTTCGCCGAGTAGATGCGGAGGGGGCATTAGTCTTAGTCTCTCAATATTGAACCAGTCATATTCTTGGTGATCGAAATGCAGGAAGTGAGCGGTCAAGATAGCAATATACGAAACTGTAGAATAATCTGAACTAGTACTTTTTATATTACATATATATATTTGTTTTTAATGACGAACACTACATCGAGAGCGGAATACACCTAGTCTACCCCTGGGATACACACTTTCCCCTCTCATCCATAACACTGCCCACACCATTTATATCTAAAGAGAAAACCCTTACATTTCATATGGATTAAACCTATTCACATGACCTTTTGGTCCCTCACTTTGGAGGCAGCTGATGACTTCCATTCTGAGGGCATACACTGTAAATTCCATTCCCGCAATTTGCCATTAATGCCAGGATAAATGGGGTGATGCCAGCACAGTCTCATGTTTTGACTTATGCTTCAACAACATGTACCAACTAAGCTTCACTTTTTATGTAGCATCTGATGCATCTTTCACCCCCCTATATATAGAGCAATTACAGAGTCACCCGATTTAACTCCAAGTCCCATTAGTCCTGAGCACAGCAACGTACAGATGATGTCAGCACCACACATCCACGCTTATTGAAGCCACTCCAGGCCAGACACTTAGGGGCATATTTACTAGAAAATGAAGCAGCGCTGCGGTGCAAGCCATCTTGCTGGGCTGAGCTGCGTCATGAGGAAAGTGTAGGGATGCGTCGTATTTACACCTTCCTGCACAAAAACAATCACTGATGGCGTTTTGCTCCCTCTATTTGTGCTGCAGTATGCAGCACACGTAGAAAGAGCAGAAAATCAGGAGAAATAAAGGTACTTCTCCTTGTTGCAGCACTTTAACGCCTCCCCTGGGGAGGCATTAGAATCACACACATTTCCAGGTTTACGAAACCTTGTAAATCTGAGAATATGTCAGAACCCATGGGTGTTGCATGAGAACATCCTTTTACGCAGTGTGCTCACCCTTTGGTAGCTTGCCCCAAAGCAGTCAGGCTCATCTAAAGCAGCAATGTGTAAAGTATTTGTGCAACACACACACACACAAAGTAACACAATGAATACGCCACAAAAAGACTTCACACAAGTTTTTTTAAAAATAGATTATATTCTGAACAAAACAAGACCAAAACGACAAATATCCAATGTATAGAAGTTGAGATATTCAATTTCAAAAGAATAAGTGAAAAATAGCACTTAGAAGCAAATAGTACTTTAGGGGTTACTTGAGGTCATGCTGGAGGGGGCAAAGTTAAATTTCACGCCGACCACGATGGAGCACCAGCCGGCTACAGGACCCACACAGGCACCGGTGAACAAAGTACCTTTACTGGTCGCAACTGCAAGATGCATCAGGAGATGTGTCGATGTCGATCCCGCAGGTCGAGGATGCGTCGATTCTTCTCCTTGCAGAGATAGCGATGCATTGGTCCCGAGGACGAGACACCAGGCCACAATGCGTTGATTCTGTAGAGCGATGCGCTGGGTTCCTCCACGCAGTTGAGGGATGTGTCGATCTCTCCAAGCAGCTGCAATGGCAATGCACGATTCTGATGCATCGGGCTCTAAAGGCGCTGCTTTGGTTCCGAGAGCGAAGCACCGATTTTACTGCCGCAACCGAGTCGATGCGCCGGTTCTGCTACACGCAGACAGGAGATGCATCGATGTCCGTGTTTGCAAGTGTCTGGGTCCACTTCCAGTGAACCAGGCATCGGAGCAGAGGTAGAGACTTTGATATCCCTGAGTCTCAAGCAACAGGAGGTAAGCCAAAAAGCCCTTGGTGCACACTTGGAGAAAAGGCAGAGTCCAGCTCTCCTTCAGCAAAGTAAGCGAGCAGCAGGCAGCAGGGCAACAAACAGAAAAGCAGGCCTTCCAGATCAGCAGTCCAGTTGAGTCCTTTAAGTAGCACAGAAGTTCTTCTGGCAGGGCTTCAGTTACAAGTCCAGTAATGTCTGATTTTAGGGGGTCGGAGACCCAGTATACAAAAAAGTGCCTTTGAAGTGGGGGTGACTTAAAAGAGTGGTCTTTGAAGTGCACACGTATCCTTTCAATCTAGCCCTTTCTGCCAAGCTCTCTTCGGGGGTAAATTAGCCCTTTGTGTGGGGACAGGACACTTCCCTTCCATCCTGCCCAGGTAAGGCCATTAGAATGCAGATGTATGTAGATGGATACTCAGACACACCTAGCCTTCCTGTGTTTGTGGCTATCTAGAGGAAATGCATGAAGTGTAGCTGTCACACACCACAGACGTGTACTGGTGACAGGCTGCAGGGCACACAGAGCAGTAAGTACAGAGAAACGTCCACTTTCTAAAACAGTAATGTTAAATCCAAATCTACCAGTAAAAAGGATTTATCATTACCATTCCAAAGATATAAAACATTAACTGCCTACTCCTCTCTGATCAGGAATTACAGCCTAAAAGTGTATTAGAGAATACCCAATGTTAACCTACGAGAGGGGTAGGCCTCACAGTAGTGAAAAACAGATTTAACTGTTTGTCACTATCAGGACATGCACAACATAAAAGTACATCTCCTACCTTTTACTTACACAGCACACTGCCCTTAGGGCTACCTAGAGCCTACTTTAGTGGTGGCATATGTGTAAGAAAAGGGGAGTTTAAGGTTTGGCAAGTAGTTTTAAATGGCAAGTTGAAGTGGCAGTAAACTGCACACACAGGCACTGCAGTGGCAGGCCTGAGACAGGTTAGAAAGGCTATTTCTGTGGGTGGCACAATCAGTGCTGCAAGCCCACTAGTAGCATTTAATTTACAGGCCCTGGGTATATGGTATAGCACTTACAGGTAAATTAAATATACCGATTACACACATGGTTAGGGAAGAAGCACCTGCACTTTAGCACTGTCAGCAGTGGTAAAATGCTCAGAGTTCTAAGGCGAACAAAAAGATTCAGCAAAATGTGGAGGCAAAAGGTTTGGGGGAAGACCACTTTAAGGATGACAGGTCTAACAATTAGCTTGTCCAAGGCCAGACCTTTGGGCTTTATTATTGCTTGTTTGTAAAGGTGTAAAAGTTATTAGTATTGAGGTTCTCTGTTGGCTTTCTTGCAAGGTTTACATATCCTCAAAATTAGTCTTGTCTCCTACAACAGATCTGTGTACATTTAATTGTTGTTTTGGATGTTTTTGTTGAGGTTACTTTTTTTTCTTTTTTAATGATTCATAGTGCAATGATGCTTCAGTGGACGTGCGGTCAATGAACATAACAATAATAATATTCTTTTTGCCTTCACTCTCCTTCCCTTTCCATGTCTGATCGTTGGGTGCAGTGTCCCAGGGCCATTTTTATTAAGGGGTTGCATCATTTTTACACCACGCAACGTGGTGCACAAGTGACGCAGCCCCTAAGATGCAATTTATCAAGCCATGGAAGGCTCCATGGCGTGGCCCTGAGTGGCTTGATAAATCCAGAGTAACGCAGCACTGATCAAATCGCTGCATTGCGTTACTCTACCCCAGGGAAGCATTCCATGGGTGGTGTCTGGGTGCTCCCACGCAAAAGCCATGGATTCTGACGCATTCCCAGATTTACGATCACTGGTAGACCTGGTAATGCGCCAAATTACTACACCTTCACAGGGAAGGCGTACTGAAGAGAAATATCTTCATTTTTCTTCGTTTGCTCCTGCAGCACACATAGAAAGAGGAAATGACTCAGGGGGCTGTTTTTGTGCCCCTTCCTGCACAAAAACAATCCTGCTTACAACGTAGGCACCCTTGCACCATGGTGCAAGAGTGCCTGAGTTGGCGTTAGGCAGCACATTGTGGGCCAGGGCTGGGAAAAGGCAGGAATGCGCAGTATTGTGATAAAGCCAGCGCATTCCCGCCCTTTCCCAGTAACACCGCGCAGCAAGGGGACTTGCTGCGCTGCATTATAATTTGATAAATATGGCCCGAAATGTACTTATTTTTCCCTTCTCCGTGCTCCTGCTTTTGTGTACATTTGTGTGTGTGGGCCCTATAGTACCTCGTTCCTCTGCTTAATCCTAACTCTATCCTACTTCCCTCTACCTTTGTCTCTCTTACCATTTTTCGGAATTAAAGTTTAAACTATGCACCCTACCAGGAATTCACTGTGGGGTTCTCAATGTTTTTCCTATAAAAAAATGTTTTTGTGTAAATAAATGTTGCTGTTTTTTGGGGGATAGTAGTTCTATTATTTCTGACCACACTCTATTTTCTATTCTTTTTTTTTTTTACCACAACGTGGTTTTTCGATTATTTGGGTTCTCAAAAATGTGTTTTTATTATTTTGTTTTTCAGTTTGAATACTACAGATGAAGGTTGCCAAGCACGTACGGGTAAACCGCTGATTGTGTGCTGCTTAGGAGTCTGACAGGAGTCGTTTTGAAGACTAATTCATAAAGGATTCAAAGTCAGCAAAGAGAGAGTGGAAAACTTCCATCTGATACTTATACCACTTTTATCCAAATAGGTGCTTTCTATGAGGAACTCTAGGATGTATGCCACACTAGTGATGATACGCCAGGTTTGTATTATATTATGTAGACCAATGGTTCTTAACCTGTAGTCTTGAGACACTTGGGGGTCAGTAGAGCTTACTCAGGGGTCTGTGATTGCTTAGAAAAATATAAACAGATGAATAAATGTGTATAAATAAAGAAGCAAAATGTACAATTGAAAATTGTAAAACATTGGGTAACTATGAAAGAATTTGAAGTTGGAGACTAAAAATTCAGTTATTATTCTTAGATTGATTCATGGGTGCTGTGGAAGTGAATTAAACAGAATATAGTATGGATGATGAGTGAGCTCATATGAATTTAGCAAAGATCCAACCTTGCCATTAGAATTAACATTTACATTTTTTTATAATTGTTTGTGAATGAAAAAATATTTCATCATTAGCTTGTTTCTGTACTTTTTCATGTATTATCAAAAATGCTTAGGCCAGGGTCACTCAGTGGTGGCCCCCGGATTCCAATAACGATTCACTGGGGGGTCCCCGGGTTCCAGTATTGATTAAGTGGGGGTCAAAACGTTAAGAACAACTGAAGTCTTCTCATTTGTGCAGGTTGTTTGAATAGTTTTTATGATTCAGGTTCGTTATATGGGGTCCCCCTGCAGAACTTGATGGGGGGCGTGGCAGTGCCTCAAATCTTGCACATTTTCATTGGCCTTTGGTTAAATAGGCGGCCCTGGAGGGTTGGGGCCCCCTGCACCACAGGGGCTGTAGGGGCCTTTGTTATGCCCCTGTATTTGAATAAGAATAGATGTCATTTTCATTTATGTTAAGTGCCCTTGGCTGTATTGCTCTCAGGGTAAACACATCGCTACGGTGATATGTTAAAAAAAGAAAATGTCCATTTTTATATAATAAGTATAATTATGTAAGTTCTTGCTCAACATAAGGATTCTCTTGCTAGTGTCCCAGTTCCCCTTAACAAACATTCATGCAATGCCGCACTGCATGAACAGCAGCAGTGCTGTGTTGGGCTATTGGGAAAAGTTGTGCTGCGCTAGGTTTAGCAAGCATTACATGCCAAATATGTCATCGGCCACACTCGTTATGAAAAAGGTGCTTTAGATTGATGCTAAGCAAACCCAGCAGTGCCTTACGTAATATTTGTACTCGAGGTACACCGTCCAATACAAATTTCAACAGAAATTGCCCAACTACCCAGGAATTACACAGGTTATGCGTTGGAATATCATGTGATATTCTACTTGTCTCTTGTTTGTGCCTGGTTTTATCTGGCATTAGGATATTACGCATAGATCAGGCTTTGTGTGAAAAGTTATGAGTGTTTGCACTGCTGCCGCTTCTTAATACCCCTTTCTGCATAGATTACAGGAGGCTGGAGCTCCGTGGTACAAATTGGTTTGGGTGCTTCACCTATGGCAACTTTCAGTGCAAAATAATTTTTGCATGCCAATATGATCCTCATGGCCATTTGCACTCAAATCACAGCCATGCTTGGTGCAAGAAAATGCACATTTATACAGTAAGTCAGAGACCGAGGGGCTCATTTGTGAGCAAGTGATGCAGTGCACCACAGCAAATCACCTTGCTACACGGCACTGCGTCTCAAGGCAAGGGCAGGAATACGCCGTATACAAAGCAATATAGCGCACTCTGTCCTTTGCGCTGTGCTGGCGCGCTTTTGGCAGGCTAAAGCCAATATAGGCACCCTTGCACCATGGTGCAAGGGTGACTGTGTTGCATGCAGGATTGTTTTTGTGCAGGAAGGGGCACTTTCCTGTACAAAAACAATCCTGGGAGCCATAGTCCTCTTTCTATGTGTGCTGCAGAATGCAGAACACATAGAAAGAGGGAAAAACGAGGAGAACAACAAGTTACTTACCTTCGGTAATGCATTATCTGGTAGATAGCTGCAGATTCCTTACCTTTGAAATTCCCAGGCTGGACCCGGAAACTTTTGAGTGAGCAGAAGGCCTGCACGCCGTTGGGTGGCTCCATCCGGCTCCACATGACGTCGTCGGCATCGTTAGCGTCGATCATGATGTCGCGGTCATCTATATAGGTGCCACACTGACGCTCGGACGTCAGTACTTTTCACTGTTCCACGCCAGAAGGGCAGAGCCATGAAGTGACTGACTTTAGTGTGTATCATAACCAGGGCCCTGAAAAAGGGAACAAAATTAGCCCTAACAAATGAGTCAGAAGAGCAGGGAAGCATGGGTGGGTCTGTAAGGAATCTGCCACTAAATATAGTCTCTACCAGATAATACGTTACCGAAGGTAAGTAACTTGTTCATCTGATAGAGAATTCTAGCTGCAGATTCCCTACCTTTGAATAGATACCCAAGCCATACCAACCTGGTGGTGGGTTGCAGACAGATTTCTCACACTAAGTAGTCCTGCAGGACCGAATGCGCAAAATGCCCGTCCCTGCCACTGGACTGTCCAGGCAGTAGAGCTTGGTAAATGTGTGCAAAGATGCCCACGTTGCTGTCTGGCAGATTTCCAGGACTGGGACACCCCGAGCCAACACCGTGGTCACAGCCTTCCCCCTGGTGGAATGAGCTTGTCAGCCCTCAGGGGGTTGCTTTTTTAGCCAGGGCATAGCAGATCTTAATGCAGAGAACGATCCAGGGAGAAATGGCCAGTTTCTGCACTGCCCGACCTTTTTTAGCTCCCACGTACCCCACAAAGAGTTGGTCGTCCACCCGGACCTCTTATGTGCAGTCAAGATAGAACGACAACGCTCTTTTTGGGTCCAGACGATGGAGACGCTCCTCTTCCTTAGAGGGATGCAGGGGAACAAAGAGGGTGGGCAGCGTGATTGATTGACCAAGATGGAATGGGGTCAACACCTTTTGCAAGAATGAAGCCCGGGTGCAAAGCACCACTTTATTTCCAAAGATCATCATATAGGGAGGCTTGGATGACAATGCCTGCAACTCACTCACCCTCCAGGCCTATGTTATTGCCACCAGAAAGGCTGTTTTGATGGTGAGCAGCCAGAGGTGTAATTATGCAATGGCTCGAAAGGAGCGCACACAAGTAAAGGGGAACCAAATTAAGGTCCCACTGTGGAATGACATAGGGCGTTGGTGGAAACATATGTACAAGCCCTTTTAAGAATCTATTTACAACTGGAGATTTAAACAAAAAGGGTTGGTCCGGCAGTCGCAAGAAAGTGGACAGAGCAGCAAGATAACCCTTGAGAGTACCCAACGCAGAGCCCTGCTGGGCTAGGGTAAGAATGAAAAGAAGAATAGTAGAAAGAGAAGCAGAAAGAGGGTCAATAGACCTTTCTGTACAATATTTTACAAACTTTTGCCAGTGGCAGGCATATACCGTCTTAGTGGAGGGCCGGCTAGCCGCCAAAATAACCTCTCATACTTCAGGAGGAAAGACGAAAGCTATCAACTGCCGTCGCTCAATCTCCACGCATGGAGGCGGAGAGTTGACGGGTTCGGGTGGAGGAACCTGCTCTTTTGCTGCAACAAACGATCCTCCCAAAGGGGCAGCCTGATCAGAGGATCGATGCTCATTTTCAGAGGCTCTGGATAACAAACTCTCCTTGCCCAGTCCGGAGCCACAAGAATGACTTGGGCCCGGTCATTCTTGATCTTCTTGAGAACCCTGGGCAGAAGTGGTATGGTCAGAAAGGCGTACAGTAGGCCTGAGCTCCACTTGCGATGAAAAGTGTCGCCGAGCGATAGCTGCCTTGGAAACTCCAGCGCGCAAAACTGCTGACATTGCACATTTTCTTCAGAGGTGAACAGATCTAACTAAGGCTCTTCCCACTGTTGAAAGAGACCTTGCGCCACCTCCAACTAGAGACGCCATTCGTGATCCGCTAGACATCGATGGCCGAGTTCGTTCGCCCTGGCGTTCAGAGAACCTGCCAGGTGTTGATTTTTATGCAGTAGCACTTACGAGGTCTGAGGCAGCCTGCTGTCTTTTTAATTCTGTGTGTGTTTTGACTGAATTTTATCTATTTAAATATATGGGGCACCAGCGTATTTAGCATTTTACTGCCTATCTGCACAGAGGGCTGTTTTATTACCTTTTTGTCCTGCAACTGGTGATACTCTCTGGCAACTTCTCCCCGGTCCACCGCAGCCATTAGCGGGCTGATTGAGTGGAGGGAGACTCTTTGGGCCAAATACTCACTTCCGGCGGGCCGTGCTCCTGGGAGGAGGCGGTCTAGTCGCCCGGAATCGGACCAGTTGGCCGATTTAAAAGGAGGCGATGGCACGGACGCGCAGCGGACGTGCGCAGCGGGCGCGCTAGCGGCGTGCCAAAGGCAAGCCCGTCTGCGCCCGTCCGCGCCACATCGTCGCCAGAAACGGTGCCAATTTTGCAGGGGGGTTGCATACATACACCCGTATCGACCGTATTAGCGGTAAAAAAATTAGTAAGCAGGTGTGAGCAGCCTTCGTGCGGTTTGCCTGAGGGCCCTATTTGCTGCAAACACTGTGGTTTTGACTCCTGGGCCACGACGCCACTAGGCATCTCTCCTCCCCCACTCAGGAACATGATTAAAATCCTCAGCCTTAACTGCCGTTCTTTAGTCAAACACTCGGCAGATATTTATGATCTGTTGCAGGATTACTTTCCTGACGTCCTTTTTTTAACTGAGACTTGGCTCTCTGATGTCATGGTCGCTGAGCCCGGTCTGGCGCTCCCCGAGGGCTACAGCATTCTGACCCTCAACAGAGAGACAAGAGGGGGAGGCATCGCAGTTATCTTTAGATTCTGCTATCTTTGCACACTGGAGAAAGAGACTGTGGTTGACTGTAAGTGTGCACGTTTCAGGGTTTCCTTCAGCCCCAATTACACTATGTCAGGGCTGCTAGTATATCGGCCACCTGGGCCGTCAAAAAACTTTAGGACTGCACTCACCGAGGTAGTTAGCCCCCTGGCTGTGAGGGCTGCCAACTTTAGTATCATTGGGGATCTAAATTTACATCTAGATAATCCTTTGGACACGGATATGGCTAACTTTGTTGCAGACCTTGCGGCCTGTCAGTTAATCCAACTGGTCACGGGACCTACCCACTCTGCTGGCCATCTATTGGACCCGGTCTTTTCTAACCTACCTTCCCTCACAGTCCACACCCCTATTCCGATGTGTTGGTCCGACCACTATCTGGTCTCCATGTCACTCCCCTCCGGAAAATGGGTCAGAAATCCTCCTTTAAGCGCCCTTTGCACAAATTAAACTGGGACCAATTTTCTGTCCTTTTTTCCACTAATACTCCCAGTCTGCCGGCTGATCCGGAGGCTGCCAAAACATTGCTTTATGACTGGATTCTCCAGCCCCTGGACGCGTTAATTCCTGCCAAGTGGTCTAAGAACCATAAATCTAAATCTAGCGCTTGGTACAATGACAAACTGGGGACCATGCGCAAGGCATGTAAAAGGCTGGAGCGAATCTGGAGTCAGGACTTTAATTTAGTTGCGAAGGAGAACTATCGGGCTGCTATTAAAAGCTACCATAGGGCCATCCAATCTGAACGGGCAGCTTTCTATGCACAGGAAATTCGAGAGAGTTGTAACCCGGCGAAGAGTATCTTTTCAATACTCACAGGCCTCAAATCCCGAAATTCCTTTACAGCACCTCTTATCACGTCGGATCGGCAGTGTGAGGACCTTGCCACCTTCTTCATTAGGAAGGTGGAAAATATTTACAAGTCTTTTCCGCCGGTCCAAGCGGGCTTATGTGCTGGACTTAGTCCCTGCACTACCAGCACCCTGGAAGCCTTTCCCCCAATCTCTCAAGTTCAGCTGCTTTGTCTGTGCAGCAAAATTAAATCTGGCTCTCCTGCTGACCCTCTCAAGCCCAAGCAATTCAGGAAAATTCTGCCTGTGCTCTTGGCACCTTTGGGCCAGGTGATCAATAGGTCTCTTGCCACGGCGGTTGTTCCCAGGGCATGGAAACTGGCCAAGGTGGTACCTCTGCTTAAAAAACCCACCCTAGATCCATCTAAGCCAGAGAACTTCCGTCCTATTCCCCTCTTGCCATGGGCGTCTAAGATCACTGAGGCCTATATTAACTCCTTACTAACAGATTTCCTGAACACCAATAACATCTTAGACCCCTCCCAGAATGGTTTCCGTCCTGGCCACAGCACGGAGTCAGCGCTCCTGGCTGTGACCGAAAATCTTCGGACGGCACTAGATGCCGGGCGCACTTCGGTACTGATATTACTGTACCTTAGTGCGGCATTCGATACGGTTTCCCATTCCATCCTGCTGCAACGTCTGGGGGAGGTAGGCATAGCGGGCACCGCTCTAGAGTGGCTCTCCTCGTTTCTGGCAGGGAGGACGTTTCAGGTGTCAGCCCCCCCTTTCATTTCCGGGGTTCACAACATCAAACAAGGGGTGCCACAGGGCTCCTCCCTGAGCCCACTGCTGTTTAACCTGTACGTCCAACCCCTGGCTCTGGTAGCCAAGAGTAGAGGTCTGACTATGGTCTCCTATGCCGACGACACACAGTTGGTAGTGGCACTCTCGGACGACCCCAGGTGGGGCGCTCCCAAGTTTCGGAGCGATCTCGCGGCCGTCGCCGAGTGGATGACTGCCAACTGTCTCCAGCTTAATGCTAACAAGTCGGAGGTGTTGTTGGTAGGGAACGACCCCAGGCTCTGGAGCGAGCACTGGTGGCCCGAAACCCTTGGTAATGCCCCCTCCCCTAAGCAGGTGGTAAAGAATGTGGGGGTGTGGGTGGACTCGGCCCTTAGCTTCCAAGTCCAAACAAAGAAGGTGGCTGGGACCTGCTTTGGGCTACTGCGAGGGCTCAGACCCTTACTGGGTTTTTTTGACGCGCCAACACGGCAAGTCATCATCCAGGCCTCGATTTTGTCGAGACTGGATTATGCCAATTCACTATATCTAGGGTCAAACAAGGCAGAAATTCTTAGACTCCAGAGGGTCCAAAATGCGGCTGCCAGAACCCTCCTTGGTCTCCGTAGCGCCTGTCCTGTGTCAGATGCCATTTGCCGACTCCATTGGCTGCTGGTGGCCAGGCGGATTGAGTTTAAGGCTCTCTGCTTGGCCTTCAAGATTTTGAAGCATGCCACTCCAGGAATCTTGGCCGACCTGCTGCTGCCATATGTACCTACACGCCAACTCCGTTCCTTGGGGCAAAACTTGGTAGTGGTTCCCTGGGTAAGGAGGGTACGCGCGGGGGGACGCTCGTTTCGTACTATGGCGGCAAAACTCTGGAACTCGCTTCCGGTACAGATCCGCAGTTTGAACAACTACTTAGCTTTCCGAAAGTCAGTCAAGACACACCTCTTTCCGCTGTTGTAGACCTCTCTGCCTCACCTCTGTTTGGTTCTTACTGCTGTTAGCGCCGGGACGCCTCTTTGCTGGGGCAGCTGTCGCGCTTTATAAAAATGCTATATATAACAATGAACCACCAGGGTTATGCCCTACTGTTCCAACCATGTCCAGAGACGCAGGGTCTCTTGACAAAGGGTCCACAACCCCACCCCGCTTGTTGCAGTACCCCAAGGTAGTGGTGTTGTCCATGAACACCTGCACTAACTTCCCCTTGACGGAGGGAAGAAATGCTTTCTGTGCCATCCGAATCGCTCGAAGCTCCAACAGATTGATGTTGACCAGTGTCCCCTGATCTTCACCTCTCCCAGATAGCTGCCCCATCCCGGGAGTGATGCATCTGTCACTACTGCGAGATCTGGTCGGGAAGGGAGAGGGGTCTGCCTCTGACCTACTCACGGTTCATCAACCACCACTGCAAGTCTTTTGCAGTTCCCTCTGAGATTTGGGCCACAGCTGAGAGATTTCCCTGATGCTGCGTCCACTGGAACTTCAGGTCCCACTGCAGAGCCTGAATACGCCATCTGGCCTGTTTTATCAACAGGATGCAGGAGGCCATGAGACCCAGCAGCCTCAGAGTCAGTCTCACTGAAATCCAGGATAGAGGCCGAAACATCGGTATTATAACCTGAATATCCTGGACTCGATACTCAGAAGGATAAGCTCGAAACTGTACTGTGTCCAGAACAGCTCAGATGAACAAGTTACTTACCTTCGGTAACGCTTTTTCTGGTGGATACAGTATCTGCCTTTGGATTCCTCACCTTTTGAACAACCCCATGCACAGCACTCCACAGAAACCTTTCTCCTCAGCTCTCCCACGTACGAGGACGTCACAATGGAACGGCTCTGCACGCGACTCCGCATGACGTCATCGGAGCCATAAGAAGACCTCGTCGGTGTGCTGACGTCAGTTCCACCCATTTTTTCCGTGCCTTCTAGGTGAACGGATGAACCGGCACACTACATAAGTACACACAGTATAGAAACATAGCCAAAATCTGAAATTTCTCATCATAGACATTTCCTAGAGTGAAGCATCACATGATTAAACAATAAATCACATAAATAAATATTGATTATTTTTCGGCATAAGCAGACAGGCAACGGGGAGGCGGGTGGGTCAGTGAGGAACCCACAGGCAGATACTTTATCCACCAGATAAAGCGTTACCGAAGGTAAGTAACTTGTTCTTCTGATGGATACATCTGCCTGTGGATTTCTCACCTTTTGAAATGAATTCCCAAGCAGTCCCGCTACTAGCGGAGGGTGCCTGCCTACACCAAAAAATCCTGCAGCACAGAACATGCAAAATGCTAGTCCCTCCTCAGCTCCGAATCTCAGCAATAGTGCTTCGCAAAAGTGTGGAGGGAGGCCCAAGTTTCCGCCTTACAGATGTCTACCACAGGGACACCTCTAGCTAAAGCCATGGAAGAAGACTTAGCTCTGGTAGAATGAGCTTGAATACCTTCAGGAGGCTCCTTCTTGGCCAAGGCGTAGCAGATCTTGATACAGAGGATAATCCACCTGGACAGTGTTCTCTTGTGGACAGCCTTGCCCTTCATCTTGTCCATATATCCGATGAAGAGTTGGTCGTCCAACCTGAAGTCCTTGGTCCTGTCCAAGTAGAAGCGGACCACCCTCTTAGGGTCCAGGCGATGAAGTCTCTCCTCCTCCTTAGAAGGATGAGGGGGAGGGTAGAAAGTGGGTAAAGTGATGGATTTCCATAGGTGGAAAGGAGTGACCACCTTAGGCAGGAAAGCAACTCTGGTCCTAAGAACCATCTTATCTGCATGGAATGGTGTAAAAGGAGGCTTGGAGCTAAGAGCCTGCAACTCACTCCAGCGGAAGTGTTTGCAACCAGAAATATCGTCTTAAACGCTAGGAACCTTATGGGACAACTAAGTAAAGGTTCAAAGGGAGACCCCATCAAGAAAGAGAGAACCAAATTCAAATCCCACTGAGGCATGATAAAAGGAGTGAGAGGAAACTTATTTGTGAGACCTTTAGTGAATCTCATAACTATGGGAGATTTAAACAAGGAAGGCTGATCTGGTAAACAGAGAAAAGCCGACAAGGCAGACAAGAGGTCCTTAACAGTAGCTACTGCACAACCCTGTCATGCTAGGGAAAGAGAGAAACTCAGAATATCAGACAAATGGGCCTGTAAAGGATCAATCGCTCTCTCTCCACAGCATTTAACAAACTTGGCCCACCAACCAGAATAGACAGATTTGGTGGAGTGTCTCCTGGCCAGTAAAATAAAATCCACCACATCCGGTGGAAGAGAGAAAGAGCTCAGGTTGCCCTGTTCAATCTCCAGGCATGAAGATGCAGGCTCTGGAGGTGGGGGTGTAGAGCCTACCCCTGCAAGAGGACGTCTGCCCTGAGAAGGAGACAGAGTGGAGGGTGCGATGAGAGGTAGAGGAGGTCTTTGTACCACACCCATCGTGGCCAATCTGGGGCGATCAATATGACTTGGGCCCGGTCATGGTGAATCTTCCTCAGAACTCGAGGAATCAAGGGTATGGGAGGAAACGAGTAAAGAAGCTGTAAGCCCCAATCTAACTGAAACGAGTCGTCCAACGCTCCCATGTCGGATACTGGAGACTGGAGAACGACGGGCAGTGCGCATTCTCGGGAGTGGGAAACAGGTCCAACCGAGGCAACTCCCACATCCTGAAAATGTGAAGGACCACCTCTGGATGGAGACGCCACTTGAGATCGGCTAAAAACTGATGACAGACTGTCCGCACGCACATTCAGTTCTCCAGGGAGAAGATTTGCGATCACGCAAATCTGATGGTCCTGAGCCCAGGACCAGAGTCGCAGAGCTTCTCTGCAAAGAAGATACAAACCTACTCCTCCCTGTTTGTTGATGTACCACATCGCAGTAGTGTTGTCCGTCAGGACCTGGATAGACTGACCGCAAAGGGAGGGAAGAAAGGCCTTGAGAGCCAAAAGTAACGCCCACATTTCCATAAGATTGATGTGAAACAATCTTTCCTCTGGAGACCAAAGGCCTTTGACCTCCAGATTCCCCAGATGAGCTCCCCACCCTAGAGTGGAGGCATCCGTTATCACTGTGGCCACCGGAGAAGGAGGTTGAAACAGCTTCCCTTGAGACAGGTTGTCTGGAACACTCCACCATAACAGCTCCGCTGCAGTGTCTCTGGAGATCCTGACCACCTCTCCGTTGTGTTGAAAGCACTGCCTGTGGAGGCACCACTGAAGGGCCCTCATATGCCAGCATGCATGGTTGACCAACAGTATGCAGGAAGCGAACAGACCAAGCAGGCACAAGCCCTTCAGGACTGGAACAGCCGCTCCATTCTGAAAAAGTGGAATCATAGTCTGGATGTCTTGAATTCTCTGTAGAGGTGGGAAGGCACGACTCACAGTAGTGTACAGTACTACCCCTATGAAAAGATTGCGCTGAGAGGGAACCAGGTGAGATTTGGGAACATTTATCGAAACCCCAAGTTGAACAACAGTTGTGTTGTTACTTGCAAATGATGCAACACCATCTCTGGCGACTTCCCTTGAGGAGCCAGTCGTCCAGATAGGGGAAAACAGGGACCCCCGATCTTCTGAGATGTGCTGCTACCACCGCCATCACATTTGTGAAGAACTGAGGTGCAGAAGAAAGACCGATCGAAGGACCGCAAACTGGTAGTGTTGAGACCCCACGGTAAAACGAAGATATTTCCGATGAGACTTCAGGATGGGAATGTGAAAATACGTATCCTGCAAATCGATCGACACCATCCAGTCTCCCTTCTGCAGCTGAAGAAGAGCCTGAGCCAGGGTCAACATCTTGAATTTCTCCTGTTTGAGGTAAAAATTCAAGACCCTCAGTTCTAGGATCGGCTTCAAGAGACTGTCCTTTTTGGGAATCAGGAGTAGCATACTTTAACCCTTTCCTGCTCCGGAACCACCTCGATCGCACCTTTTTGCAGTAAAGACAGAACTTCCTGGTGGAGAAGCAGGAGGTGCTCTTCTGAGCACAAAACCGGACGGTGAGGGGAAGCAGGGGGAAACACACGGAAGTGTAGGGCGTACCCATTCTCTATGATGTTCAACACGCAGAGATCTGTAGTACCAGACCTCCAATGTTGTTGAAAATGGGTCACCCATCCTCCCACAGGACAAGCATGCTCTAGGATGGCGGAGCTAGAGCTGCTTCCCTGCCGCACCAGCGGCAGAAGAGGAGAAGGAGGAGGAGACTTGCTGCCGTGCTGCATCGCACAGATGAGCTCTGCCCTTTCCCCTGTATGATCTGTACAGGGGGTTTGCCTGCTGTTGCGGCTTCTGCCTGGCACGAAAGGATAAGGGCCTGTCAAAACCACGAAACTTGCGATATCCAAAGGCCCTGGACTGAGACTGGAGACCCAAAGATCTTGTCGTGGCTCTACTGTCTTTAAATCTTTTAGTCCGCCTTGGCCCCAAATAGACAAGATCCGTTGAAAGGCAGGTCTAACAGGGTAGCTTGGACATCAGGGAAGAACCCAGAACCCCGTAACCAAGCGTGCCTCCTGGTCGCCACAGATGATCCCATCACCCTGGCAACCGAATCAGCAGTGTCCAGACCAGACTGTATGACCTGGCGGGCTGCAACTTGAGCATCCGTAAGAACCTCCGAAAAATGACCCTGAACGTCCTTCAGTAGTTTTGGGAGCTCTCCCCTTGCTGAGTCCAGAAGTGCATGGATATAACGACCCAAAAGGCATGTAGCATTTGTTGATTTGAGAGCCATACTGCCTGAAAAGAATACCTTCTTCGCCAATTGCTCCATGCATTCGGACTCCCTATCTGCAGGTGTAGATGGGAATGACCCTGCAGACTGCTTCGAGGAACACGAAGCCTGAACGACCAAACTTTCCGGTGATGGATGAGTGGACAGGAAAGCAGGATCCCCCGGACCCACCTTATACCTCCTCGCCACAGACCTGGACACCGCAGGTGCATTCAGCGGCTTCAGCCGCACATCAAGGATGGACTCAGTCAAAGCCTCGTTGAAAGGGAGAAAAGGCTATGAGATAGAAGAAGGGGAATGGCGCACCTCTGCCAAAATATTAGATTTCTATTCCGCTGTGGGAAGAGGCAACTCCAGCAGATCCGCTGCCTTCCTGATCACAATGATACGAAGTCACCTCCTGCGTTGGGAGACTTTTTGAAAATGAGAGTTCCCATTTAGTAGAACTATCCAGGCCACTAGCTTCCCGTAGAGCTTCGAAATCCTGATCAGGGTCCACAATCTCCCCTTCCTCAGCCTCCTCATGTTGTTCCTGGTACTCCTCCTCTTCCATTAACCTCTGTGCCTCCCTTCTAGACCTCATCCATGGAACCGGCGTCGGAGGCACCAGACGCAGCACCGGTGACTTTGGGATCAGCGTCGAAGTGAGGTCTACTCTGACAGTAGTCGACACCGGTCGAGTCGGCGCCAGTTCTGAACCAGACGGCGCCGGGGAATATCCATCCAGTGGCACTCGCCCCTCCAGAGATTGTACCGACGTTGAAAATCTCGGCATCGGGAGAGGCCAACTACCTGGAGGCATTGGCATAAAAGGCATGAGAGGTGCCTGAGGGAAAGGTTTCTAACCTCCCAGGGAGTATGCCAGCGGACCCATGGGGCCACCAGGCGCACCAGTACGGTTTGCCGCTCTGGCGAATAAGCCGAACATCGCATTCAGAAAATGTGACGGATCCGTACCCGGAATCGGAAGGTAGGATACCCTGGATCCGGTACTGCAGGCTCTGAAACTGCATGAGGAGGCAGCACATTTGGCTCCGGTTGTGGCGCCTGAGACCCTGGAGCCAGAGATGGAGTGGTTGACAACAGTGGAGGTGTTGCTTCTCTTGGCGCCAGTGGAGTCACCGCTCTCTGAGCCGGAGATGGGCCAGAGTCACCTCAGGAGAAGAAGATGGAGAAACTTCATCCTTCCGATGACGCCGGGGACCGTGGACACCGACTTCGGCGTCTCATCTTTCGACAAGCGACGCCGAGACCAATGGCGCCACTTCTTCTTATGGTTCCTCGATGACTTCGACGTATGCGGAGTCGGGGACTTGGATCGGGACCTCAACCTTCTTCGACCCCTTTTTTGTTTTTTGGCTTTGGACATGAACAATTTGGCCTCCCTCTCCATTAGTGCCTTGGGGTTCATGCGCCTGCATGACGAACACTCCCGGACGTCATGGTTCGATGAGAGACACCACACAAACAGTCTTCATGGGGGTCAGTGATAGACATCTGGCCCCCACATTCCCTGCATGACTTCCTCCGAGTAGCCATAGTCGCTGCTGCAAAGACCTGAAGACTTGCAACAAGGAAACTCCCAGAAATGGAGAGCCCTGGGAAAAAAACGTTACACGTCAATGGCGCGATAAAAAGGGAACTGACGTCAGCACGCAGACGAGGTCTTCTTATGGCTCCGATGATGTCACGCAGAGTCGCGTGTGGAGCCGTTCCATTGTGACATCCTCGTCAACGTGGGAGAGCTGAGAAGAAAAGTTTCTGTGAATGCTGTGCATGGGGTAATTCAAAAGGTGAGGAATCCACAGGCATATGTATCCATCAGAAAAAAGGGAGCATCTGAGAAGGAGTCAGGTGTGACTTTGGCACGTTTATAGAGAACCCCAGTGAATGCAGGAGGTACGCCGTAGTTTGAAGGTGGGAGACGACAGCCTGGAGCGAGGATGCATTCAACAGCCAGTCGTCAAGGTAGGGGAAGACTGGAACCCCTCACCTGCGCAGATGAGCTACAACCACCACCATCCCCTTGGTGAACACCCAAGGAGCGCTGGTAAGGCCAAAAGGCGGCACGGTAAACTGGAAGTGCTCGTGGTCTACTTTGAAACACAGGTAACGTCTGTGGCCTGGCAGGATAGGGATGTGAAAATACGCATCCTACAAGTCTAATGCTACCAGCCAGTCTTCTTGGTCTAGGACAGGACCTGAGCCAAAGTAAGAATCTTGGACTTCTCCTTTTCGAGGAAGAGATTAGGGGTCCAAAGATCTAAAACGGGCCGCAATCCTTTGTTCTTCTTTTGAATCAGAAAGTAGCGGGAATTGCAACCACTGCCTACTTCTGAAATCTGAACCCTGTGTATAGCCTCCTTGGTCAGGAGAGCTGTAACTTCTTCTTGGAGTAAAGTTAGATGATCCTCCACCAGCCATTCTTGAACTGGCAGATTAGAAGGAGGAAAAGAAAAGAAAGGCAGAGAATAGCCCTCCTGAATGATCTGCAAGACCCACTCTTCCAATGTTATGGGCCACCAGTGGAGGAGATGGTGATCGATTCTCCCTCTAACGGGAGTAGAGTGGTCTTGCAGACTCGAACTAGGAGTGCATGGAGTATGCGGCTGCCGAGGACTGGGTGGCAGATGACTTCTGGCTTCCATTCCAATGTCGGAATGAGCCAAGTCCTTGTCCTCGCAAAACTTGAGGAGTGTGCGCAGGACATGGCTGGGATACGGTTGGCGCGACTGAAAATGTCTTCCACTGCCATGAAAGGGGCGAAAGGTAGACTGGCCATGGGGTGTTACTGAGAGGCCCAAGGATCTGGCCATAGCACGAGAGTCCTTAAAGCGCTCCAGGGCCGAGTCTTCCTTCTCTCCAAAGAGACGTGATCCATCAAAGGGCATGTCCTTTAGATTAGCCTGGACATCACCCGAGAAACCAGATGTTCTTAGCCAGGTGTGGCACCGCAAGGCCACGGTCGATGAAACCACTCTGCTCAGCGAGTCAGTCGTGTTTAGGCCACACCTAATTGTGAATTTTGCTGCATCTCTACCATCCTTCACCACCTGGGAGAGCACAGCCTGGACCTCCTCCGGGACCTGTGGCAACACCTGCACAACCATCTCCCAAAGGGAGTGGGAGAAATAGCCAAATAAGTATGCAGTATTCACAGACCACAATGCCAGGCTGGTGGAGGAAAACATCTTCTTCCAAGTGTGTATACCCTCTTGGATACCCTATCGGGAGGAGCGGAAGGGAACGTGCAATGGGATGTCAAAGCCTGCACCACCAAGCTCTCAGGGGTGGGATGTTGGCTGAGGAACCTTGGATCGCCCGGAGCCGGGCAATGGCGGCATGAAATTGTCCTGTTCACAAGAGCCCATGTGCTAGGCTTGGACCACGTGCCTAGGAGGACATCAGTTAGTGCTTCATTAAAGGCAATAGGGGTTCAGGGGTGGAAGTCCCAGGCTGAAGCACTTCGGTCAGAATATTAGTCCTAACCTGCATGGAGGAAAACTCCAGCCGAAGGACCTCTGCTGCCCTGCTTACCACCATGGCTTAGGAAGCCCCCTCCTCCGTAGCCACAGTCGGTGGAGAGAGCATGCCAGTATCTGCAGATGTGTCCAGACCACTGGCTTCCCCAAGTTCCTCATATTAGTCCATCTGTTCCACAGATGCATTCTGGTATTCTAAAGGATCCACAGAACCCTCCCAATCCTCTCCCGTGCCTGAAAAGTCCTCAAAATGTCCAGGCAACAACTCAGAACATCTGGGTTCTGCCGGAGTCAACGACAGTCCGACTCCAAGTCGTCTGGAATAAGAATGGGGCTGGCGGATCTGATGCATGGGAAGTTCACGTTGGCACGACTAGCGTCATCCCAGATCGGATCCATGAGGCACCATCAGCACCGTGGCCGGAGCCGACGGCATAGAATCCGATGAGGCCCCTTCAATGCCGCGGGCCCAAAGGCTCACCAGAAGGGCCGGCCCACTCAAATACGTGAAATTATTTTATTTGAGCAGGGGTCACTTCGGCTCCCGGAAACAAGGGGGGCAGGGGGTGCGAACCGTGCCTAGATCATCAGTGCTCATTACCTTGTTCATCGACGGATGACAGCCGAGGCAAAGATGAAGTCCGTATAGACTTCTTTTTCTTGTGCCTCTTCCCCAAGTGTCGCGAACATCTCTTCGATTGGGACCGGGATCCCCGCGGAGTCTAGCTGGGCGGTGTAGAATGCCAGGCCGCAATGAGCTTCATAGCCTGCTCCTGCATGGCCTCCGGAGCAATGGCCCGACAGTCCGAGCACGACTTTGAGTCGTGGTCATGCTCGAGACACCAGAGACAGATGAGGTGGGCGTCGGTTACCGACATGGCGTGGTGACAGGCGCCACACGGTTTAAACCCTGTCTTTTTAGAAGACATCCCTCGACACAGAAAAAATTTTGCTCTACAAAAAGTCGAAAAAGCCTGTCAAAAACAGACAGAGGAGTAGCTCTTCTCCTGATCGCCGCTTGGCTGGTGTGGAAAGAAATGAACTGGCATCCGCGCGTCTGGATGGCACCTATATAGGTGACCGGGACGTCATAACCAACGCGAACGATGTCACGCGGACCGAATGGAGCCACCCGACGGCACGCAGGGGTACTGCTCACGCAAAAGTTTCTGGATCCTGCCTGACACCTGGAAAATTCAAAGGTAAGGAATCTGCAGCTACAAATCTCTATATTATATAGAGATATTTCTCCTCAGTACGCCTCCACTGGAAAGGTGTAAGATTTTGGCGCATTCCCAGGTTTACAAGTTCTTGAAAATCTGGGGATTCGTCAAAATCCATGAGAGTTGCATGGGAATACCCCGGGCAGAGTCCGTTCCTCCAGATTTTTGAAGCCGCTCAGAGCTATGCAAAGTGGCTTTGTGTGGCTTAAAAAATCAGACCTAGAGGTTTGCATCACGCATGTATCACGCTGCATGGTGCAAATGTGATTAAACCCTCTAATAAATAAGCCGCCAAGTGTTTAAACCATATGAAAACTTGATGTAGTTTACCAAACTTGATTGAGCAAATCATCCATAACTTCTTAAAACAAGACAAATATGTTTTAAGTCATAAAATTAAACAGTAGAAAGCATCAGTTTTTTAGTATATCTAAAGAGATATAATGAGAATAAGCACTCCAGCATACGACTGCACATGATAATGTGCATCATGTATAGTTGTGTAGTGACTTGAGTGTTGGTACAGGGTTGTGAATGTTAGCACAGTGCTGAAAGGAAAAACGTAGAACCTTTGTGACGTGGGCATGGCAGTGTGGTATTATGGAAGTACTAGTTTGGTGGTAGTGGGTGGTACTGAGGTGGAGAGGGTGGTAGGGCAATCATGGGACGATCCTGCAGAGGTGGATGATAGTTCAAAATGTGGGTGGAGTTTGTGATTCTGAGGCTGGTAGTGTAGGGCAGGAGAAGGGCTCGGTTGTTCTACAGGGAAGCACTGGTCACATTACCTGAAAAAATATAATCATGCTTACCTTTCTGCGTATGACTTGTCGCAGCCATCTATGTTAGACTATTAAGAGGAAGCTCTCGCCTCGCACAAGATGGGTTTTGAGATTTGGCAGCTGAAGCCTAAATTTCGTTTCCTATCGAATAATACGTGCAAATGCACAATATAAGAGCAGAACCTAAACCCACACGACCATGCTCTGGAAATTTCTAAAGTTAGGTACTAATATGTGAATACTGAGAAGTATCTAGCAGAATTTTCTGTGATCATTGCTTTTTTTAATAAATACATTTTGCAGTCTCACCAAACGCAGAGAACTGAAGTTTTTTTTCAACAGTCCCTCAGGCAAGCACTGGATGATACATTTCAGCGGAGTACTAGGTAACTTGCCCATGATGGCACTGGATGCTGTAGATTTCACAGAGCGAAATCTATGTCCATCGTAGGGGCACAGATTGACGAACAGTGGTATAATTGGCGAGTTACAATGGGGAGCACACGTCGATGTGCTGTATGGGTGCACATGATGATGTCAGTGGGGTCTCTAGATGTACCATGTCAGTCATACGCAGATCATCCAGTCCATTTTTCCGTCTTTGCATTCTGGGACTTTTAGTATTACTCAATATAAATGAAGAACTACAAGTATAACAATACAAAGGAAAACCTATCAAGATTAGATAAACCATACGATTGACTTTTCACAAGATGAAAAAAGAATTTGCAGCCTTTCTTCCAAGTGCATTTGAGCTATTTGGGGTGTTTAGCCGGGCCACAAACTTGGGTATGTAGACATCATATTTAAAATTGCCTGCTTTTAGAGTTTCTAGCTTGCAGTGTTCGTTTTTTTGTGGAATCTGGCAAAGTGTTTCCAGTTTTTTCCTAACTTGTTTAAGTTCAGCTTTTGTGAAATTGAAGGAAGGACAAGTTTAAGCACGCTACCACCTGAAGGTGCCTTGTCACTGTCATTGATAAAGAAAAGAATCAATGAAAGCCACAATTACAGAAAAGGCCAGGTTTTAGTAGATTTCCCAAACAGTAAGTGGTTAGGCATATTTTTAAGCTCACTAGACAAACGGATCCATAGTAAAGCAGCCTGTAGAGAAAAGGCCCTGTCCCCAAGACGAGATCTTCAAAATGACGAGATCTTCGGAACTCTGAGATGCAGAGTACAACAGATGAAGAGGAATGAAGCAGTCTGATGAGTAAATATTTCATTAATCTCTTCCTCAAAAATATGGGACCCTTACTGGAGGACAACATATAATAAAAAGAATTTTCAAAGTAATTCGATGTTGAACTGGAAGCCACTACAAAGATTTCAAGATGGTCGCAAGCATGGCTAAAGTGAGTGGGTCCTGCAACATGGGGACTGTCTGATTTTGAACAGATTGTAATTGACCTATTGCGGAACTTTCATGCCTAGATACAAGCTATTCATATAGTCCAACCTGGAGCCAATAAAAACCCCATGATGGAAGTCTTTCTTCTTTCAAAATACAGCAGAGGTAATAAACGACAGAGTGGTCTCATATGGAGTCATTAGAAGGACAGAACCAAAGTCTACTGGGGAGTGGGAAAAATGCCAGAGCTTCTGACTGCTGCCAGTGATCGGAAATTCAGTTTAATCAGTTATATTTAAACGAGTGAAGGCCCATCCAGTTACGCACTGCTGACAGGCAACCTTTCAGTGGAAGAACGTCCTTTGAGTGATCGCTTCGTCTGAATAAAAGGTGGGTGTCATCGGTGTAAGTGCATAAATTGAGACCAAAAGATTGACTAATGGTGGCCAGAGGTCTCCCATACTGATTGAATAGGTAGGGTGACCAGGCTGAGTCCTGGGGTACTCTACACATGCTTTTAGTAGAAGGTAAGCAATGATGGACCTGTGCCGCTTGATGGGTTCTCTCGTTTAAAAAGGATGGGAACTAGTCCAGCATTTTAAAATGAATGCTTACAGTTAGTTGTTGGTTAACAGATACATTATTATCAGGGCACTGGCACTTCCGCCATCCATGCCACGTGATCATCTACCACAGTCAGCACAGTTAGTTCAGTGCTGCGGTGGGGTCAAAACCCGCATCAGCCCAGACTTCATTACCTTCCAGCAATGAGGAAAGTTGCTTCGCACCATACACTTCAATACTCTTGACAACCACTGGGAGATGGTAGTTGGCTCGGAGCCGAGGATCTAGCATAGGTTTTTTCAGTACCAGAATCACTATGCCTGTCTTATGTGGATTAGGAATGTACCTTCATCTAGAGATTTGCTGAGAGTTTCTAGAAGACCCAGTGTGATACGATCTCTTAGCACGCACAGGAACTTAAAAGGAATAGGGTGAAGAAGAGAAGGTGACCTACCCTGTGATGCTAGTTACTGTCACGTGGTGAGGTTTAAGACTTGGCATGTGGACCTTATTTCATGAGGGAAGAATATCAGTGTTTCTATAGATTACCTCTCAAAGAAAACATTTTAAAGCGATGTTTCTTCATTATACACAAAATACTTTCAATTTGTTATTTTATAATGCATGTGGTTCTGTAAACCCTACGTAGATACCTGTCTCTAATTTCTTCTTAATAGGCGACACACCCAGGTGCCTATTATAAAGAAAGGGTGCAGCCGCACAACTGTAATAATTTATTACAGTTGATTTCGGACGTCACAATGCATGCTTCCAGAGCCAGAAGCCGAGGGAAAGGCAGGTTAGGTCATGGAGCATAATTAAAGCAGCTATTTAACTAACGAAAACAAAATGTAGCTTGTCTTTCTTCTGCTCTCTTTCTTGCTGTACATTGACAAGCATGGCAATATGTTTATGTTGTGCACTTCTTAGGAAATTAGAGAAAAGCTAGAATCTTTCTGCATGTTTTAACACATTTTGAGCTGCAGTGTTTTTTTTAAACTGACTTGTACTAAACTGATTTTAATATCTTTTTGCAAAAAATATCTAACAGCTTTTTTGATGTATTTCATTTTGCACTAAAGATTCTATTTATATTCTTCATGTTTGCAAGCATGCTCTCTCTTTCATACGAAAGAGCTAGGCACCAAGGATTTAAGTGGTTTGTGGGAAAGTTGATGGTGTGATAAGGATATTGCAAGTCACTTTGGCGTTTCATAACCATATAGGAACTCAGCCTTTGGCCTTCTTCTATATGGTCATGGAACTCGTCGGTGATTTGCAATTTCCTTATAATGTACTGCAGGCTGTACTTCATCCCATATATTGCGCCACTAGTACAACATGAATATTTCTTTTAAGGCAGTGTGCCAGATGTACCTGTCAACTCCACCCTGCATGGGACGTTTGATATGTGATCTGCTTCTAAAGCTAGCTATAGACAGAGATTCTTACAAAGATGCTGCTTTACCAGTCAGTTGCAGAATAAAACCACTGACAAAACATCCAATAAGATTTTGATAATGTCAAATTGGCAACAATGTAAAAACTGATGTAAAAAATAACTAAAACAAATGTGAAAACATGTTTGTAAACCCCGCATCTCTACACCAAGTAATGAGAAATATGAGCGAAACAATTAGAAAACAAGTAGAAAAAGATATGCATTTTTTTGGTGACATTTGTAAGCAAGAAAATGTGTGTTGATCCCTCCAATAAGAAAACAAAATTTTACATTATTTATCTCACTCAGCGTTTTAGTTTGTTTTAAAAAGATCCCTAATTATCTGTGCCTGCAACTTGTCTTTTGTAGGTAGATGCATAACAGTGAACTAATAAGGTTGTTTCCCTTCCAGTTGGTAAATAGGCTTAAACTTTAAAGTTGGAAACCTTATTCTGTGCAGGCGCATATACATACAGAACATACAAGGGCATATAAACTGCCATACATCAGCCTCATACATCCATATTTACAGAGATACAGAAGGCTACATTTTAGATGTAACACCTTCACACAGTCATGTTTTTTTCGATACACCACTTTGCAATATGGGATTTTTAAATCTCCTCTGAATAGTAAACGCAAACTACACGTATGAGTATGTAACATTCTTTGGCTAAAAAGACAAAAATGACTGAAGGAGTCACGCACGACAAAGGTTTTTGCGCTGGAAAGTTGCCTCAAAGTAACAAGTACTGAGTCAACGGGGTATTCCATGGGTGGTACATGGCCGTTCCCATACAACCGGCCATGTTTTTTTTATACAAAACTCTCTCTACTAACAATTGTAGACAGGGTTTTGCACCACAAATTAATGCCACTTTAAAGCAGGTGTTAAAATGAAGAAGTGTCTAGGCATGCTATTTTGAACTGGAAGGGTAGGTACCCTTGTGTGCGTTGCGCTAGGCAGCCTAATTGTGGGTCAGCACTGATGAGAGAGCTGATAAGTGCCATATCTCAGTAGATATGGTGCTTTCCTGCTCTCTCCCTCGATATGCCGCTTTCCTGCTCTCTCCCTCTCATACAACGCAGCACAGCAATTTTGGGTGCTGAGCTGAGTTGTGTCTCAGTTCTGTAAATCTGGGCCATAGCCTGAAGTATCCAACTGACATACACATGCATTTATAGTACAAGTTAGATGAAAAGCCTCTGAAAATATTAACGCTAGTGCTGGGGCTTCTGCAGTAAATACCAATAATAACCAGTAGCGGCTCGTGTCCCGGCAGAGTAGCGGGCGGGAGGGTTCGGGGGGGGGGGGGAGGGCGGTGCTTTCCGGTGCTCAGCACCGGCACTTAATTTCTCTCCGGTGCTCAGCACCGGCACCTAATTCTCAACACCATACTTAGAACAGTCCACCACATGGTGGACTGTTCATCTCATGTTGAGGCTGATGGGGGGGGGGGGGGGAGCCGGTGCTTTCCGGTGCTCAGCACCAGCACTTAATTGGTTTCCGGTGCTCAGCACCGGCACCTAATTCTCAACACCATACTTAGAACAGTCCACCACATGGTGGCGCTACTCATCTAATTTAGAGATGAGCAGAACAACGGTACTTTAGGACTACAATATACATTAAAAGTGCTAATACCTGCCTATCCAGCCATTCCTTCAGCTTTGAGGACCTGGAATACTCTGAACTGTCACATTTACACGCAAGAGAGATGATTAGTAGTTGTTTTGGCAGTGATGACAAGGGCGAAGGGTGGTGCAAGCTGCAGTGGACTCCTGGCCAGAGCCCTGGCACTTAATATTTTACAAATTAAGCACTGGGAGGGTGGGCGCTCATCCGCCATAGCGGAGGAGCCGCCACTGATAGTAATATGAGATCAGCAATGATGTTTCCCAGCAGCCAATATTTTGATGACGGCATGGAAACAGAGCCGTTTGAAGGGAGAACCTGGACAGTAACGCCTGATGATTCAAGTTAGTAGAAATAGAACAGATGGGAGCAGTACTTAATTTGTAAAAAAAAAAAAAAAAAGTAAGTGCCAGAGCCTGTCTTGGGAGGTCCCTGCATCTACCTGCCCCTACATTGAGAGTATCAACATAACTAATAACCATCTCAGTTTACAAGTGTATCAATTCTGACTACTCCAGATCACTCAACGCTATAAGAATGACATTGGTGGCAGATATTGTTTATTTTTAATGTATATTCAAAGTCACTGGAATTATGCGGCAGGGTTGAACAAATTATGCAGCAAAGAAAGGCAAATTACGCAATATAATGCAGCACTTTTTTTTATAGTATAACTACATTATTTTGTTATTTTTACACCTGGTAATAGTGTTCGGGAATAGAGTTAGCCTTGTTAGTAACAATTTAACACCCAAATACAGCAATAAGAAACTTAAAGATGACCAGTCAAACTTTGCAAGCAGCGTTCCAGTGCGCAGGAACCCGAGTAGCCATAGTGTTTGTAACTTTTGATCCGTTTGAGCAAGACACCATTTCTTTTTTGTTAAAATCTGCAGATTATGCAGCAGATGATGGATTATGTGGTAAATGCGGAAAATACAGGATTATGTGAAAATGGTCACGGCCACAGAATCCCATAACTCCAGTGGCCCTGTGTATATTGAACTATTAAACACTGTCTACTCATCCCAAAATTTGATATACAGCGCCACCATGAGGTAGACTGTTATTAGAGCCGGTTCTTAGAATAATGTGATGGTGCCATCACCGGAAACAACCGGCTCAAATTAAGCACAGAATGGAAGAGTTCAAAATAAACTGGAGTAAGTAAATATCTTTATTAAACAAAAATAATCTGGAGTAGAGACCAAGCAAAGTAATCAAGCGAAATCGAAAAATGGGTAAAAAAGTGAAGATGAACTGATAATGGCAGTTGCTAAGTGTTTTACTTGTTATTAGAACATTGGAATGTTGGGAGGTCCATTGAAAACAATAGAGTAGCTCCGGGCTTATAATGGCTGGTATAAGCCCGGAGCTCCAACATTCCAATGTTTCTTTGTTCACAGCTG
Organism: Calotriton arnoldi; assembly: GCA_963921515.1. Classification (NCBI taxonomy): domain Eukaryota; kingdom Metazoa; phylum Chordata; class Amphibia; order Caudata; family Salamandridae; genus Calotriton; species Calotriton arnoldi. The sequence goes on along the minus strand of CAWUFW010000562.1, from coordinate 3,243,076 downwards.
TGGCTGTGAACAAAGGCTTCAGGGAGCCTGAAGGGATTTCAATCCCCTCCGTTCCCTGAAGCCTTTGTTTTATTTGTTAGAACATTCTGGCCTCTAGTGGCAGAATGTTCTAATAGCCTTATAGCCCTTCGTAGCTGGGCTATACCGGCTATTAAAGTCCCGCTCCCTTGTTAACGCTGGAGCGGGCCTTTAATAGCCGGTATAGCCCGCTACGGCGGGCTATAAGGCTATATTTTAACTCCAATTAACCTTTCTGGTGAGTGATCACCAGTGTACTGGACGCACAGCACGAATATTAAGAATCAACACTTAACAATTGTGAATGACCAACAATAAACACGATCTTTCAATTATTTTACTCGTGCATATTATATTGAACTCAAAATTTATCAACAATTATTAGCTTGCAGCATAACCTGCTGACTATTTAAATATTCAATAAATTGATTCCATCCCGAAATGCATTGGGCTGGGCTGGGCAACAGAGATGTAATATGCAACAGTCATGTAAATGAGAAAGTAACATGTATCGATTGTTTTTTTGTACATTTTTGAATATTTAAATAGTCAGCAGGTTATGCTGCAAGCTAATAATTGTTGATAAATTTTGAGTTCAATATAATATAAACGAGTAAAATAATTGAAAGATCGTGTTTATTGTTGGTCATTCACAATTGTTAAGTGTTGATTCTTAATATTCGTGCTGTGCGTCCAGTACACTGGTGATCACTCACCAGAAAGGTTAATTGTACTTAGAGGTTGGCTACCTCTCACTGGGCAGCACGCAATCATGTTGGTAGCTGTTTAAGTAGAGTTGAGTTTTTGGTAACAGGAGTGCACTGACTTTTCACACACATATATTCTAACTCCGCCTGTAGGAAGAGCCCAAAGATGGATAAACATTGTTTCCTCCTTTTCTATTCAGGATATTCATGAACGCCTCCCCCAAAGAATCCCAAATGATCCTCTCCCTCTTTCCCCGGCTGCCATTTTTGTTTTCATTCATAGTTTTGCTGTCATTTCTCTCACATTTTGCACTGTCACTTTTCCCAAAAAAAATTCTGCTTGGCTAAAAGCTTAATAAAAAGACATTTATTCTAAAATAATGGCGAACTAAAAACATCAGAAGTGTACGTAAATCTATAAAAAATAAAAGGTTGACTACATTACACATTAGTAGCATAGCATAAAACGAGGCTCAGCCCATCGGAACACACAGAGAGCATATTTAAATACGGTTTATCATCTTAAACTTCAGTGTGGCTTAAAAAAATCATACAAGGACCAAGATCATAAACATTTGCACCAGTGCCAAAATTGTTAAATCAATTTCTGCAGCAATGATCAGTGAAAAAAGCACGTGCACTGAACAACCTGTGAAAACACGTAATCTGCTCACTCATTGCAGTGCAAAAATGTACTTGCACTGTTAGAGCATATTTATTACACCTGATAGTCTTTAAGTCGAAATATTTCAAACGCCTGTAAGTGTGCACTGCACTTCAATTTAAACGATAATTCACCAAGTTTGTCAGCTGGCATGATAAAAAAGCATATTTGTTGCCTTTAAATACACGCTGACCTGTTCTCCTTTGTCCTTCCGGTATCAATGACGAAGACAACATCGGGTATTGTAATTCCCGTTTCAGCAATATTGGTTGCCAAGACAATCTGGAAATAGAGGAAACATCGACAGCTTATCAGGAGCACAAAGTCCAACATCTTCACGTGAATTTCAAAGCATAAGCAGACACCCCCCATCTGCTGCTTCACATGCACATCTGTCCTTTAAATCAAACTCTTCGCTTTTTCCTGAATAACATACGTGATCTAACTTCAAAACACATAAGTACCAAAATAAAACAAGCATTGGCATAGCCAATAGGTCTCGCCTTTGGGACCTTATAAGTGTTTAACCATAGAATAGAATAGAATAGAATGACTTTTATAGAGCGCATGGCTACCCGGAAGCTTCCCAGCGCTGAGAATCACTAAGAGAGGGCCGGCCCTCTAAGGAAAGAGCCAGGTCTTGAGCTGTTTACGGAAGGCTGAATGATTACATTGACTGCGAAGCTGCAGTGGGAGGCTATTCCACAGCTTGGCGGCATTATACGAAAAGCGCCTGCCTCCACTTCTGGCCTTCTTGACCCTTGGTACCACTGCAAGGTGTAGCTCATCCGAGCGGAGGTTTCTATTGGCTTTGTAGGGGCGGATCAATGATTCAATAATACGAGGACCATTTCCTCTCAGGGACTTATGGGCGACACATAAGGCCTTGAAATCAATTCTTTCCTTCACTGGCAGCCAGTGGAGCATCTGGAGTGCCGGTTTTGCAGAGCTGTGTTTCTGGGTGCCCGCTAAGAGCCTGGCCGCAGAATTCTGCACAGTTTGCAATTTGGATGGAACATTTTTGGGGGCTCCAAGATAAAGAGCATTGCCATAGTCTATTCTTGACAAGATAAGGGCTTGTACCAGAATTCTTCTAGCTTGATCTGGTAATAGCGGCAGAATTTTACGAATCATCCTTAGCAGGCCGAAGCAAAGTGCGGTGGTTTTCCTGGCTTGCACTTTGAACGAAAGCTCTTGGTCCAGCCAGATACCCAGGCTTTTTATTTCTGTTTTTGGGATGGGTACTGGGCCCATACATGCTGGCCACATAGTGTTGGCTTTGAAGTTTATCTGGTTGCCCAGGAGCATAAGCTCAGTTTTGTCACCATTGAGCTTTAGGTGGGAGAGGCTCATCCACTTGGTGACTTCCTCCAGGCAGTGGTAAAGATCCGGGAGCAAATGGTTGGTCTGAGTCAGAGCCACCACCAACTGAGTGTCATCGGCGTAAGTGATTAATTGGATCCCAAAGGGGAGCACAATTTCAGCTAGTGGGTGCATGTAAACATTAAAAAGGGTTGGACTCAGAGACGAACCCTGAGGGACTCTACATTTAAGAGGGACAGGTCTAGATCGAGCGTCACCTGAGAACACGTGGAAGCACCTATCATCCAGGAAGGATTGAAGCCAAGATAGCACTTTCCCGGACACACCTAGGTTCCTAAGCCGGTGGGCCAATGTCTGGTGGTTCACCGTGTCGAAGGCTGCGCTTAGATCGAGGAGTATTATTGCGGCTGTGCCTCCTTGATCTAGAATCTTCCTTGCTTCTTCCACGACTACCACTAAGGCGGTCTCGGTGCCTTGGCCTGGGCGAAAGCCCGTTTGGGAAGGGTGGAGCAAGTTGCTGAGTTCCAAGAAGGAAGAAAGGGTCTGGTTGACTATTTTCTCTGTAATTTTTCCCGTAGTAGGAAGCAGCGAGATGGGGCGATAGTTGCCCAAGTCTGCCGGATCCAGATTTGTTTTTTTTAACATGGGCTTTACCATAGCTACCTTCCAGTCGGGGGGACAATCCCTAGTGAAAGGGATGAGTTGATCAGGTTGATCATACTAGGGGCCACTGTGTTGGCTGCCAACTTTAGAATATTGAGCGGTACAGGGTCCAATGGTGACCCCGATTTTACCTTGCTAAAGGTGGCTAAGAATAATTCCTGGGTCAGGGGGGTGAAAATCTCAAGATTGTGTCTCTTTCCACGATTGTCCTTAGCCATAGACTCGGGAATATCGTTGTCTCTTTGTGGGAGCAATTTCAGAATCTTTTGCACCTTTGTAGTGAAGAATTCTGCCAATTCATTGCAGCGGTCTCCAGACGGATCCGGTATCGCTGGGGGATCTGGGGCTTTAAGAAGTTTCTTTGCAATCAGAAAGGTCTCTCTGACAGAGTGGGCTGCTCCTGAGATCTTTTCCGCGTAAAAAGAGGCTTGCGTTCTTTTTACTTCGGCCTTATAGATTAAAACGGCTCTCCTATACTCCTGTTTTTAAGTTATGGAGAAGTCTTTCCTCCATGACCTCTCAATGCGTTTGCAAGCTTGTTTTAGAGCCCTCAGTTCAGGAGTGAACCATGCGGCTTTATTGCCGCCTGATTTCTTCTTGATAGGTTTTTTAGGGAGGACTGAATTGAGTGAGTCCTCAATCCAGTGAGTAAACTTCTGATAATCTGGAATGGGATTAGATTCCAGTATCGGTTCCGTGTTTACCATTACCTGGATCCACTCTTCCAGCGGGAGTTTAGACCAGCGGCGGGCGAGTGTTCGCGTTGGGTATGGATGTAATGAAGGTGTCGAAGGGGCCCAGGTTGTCCTGGGCCCATGCAACAGTTAATGTTGGTGCACCAAGGATATTGTGCTGCATAACTAAATACTTATAAGGTGCCAAAAGCGAGACCTATTGGCTATGCCAATGCTTGTTTAGGACTTGTGCCCGGACTATAAGGCTCGAATTAAAACGAAAAAAATGGTCAGGAGCAGCTCATCATGCATGGACTGGGTAACCTGGCAGCTGTGTGTTATCACTCTGGCACTGCCACTGGAGGTCTGAAAGGAGAGGGGCTGTGAGACGGTGGCCGTGTTACTTGTTTAACCTCCTATCAGAGGATGCAGGAAAATAGATGTGACCTATGTGTGACCTTATTGTCAATGCTGTGAAAGGTCATGCGGAGTGTCCCTATTCCCTGGAGTTACAGTGCATAAAATACGGCTTTTGTAAGGTGTTTAGTTACAATCCACACCGGTTGAAATATCCCCGTTGCGAAGGTTACTTGGTGACTCGGTGTCATCAGGAATAGCAAACTCCAGACCAGGTTTTTTATTTTCCCAAACCACTGTAATGTAGACATTTTGTGAGACTGAATCAGTGAGAAGACTACAACCCCCACAATTCAATAGGCATTTAAATGAATTTTCATGACTGGAACATGTGCCCACTCAAACTACAATCGTGTCACCTACTGCCAAGCCGCACTAACAAATCTGCTCGCTCCATGTCGTAGGTACCGAAAAACGCAGACAAGAGTGGAACAACACTGAACGCTCCAGTAACCAAGGACCAGTTACCCACCTGAAATTGGAACCGGTGTCTTGACTGAAACAATGGATCGCGCCCTCTCTTAATGCGGCAGTCACAGGCAGCTGGCGCACGCAGAACTTTTCTGTAGCTCCCCAGTTCGCAGCGCCTAGAAGCAGCTTTCGGGGCGCGCTTTCATGGGCGCAGACATCCATTTGTTTTTTATGGCTCATTGGTACTTACCTATATCGACTGCTTTCTCCTGGAGGGACGCAGCATCGGCCGTGCTGCTGCTGTTGTGAAGAGTGGACTCCCCTCTCCCAGCAGGGTGGACACCGGGGCACCCGGGCCGGCAGGGGGCGGTGTTTCCTGCTCAGGGATGTTCGAAAACTTCACGAGCAGGGCTGGGCTCTGTAAACACTGCGCTGCGGGGAGCAGGGGTGGGGTCTGGTACAGCCTCGTACAGTGCAGCACAATTTTCTGCAGATTTATGTATAATTTATGTCAAGTCTCACATCTGTACGGAGGTCAAACTGCAGCAGAAGTATTAGAAACTGTGAGAGGCTGGGGGAGGCGGGGGTTCGTGGAAACGGATACTTCTCAGCCCAGCAGGAGTCAGAGACAAACAGTTACAAGATACTGTGAAATGCAGACCAACAACGGCAATGTGTAGCTGCCCAAAGATAGGTTCAAAACTAGTTACATATTTAGGGGAAAGAGGAGAACATTCTAAACGGTAAAATATTAGGTTTTGAGTGGTATGATCTTGAACCCTCATCTTTCTGTTTTTATTTATTTAAGTATTTATACAGCGCATACCATGTCCTCGTCATCCCAGAGCTATACCAAGTTGCCAAAAAACATATAATGCACCACAAAAGAGAATTAAATCCTATGGACGTCACAAAAACAGGATTTTTGTTTTATGTAGCGCGAACTTGGTTCAACGGCAGCAGGGGGAGGGGAGAGAGGAGGGGGCCTGCGCCTGTTTCCCTTGCGGGAGCGAGCAGGAACCATATGTTAATTACAAACACATGGTTTCAAAGCTCGCTCCCGCAAGGGAATCGCCAAACGTGCACGCGTTGCATTCAAAGCAATGCAATGCGTGCACGTTTTTGCCTGAAAAACGGAATCGATTGCTAAAGGTCTTTTTCCTATTCAGCGCATGCGCGCTGCGTAGGCGAGACCTAAAAACAACCAACTGACATTGTGACATATTTATTCAAAACCGTCGGAACATTCGAACAGCTTTCATACTCCAAATTGTCTTCTAGTAATCCTACCTCGTATGTGTGTATAGTATGTGGCCACAAAGCGAAGACTGTTTACGGATAGTACTCACTCAATCTGAAAGAAACACGTAGTGATAGATTCCCTACCTTAGAATATCCCCAGGCGTCAGACTGGATCCGGAAGGTTTTCGTCAGCAATACCCCTGCGCGTCGGAAGGTGGCGTCGTGCGGCTCCGCGTCCGTCGTTGGCGTCGTGGTCGCCGAGATGACGTCGCGGCAGCTACTTAGACGCCGCCCTCGCGCGCTGACGTCAGTTCTTTCTTTTTCCACGCCAGCAAGCGCAGATCCGGAGAGAGCGGTACCCCCAGTCATTTTTTGACTGAGTTTTTGAGGCTTTTGTCTCTGTTTTTTCGAGTCGTTCGACTCCTAAGTTGCCGTAGGGATGCCCGGTTTCAAGTCGTGCGGGGACTGTCATCGTATGATGTCGGGGACGGACCCGCACCACGTGCGTCTCTACTGCCTGGGGCGCGACTACGACCCCAAGTCGTGCTCCGACTGCCGGGCCATGGCGCCGAAGACTTTGCGAGAGCGGTCCCGAAAGTTGCTGGAAGTCCGGCAGTCGGCTCAGCGCCGCTCGAGGTCCCGGTCCCGTGGGAGGTCGAGGGACCGGTCGCGGAGCCATCACCATCATTCATCGTCGAAGCCTTCGCACTCGGGATCAGGTAAGGCGAAGCACAAGAAGTCGAAGAAGCGCCATCGCTCTCCGACTTCCCCTCGCGCGACGCGGGTGTGGATGATGCCACCCCCGCGGCTCAGGCGGAGCCTACGCAGTCGCCCCCGGCCTACCTGCCCTTCCCGGGTCCGGGGGCGACTACGGCCCAGCTGCAGGACTTTCTGTCAGCCATGGCGCGCCTTTGGGCCCTGCGGGCCCGACTGGGGGCCCACGCCCTTCACTGTTGGCGGCTCCGGCCCCGACATCGCCGTTGGCTCCGGCGCCGCAGGGCCCCCATGGATCCAGGCCTGGATCCTGGTCGATGCCGGTTGACCTTGTAACACCTCCACCGACGTCGACCCCACCGGCACCACTTCCGACGTCGCCCTTGGCACCGGATGACGTCGTCCCCGGTTTCAGCCCTGATGTGGACACGGAGCCGGAACGGCGTCGCTCGACGCCGATTCCGACGTCGATGGGACCCTTCTTTACCTATGTCCAGCCTCCGTATTTTCGGCCTGTACCACAGCCATCGGAGGAAGGGGAGGACTGGGAGGGGTCTGAGGACCCTCTTGCAGCTCAGTGAGAGTATGACCCGGACTGGGCAGAGGAGCTGGGGGATGCCAGTGGTCTTGACACCTCTCCTGACCTTGGCATGCTAACTCCTCCTACCGTGGCTACAGAGGAGGGTGCTAGTTACGCAGTGGTGTTGCGTAGGGCGGCCGAGGCTCTACACCTCCAACTCCCTACAGTGGCCATCAGCACTAACCTCCTGACAGAAGTCCTTCAGCCGGCGGCTACCTCTGCGGAGCCACTGCTGCCCTTCAACGATGCACTTTCTGACTTTCTTTTGGGCACCTGGTCCAGGCCCAACACAGGGGCTTCTGTGGATAGGAACGTGGCCCACGCCATCGCCCGGCCCCGGGCGACCCCTTTTTCCTCTCCCAACACCCCACCCCTGAGAGCTTGGTTGTCCAAGCCTCCACGTCCCAAAGCGCATTCCCTACCGCACCCCCGGACAGGGAATCCAAGAGACTGGAACAGTTTGGGAAGAAGATCTTTTCTTCCGCCAGTTCAGGGCTGCGAACACCGCATGCCTCTTGGGCCGTTATTCCCACTCTCTGTGGGATACGGTGGCGCAGGTGCTGCCTCAGTGTCCAGGGGAAGGCCCGGACAGTGCTCTCTCAGGCAATTGCTGAAGGGAGAGACGCAGCCAAGTTTACAATCCGATGTGGCCTGGACACCGCCGACTCGCTCGGCAGAGCGCTTTCCACGACAGTGGCACTCCGTCGCCACGCCTGGCTGAGGACTACTGGCTTCTCTGGGGATGTCCAGAACACTCTCATGGACATGCCCTTTGATGGCATTCGCCTTTTTGGCAACAAGGCGGATAGTGCGCTGGAGCGTTTTAAGGACTCACGGGCTACGGCCAAGTCCTTGGGCCTTTCGGCCTCTCGCCCTCCTCCGCCTTCTGCCTTTCGTGGCCACGGAAGGGGCGCCCGTCACGTTCGCTACAGAGCCACAGGCCCGTGCAGCAACAGTCTCAGCGTGGCCGCGGGCGTGGGACCCGCCGAGGCGGGTCAGGGGGTCCAGCGGGCGGGTCAGTCTACCTCCACCCCGGCCACCACTGCCTCCAAACCTTCCTAGTACGGTCTTTCAGGCCCATCAAACGCCAGTGGGAGGCAGGATTCACCATCACCTCCCCCACTGGCGCACCATCACTTCAGACAGGTGGGTTTTACAAATAGTCCGAAGGGGCTACTCCCTCCCCTTCGAGTCTACCCCTCCAGCCATGCTATCTCAGTACCACTGCATGTCGGGGGACCACTTGGCACTTCTCCAACAGGAAGTCGCGGCCCTCTTGGCCAAGGGGGCCATCGAGCCCGTTCCTGCGCCAGAAGTAGGACGTAGTTGTTATTCCCACTACTTTCTGGTGCCCAAGAAGGACAAGGGCCTGCGTCCTATCTTGGACCTCAGGGACGTTAACCGCTTCTTCCGGAAGGAGAAGTTCAAGATGTTGACTCTGGCTCAGGTCTTGTCTGCCCTCGACCCTGGAGACTGGATGGTAGCGTTGGACTTGCAGGACGCATATTTCCACATCCCCGTCCTGCCGGCCCACCGGCGTTACCTGCGGTTTACGGTAGGCCACGAGCACTTTCAGTTTACCAGGCTCCCCTTTGGCCTTACCAGCGCCCCTCGGGTGTTCACAAAAGTGATGGCGGTGGTCGCAGCTCATCTGCGCATATCAGGGGTTCCAGTCTTCCCCTATCTCGACGACTGGCTGTTGAAGGCGGGCTCGCCCCAGCCTGTCGTCTCCCACCTCCAGACTACGGCCGACCTCCTGCATTCGCTGGGGTTCTCCATCAACGTGCCGAAGTCGCACCTGATTCCCTCTCAGAAGCTCCTCTTCATCGGAGCGGTTCTGGACACGATGCTCTTTCGGGTCTATCCTCCCGAACGACGAGTCCAGGATATTCAGGCTATGATTTCGATCTTTCAGCCTCTATCCTGGGTTTCGGTCAGGATGACCCTGAGGCTGCTGGGCCTCATGGCCTCCTGCATTATGCTGGTCGATCATGCCAGGTGGCATATGTGGGCTCTGCAGTGGGACCTGAAGTTCCAGTGGGCGCAGCATCAGGGGGACCTGTCTGAGTCTGTCCAGATCTCGGAGGGCACTGCAAGACAGTTGCAGTGGTGGCTCACAAACCGGTATTGGGTCAATGGCAGATCCCTCTCCCTTCCCCAACCGAAGCACACAGTGGTGACGGATGCGTCCCTCCTGGGATGGGGCGGCCACATGGGAGAGGCAGAGATCAGAGGCCTCTGGTCTCCGGCGGAGTCCAGGCTCCATATCAACCTTCTGGAGCTTCGGGCGATCCGACTTGCACTGAAGGCATTCCTTCCCTCTGTCAAGGGGAGAGTAGTGCAGGTGTTCACAGACAACACCACCGCCATGTGGTACTGCAACAAACAAGGCGGGGTGGGGTCGTGGACCCTATGTCAGGAGGCCCTGCACCTCTGGACATGGCTGGAACATCAGGGCATTTCCCTGGTGGTTCAACACCTGGCAGGTTCACTGAACGCCAGGGCGGACGAACTCAGCCGCAGGTGCATGATGGATCACGAATGGCATCTTCACTTGGACGTGGCGCAAGGTCTCTTTCAACAGTGGGGAGAGCCTTGGTTAGATCTATTCGCCACCGAAGAGAACGCGCAATGTCAGCAATTCTGCGCGTTGGAATTTCCAAGGCGGCACTTGCTCGGCGACGCTTTTCGTCGCGAGTGGAGTTGCGGTCTGTTGTACGCCTTTCCGCCTATACCACTTCTGCCCAGAGTGCTGAAGAAGATCAGGCGCGACCGGGCCCAAGTCATTCTTGTGGCTCTGGACTTTGCTTGAAGAGTTTGGTATCCCGAGCTACTCAGTATGAGCATCGATCCCCCGATCAGACTGCCTCTTCTGGAGGATCTTCTGTCGCAGCAGCAGCAGGGGACGGTCCTCCACCCGAACCTGTCCAGTCTCCACCTCCTTGTGTGGAGATTGAGCGGCGGCAGTTGATTCCTTTTGACTTGCCTCCTGAGGTTTGTAATGTCATTCTGGCAGCCAGGCGTCCCTCCACTAAGTTGGTATACGCCTGCAGGTGGAACAAATTTGTGGCATGGTGCACAGCAAAGGCTGTGGATCCCCTTTCTGCCCCTCTTTCAGAAGTCCTACTGTTCCTCCTTTCTTTGGCCCAGCAGGGCTCTGCTCTGGGCACTATCAAGGGCTACCTTTCTGCTATCTCAGCCTTTCTCAGGCTCCCTGATCAGCCCTCTCTTTTCAAGTCCCCTGTTGTAAATAGATTCCTCAAAGGCATTACTCACCTTTTCCCTCCTATTCCTTTTGTGATGCCACTGTGGGACTTGAATCTGGTTCTCACTTACTTAATGTGCGCTCCCTTTGAGCCTCTTCACAACTGTCCTCTACGTCTCTTAACTCTAAAGACTGCTTTCCTGGTTGCCATCACCTCCGCTAGGAGAGTGAGTGAGCTCCAGGCTCTTTCTTGTAAACCTCCTTTTCTGTCTGTCCATCCGGACAAGGTTGTGCTCAGAACCCGTCCATCCTTTCTGCCAAAAGTTGTAACTGCTTTTCACATCGGGCAAACCATCACTTTGTCCATCTTCTTTCCGCCTCCGCATCCTTCCAGAGAGGAAGAGAGGCTCCACCGTCTGGACCCAAAACGTGCGCTCTCATTCTACCTGAACCGCACACAACAGTTCCGGGTGGATGACCAACTCTTTGTTGGCTACGTTGGCGCCAAGAAAGGTCGGGCCGTACACAAGCGGACTATCTCACGATGGGTTGTCTTGTGTATAAAAGCATGCTATTCTCTGGCTAAAAAGGAGCCTCCGTTGGGGCTGCGCGCCCATTCCACCAGGGCGACGGCGGCCACTACGGCATTGGGACGTGGTGTCCCCTTACAAGACATCTGTCAGGCAGCTACGTGGGCCTCGCTGCACACTTTTACTAAGCATTACTGCCTGGATAGCCAAGTCCGGAGAGACGGCTTCTTTGGCCGTTCTGTTCTCCGAGACCTTCTGGTGTGATCTTGGTTCGCAGACCCACCACCGAGGTTGGTATTGCTGGGGTATCTATTCTAAGGTAAGGAATCTATCACTACGTGTTTCTTTCAGATGAACAAGTTACTTACCTTCGGTAACGATATATCTGTAAGAAACATTAGTAGTGATAGATTCCTTACCGCCCCACCCATCCTCCCCATTCTGCAAACTGATTTCTAGGGTTAAGGTCATCCCTTTCAGGGCCCTAGTTTCAAGGCACCAGTGGTCAGTATCTTGCATGGCTCTGCGTTCCTGCCATGGAAAGTTGTGTACAGAACTGACGTCAGCGCGCGAGGGCGGCGTCTAAGTAGCTGCCACGACGTCATCTCGGCGACCACGACGCCAACGACGGATGCGGAGCCGCACGACGCCACCTTCCGACGCGCAGGGGTACTGCTGACGAAAACTTTCCAGATCCAGTCTGACGCCTGGGGATATTCTAAGGTAAGGAATCTATCACTACTAATGTTTCTTACAGATATATCGTTACCGAAGGTAAGTAACTTGTTCTTTAGTTCTCACATAGTGATGCCTGTGCAGTGGGGAGCAGACAGGAAAACATCACCTTTCACTGTAGATCAGTACTTTGAAGGAGTTAACTGGAAGAAGTGCGGCTACGTTTTGGAAGATTAGGTGAGGATGGCTGGTCCAAATAAAAAATAATAAAAGCAACAGAGAAAATAAAGCAGGATTGGACTGACAAAGAATGAAAAATTCATATAAAAAATGCATCTGTCACAAGGACCGAATATAAACTGAAATTTTAAACAGACTTTTGTGCCCAACAGAGAACAAAACTCTGTCTGGGATAGGTTTCTCATGCCATACCTCACTCAATTTAAAAGTGACCTTCCTTTGGAAGGCCCTACCACACACTGAAGTAAAAGTTATTTACTTTCGTAAACACTCTTTCTTGTGGATACTCTAACCGCAGATTCTTCACCTTTAGAATATTTCCCCAGGTGCCAGACTGGTTCCGGAACGGAAGCCTTTCATAGCAGTGCTCCCACGTGCAGATAGGTGGCGCTGTGCGGCTCTGCCTTGGCTTCATTCTGCCCTAGAAGTGCAGGAGCAGAGCAGCATTAAAGCGCAACCCCTGCGTGCCAACGTCAGTTTCTTGCTAGACTCTTTCCACACCTTCATACTCAGAGCACTAAACAATTGTGGGTACCAGTGTGCCGCTCTCTAACTTATGACCTTTATAGATGGTAAAAAGTGACCACTCCGCACAACAGGGAAGTGGGAGGGCAGTGAGGAATCTGCCATTAGATAGAGTATCCACCAGAAAGAGCATTACCCAAGGTAAGATACTTATTCTTCTGATGGATACTTCTAACTCCAGATTCTTCACCTTTAAAAGAGATACCAAAACAGAATCCCTCTGATGGGGGAAGGGTCTGTGGAATGGACACAGACCAGAAAATCTTGCAGGACCGAATGGGGGAAATGCCCTTTCTGTTGGTCCTGACTGTCATTACAGTAGTGCTTCGTGAACATATGCACCGACGCCTGTGAGACTGCAGGAAAGGCAAGATCAGTGTGAAAACCAAGTGCCCATTAAGGTGATAGTGAGTGCATCATTAAACTGAAGCAAGGGCTAAGATGAGGCTTCCCCAGGTTGCAAAACATCTGTGAGGACTTTTGTCTTGACTTGAATAGAAGACAGTTGTAGGTCCAGGATCTCTGCCGCTTGTCGAATTACCACAGCAAAGGAGGCACTCGCCTCTATCAGGTGCCCAAAGATAAAGTCCACCATGTCTCAGGGAAAGTATCAAGCCCACTGACCTCTGGTAAATCCATGTAAACACGGTCGTCGTCATAGATGGGGATAAATAATCCCCATCCCCACCTTCATCTCTGAGTGGGGGCACGCTTTGTTCAGAGTAGGAACCAAAATGATAATGGAGCATCTGAGGGCGCCTCTAGAGTAGTGGAAGCATAGGGTCAGACTCAGGCAGTGTGATGACTGGGTGGACTGTAGCAGATTCAGAGCTGAACTTAGTCGGCATCAAGCCAACACCGGTTTGGGATTAGACATTGGTATCGGATTCTCCACTGGGGTCGACGCGGATGAAGAAGACTGACGTGTGTCTCAGAGCCAGTGAGGAAGTTTGCATCGAAGTTGGTGCTGAAGCTATGATGGGTCCACGGGGTTCAGACGGTGCTGAGGATGGATCCACTGTCAATAACCCTACTGAGGGCCCCTGAGGATCTTTTGGCCCGAAGAGAAGCCAGAGAGAAGAGTGCCAAACATACAGAACATGACCTCCTTAAAGGCCTTGACGTACTGTGGCATCACCGATGGCCTGGGAAAATTTGGGTGTATCACGATCAGCTGCAGAATCGGCTCCTCAAACTGAAATCAGGAGCAAGATCGGTTGGCCTTTACCTCGCGACTTCTCTTTAGAGAGAGTAGTGGGATCAGAACCAGTCTCACTTCGCATTCTTGTGTTTTCACTTTGACTTATCGCATAAAAGACCTCAGGAAAGGGTCCGGGCCCTTGACTTGAAGCTAGTGAGGGACTTAAGGGAGGCATGTGACTTCTTCCTGTGTTCAGCAACATACAGCTTCGATTTACGGTCCTGGATTGCCTTTCGGTGCATGAGGACATACTCTTTACACAACTTGGAGTAGTGCCCTATGCCCAAACACTAAACACACATCTCGTGTGGGTCCATGAATGACATGTGTTTTCTGCAGTCATAGCATGGTTTAAAGCTTGTAATTTTAGGAGAGGACATAATTTCCTTCAACACTGGATTTACTTTTTAAAACTGTTGAAAGTTGACACAGGTGGGAGCAGAGCTCTGGATCCACGTTTGAAGGCGTGGAAAGAAAGGAATTGATATCAGTGCAAATGGTTGGTGCTTATATTAGATTCTGCTCTGTCACTTCCAGGGTGGAATTAAGCCAACGCGGAGCTGCACTTGCTTCAAGCGGCATGTGGGAGTACTAAAATGAAAAGCTTCCAGACCCAGGGCTAGATTTACTAACAATTTGCGTGGGGTTAGCATCATAAAAGTGATGCTAACCAGCACAAAATGGGTTTTTTCTAATTTACTTTCAAGTTCAAAACTTGTTTTGCGCTGGAAAGTACCCTGAAAGTAACGCAAAGCAGCTGGAAGCACTGATTTGCATTACTTAGCGCCAAGGGGGAGTTACATGGTGGTACACGGGCGTTCCCATGCTACAACCTATTCCTTTAGATGCAAAACCCTATCTACATGGAATAGCAGACCGGGTTTAGCACCAAAAGTTAATGCCATTTAAAAGGAGGCATTCTTTGCACTGTGCAGCACACATGCAAAGTAGGAAAAGATTTAAAATGTGTCTACATATAGTATTTTGTACAGGAAGGGCTCCCTGCCTGTACAAAACCTATGGCAGACTCAGGCACGCACCCTAGCGCTTTGGTGTGTACCTGGCGCACGGCAGCTGAAATCAGCGTCGGTGCTAGGGAGTGGGGTGAAGAGAGCCAGATCTCTGTAAATATGGTGCTCTCCTTCTCCCTCAATGTCATGCAGCGCAGCGCAGCATTTCTGGCTGCTGCGCACCGTTCCGTGTCTTTTATATAAATCTGGGCCTAAGTCTGTGGCCTGGGGGAATATTGTAATGTGAGAAACCTGCGGTTAGTACTATTTATCGGAAGAGAAGTGATAATTTGGGCTGTCACAGGGGGGATGATACATTTTTGTTGATAAATGAATGAAAAATGCTAGGTCTGACTAGATTTTACACAACGTTTAAAACAACAAAAAAATGACATTTCCTATTATCATTTTTTCCAGCATCCACTTTTTTAAGATGTCACTGCACTTCACAATATACACTTCTCCAGGAAGTGACATCACTGGTTTCTTGCCAAACCATCTTTGAAAGATAAGGTCACATAAGTGAACCTCATTTTCCAGCATCCATCTCTACAGGAAGTGTCATCACAGATATCCCAGAATTTCACCTGCTTCAGTTACTTCCACATCTAAAGGCGCAGACAGACATAGGCATTAACTGTTTGAGCCTTTTAAGGCCAGAAAGGGCCTTTGGCCAGACTTCGACTACACTGCCCACAATGTATGATTTCATCATGTGCCCATCTCAGCACTCCACATTAACAATCATCACAATAACACACAGGCCTACACCACACAAACACTCAGAACACAAAGATAAACCTCCTACACAACACACTAACCACAACACATCTTCAAACTATCGACTACACATTCCAGTTCATGGTCATTATTATACGCTTTGCAGTACCCTAAGCTCCAGACATCACAACCCCTCATTAGCTTTCACAAGCTCGATGCACTCTTCATCCAGAAACATGGCTAGCGCCAATATCTTGCACATCCTAGATGTCCTTGTTCCCAAAGGCTACATCATCGAGCGAGCAGAACGCACAAAAATAAGAAGGGCCCATCATCATCCCTTTGTCCTCCTGGTCATGCTCCCTAGGAAAACAGGCAATACTAAACTCCATGGTGCTCCTTACATGCCATTTCCCACTCTCCTCAACTCAGTCTGTCACCTTGTACCTCATCTATAGGCTTTTTGTACAGCACAAGGACTTGATTGACGAATTCTCGGACTTTCTCACCACCTCATCCATCCGACATGTCCACACCATCCTCCAGACAACACAAGAGACAACATTCTCAACCTTATTGATACACTCAATGTGATACAGCATTTCACCTAACCAACACATCCTTGACCTCGTCTTTTCAGCATCACCAACCATCCAAAGTACACCACCCACTACCATGGGCTGAACTAACCACCTGGCCATTCACTTCTCCCTGCTCAGTGTCCAACCAACACACTGTGGGCAACACAAAAGAGAACAACAGACCTTCAGATGCTTCTCAATTGACAGACAAAAGCTAAAACTCATCTCTTGCCCTGCCAACTTTACGTACAACGTCAACATCCTTCTAAATGAAGTCAGATTTCTCTGGAAAACCATATGAACACCCGTTCTTCAACTAAAAGGCACAAGTGCCAGCTGAAACCTTCATCACCCTGGAGCTCCAAAGTCCTTGCTGACAAGAAACGCTTCATCCGGAGACATCAAAGAAAATGCCCAATGACCTCAGGATACTGAAGTCCATCCACGCAACACACATACAACTTACAACTTATCACATCAGCCAAAGCCAGGCATTATACCAACACCATAAACAAAATCTGACAGAAGAAGCTCAACACTATTCAAGATAACCAAGCACTGCATCCACATTCACCTGACACTACTATTCCACACTGCAGCAAAAGCGCAATGCCATCAACCTATTCTTCAGTGAAAAAAATGTTGATAATGTCATTGACAACACCACGCCTACTTCTCTGCTTAGTTCAACCCCTTCTTGTAATATCCTGTAATGGTAATCCTTCAAAACCATGGCATATTGAACTCACACAAGGCCACCTTCTTAGAAGATAATGTTCATTGCTCATCCTCAAAGCTTTCTCCAGGGTATTTCTCAGCCACACTCGCCATTGTCAATGCTTCCTAGAAGATTCCTTGACAGGCTTCAGACTCCTGAAGCAGCTTTGCAAAGATGTAGTGTGCCACTCGGTCACTAAGGGATGACAAGAGGGCATGCTGTACGCACCGCATATTCGGCCAAGAGTAGAAATTAAGGGAACATTGGCCACTCGTGGTCAGTCCTAAGCATCTTGTCAATATCAGCCTATCCTTTACTACTGCTGTAAACCCAACACCATGTGCCTCTGAGTTAATTGCCCCACTACAGCAGCCAGTGGCATAGCAAGGGTAGGCCGGTCCACCCCGGACGAGTGTAAGTCCCTAGTAAGTGGTACCCCTGGTACCTAGTGCAAGGAGGTTAAAGAGGGTCCCTAAGGGCTGCAACACATATTGTTCCACCCTAAAGGACCCCTCACCAAACACATACAGACTGCCACTGCAGGCTGCGTGTCTTGGTGCAGACAAAAGTGAAAACATGACATGGCACATATCCCTGTGTGCCATGCCTACAGACACTGCATACTGTATAGGTAAGTCATCCCTACAGCAGGTCTTACAGCCCTAAGGCAGAGTGCACTATACTACGTGTGTGGACATACCTGCATATTTGCCCCTGTGCTGGTCAGTTCAATTGCTGCCAGTACAAGTGATCAGGGAAGCCGTTTTAAGTACATGTATTGGGCACTGGTGAAAACGAGTTCCCAAGCTACATGCTGGCTTCAGTGAAAACAGAGATGTTTGGTATCAAATATCTCATATTAATAAGCCCACACTGATTCTAGTGATGGATTTATTAATACATGCATCCAGAGGGCCCCTTACAGGTGCCTTCTGAAAACCTACCGACTACTCGTGTGCTAGCTGACTGGTCTTAGCCAGCCTGCCACCACAGACAAGTTTCTGACCCCCCCAGGGGTGAGGGCCTTTGCTCTCAGGAGGTCAGGAACAAAAGCTTGCCCGGGCAGGATGACCTGCAAATTAGCATTCCAAGAAAGGGAGCTTCAAAGAGCCCACCACATTTGGTATGCAAATCTGGCTTCCCTCACAGGACAGGATGCCAACCCCCACTGTCCAGGGCCCCTTTGGCACCTGGACAGGCGGGAACATTTGTAGTCAGAGAGAAGTGTTCACCCTCAGGCTAGTTCCACCCCTAAGGGTGTCATCTTTGTGATGGCAAACTTAGGAACTCTCAGACAGGATTATGCCCACTTCTCACAGGAAGTGGTCGTATAGGGGGCGTTGTGACCCCTGGGGTAGGTTGCTCATTGGCTACTACCCTACACTCCCGTAACGCCCTAAATCTAGTATTTAGAGGAGCTCCTGGCACCAGGAAATCAGATCCTGCCAACCCAAAAGAAGCAGAAGGACCGAAGAACTGAAGAAGCAGCAACTGACTTGGCACCAACCCTGCCAGCCTGTTCGCCTATTCTCGACAATTGCGCCAAAGTCGTCTCACCCAGGAAATCTGCGGATCCTCCAAAGCCTAGGAGGACTGCCAGCACTTCTCCCAAGACTCAGGAACTCCTGTGGAGCAGCGGAGCTGTTCCCTTGCATCCTACAGGTACCAAAGACCGAGCTGTGAGGACTCTGGACCACAAAGACCAGACGCCGGAAAGCACCACTGCACCCAAGCTGTCTAGCCCTAGCTGAAGTGGGCCAACGGTGCCAGCATGGTCCCCAGACCCTCCAGAGCCATAGAACACCTTGGTCTTGCCCACTATGGACTTCCCAACGCTGTCTGCAGGCTCTGTGTGCAAGCCCCCTCAACTACGAGTCTCTGATGATGAAAACCAACGCATCGAAATACCTCTGCACCTGTCGCCCATGGAGAAGAGGACCAAAGGTGTCCCCACGTCCCCGAGCATGGTGAGACCTGAGCCCTCCTTGTGGTACGGATCGACTGGCTTCCCAGTCCAAACCTGCAGCCTCTTTTCATGAAGACCAATCCCCATAGACTAACATTGGGCACTCGATGCTGTATTGCACCTCTGCACCCGGCTCCCCAGTGCCGCCCGGTGTGAACTCTTGGTGCTGCCTTGGACCTTGCCCCATACTCACCTTACATCCAGGAGATTGGTCTTGTTAAGTCGCTGTACTCTACCTGTATGCCATATTTGTTTTTCCTCCCATAGGATAACATTATAGCCTCTGAAAATTGCACTACGTGTCGACTTTTGAAAACTTAAAAGTATTGTTATCTGGAAACATACTTACCTGATCATAATGATTGTGATGATGGTGTCTGAATATATATATATATATATATATATATATATATATATATATATATATATATATATAACGATATATGTTATTTTTATAAATTGGTGTGGATCTCCTTATTGAGTCATGTGTATCATTTATTGACTGTGTGTATTTTGCAGATGTCGAATACTACTCTCTGATAAGTCTAAGGCAGCTCGACCACACTAGCCCCTAAAAAAGCACCTTGGGACTGCTAGAGCAAGCCCCTGTACACCTGGACTCTTTGCACAGTATACCTCTTTTTGGTATACTATATAAAGAGCCAGCTTCCTACACCCGGGCCTTACAACACTTGAGAACAGCCCTTGGTAAAGCAGAAACTACAAAAATCTGAAGGGGTGGATGTAATAAAGAAAGTAAGATAGTAACAGGGCCCACCCCGTGAGTATACTCCAGGGTAGAGCCCACAAGCTGAAACAACTGAGGGCCGTCAGCATTTGCATTAACATGGGGTTACCTAACAAAGCCATCAAACAGGAATACCACCATTCCCCCACGACAGATAACATCCTTGATGATCTCAATATAGCACAATGGTTCTCAATCAATGCTGGGTATTACTAACCACTCCTAGATTTCAGCAGCAGGTACATAACCACGTTTTCTACACATCTGGTGCTCCAAAAATATAAACAGTTGAACTTCCACATCTCTTTAGAAGTGAAAGTATTTCAGCATGCAATCAGTGAGGCACTATCAGGACTGCAAGGTGTTCTCATTAGTAACGATATCTTAATAAACACCAAAACAGTCTCCGAACACTACCAAAGGCTCCGGGCCATCCTGAAAACAATTTCAGAGTGCTGCCTCCCACTTCACAGATCCAGCTAAAGAGGATGGCAGAGTGGCTAAAGATGATACAAATCATTGCCAGTGAGGACATACAAATAAACAATGTGACTAAGGGTGTTGTAGTGGCACAAGTAGCTCTGAGGCACATGGTGCGGGCAGTGAAGCAACAAAGGACAATGTGGCTTGTTCACTTGGTCTAAAATGTATCACTTACCTTGGCTGTCATAGTGCAGTGGGAAATGTAAATGCACTGGGGGGCACATGTAGCAGATAACCTGCACTGTTTGCTTTATTTGTAACAATGAAACTAATAATTGCAATGATGGCTCTCGGAGCTGCCCCCGGTGGTGGGGGCTCAGCACCCTGTGCACACTTTCTATCACAAAAAAAGTTGAGAAATCTGTGGGTTGTAAAGAGTTCTTTGTCCATTGCTCCAGGAAATTCTCCGGGTGACACCTCTTAGCTCTCTGGGAACTCAAAAAAGCTGAGGATATTTTGCCTCGATCTTCCTTCCGAGTCTTCTGGTATGTTTTCTAGGAGGCAAGCCGGTCTGATATGAATCTCACACCGTCCTTTAGGTTAGACACCTCCGCTCTCAGCTGCGGCACCGTCTTCTCTGTTTCTATGGACCTTTCCTTTACGGAGATCATTCCGCACTAGGTTCACCTCCAGCACCATGGTGTCTATTTTATTCACCAAGGAGATGTTAGAGTGTTCTGTCGCCGCAAGGATTGGTGCCCCTCTTAGCTCTTCTGAGGTTGATAAGTTGTGACAATTCTCCATACTTTTCCCAGCCTTGTCGCCTCTGGTGCTACACGCATGTTGCTCTAAACGGGTTTGTTGGGAGGCTCCTAGGGATCTATCTCGTCCCATATAGCCATGTGCCTACTAGAAAGCTCCAAAAGGACCTCATGTTTTATTGCAGAGGCTGTGCCGGTCTCATCTCTTGTGATCAGCACTTCGCACCTCCGGTCGTGTCTCTTCTAATCAGCACACCCTGTTGTCTCCTCGCAGTCAGTCCCTCTGTCATGGGTCCCACTGCATTTGAGATCTTTCAAACCCTGCCCTCTCCAGGCCCTTCTACTTCTGCTTGTAATTCTTTCCCACTTGTTGTTGCCCTTCAGTTGTGGTCCACCTCAAAGGAGACCTCTACTTGGTATCCGTTCTCTGTCGGTATTTAGAAGCAGGGGGGGGGGGGGGGCAGTTAGGGCCTGTTCTGTTCCCTCTGCTGCCAGTACTGGATCTGTCAGGTTCCAGCCACTTCTCCACTTGCCGGGCTCTGTGACTACCCTCATGATTCACAAACAATAGGGGCCGCTCCCTCTGAACCAGAAGCCTTCTCTTCTTCTCTCCCATGTTCACTGCCAGCGGCTGGTCCTCTGCCATACACTCAGCTTCACGTTGTGTGAGGGTGCATCGTCAGTCCAAGCTAAGCGTAGGCCCCCAGGTACCACGCCTACACTCATCCTGTTCACTTGTACGGGTCAGAAGGCTATCACTCAGCAGGGGATGCATGTGCAGGTACAGCTCTTACCGCTTCTCCTCTATTCCTCGATCTGCTCCCTTCGCTCAGCCGAGAGCAGGGGTGCCATCTTGGATCTTTCATTGTGCAACTAAGAGTAAATAATCTGGCACACTTTCTCTCTGCTGGCTTTCGCAATCTTGTACGGTTCTCTAGTATACCCCCAAGTGGATTGGGGGTTGGCAGGATTAGTTTGACTCATTTGGGTGCAGGATTCTTGTGGATTAGCTTGAGAAGACGAGGACTCTTAAACATTCAACCTGAGTATCAGAGACATTAATTAACAATCCAGGCAGTACAGTCATTCGAAGAAAGGTCCACTAAACCCTCAGACTGAAAATTCAAAGGCAGCAGAAAGCAGTGAAACAATTGATTTCTCCTTTGTTAGAAATATCATTGAATTACTTTTAGACTGTCAATATCTAAGCAGATACAGTGACAAAATCTCATCTACCCCCCACATTGAGCTTTGAGAAGAACCTAATGTGTTTTTAACTCATCTGAGAAATCAGTGAGATACCCAATGACTGCCCTGATGATCAGATAGACAAAGCAATCGTTTGCAATATGACAACTGCTGCATTTACACTCATGGGGGTGACCCTTAAAATTCCTTGCAAGTTAAAGAAGCAGTCAAAACACCATTGCACAATGGACACACTCAGAAGATGTTGCCGTGCACCTTACCCTTACCTGCTATGTACTTCGTACGTAGCATTTCACGACACTGTCATACTTTACATGAAGCTCGAAACACTACAACAGCTCGCCGGTGGTGCACTATATTTCTGTCATTCATGCGGAAGTATAGTCTCCTGGAAGCAAGTCGCCCTCTCAATTATTTTAGAAACATGTGAACTAATACAGCCATGTATCTAAATAGTTAATAATAGGCCTTCCAAGTCCCATCTTAGCCCATACATTACTTGCTTTGAAAGCACTGAGAGCACCAATAGACGACAGAGTTTTGACAGTAACACAGGTTTCAATAGCAGGTATCATTGATCTCTCATCTCCTTAAGTGGTTTTAAAAAGGCAAATACATGATCAAAATAGAAAAACCTGAAACTTTTACTTTCAGGCTGATAACATATGCCTAGTTGTGTCCATGTCGTAGCTAGTGCCCTACTTGTGACGTATGAGGTTATCAAGCCCCAGTGCTCAGTGACGTTTCAAGTCGATAGGAGCGAAAAGAATATCATGTGTCACTTACCAGAGAGCATCTTATCGACAAGTCTGGGCTGGACAAGTCTGGGCTAGGTCTGGCCGCTAAGCTGTGGAACTCCCTCCCTGTGCAGACTCGCCGCATGGACTGCCTGTTATCCTTCCGTAAGGCCATCAAAACGTACCTGTTTCCTACAGTCTAGCCCTCGCCCTCGTTGACACTGCATTAGCGCCGGGACGCCCCTTCGCTGGGGCAGCCGTGCGCTATACAAGCTTACGTAACATAACAAGCGTGGACGGCGTTTGTATCTCTGAGCTGCAGGTCACACAGTAGACTGTGAGCTCAGCCACCCATACAAATCCAATGCTCCTGAGAACGCAAGGCTGCAGTCCTGTTGGAACCAAGAGGTGGTCCACCAAGACGCCATGACAGAGTCAGGCGTGGAGTACAAGGAGTCCTCGCTGACCCACAGGAGGGTCCCAGACCATAGGCTTCACTAGAAGCTCCCCAGGACCAGCCTGCACCAGTAACACTCGACATGAGGCCCTGGGCAAATTACAGGTACCTACGAATGCAGAATGGGTGAAGGGCAAACGGGGGTCCCAAGGAGAGTAGGCGGGTCTGCTCGGGCAGGACCATCGTTACTAACTACCTGGTGTTCTGACAGACTGGCAAGGACCTCGGCTCCTGCTCTGGCACAGCCAGAAAACCAATAGCACTTACATGTTGGATATTATTAAAAACTATCTAAGGAAGGGTAATTTATTAAGCACAATGATCACTACTCCCTAGGAGTTTCTTGGCGTTGCGGGAGCACTGCAATGTTAAGTAAATAGTTGAATCGAAAAAACAAGAGGAAGCAGTGGTATAGATGCCTTTGGGGAGGCCGGAAGGGGAGGAACCGCACAGGCGTGGAGTAAATGGAGATAAAATAGTTTTTATTTTTAGGCTAGGTTAAGCACTTCTGTACGGCTGAGGCAAACCTTACTTTGTTAGCACTGTGAGAGGACGATTGGTGTGGAGGCCATGATTGAAAAATAAAAGTGATCAACTAAAAATTTGTGCCCACCCCAATTACAGGTTGGTTACCTTGCCTTATGCATTTAACAAAGCGTCTACAAAACCTATCCGTGTTTTTGATACTGGATATAGGGCTAAACTTGAGATGTTAGCATTAAAAATAAAAAAAAGCACTTCATGTTATGTTGCTTTCCCAGTCTGACGAGCAAATGCACGAATAAATACAAGTAATAAAATGATAGAGGGAGAAACAGTTTTAGTACACAATTTGGGTACCACGAAAATCAGAATGATGCTTATAACGTACCTTTCGCACTCCGGGAGGGGGCAGTGTAAAGGCATCTGACTGATCTTGTGTTGAAAGGATGGAATGCAGCGCAATTAATTTGTACCTGAAATGTTTGAGAAATCAAATAATAAAATCGTTTTCCACCGATCAGAAAAGAATATACAAGCATAGCGAAGAATGAAACAACAAGCTGCAGTTTCGCTCATTAAAAAGATTATGCATCCTTAGTCACAACAACATAAGACCTACGTCACAAGGCTACTCAATGCAGAACTTTAAAAGATAGAATAGTAAAACAAACATATCACCTTTCATCTATGTTCTTTAATGTTGTATTTTTGCAGAACTTGAAATTGTGGGAGAGGAGAAAATGATGTAGTTTCAATTACTATATCATGGCTTTTGAAGGCAAATAATATATACATATATAAAAAACAAGCATTTGCAATGCAATAGGTCTCGCATTTTCGAAACTTTGACCTATTGGTATTGTAAATGACAATGCCTTTTATTACTGCAGGTTTTTTAAACACATAAATAAAAGGCATTGTCATTTACAATGACAATACCTCAAATTCTCGCAAATGCGAGACCTATTGCATTCCAAATGCTTGTTTTATTTTGTAATGTGGTTATGCAGCCAAGTATACAAATGAGGGGCAGGGAAGTAGAAATAATGTTTCAATTGCACTGCTTACAGCAGCCAACTCTGTGTTCGCTGCAAATGAAACGAGCACCGAGATCTGTTGCTGCCAAGATTACGATTGCAGATATAAATGAATTTAGATGTTTAAAGAAACGAGCTCCAACGGTGTTCATCTATTCCACAAATGCAGATGATCCACCTACTCTCACTCCGCCCTTCACATACACCCCAAACAAGGAATGTCAACTCTGTCTTTGGAAAGACGTGTCAGCCATGGAGCTTTTATGACAGACGAAAAGGCTGCACCTTTTCGCCTGGTTTTCGTCTGGCAGTTATAGAGTTCCCAGAGAAACGTTCTAAAGCTGCATGACTTGCAGTCCTATTTTGAGAAAACCCTTGCAAAATGCCTCTGAAACTGTATCTCCACAATAAGTACCCAATATCTAAAAATTGTCCTTCCTGCTGAAGTGGAAGAAGTGTAGAGCACCATTTACACTAAAGCACAAGGGTGGGGGGTGGCAAGCAACGGCGGGGACAGAAGCAACAGGAAGGATGTTGGGTTTTTGTTTTTCAGTTTTATAGCGCAAACTCAACTCAAAGGTATTGGAGCGCTTTACATGAGCACCAGTTACATTACACAAAAGACACATTCGTAGTTGCCAATATTGTGTGTTGGGAGGTGCGATGTTTATTTTTCTCCCTGTGTAACTCCTGCCAGGAAGAAACAGTCAAGTCATCAGCTGTGGAGGTGTGACACAACAGACGGGCAAACAAGGGCAACAGATACTTTACTGAACGAGATGCTCCAGTGAGTGCCGCCGATCCCCACAGTGGCAGGCTGGCCATTGATTTCATACCGCAGCTGCTTAAGATTAATTGCAGCAGTCTTTGCTGTTTCTCCACAATCAGTACCCAATATCTAAAAATTGTCCTTCCTGCTGAAGTGGAAGAAGTGTAGTGCACCATTTACACTAAAGCACAAGGGTGGGCAGGGGCGGATTGGCACTGCGGGCACTCGGGCATTGGCCGAAGGGCCGGTGTCTCAGTGCCCTCTGTGGGCCGTTTTTTTTTCTCCCCTTTCCCAGTCCACAGAGTGCTCTCTGTGGACTGGGAAAGGGGAGAAAAAAAAACGGCCCACAGAGGGCACAGAGAATGGAAAGCAGCTTCGCTGGGCGGCCGTACAGCGATTATCAGCTGTGGCCTCTCCTTCACCCCCTGCCCTGCAAAGCAATCATGGCTGAGGGTGGGCTGGGGAGGGGTGATTGTGTGCAAGAATCTGCCTCCCTGGGGGCCAGGTGTTGCTCAGGCCTTTGAGCCATTTTCACCTCGGCCCCCCTGGGGCCCACGCAGCCCAGAAACAGTGTTTGTCTTAACACCTTGCCCACAGCCCTTCACATTCAGGGCATAGTGGGCGAGGAAGAATGGGTCTCCCTGTGGGGGCCAGGTGATGTTTGGAACTCACACCATCTTCACCTCAGCCTCCCCCTGGCTACCATGGATGACCCGGCAGCTGTGTTTTGTGCTCCCCTGCCAGGACATTGCCCTGAGGCCCTGGAGGGCTGAATAATTTACTAATAGCAGGGGCCTCACTGCTGTTCATGTGCTCCTGCGCTGGAGGGCTGGGGAGGGCTGAGTAGGTTAGTAATAGCAGGGGCCGCGCTGCTTTTCAGGTGCTCCTGCACTGGAGGGCTCCAATAATTTTGTAACAGAAAGGGGCCTTGCTGTTTTTTTAGTTGCTCAGCTTGTAGGCCATTGTCACCTTGGCCCTGTGTCCTTCACAAGAACAGTATCCTCCCACTTTCATTCCTTGTGTGTGCATAGGCATATGTGGCCTGACGCCAGAGTATCAGAGATGGGGAATCAGGTTTGAGTCCCAGCGTCTGCTCAACACCCTGTGATTCTGGGCAGATCACTTCATCGCCCAGGCCCTTAAATAAAAAATCGGATCTTGTGTACTGTAATTGGTGCTCATGAATAGAACTCAAATAGCCTTTGTCTTGGGCTGAATTCACACTATATAAAACTGTCAAATGGAAAAACAACTATAAAAAATAACCATTTGTTCGTGCTTTATGATTCTGCAAAGGGAACATGATAATTAAAGAGGACACTTTATAAAAACATGTCCGTATTTTTTAGCACAGCTTTTCTGATGCAAAATTTTAATTTTAATTGAATTCCTCTTAGTGCCTCCCTGTCTGGTTTTCTTATGTTGTGGAGGCTGCGCTCTGACACTTAAGTCATTCTATACCTCTTGTCGGGTGCACCATTCTACTTCTATGTTCTTTTTGTTATTCTGGGAGAGTCTAAGCTTGCACTAAGATAACATTTCATAGTATTCATATTTTCCAGTGACTCCCTCCTCAATGGGGGATCTTGTTGGGTGATGTTTGTGGCCTTCCTTTCCCTCCCCAGCTCCTGCCTCACCTCCATATGGACACACCCCTTACTCACTGCCTGCATGAGTGTGAAAACAGCAGGCCCATAGGTTTCTGTCTCACTGCTCTGACCACACCCCCTTTCTCATGAAAGGGCATGCCCCTTGAATGTGGGCCACGCCCCTTGAATGTGGGCCACTTTTTTCGTCAGTGCCCGGGCCAAATTGTGATCCCAATCCGACCCTGGGGGGGGGCGGCAAGCAACGACAGGGACATGTGGTCTGACGGCTAGACTGCCGACTTTGGTGCTGGAAACCAAGGTTCGAGCCTCGGAGTCGCGTCCACATCCTGTGATTCTGGACAAATCACTTAATCTCCCTGTGCCTGAACGTGTCCTTGTGTAACGTAACCGGTGCTCATGTAAAGCGCTCCAATACCTTCTGGTCGAGTTCGCGCTATATAAATCTGCATTAAAAAAAAAAAGCAACAGGAAGGATTTTGTGTTTTTGTTTTTCAGTTTTATAGCGCAAACTCAACTCAAAGGTATTGGAGCGCTTTACAAGAGCACCAGTTACATTACACAAAAGACACATTCATAGTTGGCAATATTGTGTATTGGGAGGTGCGATGTTTATTTTTCTCCCTGTGTAACTCCTGCCAGGAAGAAACAGTCAAGTCATCAGCTGTGGAGGTGTGACACAACAGACGGGTAAACAAGGGCAACGGATACTTTACTGAACAAGAGGCTCCAGTGAGTGCCGCCGATCCCCACAGTGGCAGGCTGGCCATTGATTTCATACCGCAGCTGCTTAAGATTAATTGCAGTAGTCTTTGGGGCTCCGAAAAGAGAAAGAAAGCGTGAGAGGGGAAAGAGAAAGAATGTTGGTGGAATCAGGAAGGGAGCGCGGCTGGTTTGCGTTTTCTTTGGGCCACGGCTGCTTTTGATTCCTTAGTCAGGCCCCCGCCCCGCCTCTGCTCCAAAAATTGACTTATGAATGGTTCCGCAAACGCATTAGTGTCTTGTGAAGCGATGACGCCTTATCAGCTCCTGATGTGTATTGCTAAATAGCAGTGAAAGCATAGCTGCCACTTTAAAACGTGAGCGCAGACCCTCACATACTCTACACAAGAGTCAATCAGGCAACCGCTCAGCACTGTACCCGGCTGCGATACACCAGACGGCGCCGCACGGAGGGGGCTTGGGTGCACATTCCATTCTAGAAGCTGCATGGCAGACGGCCCAAACTTGACCCACTTCGCATTTTAACTATGTGTAGATAGTGCCTGCGAGTGAAGCGGACGCCATAGTACATAATAAAAAGTAGTCCCCAAAGAAGTACATCTAGACCTATTGTGTAGGGAAACTGTAATTGGCCGGTGCTCCTGGCTTAAACACGTAAGTGATGTAATGGGAGCACTGGCCAATAAGGAGACAGGAAAGAAAAGCGATTTAGAAGTTGACCAATGGCAAGCATCGAGTGAAATTGCACTCCGTAGAGTGATTACCCCAGGTCTTGCAGACAGAACATGCACGCTGATGCTCGACCTAAAAAGGACCTAACGACCGTGCAAGTCAAATCCTCAAGGAGCTACTAACGATATGGATTGGTTAGGCCTGACTTAGTTGATTAAGGAACCTATCTACTCCGCAAGATCACACCCATGATCCTTGGAATGGGTTGAACTCCAAATTACACACTATCAACCTTTATCCTTGGCAGTGCACTTCCTGGTTAACTCCCACATAAAGACTTAGGTCTGCACTCAACCCAAGAGGCCAGCTAAACCCAACGATGGGAACTGTAACAAGCATTGGCAATGCCAAAACGTCTGGCTTATAAATGTAAATGCCTGTTCAGTCACTGATGGATTTAGGTGTCCAATAAGTTATCATACATAAACTCTGTCATTCATACGTGCCCTCAAGCATCCGTTCATTACTCGCAACCTCATTCTGGCATTCACCCACTTACAGAAATAGTTTGTTGCGCACTCGTGTTTTTGAACTATAATTAAATAGTAATCGAATGTTACTTATTGCTTAGGTATTTATAGCGTGCTGGTCAGGAATGAGGTGGCCTATCTCATGTATCATACTGTTAATATTTGCAAGTGTAATGATGCACTTGAGCCTTTCCGCACTGCTGTAGATGTGGGAATTTCTATGTGTTTTCAAATGTTACCACTGTTTAAATCTATACCGTTTTTACACATTAATCATACATCAATGTATTATTCTTTTTCTTTTTCTTGTCATTTTATGCAGATTCTTCTCCGCTATTGCCACATATCTTATTTGACAAACATAAATTTCAATGACAATAATACAATGTTAATAGTATATATCTGTAATTTACAAATTTTACAAAGAAGTATCTCTCTCGAAATATTCCCAATGCATTTCGGGATCTAAATATCCCTTCTTCAGGGGTACTGTAATGTAAATAATTAGATTGTTTATTAATCTGAACAGGGGGGAGCTGGCATGCTCAATGCATCGTGCATGCAGTCTACAAACTAATTACAATGTGTTCCTGAGTTTCATGATTGTTAACTCCCATAATTCCTGTGGGTCTCATGCGTGGCATGCATTTCACAACAAGAAACCAATTTTACAGAAATAACCAAATTCAAGATAAATACAACTACATCGAAAATAACACTCTACACCACACTGTTTGTGCACCTTTGCACCGTGAGTAAATGATAATGGTGAAAAAAACGTACTCAGCATAATTCTAATGTGCTCAATAAAGAATTATAAAAACATGATTTGAACACTCACTGAGAGAAACCTTTAACCCTCTCAAACGCGTAATGGTAATACAAAGCTGACGTTGGGAAAGTAAGCCGCTCAGCCGGACGCCATCTTTGCTCTCTGAGTATTGGATTATCGTCAAATTTTGACAAACTCTATTCGTAATCCACAGCACTGAAAACCTGGTTTGAGCACACAGCGTTTTGAAATATTGGCATTAGAGAACTCCGGGCAGATCTTACAAGATTCCAGGTACTTTGATAATTAGTTTTATCGTCGGAGAGGTAGCTCCATGCATATTAACAAGGGTTGTTAAGCAGTTGTTTTCTTTTCTCAGATCATTTTATGACCAACTTCAGCTTGGTATTACCATTACGCGTTCGAGAGGGCTAAAGGTTTCTCTCAGTGAGTGTTCAAATCACGTTTTTATCATTTTTTATTGAGCACATTAGAATTATGCTGAGCATGTGTTTTTCACCATTATCATTTACTCACAGTGTCGTGTAGTTCCTATATTGCCCATACAGAACCTGCGCGTTCGGATAACAAACTGTGGGCTTGGTGGCAGACTGATTCTGAGCACCCCCACCGAGAAATGTTAGCCTGTTTGCATAAGCTAGCTCACAGTGCCACTAGTGTCTCCTCTTATCGGGGAGAGATTAGTTTCTGGCAAGCTCAGAACATGACAACCCTGATCCCTCAAGATCGTGGAAACAATGTACTACTTTTCGCTCAGTCACTCGTGCTCACTTATCTTGTCTCAGAGATACACAGAATAAACAGCCTGGGCGTTTCAATAAGGATTTATTGAACAGTTGTTATTCTCGTGTAGAATATATGAGCTGCAACAACCATTAGACAATAGCAGAGATATATGATTAGCAGTACAGCGAATATAAAAGGATAGTACAGTTCTACCATCTTGCAATAAGCATGAATAAATACATGAATATAAAATGCATTGATAAAAGAAAGTGCGTACTCCTACAATGCCTATCTAGATGTACCTAAGTGTACCTAGCATGTGATTAGGTGTAAAGCCAAGAATCCCTCTAGGAATTAGTCGAACCCCATTACCTGAAGTCTGAGCATGTAGGAGCCCTTCTTGGTCTCGAGTTGGACACCCCGCAGGGGATATTTAGACCACTATCAGCTGGAGCGTCTACATGCAGGAGCTTCAGCGTCTCTGGTCAGTGTGTCGGCCTGGAAGTCTCGAATCCCTCTAACTAACACTAGCAAGAGGTGCTGTATTTATACAGAAAGTATTTAGGGCTCCTTTGTCCCTTGTTGCTTGTATTAGCCATTGTTGGATTTGAGGATGACATATGGGATGAACCGTGTACGTATAAATGGGGAGGAAGGTGGTGTAGCCCCAGCCTGGTTTCTAAGAACCCTTATGAATATTCATTCATACTGTGTGAGTCTATTGATGGAGTTATAGGACGCTATTGTTTAGGAGAAACCCTCCTTCTGTACCCAGGACTAGAACTAGGTAAAGGTTCAATCCTAAAAGGCTCGTTACAGTGTAGTGTAGGGGAGGCAATGTAGGTGGAGGGGTATGATGTTACCCGGGCCTATATTAGGGTACCTATATAGAACATAACACCCACTCCTCTTCCGAACAGTCAACAATGATAAAAATGCTAGTGAACTCTACTCTTTACTAGACAGTAGTGCATAAAACATTTTTCAGTGAGTTCTGTAAAACCTTGTTCGAAAATCATTTTAAAAACAGTTTGGAATGGTCACTTAAATCGCAGTCCTAATTGAGTTCGTTTATATAAGTTGAGGTTCTACAAGAGTCAAAAGCCCATGCTTTTTAGCGAGAAAAGTGTCAATTTTTTAGGAAATGTTCCAAATTTAGTTAAGTTTAGAGAAAACGAAAATCCGAATTCTTTCCCAGCACACGATGAGCCAATTACAGATTAAATGTCCTGGCTGGGAGACGCAACATCATCGCTGCTTGCTGCTGCAGGGGACAGTCCTTGTAACGCCTCGCAGAGTACGTCAATGGAGCACAGATGATATTCAGTACTGCCAATACCTGGTGTAGAGGCAGCCGGTGCTGTAGTCGATACCTGGGTGCTAGTGGTGGAGCTAAAGCTAACCCCAGTTGTAAAAGGCACCTGCGGATTCTCGAGGAATGCAGCCATCAAGATGGGAATACACTGGGGACATTGCCGAGCATGGGCCCTCAGGGGTTCCAGCCTGGTATTCAAGTCCGCAGGCGTGTCCGTTGCAAGTGTCAGACAGAGATCCAGCACGCATTCTTCACCGCAAAACAGGCATCGAAGAACAGGTAAGATGAAGTCCATCCAGACTTGTCTAAACGATAGGAACCAAGAGGCGCTTAGTTCCCTTAGGCCAGGTGTGCCCAGATGTTGTACCATGCGTTCACGGTATTTCCGCTCCAGGAGCGCTTTTGCCATCTCGCTGGTAATTGGGCCGTCCATTGCATAGCAGGTAAATGACAATCAGGATTCCCGCTATTGATAGCAGGATCAGAGGTAGACCTCCAAAAATGCTTCCAAATACGGAGTGTATAAAGTTCGGGATAACTCCGAGGATTGTCTGAAAGGTGCTAAGAAGTCCTGACCCTATGGTCTTAAATAGGTGTACAATACAACTCGTATCAGACATATTAAAAATACGACCCACCATTTCTGCTAAATGAACGGGGCAGTTTGTACGTATAAGGGCCTGTATCTCAGTCGAGGTCCTTGCGATTTGAAGATCAAAGGTCTCTCGAGCGGAGGTTAAGGGTACGGTTTGCTGTAAAAGCATGGCTTTCAGTCTGCTCAAAGTATCAAATTGTATAAAGGAAACATTCAATGAAGGCCATAACGGCGCCTCCCTGACTGTACTTGTTGGGGAAACAATACTTGCATACAGCAAGTAACCCTGGAGTTCACAGTGATCAGATAGGCAATGCCCGGAAGCATACCACAGCAACCTTGATCGTTCAGCATCAAGTAACTCCCATTTGAGAGCAGCTCGAATACCGGTTTAATCACGGCAGCTGGAGTCCCTTTCATGTGGCAGGACAAGTTTGCTATCGACCCATTACACGCTCCGTGCAATGAAATGTCCCGGCACATGAGAGAACCGCTAAAAGCGCTAATGCAGTTTGTACCACTTAGAAACACTTCTCGATCCCCACTCCGGCATCGAAATCTATATGGTAAATCCCAGGATTCCTTAATGTATTCCTTACCCATTTTTTCATATTTGCCCGCCTGCCTTTGTTCAAGGCAATATTGAAACTGAAAAGTAGTGACTGGTAGAGTTATGTGGCCATGGATTAGCCATTCAGTAGACGGAGCTTCCGTTACTGTAAATGGTAGTCGGTCCAGTTTTTCAATACGCAGCATTGTAGATTTAGCTCCCCTTTGTGCCATTTCAACCTGTTTATCTGTTAGATTATATTCAGAAAACAGAGACATACTGTTTATAAAACGCCAAGGCACAAAGCCTGCACGCAAAGATTGCAGCGTCCAGCTCAATAACATGATAGAAAGTAATTGAGATTGCCCGTGTTGTAGTATGGCCAAATCTTGTTCTAGGATATCTATCGCTGAAGACACAATGTTGCCCAAAGAATATATTCTGGAGGACAAAGTTGTTAACCCATTGTCTACCACAGCCAATGATTTTTCTAAGTTAATACGGTCTATTTCCCGTATTCTCTCTGCGGCCTCTTGTTGGGATATTTTCCAATTTTCATTATAGGCAGCATAAATACTGGCATATATGAAACGTTTCTGACGTTGTTTCTTGGGACCTTGTAAAAAATCCCTAAGATCCATGTCTTGTGAGAGTAAGGCTAAGTGTTGTTTCACTTCTGTTAGTGTTGAGGTTTCTAGCCAATCAAGGCACAACTTCCCAACACTGTAGGATGTCATTACCCGTGGGTGTTCTCTTTGTACATAACGCGGGTCTGGCCTATGGATATTGAACACTTCGGTGATACCCAAGAATCGTTTATGACATATGTTTGTGTCTAAGGGCCAAACCACCCGTTTTTCCCAATTAGGGTCTGATCTATTGTACTGTAAAATGTCATCTAATGTTGCCCCTTCCTGTGAAGTCAAATTTTGCCACCCTCCCATCTGTGATGGTGTTGGAAATCGAGGTGTGTTCAGGTCCTTGTTCTTGGCTAATCCAAGACAGGATGTCTGTTGCACAGTTTCGTTTAGAAATATCATCTGCTGTGGAATGAGGCATGCTCTAAATAGCGCTTCTGTTCCCTGGACCTGCCAGTCCCTAGAACCCCAAACTGATTTCAAGTCTATTGTGTCCTTCCATAGGTCAAAACCCTGTTCAGACAGTTGGGCAATAAAGGAAGCAGAGTAAATCTGTTTGTTGTTTGTCAACATAATTTTCAGTGCTGATGTTGGTGTAACCTTATAATAATATGAGGTCGGGTCAGTGGTGTTGAAGCCTGAAAAGTATGAAAAATTTCTGTGCAAATGTGTGCGAACTACCTTTTGGTGGTGTAGGGCAAAGTTCCCACTGATGGTACATAAAAACATTTCTAGGTGAAATAGATTTGTGCAGAAAATGATGACCATAATGTCGGTAACAGTACAAAGTGTCATAGTCTGAATTACTTTCTAACATTTCAGTGTTCAGAAATGCAGCAGTTTTTTCTAAATCAGACAACATGTTATTAACAGTTTCAGAGTCCCAATCATCAGAAAATGTACTGGAGGTAATGATATCACTTAATGAAATTTTAAATAAATGAGAAATTTTTAAAAGTTCAGTCGGTCCGAATATTTCAAAATCAACCTTGTCCCAGACTATACCATCCGGTATAGGGACCGCTGTGATGTTTACTGATAACAAGTCTCTCTGTTCACGATGAGACGATTGATGTGGTTCTAAAATCAAATTATCTTTCGGGGCTGTAGAGCTTTGCTGAAGATATCGTCCATTAATAAGCATGCTAAAAGTTATTACTAAGCCTAGCCAGAAAAGAAAAAATAAAATCCCAGTAATTACCCAGAATTCTAACTAAGGTGATACCAGGTAAGTCTTTTTGAGAAAGTTCAGAAAGTCTTTAGCTTGCTGTTTGCGTGATTTTTGGGCTGGCGTCGTTTCCGGTTCACTTGGATCCAAAGAAAACATATCAAAGTTCATGAAGTAGCCAGAAGCAGTTCGATCAATTGTAGGAATTGCATCAGGATTTGCTGAAAACGCATTTTGCTCTCGACGAGGCATGTTGACGTAGATGTCTGTATTTGGTCTGATTGCAACTTGAGTGTTGTTTTGAGTTTCATTTTGTAGATGAACTTCAGGTTCAAGGGGAACGAGTTCCACAGCATTGTTGCATAGTCCTTCATTCCGTACAGGAGGCTCTTCAAACGTGATGAGTCTTTCTGTTTGAACTTCTTGGATTGTAGCGAGAGGAGGGCGTCTGCTACTGTGGAGTCCACGAGGCCTACTGTTCAGTATCGGCCACATAGTGTGGTTTGATTAAGTCAATTGAGACAAATCTTTTCTCCTTTTTCCCGGAAAAAGGCGGCAGAAGTACGGTTCTTGTTCCTTGTACTGCTAGGACCGGTACAGGCTTTCTGTAGGATGGCCCAAATTCTTTCTTGTCTGCTATTTTCTCTCTGACCAGATCCCCGACTTTTGGGATCCAGACAGGTCTTGCCGCGACTGCCTTGACTTCCCCAGTGGCGGCTTGTTTGGTGTTGACGTTACTTTGTCTTGTCCTGGATTCATTTAGATCCTGTAAAACAGCCAAACGATCATGGATATCAAATGCTTTCCCATCCGCCACTGTGCCTTCACAATCAAGATCAGGTACCAACATTCTCGTCCCAAATAGGACCTCATATGGAGTGACACCCCCTAGAGAACTTCTTGGCTGATTGTTGAGTGCTCTCTGAACCCCATATAAGTGATTGACCCAACTACCGCCCTTGCCTAATACCCTAGCTGTTAAAGATTGCTTTAAGTCCCGGTTTTTCCTTTCCACAACCAAATTTTCCTCAGGATGGTACGGAGAGGAGTACCGCAATGCTACGCGCCCATACTTTGCATGGCCTCTTTGTAAGCCCGAGAGCTAAACGCCGGGCCACGGTCAGAATGTAAAGTGCCAACTGCGTATGTCCCTATAAAGACTCGCAAATCTTTTATAACAGTTCGGGCGTCAGCCGAGGGCCGAGGCCAAACCCATAGGAATCTGGAACAAGAATCCACTGCCACCAAGATATACTTGTAAGCCCCATCAGATTGTAAAGGACTATTTTGCCTCTTTGTTAATGCACTGGTAGCCCAACTTAATGAGGTAGTGGATAACGATGCCCCTAAGTTGGTGCATGGTAAGGTCCCAGCAATGATGTTTGCTGATGACACTTTGTTGTTATCGATGTCCCCAATGGGCATACAGCGGATATTAGAAAGCTTTGCATTATTCTGCAAAAACAGGGGGCTGGAGATCAACACAGCTAAAACTAAATTCATGGTATTTAATCCAGCAAAAACATTGCGCCCAAACCCCTCTTTAAATGGCACCCTACTAGAGAGGGTGTCAGTTTTTGATTATCTTGGCGTCACGCTGTCCGAATCATTTGAATGGGGACCGCAATTAGCCAAGGCAGGTCTCAGAGCTTGCCCAGACGGTGGGGGGACTTATAAAAACCTATAGGAACTCCTCTCATGTACCGCCTAGTCCTGTGGTTGAGATTTACCAAGTACAAGTTAGGAGTGCCGTAATGTATGGGGCTGAACTTTGGGGTCATCGTCCCACTGCTGTTTTGTCAAGGATAGAGAACAGATTTATGAGACAGTTGTTGGGCTTACCGTTGAGTTCACCCCTTATACCACTACATCTAGATTTGGGCATTAGACCTATTGCAGACGAGGTCGGGTTGAGGCCACTAACTTTTTGGCATAGATTGTGGGTGACCCCGGAGCTAGCAGATTACCAGTCAGAGCTAAAGGGGATAATGGGTCTCCCGGGGGGTAGCTAACCTACCATGGTTTTCATACATAAAAAACGTATCACTTAGGATTGGTATCCCCGATTTGTGGAGCAATCCCGAGGTGGCGTGTTTGACAATCTCACGTCTAGGATTGGTAAGAGCCTACCGATCTGCTAAGCTTGCTGACATCCAGGGGAATCCCAATCTTGGCCACTTAACGGTTGATTTTTTTAATTTTAAAACTGACTATTTTATAGAGCCATTCTTAGATGTCATTCAACCCAACTTGGCAAGGAAGCTGTATATTCAGTTTAGAACAGGAACCTTGCCACTGCATGCTTTCACTAACAAATGGCAGAAAGTGCCTCCTCTTGGATGCCCCGTTTGTACCTGTTTAGATGAGACGGTTATCCATGTTTTTTTTTTTGCCCAGGCTATACTAAGGCTAGACAGCGTTGGCTCATACCGCTTTGTAGAAATCTAGGGTGTAATCAATGTTTAGAGGCATTCAGAATTTTACGAACTGACACACACCCACCTATTGTGTTTGCAGTGTCCCGTTTTTTTAATTCAATGTGGTAGAGTCGAAGGGGATTCTTAAGCTTATCATTGTAGGTAGTAATCTCCTCCACTGAGCATTGATTCGTATTTTACTATTATCTTTTTTTTAAAAAGTTATTTTTAATGTTTTTAGCTGTTCTTACTGTTTTAAATTAATAACAATGTATCATTGTATTACTCCTTTTCCATTGGTGGTATAGACAGTTAATTGATACAATTCTAAAAAAATGTTTAAAATTGTCTTTTTCACTACTTGTATTGTTTACTTTTTATGGTCTGTAATGACCGAAATAAAGTTTTTGGAATTGGAATTGGTAAAGGACTGCAGTGATCCAGATACACACATGTGAGAGGTTTGTCAGATATCAGTAGTGGTGTCTGCGCCGGGCGTTTTATGGTGGAGCCCTTCATCTGCTGGCAGATGTCACATTTCAAGACGTAATCTTTAGTTTGTTTTGATAGACCTGGCCACCAATAGCGCTGTTTCAGTAGTGAAATAGTCGCTGTAACGCCTGTATGTGCAGAACCCAAACCCTCGTTTGCTGCAACAATCAAACCTTGCCTACGATCCATATTTGGTATTACTCTATCCCCCACTCCAGGAATCTGAGCATACGGAATGTTTTGTGCATCTAATTTGTAGGAGTACTTGAGTGGAAATTTTCTTGGTACTGCTGAGCTGCCCTTGCGTGAAGCAATGACAGCCACCATTATCTCGCCGTCTATTCTCATTTTAGAGCGAGTGATTGCAGCTACGGAAGCTGTTCGCACAGCTCCCTTTGCGGCTTCATCAGCCAATGAATTCCCTTCAACCTGAACGCCATCACGCTGATGACTCAGTGTGTGTATCACGTGAGCCCTTGGTAGTTCGTTTTTTAACTCTACCTGTTCCCATAGCATTTTATGCTTAATTGTGCCACCTTTTGCATCTTTAAACCCGTTTAGTTCCCAATGTTGTAAGTACTCATTGTACGACTGTACACAGTAAAAGGAATCACACACAATTAGTGTGGGGAATTCGTGATCTGTATTTACAAGTGCCAGTATCAGTGCTTTTAACTCTGCCAACTGAGCCGTGCAGTCTCCTAGAGATTGCGTTTTTGTGCAACTCGGATGGAACTTTCCATCCCGCATGCGACCTTTAACGATAGCACACGCTGCGCTGTATTGTTGCTTACTCCCTATGGCCGGTTGAGCAGATCTGTCAGTGTAAATAATATATTCATACTGATCTAGAGGCAAAATCTCATTTGGTAGAGGATATTCTTGTTCGTATTGCAGGAATGCCTGTGTTTTTAGACTTGGATCAAATCTGTATTCAACGTCCGTTGCAGTAGAGAATTAGCCCATTGTATCCATCTCGGATGTAAGGCTTTTGCGTTTGGAATGCTTGCCTTTGTAACAGCTTCTAAAGCTGGTACTGGGGTTACGACAATTATGCGTTTTCCCTGAGCCAGTGCTCTTTCTCTTGCTACAGCGGTCTGAACTGCTGTCAGGATTTTTTCTGTTGAAGTGAAACGCATTTCTGCGCTTGTGTACAGGTGTGATTTGTATGCGATTGGTACCGTTTCTCCTTCATTGAAGGTTAAGTAAGTGTACCCGCATTGACCCGCTATTACACGGATCACCAAGTTGTGTGCGTTTACGCGTGTCTATAAGTGTTTGGAAGCAATCATGTCTTCTTGTAATGAACGTAGGATATTTGAATGTTCCTGTGTCCAAAGTTTAACTGAAAAGTCAGGTTTTATTAAGTCGTAGAAAGGTTTTACTCTTTCTGCGTAATCCAAAATGTATGTTCTGCCGAAATTTAGGAATCCCAGTATTGATTGCAATGTTTTTGGAGGTTGGAGCAGCGCACACTTTTCTAAAAAGTTAGCTGCCAGGCTTTTCCCTTCACTTGAAAGCTCGTATCCTAAAAACAGGACATTGAGGTGGGCTATTTTTGATTTCTTAAAATTAAATTTGTAGCCCTCAGAGGCGAATCCCATAATAATGGTGCTCACCCTGGTCAAGTGCCTTTTTAAGTCATCGTCCATCAGATAAATATCATCCACATAGGACAATGCTTCCTCATCAACATTTTGTAGTAACTCAGTTACCCTTGCTGAAAATACCCACGGGCTGTTCTTATACCCCTGGGGGAGATGACAAAATTATCGTTGGGACCCCAACGCTGAGAATGCGGTCAAATACCTGCTTTCAGGCGCTATATTTTGGCAGAAAAATCCATTTGAGATATCAAGTGTGGTTTTGTACTTTTTCCGCACAATGTTATTCATTAATGCGGCACTGTGTGTGTTTTGGACAGCGAATGTCTTTCTGCATGTGTTTAAATGTCTGTAATCTAAAACTAGACGATATGAGTTGTCTGGTTTTGATACTGGACACAAAGGGTTGTTCATTGTGAGGTGCATGTTTCAATCACCCCTTGGTATTCAAGTTGATCTAAGATCTCCCTGGCCTGTTTTTTTAGCTTCTTGCTTTATTGGGTATTGCCTCTGTGCATTTGGTGAAACTTTTAACGGGATCACGTGGTGGGTTGAATCCTCATTCCATCCGGCATGATTTTTGTACAATGCTGGAGCTAGGGCAACTGCCCACTCCTGTGCATATGCATGTTTAAGGTGTATGGGAACGAGGTCGGAGAAGGCTGGAAAAATTACCGTTTCTCCCCCAGGGCACTCCATAACGAATGCTGGAGGCCAATATTGTTCAGCTAATAGGATGTCATACCCAGATGACAGATTTTCCCAAAAGAGACCCTTAACCTTCCTGGGCTTGTCCCCCTCCATTTGGAGTATGTAACTTATGTGGGACGCTCACCCTGGTGTCTGGTGTTTCCACCATGATGTAATCATTCAAGTCCGCTGTCACCAGAAATTCCTTCAGGTTCTGGCGAGCTATTGTTACTTCTGCTGCACTGTCTAGCATCGTCTGAGCCCATTCCCCGTTCAGAAGTTGCGTCCTCAGAGTTCTGGGCATGTCTGATCTTTATGCCTGCAACTTTCTTTTTCTTAAATTGAGGTTTTGATTTTGGCTTGTCTTCTTTTTTAGAAGTATAGTCCTGAGCGTGCTGCTTGTCTCTGGACTTTGTACGCTCTTCTTTGTGTTCTGACCGTCCTTCTCTCTCGGAAGTTTTCGTCGAGCCCTGAAAGGAACGAGAGGAAAGTTTATCAGTATCCTGATACCTGTCAGGTTTCCTAATATTATCCCTATTCCTGAGATTATACCTCTTTTCAGAGGGCTCCTGTGGAGGAGATCTACCTCAGGATTGAGATCTCTTTTCTGAAAAGTTTTGTTGTTTTTTATTATCCCACTTCTTTTTAGAAGAAGCAGGTGTCTGCTTGGAAGTGTCCTTTTCAGGACTGCTCATCAGTTGTGGTTTTAAAGCTTTCCCACCCAAACTGTCTCTGCCTAATTCTGCATATGCAGTTTCGATTATTTTGGGTAGTTCGTGTGGTTGGTCTAACCGACTGAACTCCCTTAGGCGTTGGCGGATTGCCACTGAAGCTGCTTCCCCTTTAATATTAGCTAGTATTTGGGTGATACCTGGTCATAGTTATTTAATAACTTCATCCCTAAGTTCAGGGCAGGCTCTGCACTCGTTTTGCATTTGTCTTAATACATCTGGTACTACCGCTAATGAAGGAATACCATGAGCTCTGGTATATATGGCAGCAAAGACTGTACCCCAAGTGGTACAGTCCTCTAAATGTGGTGTTATCCCCATGGGCAAGCATGTAATGTTTGTGGAGTTATTTTAGTTGCTGTACCCTGAGATTGAGTTCCATTTGTTGCAACTGTTGTTGGTTGGACTGTAAAAGTCCTCATGACGTATTGCGTCAGGTTTCTGTAGATTCTAATTAAATCTTTGTGCTGTATGAGTAAGTCTGGTTGTGGCATTGTTTCAATGTCAGGATGTGGTGTGTAGGCCGCTAATATTGGCCATGTTGCCCCATCTCCTCCGAGCTGGCCTAATTTACTCTGTGTCTTATATGGGGTAGGGCGCCTTTAAACCAGTATAGGTGTTCCTGGTACGTGAGTGGAACCTCTATGTCCTCGCAATGACCGTATTCCACTGGTGCATCTCCTTCTGCATAGAAGTGAAATGTGTGCGTTCTTGCATCTGCTTCTGGGAATGTAACCCATGAATAGAATACCTCTGTTTTGTTTGATTTGTGTGCCTCAATCACAAAAGCTACTAAGCCACCCCTAGCTGATAAACCATATTCCAGTAGTGTCAGGGTGATAGTACGTCTGAATTGAGGTGCAATGAGTACTCCATCCACCTCTTCATCTTCTACTGAGATGCGTCTAGCCACCACTGGGTTATCTTGGTTGGTTGTGTCCTCAGTCACTTTGGAAAGCAGTTTGTTCAAGGGAACTAAGATAAGGTGTTATGCACAATTTTAGGAACAAAAATGTCCTTCAAGCTTGATTAACCAGCAGCCAATATATAGGGTATTTCGCCTACTCAGCTGTGGCGGAGTTTGTGCCCACCCACTCCAGACGTCTCTGGTGGTTGTGAGTAGGGGTCTCTGAGAAATAGCACGACTGAACTACTCAGATTCTACTGTTAAATAAGTACCTAACCAACGTTGGCGGTGCCATGTCGTGTAGTTCCTATATTGCCCATACATGACCTGCGCGTTCGGATAAACTGTGGGCTTGGTGGCAGACTGATTCTGAGCACCCCCACCGAGAAATGTTAGCCTGTTTGCATAAGCTAGCTCACAGTGTCACTAGTGTCTCCTCTTATCGGGGAGAGATTAGTTTCTGGCAAGCTCAGAACATGATAACCCTGATCCCTCAAGATCGTGGAAACAATGTACTACTTTTCGCTCAGTCACTCGTGCTCACTTATCTTGTCTCAGAGATACACAGAATAAACAGCCTGGGCGTTTCAATAAGGATTTATTGAACAGTTGTTATTCTCGTGTAGAATATATGAGCTGCAACAACCATTAGACAATAGCAGAGATATATGATTAGCAGTACAGCGAATATAAAAGGATAGTACAGTTCTACCATCTTGCAATAAGCATGAATAAATACATGAATATAAAATGCATTGATAAAAGAAAGTGCGTACTCCTAAGATGCCTATCTAGATGTACCTAAGTGTACCTAGCATGTGATTAGGTGTAAAGCCAAGAATCCCTCTAGGAATTAGTTGAACCCCATTACCTGAAGTGTGAGCATGTAGGAGCCCTTCTTGGTCTCGAGTTGGACACCCCGCAGGGGATGTTTAGACCACTATCAGCTGGAGCGTCTACATGCAGGAGCCTCAGCGTCTCTGGTCAGTGTGTCGGCCTGGAAGTCTTGAATCCCTCTAAATAACACTAGCAAGAGGTGCTGTATTTATACAGAATGTATCTAGGGCTCCTTTGTCCCTTGTTGCTTGTATTAGCCATTGTTGGATTTGAGGATGACGTATGGGATGAACCGTGTACGTATATATGGGGAGGAAGGTGGTGTAGCCCCAGCCTGGTTTCTAAGAACCCATATGAATATTCATTCATACCGTGTGAGTCTATTGATGGAGTTATAGGACGCTATTGTTTAGGAGAAACCCTCCTTCTGTACTCAGGACTAGAACTAGGTAAAGGTTCAATCCTAAAAGGCTCGTTACAGTGTAGTGTAGGGGAGGCAATGTAGGTGGAGGGGTATGATGTTACCCGGGCCTATATTAGGGTACCTATATGGAACGTAACACCCACTCCTCTTCCGAACAGTCAACAATGATAAAAATGCTAGTGAACTCTACTCTCGACAGTAGTGCATAAAACATTTTTCAGTGAGTTCTGTAAAACCTTGTTCTAAAATCATTTAAAAAACAGTTTGTAATGGTCACTTAAGTCGCAGTCCTAATTGAGTTCGTTTATATAAGTTGAGGTTCTACAAGAGTCAAAAGCCCATGCTTTTTAGCGAGAAAAGTGTCAATTTTTTAGGAAATGTTCCAAATTTAGTTAAGTTTAGAGAAAACGAAAATCCGAATTCTTTCCCAGCACACGATGAGCCAATTACAGATTAAATGTCCTGGCTGGGAGACGCAACATCATCGCTGCTTGCTGCTGCAGGGGACAGTCCTTGTAACGCCTCGCAGAGTACGTCAATGGAGCACAGATGATATTCAGTACTGCCAATAGCTGGTGTAGAGGCAGCCGGTGCTGTAGTCGATACCTGGGTGCTAGTGGTGGAGCTAAAGCTCACCCCAGTTGTAAAAGGCACCTGCGGATTCTCGAGGAATGCAGCCATCAAGATGGGAATACACTGGGGACATTGCCGAGCATGGGCCCTCAGGGGTTCCAGCCTGGTATTCAAGTCCGCAGGCGTGTCCGTTGCAAGTGTCAGACAGAGGTCCAGCACGCATTCTTCACCGCAAAACAGGCATCGAAGAACAGGTAAGATGAAGTCCATTCAGACTTGTCTAAACGATAGGAACCAAGAGGCGCTTAGTTCCCAGGACTAGAACTAGGTAAAGGTTCAATCCTGAAAGGCTTGTTACAGTGTAGTGTAGGGGAGGTAATGTAGGTGGAGGGGTATGATGTTACCCGGGCCTATATTAGGGTACCTATGTGGAACATAATAACGGTGCAAAGGTGCACAAACAGTGTGGTATAGAGTGTTATTTTCGATGTAGTTGTATTTATCTTCAAATGGGTTATTTCTGTAAAATTGGTTTCTTGTTGTGAAATGCATGCCACGCATGAGATCTACGGGAATACGGGAGTTAACAATCATGAAACTCAGGAATACATTGTAATTAGTTTGTAGACTGCATGCACGATGCATTAAGCATGCCAGCTCCCCCCTGTTCAGATTAATAAACAATCTCATTGTTTACATTACAGCACCCCTGAAGAAGGGATATTTAGATCCCGAAATGCATTGGGAATATTTCGAGAGAGATACTTCTTTGTAAAATTTGTAAATTACAGATATATACTATTAACATTGTATTATTGTCATTGAAATTTATGTTTGTCAAATAAAATATGTGGCAATAGCGGAGAAGAATCCGCGTAAAATGACAACAAAAATAAAAAGAAATGAATGATACATTGATGTATGATTAATGTGTAAAAACGGTATAGATTTAAACAGTGGCAAAATTTGAAAACACATAGAAATTCCTACTTCTACAGCAGTGCGGAAAGGGTCAAGTGCATCATTACACTTGGAAATATTAACAGTATTCACCCACTTACGCCACCACAAAGTCAACAACATATGCAAGATACAGATGCGCAAAACCCATTGGGCTGAAAGGGTTTAACTGGCTGATGCTGCGGCCAGATGGCTGAATAAAGCACTTGGGTCTTCACTACAAGTAAGGCCGTTTACAGTCATACCTGCGCTCATTTACAAAGGGCGCACACTACTTAATTTGCATGTAATTGCTGCAGCTCTGTTTCCCTTCTAATCGTCCCCCCACCCCCCAACCCCCTCTCTTGTCAAAGTTGAGTTTCTGGGGTTGGGTGTGAATGCTGATATTTTCACAGCACATCACAGTCTACACACACACAAAAAAAAAA
Source organism: Calotriton arnoldi (assembly GCA_963921515.1). Taxonomy (NCBI): domain Eukaryota; kingdom Metazoa; phylum Chordata; class Amphibia; order Caudata; family Salamandridae; genus Calotriton; species Calotriton arnoldi. The sequence goes on along the minus strand of CAWUFW010000562.1, from coordinate 3,198,288 downwards.
CAGCAGGAGAAATTACATTTCAAAACAAATGTAAATGAAGGCAGGTATAAAATTAAAACGTAAATCTTAGCACTGGTTTGTTTTATTTGTGTAGTCTTTTGGAACTTGCAACAGAATGTAAAATAAACAAAGTGTTGCATTGGGACATCGGATTAAAATACTGTATCTAGCGGGCTTTTTTCTATTCAGAGCTTAGACTCCACTTCTGCCGTTACTAAGTGCTGGAACCTTCATGTGTTACTATTGCACAATGCAATAGTTCTCAATTTACCCAAGTCAGAGTGATAGTAGACTGCCTTGCCAGGATTCAAACCTGTGACCTACAGCTCACAGCATGTTTCAGCAGCGAGCGTTTTACTAACAGTTACTGCGTCTTCTACAGGAAAATGTGCAAACTGCAGGGCACAGCTTAAATCCCAGCAGGGGCATATCAGCCTTTCATCCTTTTGGCATTGACAAATGAGTACCACTGAGATGACATGGTATTTAGTAAGTTACAGTGTTAAACAAATGTTTTGATTTATACTTATCAACGTAACTATGATGTGCTGTGGAGTTTTTATGTTTAATCAAAATTAGTTAACAGTTTAACAATAATGAATTTTGTTGAAACACACCTTGACTGATATACTGCTGTCTTACTGCACCATCAGCAGTGGGGCAGAAAAGAATGCCATGCTGCACATGGGAGGAGAACATTTGGCCCTGTTCTTGTGGTTGGGGAGGGGGGTACTGGAGGAAGCACACAGACAAAAAGGCATGTTTTGTGTGTTGCGCTGATAATCTTTGTACCTTTGGTACCTTCCCAATTGGCTACAGGTGTACCCTTCTAAGTCCCTAGTATATGGTACAAAGGTACGCAGGGCATAGGTTCACCAGGGGTCTCCCATGGGCTGCACCATGTATTATGCCACCCATGAGAGACCACTCAAACTGTGACTTCAGGCCCGCCATTGCAGCCTGTGTGAGCTGGTGCTAGCACCACTCACAACAGATATAAGTTTCCTTATATCTGAGGTCACTGTACTTAAAACCTATAAGTCACCCCTAAGGAAGGCCTTTTAATCCTGAAGGCAGGGTGCTAGGTTAGAAGTGTGAGGGTGCCATGCATGAGCATGACACCCCCTACAAACCCCAGAGTCGATTCTCCAGGCTTTGTAAGTGCGGACAGCCATCTAATACATATAGTGGACATCAAGTCAATTACGAGATGTCACACTATATATTGGCTGCAGCGAAACCGGTCATGTTTGGTATCAGACATGTTGGAATCTTACCCCAACACCGATTACAATGTTGGAAGTAGGATCCCATGTACTGGGGGGCTCCCCTAGAGGGCCCCCCTGTATTCCCGGTACCAACCTTTCAGGGTCTAACAGCAAGATAGTGCTGCTGCCGACCACAGACACGATTCTGCCCTCCTGCTGCTGAGCTGAGCTTGAGCAGGGGAAGGCAGAACAATAGGTTTCCTGTCACAGGGAGGTGTGACTACCTCCCAGACAGGACTTAGTGTATTGGGCTGGGGTGGGGGCGCTTGCCAGCACCACCAGACTGCTTTGAAGGGCACATTTGGTGTCCTCCTTGCATACTCCAGTTGAAACTAGTTCAGGGAGCCGTTGGCTCCCGCTCTGGCTCGAAACTAGACAAAGGACATGGGAGTATGCTCCCCTCTGTCCAGCTCTTCCTCTGGGAGGGACCCCTGAATGGTCCTAGCCCTTTCCTCAGGCTACTTAAGGTCTTACCTGTGGGTGGCTCTCCAGATTCATCGTGGGACAAGATTCAGATCCGAAACCACTTCTACTGTCTGGGCACTTTGGACTTCATTGGACTTCACTTTGGGAACCGAGACTGCATCAAGGAAGAATCTTGCTAGTCTTCTGCGTTGTCTTTGCCTGTGCTTCATCCAGGTTCTGCTCCAGGCCTGTGGGCATCAAGGACACCCGAAGTAATGAAGGAGTCACTCCCCTGCATCTGCGGGCACCGCAACCAAGCTGACCAGTCTGCTGCTCCTGACGTCCCATGGACTTCGAAAGGCTCAGCAACACAGGTGGTGGTTCTGCAACTCCCTCGAGACCTGCACTGTCTTCTAAGCAAGCTTGAGGTCAGTATCCCTCGTCGGAACCACTAGAAAAGAACCCCTGTGCACCGCGTCGACTTGCCGTTGCCAAGGCTTGTTGACTCTGTCCTCAAGAGATCTTCGGGCTCCAAGAAGCTCCAGCCTCCCCTGATCTTCATCCTCGCTGCATCCTCTGCGCCGTGGGCCTGCATCCTTGGTGAGCTGCTCGAGGTCCTCTTGCGACTCCTGTGCCTTCGGCCTGTCGGTTCTCTTGAGGGTTTTCTTTGGCTTCAGTGGGCTCCCCTGCTTGCTCAGGGCCTGCTCTGATTCTCCTGCATTTGGTGAGTCCCCTGGACCTTGCTGGTCCCGACACTGCACCTTCATCGTTTACCACGTCTGTTGCTGCTGCCAAGGCTTGTTGGTGCTTCCGCTGGACACCGACCCCCTGGTTCTCGACTTCCGACATGGGACAGTTTGTGAACGGCTCCTGGTCTTCCAAAGTGTCGCCTGGTCCTTACAGCTGCAGCGACAAGGTCCCCGTCAACTCTCCTGCATCTTCCGTCATCAGTGGTCATTCGTCTTCCGTGCCTCCTGGTCACTCCCGAGTGGCATATACTCTGCCCTCTCAGCTTGCAGGTACTTCTCTTCAAGAATCCATCATTTGGTTCCACCGGGCTCTTTTACCTTCTTCGCCAGCGGCATCTTCACTGAAGTCCTCCATTGTAGTCTACGGCGGTTACTGACGTCACTTCGTACCTATGCACCCAGCTTGCCTGGTGTAGGTATCCTGGTTCCTGGGGTATCCACTGGTGGGGTGACTCTCCAAGCTTCCATCTTCCACAGGGTTTCTTCAGGGTCCACTGGGAAGGTCATTCTTCTTCAAAACTGTAACCGCGACTTCCCCATTGACTTGCATTGAGTACGCTGCTGTGTTTCCACTCTGCACACAGCCTCCATGGGGTTCCTGGGTGCTTAGAAGAGCTGGGGACCCAAGAAACCACCCAAGGTGAGTCTTCTGGGTCAAGTCTCGACTCCGGTCGTAGTTCGCATTCCACTTCTTTAGTATATGGTTTGCTCTCCCCCTGCATGACCACTGTGTATTTATGCTTACTTACCTGTTTCCTTTTGAAATATTGTGTGTATTGTGTTCATATCTCCGGGTAGGAGATATACCAATGTGTTAGTGAGTGTGTATAATAAATAAAACTATTTTTATAACTACACTGTGTGGTTCTTTTTCGTTTAACCCACACTATATGATACGTTCTGGTAAAACAAGCTGCTTAACACTCCTTCTGGAGTGAGCCTGAAGGCTGCTCTCCACAGCTACCAATTAGAGAGCTTTGTATGGTTGTCTAAGACCACTAAAATCACCATAAGGGTTGTCTGGATTAATGCAAGGTGCTTCACTTAAATAAGTGTGCACCATATACTAAGCCACCCTCCTACACCGCTCAGTCACCTGATCTCACGTGAAGGTGTTAGTGGGAATTACTTAATCAGATTCACATAATCCCTGCCTCTCCAGAGTCAGAGCTATCGAATTAGGGTTCCTGGAGAGATCAACTTTCTTGAGAAGTCTTTTCAATGTTTACTTGGATCTATTAAACCATATCCTAGAAGCACACCAAACTAAATTCCATATATATATGCTGACGATGCAACAATTTACTCCATATTAGAGGGCAATTTTGGCTTACAAATTGGCAGAATCCCAGAAAGACCAATTACAATGACGATGAAGCTCTGCTGCAATGATCAGAAAACCAAAATCCTCCTCCTGGATGCAGTTGATGCGTTACCCCTATCTCTTACATGGCCAAACTCTGGGATCTCCTTCAAACATGAACATATGCAACATGAAAGCACTGTTCAACATGGCCCTGTCATTCAATCATCATGCAAATACAGTTACTAAGGATGCGAACCATCTACATCAACTCGTGGTATCCTCCCTTGATCCTCTTACACAAAACAGTCCTAGTTCCTACGGTCATTGTAGCATGGTTGGATTATTGTATCGCCATCTACAAGAGGCTACAAACATGGTCTTGCAAAAAAAATGGCCTAAAACTCGGTGGCTGGTTTTAACATGAGCCACCACACTGGCTCGCTCTCGCAGTTTAAAGCTCTGTTCTTGGTCCATAATCATATACTTGGTCATGCCACAAGGAATCCCTTCAGGATCTTTCTACTGTATCAATACTCCAGGAGCCAACCACAACATTTTGGTAATCTGGTCATTCAAGTACAAAGTATTTCTTGGCAGAACTTTCCACAAACAGTGCTTCTCTCTATGGAACAACCTACCATCTCACCTAAGACTTGAGAAAGATTTCCTGAAGTAACAGAAAAAACATAAAGAGCCACCTTTAAATCCGGTACACAACTCTCTGCCACCAAACTCCACCCCATTCACCCAAATCCGGACGGATGCCTAAAGTCAGACCTTTTCCTTCCCGGTGCTTAGCCTGATTGGTCCTATTGAGGCTTCTACATTTCATTGAAGGTGGCATTTATATCCGAAACACATCTATGCCACAATTTCTACTGGTGTTATTATTACAGTTAAAACGTCTCAAAAGGGCTGCCTGAAGCACTTTATAAATCTTTAAAAAAGAATAAAAATGAATAGTCGTTATAACATCTCACATGCATAGCTTACTTCAGACATAAAAAAAGAAAACCAAAGATTATTGACCCACCTATCAGTTACAAACCACACATTCACTCTCTTTTACAATACTTACACCAAATACCACAAAGAAATGTTGCTTACCAGTCACAGTCGTTCTTTCCCAAGGATATTCACTCCAGATTCATAACCTTAGACTACATTTCCAATGCCAGACCGGACCTTGCAAGCACTATAATGTCCTTGTTGCAGACATTTGTTTTTCTTAGTTTCGACTCTAAAACCATTTCCTTAAATGAAAATTTACAGAACCAAAATTGCCTATACTGCAGCATCTCCCAAGAGGTTTGAATGTCCCTTTGAATCTTGCTCCCAGCATTCGTGGGGGTTACTTTGGCTCAAACAGATATGGACTAAAAAGCTATTTTCCCTATTTTGTTCATAAGCACTGTACCACCAACTTATAAGAGGCGTAGAAGGGAGTGCGGGGCATCACTTTGGACAAGATCTTCTGTTGTTACTTGTGATACGTCAAATGCTGGTGAAGAAGATTATCTAGTTTTTGTTTTTAAAATTCTTAACCCTACTAAGTTTAGATGTTATGAAACAAGTACCAAGTAATAATCCAACAAAAATCTAACACACAGATGCTATGTAGCATAGCTGTTGTGGTTCCTTTTTCACACCGAGAGGGCTTTCAGATAGTATACAAGAGTTGTACCATCTTTTCTCATGATATATCTTTATGCAGATTCAAAAGGGCCAGTCATTGGTCTGAACTCAAGGATGCCCTGAACGCAAGAAATAACATAACCATTGTAAATAATTCCTCAAGCTTCTTGTTTTCTCAAAGTAATACTTGCATGTGTGTCTGAAGTATGAAGACCCTCCTCTGCTTAAATTTGCAAAATCCAGAAAAATAAGGGGTGCATTTATCTCGTAATGCTTAAACACCACTAGTTGACTGCATTGGAAAATAGAAGGTTTACACTTGCAGGTACTCCACCTCCATCCCATCAAAATCACAAAGTCTCTAAGAGGGAGGTATCATTGAAGGGGAACAACTTATAGTAGTTAAACTAGCATTGGCTCAAAAGAAACTCACAGCCACCTAGTCAAGTTATACCTGGCTTTCAACAAAATGAACAACATAACAGACTTTTTCAATTTTTTTTAAAGTAAATCTGTGGAAGATTAGTTTTTACAATTATATTACAATTATAGCAGTGATTCCTGGCTCTAGTAGTCATAGATGGAAAGGAAGTCAGACAGTAGTTTAATAATGCTTTCAACAATCAAGATAGAAGTCAGTAGGGTCTACCTCCCTTTTACTCACCCCAAGCCTCCTCCTACTGCTATGAGCTCCAAAACAAACAAACAAAAAATAAAAAAATCTAAATCCTTCCCTTCTATCCCTCCACTATCCTTTTCAATCCAAATAATAGACTAACATGTCCACCACTCAAATTAATTTCATATTTCACTATACTAATTCTTCACTAATCCTTTATGGGTTCCGGAGTAGCGTGCTACTCACCGAAAAAGCGCTTTGAAGCCTCATCAGGGGTAGTAAGCGCTATATAAATGCAATTACAATACAACACAATTCAACACAATACAATGTCCACAAGAATAGCGTCCTAAAAATGTTTCCCAGCTAAAGAAAAAGAATAGTGAATTAGATCTCAGCAGACAGGATCCACGTTTCCATCAATAGTTCTATTTCATGTTCAGGAGTGTGGAAACGGATGCATAAGCAACCTAAATGATAGGTAAAGGAAAGACAGGTTAAAGGTGGAAAATTTCACTCCACTCTTGGATATCAAAATTGGCAAAGAAAGCCCTATCAACAAATGACAATAGGCCCTAGTACCGTGTCTGTGTTACCCTATCAGGAGTAAAGAATCACGAGGGAAATACATGAAAGCTGTTTCCAAAGAAGGATTTGGCAGAGAGTAGGAAGAGACCTACTGTAAGTGCCTTTCAGAGATGAGAGAGAATGCATTTCAAGTGTTTGTCCCATCTATCAGGACTTTGAGACTTTGACTACTTGTTATTTGCATTTCTTGAAGCTATTGGGTTACGAGAAGAATATTCTGAGGATACACACACTGGGGTGTGACCATTTGTTCCTGATGATGACTTTATGTTTGCCAGGCTCTGAATCATGTCTCAGGGGTCATTCCGGCTAAACTCCAATCACTGATGTACAGTTTGTTAGGCACATGAGATCCGTTAGAGTGGGACGTGGGGGGCTGCGTGAATACAGATTGCTGCCATTTTAATTTACTGTGGCACAGAGGACTCTGTGATAGCTTTTACCGTAGAACACCTTTCTGAAACAGAAACTGGTTCAAAATGCTGTAAATATAAGGCAGGGAAACCGCAAGAACTTTAGCTTCATTTGCGGAGTGTTCGTTATCAATCACAGGTCAGTTTACCGTTTAAAATACTGTAAGGGAGAGGCAAGGAACAGAAGATGAGAAGAATTCCCTTCTGCCAGCTGGAATAACTGGCATCTTTTCAAGAGAAAACTGTGGCGAGCATGTTTGGACTGAACATCTGCTCTAAGGGCTAAGGAAGAGAGATTTTTGCTGGCCCACAATAAACACAATAACACAGGGGCCCTAGTCTTGTCAAGTGAAGTCAGAATGCCAAAATGATTTTTTTCTCCACAAATGGGAGACATGCAAACATTTCTAGAGACAATGGTAGCTGAGTCCACCTGGAAGAGAACCATTAAACCAGTAGCAACTCGATTCTGTCTAGGAAGTGAAGGTGTCTTTGTGGTCTAAGGAAGCCAGAACCGCAGCAGAGAAAAATCAGGAACTAGTTGCAATTACACACATAGGGGCCGATTCCGATCTCGGTCGGAGGCGCACCCAATACCATTTGGTCGGGAAAAAAGCCATGCGAATGCCTGTTTCCCGACCGATCCGCACATTATTCCGAACGAGCAAGTACGATGCGCACAACAGCACAGAATCCGGCCGAGTCGTACTCACCCAATCCAGGTCCTGTTCTCCTACCGAGGCGAATCCGGAAACGCAGAATCGAGTCGCACGGAAGGGAAAATGCAGCCCCGTCCGGCCGAACAAGTACGATGCGCTTTCCGTATGCGCCGAACCCGTCGCTACGCACGGCACGTCAAAGCATCCGGGAGAGGCGCACATAAGCTCAGATTCGCGCCACAACACGATCCACGGCTACGAGGCGAACACGCCAGCGGCGAGGACGACGCGAAGCGACGAGAAAGACGAACGACACGAACCAACCATGAATCCCTTCGTCCCGATCATACCAATATTCTACATTTACTACCGGAACAGGCACGGACGCGTACGGCGCAGAAGGTAAGTCAGACACCAACCACAAAACACATACAACACGTACACGACACATCACACACACACAGAGGGATGCAGAATTTACTTACACCAGCAACAGCAGCACCATAGGGGCGGGATGCCCATCACCAATGCCACATATGCACACAGGGGCCTGAATGCGCACCACCACCCCTACCCAGGGGGGCCGGATGCCAACCACCACTACCACCCTTAGTCTGGGGGTGCCAGATGCCTACCACTACCACCCTTACCCAGGGGGCTGGATGCCTACCACTACTACCACCCTTAGCCAGGGGGTGCCAGATGCCTACCACTACTACCACCCTTAGCCAGGGGGCTGGATGCCTACCACTACTACCACCCTTAGCCAGGGGGTGCCAGATGCCTACCACTACTACCACCCTTACCCAGGGGGATGGATGCCTAACACTACTACCACCCTTAGCCATGGGGGTGCCAGATGCCTACCACTACTACCACCCTTAGCCAGGGGGTGCCAGATGCCTACCACTACTACCACCCTTACCCAGGGGGTGCCAGATGCCCACCACCACTACCACCCTTACCCAGGGGGGCTGGATGCCTACCTACTACAACCACCCTTAGCCAGGGGGGCTGGATTCCTACCACTACTACCACACTTAGCCATGGGGGTGCCAGATGCCTACCACTACTACCACCCTTACCCAGGGGGGGCTGGATGCCTACCACTACTACCACCCTTACCCAGGGGGGCTGGATGCCTACCACTACTACCACACTTAGCCATGGGGGTGCCAGATGCCTACCACTACTACCACCCTTACCCAGGGGGGGCTGGATGCCTACCACCACTACCACCCTTACCCAGGGGGGCTGGATGCCTACCACTACTACCACCCGTAGCCAGGGGGCTGGATGCCTACCACCACTACCACCCTTACCCAGGGGGCTGGATGCCTACCACTACTACCACCCTTAGCCATGGGGGTGCCAGATGCCTACCACTACTACCACCCTAAGCCAGGGGGCTGGATGCCTACCACTACTACCACCCTTAGCCAGGGGTGCCAGATGCCCACCACCACTACCACCCTTACCCATGGGGGCTGGATGCCTACCACTACTACCACCCTTAGCCAGGGGGCTGGATGCCTACCACTACTACCACCCTTAGCCATGGGGGTGCCAGATGCCTACCACTACTACCACCCTTACCCAGGGGGCTGGATGCCTACCACTACTACCACCCTTACCCAGGGGGCTGGATGCCTACCACTACTGCCACCCTTAGCCATGGGGGTGCCAGATGCCTACCACTACTACCACCCTTACCCAGGGGGGGCTGGATGCCTACCACCACTACCACCCTTAGCAAGGGGGGCTGGATGCCTACCACTACTACCACCCTAAGCCAGGGGGGCTGGATGCCTACCACTACTACCACCCTTAGCCAGGGGGGTGCCAGATGCCCACCACCACTACCACCCTTACCCAGGGGGCTGGATGCCTACCACTACTACCACCCTTAGCCAGGGGGCTGGATGCCTACCACTACTACCACCCTTAGCCATGGGGGTGCCAGATGCCTACCACTACTACCACCCTTACCCAGGGGGGCTGGATGCCTACCACTACTACCACCCTTACCCAGGGGGCTGGATGCCTACCACTACTACCACCCTTAGCCATGGGGTGCCAGATGCCTACCACTACTACCACCCTTACCCAGGGGGCTGGAAGCCTACCACCCTTACCCAGGGGGGGCTGGATGCCTACCACTACTACCACCCGTAGCCAGGGGGGCTGGATGCCTACCACCACTACCACCCTTACCCAGGGGGCTGGATGCCTACCACTACTACCACCCTTAGCCATGGGGGTGCCAGATGCCTACCACTACTACCACCCTAAGCCAGGGGGCTGGATGCCTACCACTACTACCACCCTTAGCCAGGGGTGCCAGATGCCCACCACCACTACCACCCTTACCCAGGGGGCTGGATGCCTACCACTACTACCACCCGTAGCCAGGGGGCTGGACGCCTACCACCACTACCACCCTTACCCAGGGGGCTGGATGCCTACCACTACTACCACCCTAAGCCAGGGGGCTGGATGCCTACCACTACTACCACCCTTAGCCAGGGGTGCCAGATGCCCACCACCACTACCACCCTTACCCAGGGGGCTGGATGCCTACCACTACTACCACCCTTAGCCATGGGGGTGCCAGATGCCTACCACTACTACCACCCTTACCCAGGGAAGCTGGATGCCTACCACCACTACCACCCTTACCCAGGGGGCTGGATGCCTACCACTACTACCACCCTTAGCCATGGGGGTGCCAGATGCCTACCACTACTACCACCCTAAGCCAGGGGGCTGGATGCCTACCACTACTACCACCCTAAGCCAGGGGGCTGGATGCCTACCACTACCACCCTTAGCCAGGGGGGTGCCAGATGCCCACCACCACTACCACCCTTACCCAGAGGGGCTGGATGCCTGTCACTACTACCACCTCTACCCATGGGGGGCTGGATGCCTACCACCAACACCACCCCCACTCATAGGATGGACAATGCATGACACAACCAGCACACCACAACCTAGGGAATGCAAGAAAAAGACATCCCCCAACACCATGACAAGCGTGTGTAGACTTTGTCAAATGCCTACAACACTGAACATGACTTTGAACATACAATGTGACCCCCTATCACATGTGCCACACATATATGTGTGTGGCCCCCACAATGCAAGCAGGCCATGACCATTGTGGCAATGGGGTCCAAACCCCATCATCACAGTGACCAAAATGTAAGTGTGGGGTCCATAGCTGAAGCACATTTTGAACAGTGTGGCAATGGGGTCCAAACCCCCATCATCACAGTGACCAAAATGTAAGGGTGTGGTCCATAGCTGAAGCACATTTTGAACAGTGTGGCAATGGGGTCCAAACCCCCATCATCACAGTGACCAAAATGTAAGTGTGGGGTCCATAGCTGAAGCACATTTTGAACATTGGGGCAATGGGGTCTAAACCCCCATCATCACAGTGACCAAAATGTAAGTGTGGGGTCCATAGCTGAAGCACATTTTGAACAGTGTGGCAATGGGGTCCAAACCCCCATCATCACAGTGACCAAAATGTAAGGGTGGGGTCCATAGCTGAAGCACATTTTGAACAGTGTGGCAATGGGGTCCAAACCCCCATCATCACAGTGACCAAAATGTAAGTGTGGGGTCCATAGCTGAAGCACATTTTGAACATTGTGGCAATGGGGTCCAAACCCCCATCATCACAGTGACCAAAATGTAAGTGTGGGGTCCATAGCTGAAGCACATTTTGAACATTGTGGCAATGGGGTCCAAACCCCCATCATCACAGTGACCAAAATGTAAGTGTTGACAAAGAAAAAGCTGCAACTGCCAAACTGCATGGATGATTCCTGGTCACAGAACATAAAACACATCAGTGGCAAAGTAGTGCATGTGTCCCATTGCAACATAAATTGGGGAGGCAAATACGACAGTGCAAATAAGACATACCTTTGGCCATGTGCAGACAAACAACACCCATGGGGGCTGACACTGTCAACATTCATCAATGACACAATGACAGAAGTGACCATCAGAATGCAGACCCACATATTTGCACCAATGGGCACACAAATGCAGATACCCTGTGGAGACTGTAGATGTGAGGTGAACAGATACCACACCATGGCAGCAATGGGACACACAAACCATGATCATTGTGCTGACCGATGACCTAGGAGTCCCAGGGACAGCAGGGGAAACCCACCAAACTACATACAGCCAATGGCACACCCAAGATATGCCAATGCAGTGGTGCAGATGCACAAACACAAACAGGCAGACCCACACTGCACATCATACACAACAGGTGGGGGGGGTGCCAGTGTCCCCAGGCAACCACACAACACATGAGGAGACCTGAATACCAATCATACAGATGTGCATACAGTGCCACACAAAGGTAACTCATGGATCCAAATCCCCTATGTGGGCAAGCAGGCATTGTCAGATGAGAGGGAGCACAAATCACACATGTCACACAGGCACGTAGGAACAGCAACTGACACAGCAAGACACAGACACACCACAGCACTACCCCCAGGGCCCCCACAATGTGGTGACCCTGGGCTGCATTACAATCCCACTGTGATGACAAAGCTAAATGTCGTTCACACTGTGAACCACAGTCATGTGTCCTGAGCAACAAACTACCATCACACCTACACAAGCACAAATCAATCAGCACGGCCAGTAAGCCAAGGCCAACATGGAGGCAGGGGCCTAGCCGGGCAACAACTCTCATCTGCACACACTCAACACCACACCCCTCGACCTCCAACAATGTGCAGCAGTGAAGCACACATGCACTGGTGACATTGCACATGCACCCATGACTATTCCAGGGTGGTGGGTGGGAACCAAGGTGCAGAAACACATCACACATGGCCACTCAACAAGACTCCTGAATTTCTGACACACTGCACACAACGCTGTACATGGACATGACGGCAATACCACACCAACCAATGGGATCACAGTCACACACCAATGAAGAAGCCAAGGTCACCCACAAAGAACACACATAGACAACAACCAACATTGCAGCCCGGACCCTGAGGAGTGCCAGCAGTCACACACACAACGTGTCACAATCACTGAAAGATAACACAAACTGGAAATCACATGACAGGGGCAAACAACAAGTGCCAAGGGGAAACCTGACTGTGACCCATCTGCGTCTGCACACAAACTCAGCCCTGACAGCAAACACACCTATGGGTGACACCCTGATGACCAGTAATGTGCCATGCACGCACATCACAGAGAACCCAGGGAGAAGACTTTGGGGGAACATAGGTCAACTCAGCAAGCATCACAAACAGGTACAACACTAGGGATCCCAGCATGCACAGCTAAACGGAAGTGAACACACAGACATGCTCATACAACACACACCTTGGGCGCAGGCAATGTCACAGGAGTACACACTGCCATGAGAGGACTCCACTCCTGTGTGAGGAAAGCTGTGCCATATGTTGCCTCAGTAGGGCCCCATCATGTCAGCTGAGCACTTGGTCACACAATCAACAATTAGCACCAAATGAAGGCTCCTGTCACATCAGCCTGGTCATGGAAGTGCCAACGAAATCATCAGCACAGATCCAACACACTTGTATAGCAATGTTGCACTGACAACACAGATGAGTCCTTCCCCATTGATGCCCAAACCTGCATGTCCAGTGGAGATGGCCACACGGTCAGGGAAGTAGACGAATTGAACAATGGCAGGCACAACAGATGTGCAGGGGTGGAAGCCACATATGTGAAATTGCTAATGTAAGTAGGAAATCCCATTGCCAAATACTGAACACATGACACCCTCAGATGCTGCTATGGATGACATGGATACACCACAGGATAGGACACATTCCCCCTGGACCACATGGGTTCCTGCACAGTAACACTTCATTATCATGAGACCAAATATCACCATCACTGCAGCAAGGGCATGGTTAGCATCATCAACAACATGTACATCAGAAGCATAAGCACTAGAGAACAGAAAGTTGCTTTATTCAGCATATGTGTGTACTGAAAACTGAAAGTCCAGAAAAAACACAAAGGCCAATGGCCAGTCCATTGTCAAAGTCCAAACAGGGTGACAGTGGCAAATGTCACCCTACGCATGCCTGCACTGCACAAAACCAGGGACAATCCACCAGGAGGGGCAACCGGGGGGGCAGGCCAGGCACCGCAGCGACAGGATCAGGGCTCACCAGGAGGAAGCAGGGAAGGGGTGGTGGGTGCTGGAGAGCCACTGACAACTGCAGTGGAGGTGTCTGACATGGTGTGTGCCGGCACAACTGGGGGCATGACTCAGATGTTGTGGGTGCCGGCACGACTGCAGTGGACCCTGCAGATGGAGTGGACAGGTCCGCCACTGCAGTGCCCAAGTCAGACAGGGTGGTAGTGGACTCCACTGCAGTGCCTACCACCAGGGGAGGAGAATGGGGAACAGGCAAGGTGGGCTGGACAGAGGGGAGGACACCCTCACCACATCAGTGGCACAGACAAGCGCAGCGGGGGTGTGGTGCCGGGAGAGCAAGTGGCAGGGGGAGAAGGCCGGATCCTCTTGGGGATGGTATATCTGTGGGTGGGGGAACCTGGGGCAGGGTGTGGTGGGGGCACCTGTGGAGTGGGGGCCTAAGGGATGGAGGATGGAGACCTGGTGCCTGAGCTGCAGGGCGGCGGCGGGGTCTTGCTCTTACGACTCCGGGGGGACTTGCGGGTGGGGGCCTAAGTCTGTCTGCGCCTGAGGGAGGGTGTCCGGGGCGAGGGGCACTCTGCTCCGTGTGGGTGGGCTTCCTCTTCCCCTGAATGCTGTATCAGCTGGATCGGAGGGGAAGAGGCCGAGGTCACTGAGGAAGATCCGCTGGGTCTTTGGGGTTGCAGGTGAGGCAAGGGAGGGTGCTTTGGAGGGAGAGGCAACTGAGGACTGCGCAGTGCTCGTGGATGCATGTGTGTGTTCCAGGGCCCCATCCCCTGTGAGTCTGGTTTCAGTCCCCTAACTGTGCGTGCGTGTGCGTTTTGTTTGTGGCGTGTGTGTCTGTGTGCTGGACGTGTGTGTGCTGGTGTGTGCCTGTGCCGGTGTGTGTGTGCTTGGGACGGGTAAGGTGCTGGGGAGTGTGGATGGAGCAGAGGCAGGAGGGGTGAGGGACTGTCTGAGGAGGGACACTGCTGCCGTCAGGGAGGAGTCCATGGACCTATTGCCCCTCTGTAGGTCAGACATGCCCGATGAGATGCCCTCCATGAACGACACCAGCTGAGTCAACAGAGCGGTGTGCGCATGGAGGACACTCAGCATGGCTGTCTGCCCTACATGGAGCTGGCGAAGGAGGTACACAGACTCCTCACTCAGGGCAGCAGGGGACACAGGGGCAGGGGGTGCTGTGCCTGGCCCAAAGGAGACACGCTCCCGAACATGGGAGCCTCCACGGACCTGGGGAATGGGAGCCGATGGGAGGGCGGTGGTGGTGCTGGTGGTGGCGGGGACAGCAACACTAGCTGGGGTGTGGTGGCTGCTGACACCCGCCTCCATAAGGGAGTCATCCTCCGAGTTGCTCTGGTCCTCAGCTGAGGTGGATGGTGCTGAGGACTCCTCGGTGTGGCTCATCTCGCCCTCCGTGCCACTGGGTCCCTCCGACCACTCCTCGGCTGCTGACCCAGTCTGGCTCTCCGGCTCCTCCTGGTCCGTGGAGCTGTCCCCTTCCGTGGCCGTGGATGTATCTGCAAACAATGGGGAAACAGACAGACATCAGTCACCTGCACCAAACGCACACACCACTGTGAGCACAGCACATTACAGAGCAAGCCCTGGCATCATTAGTTGAACATTGCTAAAAGTGCCCTAACTGAACAGGAGAAGCCAATTGTCAGTCTGATGCCAACCATGGCACTCACATCCCACATGGCCTTGCACCCATCTGTCTGGTGTCTGTTGGATAGCAACACCCCAGTGTGGACACATGCACCACCTATACAGTAGTTGGACAGTGCAGAGGACACGGTGTAGCATGTGGACATGCACACATCACAACTCTTGCCACTGAGTCAGTACAGGTTTCCGGATGAAAGGGATGCCCAGAGTCAAATAGGAAATGCATGTGATGCATACCAGCGACAGACACCATGATGCACCCATGTCCTGATAGCCATCGCCACAATGGTGTGCATGTAGCACATGTCACTCCCCTGCAGGATCACCAATAAGTAGACACATGTCATGGCGGAGGCATGACTGCTAAGTCATACATCACTGTCTCAGTGATGTATGACTTGGCAGCCAGACAACAACACTCTGCACTGTGTCACAATAGTAGGTCATGGGGAATGCAAGTCCTGGAGCTGCACAAGTGCACATGTACATCCCCCACACAACACATCATCTTAACCCTCATCTGTCCAGGTCATACCGATTGGACATTTGGGAGACCTGTGACACTACCCTCTGAACCTGAGCCCCTCACAATCTGCTGTGAATGGGAAACAGCTGCCTGAACTTCACATTCGCATACCCCAGTCTGCACGGGCAGCTGATCAAACACATATGTGACACACAAGTATCGTCTCCTATGGTCACATCTCCAGTGGCATGCTGAGCCCCTACCGAGAAACACCCCAGCAGTCCTGGCAACAAATCCACAGCACACTGACACAGAGGCAGACACCTGAGGGGTCAAATCACTACACGGGAGTGGGAGTACAGAGTGCATTGCATGGCCTGGAGTAGGCATGACTGTCCTGCCCCACATGAATGAGGGATGAGCCCTGGACAGTGGATAGCTGGCTATGTATGTGTGACACGTAATCTGCACACTCCTGGGGCCCAAACATTGTTCCCACCCGCTGCATGGGTGTGTGCCACATACCCCAGGCACATGTGGTGGCTCAGCTCAGCAAGTGGACCGCATATCAAAGCAACACGCAGATTACATGTCCGAACACAGGCGTTGTGTGAACAATGGACCCACCCATGATGCCCACAACAGAGTTAGGGAAACAGATGCTGTCCCCCACCTTGAGTGAAGCAAACTGCAAGGACACAGTCCCAAGTGACACAATTCCCTGAATGTAAGGGCCACACCTGGGTATCAGATGAGGAGTGGGCAGTGCACAATAGAGGGACATGGCTCCTGGACAACATGACTGCTGTACTGTGGCAGTTTAACCAGGCCAGAGGAGGGCACATAGCATGTAATACAGAGTTCACAGTGCAGTCTTTGACTCACCCCCTCCTTGCTGCTGTCTGGCCTTCAGCTGCCCATCCAGGTCTGGAAACACCACCGCCAGGATCTGGAGCATGTGGGGGTCAGGGTCCGTGTTCCGCCCCTCCTGCGAGGAGGCGACAGCTTCAGCTGGACCCGTGCAATCCTCCGGGTCCAGCCCTGAAGGTCCTGCCACCTCTTCTGGCAGTTGCGGATCTGGCGCTTGTAGACCCCCACGGACCGGACAGCCCGGACGATGTCCTTCCAGATCTCCTGCTTCCGATGGGCATTAACCTGTGAGGATGACAAAGTGAAAAGGCCATTACTACACATGCAACATATCCGTGCATAACACAGTTGTATATACATGTCTCAATCACAGGGGCACATGATGTACACAGGCAGTGCAACGCTGCCCATGGACAGTTTGCCAGAAGTCACTACATGGTATCATTGCATGGGAAGTAAAACCTTGTTCAAATGCACTGTCACTGCACCATACCTGTCCAGTGCATGTCACTATACACTATGGGGGGTGACAACTACTCAGTGAGCCTGCTAGCCAGTGGCGTGCAGACTTTCACCCTTGCTAGGCAGACAAAATGCACATTCAGAAAGGCAGTGCACAGAACACTCACCTGCTCCCCTGGTGTCCCATACAGCTTGCTGTACTGTGGAAGTAGGCTGTCCAGCACGGCCTGGTTCTCCTCAAGGCTGAAGGCTGGGGCTCTCTCCACAGTACGTGCCATTGCAGGGTCCAGAGGGGGCAGAGACAGCAGCAGTGCAGTGGCAGATGTCGTCCTGGAGCATGTAGTGCAGGCAAGTGAGCTCTCAGGGGAACAGCCAGCAATATATATGTGCTGGAGAGGCAGATACTGTCCCATGTGTCCAAAGTGATAGGTCCAAGTCGTTTGCATCTTCTGAATCTGGCCAATCCATGGAATAGCAGCACCAATACACGCCCACAGCATCCTTCAAATCTTCAACTTCATGACATACAAGACTTTGCAACATTGTTGTGGGTGACCAACTGAATTTCCAGCAACCGACTCGTTCGAATTTCGAAAACGCGTCCGTTGCCAGGCTAGGCCATTGTCAATGGGTGCGCACCGATCGATCCATTGCGGTACAACACGTACAGGGGTACAACGCGTACCCGCACACATTGAATGCAATGGGCCGGCCGGGGGCACCGATCGGTCCATTGCTGTTCAACGCGTACAGGGGTACAACGCGTACCCGCACACATTGAATGCAATGGGCCGGCCGGGGGCACCGATCGGTCCATTGCTGATCAACGTGTACAGGGGTACAACGCGTACCCGCACACATTGAATGCAATGGGCCGGCCGGGGGCACCGATCGGTCCATTGCTGTTCAACGCGTACAGGGGTACAACGCGTGCACGCACACATTGAATGCAATGGGCCGGCCGGGGCACCGATCGGTCCATTGCGTGTACAACGCGCATAGGGGTACAACGCGTACCCGCACACATTGAATGCAATGGGCCGGCCGGGGCACCGATCGGTCCATTGCGGTACAACGCGTACAGGGGTACAACGCGTGCCCACACACATTGAATGCAATGGGCCGGCCGGGGCACCGATCGGTCCATTGCTGTTCAACGCGTACAGGGGTACAACGCGTACCCGCACACATTGAATGCAATGGGCCGGCCGGGGCACCGATCGGTCCATTGCGGTATCAACGCGTACAGGGGTACAACGCGTACCCGCACACATTGAATGCAATGGGCCGGCCGGGGGCACCGATCGGTCCATTGCGGTACTAACGCTGCATAGGGTACAACGCGTGCACCGCACACATTGAATGCAATGGGCCGGCCGGGGCACCGATCGGTCCATTGCTGTTCAACGCGTGCAGGGGTACAACGCGTACCGCACACATTGAATGCAATGGGCCGGCCGGGGCACCGATCGGTCCATTGCTGATCAACGCGTACAGGGGTACAACGCGTACCCGCACACATTGAATGCAATGGGCCGGCCGGGGGCACCGATCGGTCCATTGCGGTACAACGCTGCAGGGGTACAACGCGTACCCGCACACATTGAATGCAATGGGCCGGCCGGGGCACCGATCGGTCCATTGCTGATCAACGCGTACAGGGGTACAACACGTACCCGCACACATTGAATGCAATGGGCCGGCCGGGGCACCGATCGGTCCATTGCTGATCAACGCGTACAGGGGTACAACGCGTACCTGCACACATTGAATGCAATGGGCCGGCCGGGGGCACCGATCGGTCCATTGCGGTACAACGCGTACAGGGGTACAACGCGTACCCGCACACATTGAATGCAATGGGCCGGCCGGGGGCACCGATCGGTCCATTGCTGTTCAACGCGTACAGGGGTACAACGCGTACCCGCACACATTGAATGCAATGGGCCGGCCGGGGGCACCGATCGGTCCATTGCTGTTCAACGCATCCCTGTACAAGTGACTGGCATATGTCACCATGCCTGTCTCAGATGAACATATGCCAGCCACAGATAGCTCCCAGGGAGTGAGGGGCACACCTACAACACGACAGCCTGTCCAAACTGTATCATAAGGCATGTAAGGCTGCATTTCCTATTGTGTGTATGTTGGTGTACATGTTGTCCTGTGGGTGTCACCTGGGGGCAGCCACCCCCAGGCTGTGCACGTGTTCATGGGGACAGGATCCTGGGTGTTACGTGTACATGACCACTGTGATGTGCAACTGTTCATATCTGTGCATGTGCCATGGTCACATTTCACGGTGGTGTATGTGTATGTCATGTCACATACCCCGTGAGTCCCATGTGGGACGGTATGTTTGAGCCAGGGTGTCCCAGTGGCACAATAGTGATGGTCCTCCACAGTCTGTGTGCATGTAGTGTTTACAATGTCTCTGATTTCATGTGCACAATGGGAGACAGTCTCCACATCCACGTTGTGTGTGCATGGACTTTGATGTTGTGCGTGTGTGTGTCACAGACGTCCATGTCTGTCCTGCAGTGGCAAGTGGGACCACTACCTGTGGGGGTCATGGTTGTTTTGCTGTGGTGTATACATGATACTCCATGTAATGCCAGTGTCCATGTGGCAATACAGGGTCCCTGGGAATGTACCTGTCGTTGAGCTGTGATGCCTGGGGCACATCTGTCCTCACATGTCACTGTGGGGGGTGATTGTGACACGGCAGCAGGAGATGGGAACTGTGACACGGCCTCATGATATCCAATGGGCCAACCTGGGACTTATTGATGCCACTTGTTGAACCGTGATGACAGATGTTGGCCATGTATGTACCATACATGTCCTTACGGAACTGCACACTTCATGTAGTTGTGCCTCATAATGATGTATGTTGTGATATTGAGTGTGTTCAATGCCGCATATGTGGGGTGACTGACAATCTTGCTTTCTTCTCCTCTGCACTGCAGGGCTCCTGCTGTCCATCGACCATTCCCAGACCTGGCAACGATGGTGGAACGGGACAGCATCCGACGGTACCGCTTCACCAGGCAGCTTATTGAGGATTTGGCAGTGCAGTTGGCCCCACATTTGCAGCCTGGCCGGCCGTATCCTACAGCGCTGACCCCCAAGGTGAAGGTGATGGCAGCCCTACACTTCTTTGCCACCGGTACCTTCCAACATACTGTGGCGACTGCTGGTGGGCTGTCACAGACCATGTTGAGCCGTGTGCTCCGCGATGTTTTGGAGGCAATGTTGCTATTCCTGAACCGGTACATCTATTTCCCTAGACTGCAACGACTCACTGACGTGAAGAGTGACTTCTATGCCCTGGGGAGGATGCCGCATGTCATTGGCTCCATTGATGGGACACATGTGGCTTTGGTACCACCACAGGCCCAGGAGCAGGCCTACCG
Organism: Calotriton arnoldi; assembly: GCA_963921515.1. Lineage (NCBI taxonomy): Eukaryota > Metazoa > Chordata > Amphibia > Caudata > Salamandridae > Calotriton > Calotriton arnoldi. The sequence continues at coordinate 3,177,568 of CAWUFW010000562.1, read as the reverse complement.
TAACCGCAAGCACTACCACTCGGTCAATGCACTGGTGGTGTGTCTTGCAGATATGACCATCACACACGTGTGTGCCCGTTTCCCTGGTTCAGCACACAATGCCTTTGTGATGAGGAGTAGTCGCATCCCCAGGATGATGGCACAGATGCAGAACCAGCGTGCCTGGCTTGTCGGTGTGTACTGACTTTGTGCCATTGTGTGTGATCTGATCTGTAGTATTCCGCCCACTTTTCCAAGTCAGCTAATGTGCACTTGTCTGTCCGTAGGTGACTCGGGATACCCCAACATGCCGTGGTTGCTGACACCCCTCAGGAACCCTGTGACACCAGCCCAGATGCGCTACAATGAGGCACATGGTCGGACCAGGAGAGTGATTGAGCGGACATTTGGTCTCCTGAAGAGCCGCTTCCGCTGCCTGGACAAGACAGGAGGGTCCCTCCCATATGCCCCAGCGAAAGTGTGCAAGATTATCATCGTCTGCTGCATGCTCCACAACCTGGCAGTGCGGAAGGAGTTGCCTCTCATCCAGGATGACAATGACCAACATCCGCCACCTGTGGAGGATCCTGGCCTGGACCACGATGCCAGTGATGATGATGATGATGAGGGTGATGTCCGCACACAGCTCATCACCAACTTCTTTAGCTGAATGTGAGTATCCTGAAGTGTCATGTCAATGATGTGAGTTGGCATGATATGTGTAGGTGGTGCTCTGGTGCTGTTGGAGTGTGTCCATGGGCTACTTGACTGGATGTGTGTAGCGATGTGTGCTTACAGGTGGTCTGTACTCCCCAACAGTGTTGACATGCTAACTTGGTTCTGGGTGGGTATCTTGTAACATGTATTGTGCATGAGTTTTGCTGTTCTGTCCTATTCTCCATTGCTTTTGACTGTGTGTCATTTCTGTCCTTCACAGGGTACTTTCAGATTCGTTTGGTCAACTGTGTCCACCGACGACGTGATTGTACTTCCAGGGTGGTAGCTGTTGTGTCCCTACAGGTGATGTGCGCCACACCCATGGACTTCCTTCCTTCTACAGTTGTTTACTGTGTGCCCGCTGCCAGGTGAGATTACCTTGCATCTGTAGTGGTTACGACATGTTGCAACTGTGTAATAAACCTGTGCTTCACTTTGTGATGTGCGTTGTCTGTGGTCACACATTTGACTGCCATTTGCTTACTGCACCTGTGGGCTACTTGACTACAACTGGGAATAGGTGTGGTGTCTGTGCATTGCACCGTCTTCCCTGGCAACATAAGTGTAGGCAATGAGTCAGATGGCCTAGGTGTGTATGTGTTGTGTAGCCCTGGTGGTGTGTCTCCCTCATATGTGTCACGTTGCCTTTACTCACATGCCTGTGTTGTACTTGCTGTTGCAGTCCGCATACACAGTGTAATTTTGCAGTTCATCATCCCCATGACAGCACCCACGTTGGAATCACAACAGAGGCAAGTATGGTGTATTAGTGTGTTTATTGTGATACATTTGTGTGAATAGTGCATAGGATGGTTAGTGCTGTACATATATCTTGCAATCAGAAGTTCCTAGGTGAATTGAAAGTCCTGGTAGACAAAATCCCCAGTATCGGGGCCACAGTTGTCTGAGACATTGGTCCAACTTGTACTCCCCATGTAATGTGTGGGAGTTGTGTTGCCGTCAACAGGGTGAACAGTTTGTGCACAAAGGTGAACATCCAGAACAGGTTCAGGCTTCCTGGGAGTTGCACTTGGCCATCGGCCTCTCACTTGCCCCTCCTCGGACGACCCCTCTTCTTTGGGGGGCCCCTCAAGTACAGGCTGCTGCGGTGCAGGGGACTCTCCGCCAGAGTCATCCTCCCTCCCTGTGGCAGTTGCAGTTTGTTCAGCACCAGATGTTGTTGGCACACAGGGAGGTGTGGACTGGTTGCTGTTCATCTGGCGGAGGCATTGTAAAATGTCCCTGTGCACCGCCGTCATCTCTTGCAGTGCGTCCCACTTGGACTCCACGCGGGACATGTGTGAGTCCAAGCGGGCATGATGGGCAGCCTGCTGCTGTTTCATGTCTCTGAGGAGCCCCACTACCTGGCTGAGATCTCCGGTGCTGGACTGGTACGCATCGGCTATGCGTACCAGTTGTGGGTCATCATGCACACCAGCAACCTCTGCAAGCAGCGACCTCTGTCTCCCACCCCTCCCACCACCCCTGCCGACATGTGCAGTGCGTGCAGTGGCACGCACAGATGACCCTGGTCCCCCTTGGGGGTTGGTGGTGGTGGTGGTGTCCATGGCCCCACGTTGGTCCAGGGACCCTGTGCTGGTGTTGCTCCTTGTTCTGTCCATGTCGGCAGGGATGGTATTTGTGGTGACAGTCGTTGGAGGGGTGGGTGCAGGGGGTGCAGCTGGTGGTCCTGCTGGTGCTGCAGCTGGTGGTCCTGCTGGTGCTTCATGTTGACTTGCACCGGATGTGCCAGGTTGGTCTTCTTCGTCCGAGGAGGGCAGAGGCTGTACGACACCAGTGAGCTCCGCATCCTCTTGAGCCTGGGACTGGGACTCCTCAGCGTCTGCTGCTGTGTCCCCATCATCACCTGTTTTTGGGAGACACACACAATGTATGTTATGTTTCTGCAGGCATCAATGGTTGACACACCTGACAGTTGTGACTGTGCCTCTGGGTGCGGGCCTGTACATTGCATTGTCCTAAGTTGTCACAGTCAGGGGTTGATATTGGTGTAGCACATTGTCCTGCATTATTTGGGCATTTCTATGTATTTGTTGGGGTGTGAACATGGTCTGCATTGGTTGTATTTGGTTGACAGCCGGCCCTCCTTCCCACCCAGCCAGTCAGTTATCCCACCATGGACTGTGCTTGCATTGCAGGGAGTGAAAGTTGTCTTTCAGGATGTCAGTCAGTGGTGTCCTGCTGTTGGTTGTTGCACAGTTGCCAGCAGGGCCTTGTGCTCCCCACAGCAGTAGCCAGTGTCAGCCATCTTGTGAGTCCTTATCCACTCCCTGTGATGTGAGCATGGTTCAGGGTGGTGTTGATGGGACAGTTGTGGGGGTGAGCTATGTCTGTGCCTACAACTCCCATCATGCTATTGCCTCCACCCCCCTTCCCAGCATTCCCATACTTACTTGCTTTTGTGGGGAGTTCAGTGTATGTGGGTGTGAGAGCAATGGCAAGATGGCTGACAGTGGTGTCCTGCTGTTGGTTGGTGTGCAGTTCCCAGCATGCCCTTGTGCTCCCCACAGCAGTAGCCAGTGTCAGCCATCTTGTGAGTCCTTATCCACTCCCTGTGATGTGAGCATGGTTCAGGGTGGTGTTGATGGGACAGTTGTGGGGGTGAGCTATGTCTGTGACTATGACTCCCATCATGCTATTGCCTCCACCCCACTTCCCAGCATTCCCATACTTACTTGCTTTTGTGGGGAGTTCAGTGTGTGTGGGTGTGAGAGCAATGGCAAGATGGCTGACAGTGGTGTCCTGCTGTTGGTTGGTGTGCAGTTCCCAGCATGCCCTTGTGATCCCCTTAGCAGTAGCCAGTGTCAGCCATCTTGTGAGTCCTTATCCACTCCCTGTGATGTGAGCTTGGTTCAGGGTGGTGTTGATGGGACAGTTGTAGGGGTGAGCTATGTCTGTGACTATGACTCCCATCATGCTATTGCCTCCACCCCACTTCCCAGCATTCCCATACTTACTTGCTTTTGTGGGGAGTTCAGTGTGTGTGGGTGTGAGAGCAATGGCAAGATGGCTGACAGTGGTGTCCTGATGTTGGTTGGTGTGCAGTTCCCAGCATGCCCTTGTGCTCCCCACGACACAGCAACAGTGTCAGACATCTTTGATGGGCCTTTCCACTCTCTGTGGGATGTGCATGCGTGAGTGTGAGCTTGCTGGGCCATGTGGTGGGGGATGTAGAGCTGTGCCTACGACTCCCATCATGCTATTGCCTCCACCCCCTTCCCAGCATGCCCATGCTTCCTTCCTTTTGACTCTGCTTCCCTGTGGGGTGGGCTGCCTGTGCTGACAGGATGGCTGGGAGTGTTGTCCTGGCAGTTGTTTGGCTAAAAGTCCAAAGAGTGTCCCTGTGCTTCACACAACATAACCCAGGGTGGTGGTTCTTTGTGGGATCTTCAGTTAGGATGTGAGGCATTGCATTCTCCCAGGTGGGTTCTGTGGAGTATGTGTTGAGGGTGTGTGTGAGGGGAGGTGCTTGTGACTATGGTCAGTGCTGCAAGTCCTCCTTCCCACCCAGCCAGAAATCCCACCATGGAACGTGCTTGCATTGCAGAGAGTGCAAGTTGGCTTTCAGGATGTCAGGCAGTGGTGTTGTGCTGTTTGTTGGTGCACAGTTCCCAGCAGGGCCTTGTGCTCCCCACAGCAGTAGCCAGTGTCAGCCATCTTGTGATTCCTTATCCACTCCCTGTGATGTGAGCATGGTTCAGGGTGGTGTTGATGGGCCAGTTGTGAGGCTGAGCGATATCTGTGCCTACTACTCCCATCATGCTATTGCCTCCACCCCCTTCCCAGCATGCCCATGCTTCCTTCCTTTTGACTCTGCTTCCCTGTGGGGTGGGCTGCCTGTGCTGACAGGATGGCTGGGAGTGTTGTCCTGGCAGTTGTTTGGCTAAAAGTCCCAAGAGTGTCCCTGTGCTTCACACAACATTACCCAGGGTGGAGGTTCTTTGTGGGATCTTGAGTTAGGATGTGAGGCATTGCATTCTCCCAGGTGGGTTCTGTGGAGTTTGTGTTGAGGGGGTGTGTGAGGGGAGGTGCTTGTGACTATGGTCAGTGCTGCGAGTCCTCCTTCCCACCCAGCCAGATATCCCACCATGGGACGTGCTTCCATTGCAGGGAGTGGAAGTTGTCTCTCAGGATGTCAGTCAGTGGTGTCCTGCTGTTGGTTGTTGCACAGTTGCCAGCAGGGCCTTGTGCTCCTCACAGCAGTAGCCAGTGTCAGCCATCTTGTGAGTCCTTTTCCACTCCCTGTGATGTGCGCATGGTTCATGGTGGTGTTGATGGGACAGTTGTGGGGGTGGGCAATATGTATGACTACGACTCCCATGATGCTATTGGCTACACTGACTTGCCCAGCATACACAGAATTCCTTTCTTTCAGTGGTCTTCACTGTGTGTTGGTGTTGTAGTGGTGGCTACATGTCTGGATGTGTTTGTTAGTTATATTTGTGCCACTGCCTAGCTGTAGTTGTAGTTGTGTTTGTACATGTGATGACACGGTTAAATGTAACTTTGAGATGGCATGTGTTGTGTTTATCTGACTGACATACACATTTTGGGATGATTCTGTTCTGGTTGCTGTGTAATTGCTATGAGTGCATGGTTTGACTCTCCCCTTGACAGTGATGTGTGTGTGTATTGTGGCAGAATATTGTGTACATTTGTTGTGTACTCACCAGGCTCTGGGATGTTCTCTAGTCCATAGACACTCACTGGCGGAAGGATGGCCCGCACCTTCTCCTCCCAGGGCCTGAGGTATACTGGCTTGGCAGGAGGGCCACTGCCGGTGTATTGGCTCAGGAGGTAGTCTTTCTTGAGCAGCTCCCGTACCCTCTTGCGCACGTCATACCACCTGTTCTGGATGTCAGTCTTTGTGCGCAGACATGGTGATTGTGCGTTCACCCTGTTGATGATCCTCTCCCACATCTTGGTTTTCTGGGAGATGGGTGTCTGTTGGACCAGGGTGCCAAACAGCTGTGGCTCTACCCTGAGGATCTCGTCTACCATGACTTCAAATTCACAATCTAGGAACTTGTGATTCTTCTTGGGGGCATGGTGATGGGTGGTGATGGTGAGTGATGTGTGTGTTGGTGTGCAGGTGAGGGTGTGTGAGTGTGTGTTTTGCTGGGTGTATGTGAGGTAGGTATTTGTTGGTGTGCTGATGGTGTGTGGCTTGTGTGAGGGATGAGCTGTGGGTGTGTGGTTGCTGTCTGTTGGGTGCTGGCAGTAGAATAGCATTTGCAAAGGATAATGGTTGGGATTTGTGTCCTTTATATGGGTGGAGTTGTGGGTGTGTCTTTGTTCTCTGTCCCCACCCCCCCCCAGTATTTATCGGCTTTGTAATTGCTTGTTTGGCCTTTTTTTGTGTAATTTTTCCTTAGTACTGTCTGTGCATGTTGGAAACGTTCTTGTGACCAAGTCGGACCCTGCAGTTGTCTCGTACGGTCTTCTCCGTTTCGTTCAAGCTGTGTTTGTGCAGTTTTCTATGCTGCGTATGCGTCGGTCGCGGTGTATTGTGTTGCTTCGGCTCGGTTTTGTATGCGTGTCGGTCGTACGGCTTGTCCTCCGTACGACTCGTCGTGGTTTTCGCGCCTTGCATCGTACTTTGCGGTTTGGAGTTCGCGTGTACGTTTCGGTCGGATTTGTTCCGGGTGCGTGTCGGTCGGTTCGATTTGCGTGTTTTTCCGGCCGGATTGCTGTTTTCCGTGCGGCTCGGTCGTTCGGCTTGGGTTCCGTACGTGTCGGTCGGATTTTGCACGCCTTGCATCGTACTTGGCGTGTCGGGCGCCACAGGTACGTGTCGGTCGGAATTAATTCCGGCTCCGAGTCGGTCGGTGCTTTTTCAGGCCCGAATCGGAATCGACCCCTTAGCTGTGAACTTGTAGCTGTGGCCTGCCCCTGCAACTGTAAACCATGGGCTGGAGTCTGAAGAAACAGTCCTGAAGATAGGCACATCTTTTCAACAATTGCTATTTAAACAAGAATACTTGCTGCTCTAAGTGTGTTGAACTATTTTTAGGAGCACAACAATGTTTTGCTTTAAAGAAGTTCACTTGGGGATGTCACTTTCTTTCAGGGTAAACAACAAACTGCTCCTCAAAAAATCCCACTGCGGACCCCAAGGACCTAAAAAACTACTGTCCCATCTCCCTGCTCCTCTTTTCAGCGAAAGTTCTGGAAAGGGCAATACATCTCCAACTCACTACTCACTTAGAAACCAACCTCCTACTGGACCCCTCCCAATCTGGGTTCTGCTCAAATCACAGCACCGAAACCGCCCTGTTTGCGGCAACAGATGACATCAGGACTCTCCTAGACAAAGGAGAAACAGGCGCCCTGATTCTCCTCGATTTCTCCGCTGCCTTTGACACAGTGTCCCACTACACCCACCTACACGGACTTCATCAAATGAGGATCCAGGGTAATGCCCTTAAATGGATCGCCTCCCTCTTCTCCGGAAGAGCCCAAAGGGTCCGCCTCCCGCCATGCACCTCAGGCTTAGGAAACATCATATGCAGTGTCCAACAAGGATACTCACTGAACCTGACCCTATTCAACACTTACATGGCCCCTTTGACCACCCTGGTCAGATCCTATGGTATGAACATCATCTCCTATGCTGACGACACTCAGCTCATCCTTTCCCTGTCTTCAGAACCCACCAACACCAAAGAAAACGTCCACAGATGCATGACCAGCGTCGTAAGCTGGATGCAAAACAGACGCCTCAAACTAAACACCGCCAAAACAGAGATACTCTTATTCGGGAGCAACTCCTCCCCACGGGACGATTCCTGGTGGCCAACGGAACTCGGCCCGCACCGGCACCCACTGAACACGCAGGAAACCTCAGCATCAGACTCAACAGCACAGGCTTACGATGAGGAAGCAGGTGAACGCCGTTTCATCCACCTGCTTCCTCACCTGCACATGATCAAGAAAATCTTCAAATAGCTTCCCCTCAGCACCAGATGTACCATCACCCAGGCCCTCAACACAAGCAGATTGGACTACGGCAACACACTCTACGTGGGGATCACCTCAAAACTACTCAACAGACTCCAGACCATCCAGAATGCTCAGCCAGGCTTGTCCTCGACCTCCCGAGACGGACCCCCATCACCACCTGCCTCAAGGCACTACACTGGCTCCCCGTCAGGGAACGGTACTGTTAGGTTCTCCTTCTATTCTCTGGACGTCTGGAACTCTGTACGTCAACAGAATAGAGGGAACCTTGTGGTGCTGGGGGTTCGGGATGGACAGTTGGGAGAAGTTGCGGTAGAAGGCGGATCGTTTCTCCTGTCCTGTTGACATAGAAATAAATTCTTATTTTCTGTTTACCTTCGTTTGTACTTCCTTGCACTGGCGATGGGCTACCAGTCAACAGGACCTCCACGCGTGCAACGTCTTGCCACCAACGATTCGTCTGTGCATCTACACATCTTCCAGCTTTCTGTGGACGGTCTTCTTCGCAGGTGTGGCGTATTGTGGCTTTCTTCCTGCCTGACGAGGTCTCGACAAACCTGCCACAGCCCATGCCTTCCTACGGTTCCTGCCAAGGCCTCTGCCACCTTGAGATTCCAGTCTTCGTTCCAGGGCAGAGTTCTGGACAACTTCCATATTTGGCGGTAAGGTGTGTCGAAGGGAAGAGTCACCCTGAGCTTTCTGCTATTTCCGCCAGGGTTTTTAATTTCCGACCGCAATCCGCAAACCGCCATCGCAGCAGTGCGCGAGCGCTCTTTCTTCACGAGCGCGAGTGTTCTGCTCGAGCGCTTCCGCCGTCATTACGTTTATGCACGCACCACAAGAGGTGTTAGTTTCCATGGCTACTGTTCAGCTGTCTGGATGCGCATTTGCTTAGCGCGTCTATTTCAACGCGACTTTCACCGACCTACCATAATTGCTACTGTGTTAGCAACCATTTCCTTGGTTACTGACTAAGTTTATTCAGCTGTCTGGATTCGATTCAGCTGTCTGAACGCGATTTTCACCAGCCTACTATTATTACTACTGTGTTGCAACCAACTCATCTTCTTGGAACGGTGACACGCTCACCTAATTACAATTGTATTTTCTATATTGCGTGTCATTTCCTTCTTCGGTGATGCGCACACCTTTTTAACAACAATTTAAAACATTCTTATTTGTACATTACATACTTCTTATAATTTTGTCTTCACTATCATCCATCTTTTATTCGTGGGCGCGCCTGCAGGTCCTTTATTACTCGGTGACACGCACACCTTCTAAAGCAACAACATCTTTACACGGTGACATGCACACCTACTAACAAATGGTATCTGGTTAGTGACACGTTACACTATTTTTCAAGTATTTTTAATATGTGTCCATGTTCTCATTGTGCTAATCTCGGTGATTCGCACACCTTAAAATCATTTGCTTCCATTTAATTTACTGCTTCATTATTCATCTACTCTTGTATTTTTCTCCACGTAATGCAGCAAGCTATTTCACCACCAACACCATTTGTTCCCAGTCCAGCTTCCTCAGAAACTGATTGGGAAATATGGAAGGAAGGTTTTGAAGCCTATCTAGAGGCATTGGACGGTGAATCATTCACCAGCAAGAAGTATGCCATACTTAGACATTGTTTAGGCAATGAAAGCCGTAACATATTGAAACACATTCCCAAAGAACCCGTTATCGTACGTGAAGGAGAAGGTGATAATGTAGAGGATGAGTATGCTACAGCTATCAAGGCTTTGAGTACTCGTTTCAAAGCTTGCAAAAACATCACCTTAGAAAGACACAAGTTTTACAAAAGAGTCCAATTACAAGGGGAATCTGCGTCAAGTTACGTTGGCGCTCTGCGCATTCTTGCAGCTTCTTGCGAGTATAAGGCATTTGAAGAGGAAATGATTAAAGATCAACTTGCAGAAAAAACTAACAACAGAAACAAGAGGCACTTTTATCCAAACCTGATCTCACGCTACAGAAAGCGTTAGACATTGCTACAAGAATAGAATGTACCAGCTCTTATATGGAGCAGATGTCTATATCGGATAACAAGTCTCAAAGTGTTCTTACTGTCAAATCCAAATATAAAAAAAACTAAAGAATTCAAGGATAGAGCAAATAATAAGGACACCAAATATAGCACCAAGTTGAAACTGCAGTGTTATAGGTGCGGTAGTACCAATCATTTGGCGCACGACAAATCGTGTCCCGCTGCCGATAAAGTATGTGCTAAATGCTCTAAAAGAGGACATTTCGCCAAAGTTTGCAAGTCTTCTAGAAGAGAACCTCCAAGAAGAGTGCACAATGTGGAATCTACTACGGAAGTGACATCGTCAACCAGTGAAGATGAAATTCTAACCATCGTGGACATGAATGGCTCTAATGACATTTGGGGTGTTAATGCTCTAGGTACAAAAAGACCCCTTTGTTCCTTAAAGAGTTAATAGTATTGGTGTTAAGGTTTTAGCTGATTCTGGCTCCCCTTTTACATTGTTAAGTGAATCTGTCTGGAAGGGGCTATTTTCTAAGTATAATTTGAAGCAATCCAACATCCATCCCGTAGGTTATGGTGGGAAAGCCATTGATGTTATTGGTGAGTTCAATGCCGAATTTGAGTTCAATGGCAATGTGTCTCAAGGCATTGTGTATGTAGCTAGAGATGAGGCATGTCTCTTGGGTTGGAAGGACCAAGGTAACCTTGGTATCATACTTGATCCCAATAACGATCAACAAGTTGTGCTAAAGAAAGATTTGTTCCGCATCCAAGCCATTGAAGAGAATTCATGAGAACAATTATACCCAGATGTTTTTTTTGTTTTTTTTATAGTTCTTTTTATTAACCATCCAAAAAGTCGACAATACAAGGCATTAGAGATATGTACATGCACACTTCGAGTCTTAAAGCTTACATGGGTACAAAACATACAAATCACAATGTGTGACAATGGGGATTATGGCGTAAGTTGGTCGTCTGAAACAGGGTCTGGGGGGGGTACAGATACATCCGCGTTAGTTATTCCATTTGTTCCAAATGGAGGACCATTTTCTGGGACATCCACGGGAGACATACACTTTTTTTTCTGAACATGCACCAGTCCATGTCGTTTTTCCAGGAGTTCACCCCGGGTGGCTCCCTCGCCCCCATGACTGCGCTATGTTCCGCTTAGCTATCATTTGGCCCAGCGTAGCCCATATCTTATCTCTACTATTGAGGTCGGTGGGCTCCCAATGTTTAATAGGCATCTCTTTGCCTCCGGCCGTATGACTACTCCCGACACCAGACTCATACATTCTAGCACTCTTGATCAATAGGACTGAATGAGGGGGCACTCCCATAATATGTGCATAAATGAGCCAATCTGTCCACACCCTCGCCTACAATCACCCTCATCCATCCTACCCATTTTAACTAGTGTTTGCCGGGAAACATATATCCTGTGGAGGATCTTTAATTGAACCAGGCGCAGTGTAGAGGAGATGGCAACCTCCTTTGGGGAGGCCAGAGCCTCCTGCCACTCCTCATCATCTATCTCAAGCCCATCCCCCTCCCAACGCTGTCTCAGGAGTGTCAGGGGATCCGGTGTGTTGTTAACCAACTTTTTGTATGTCAGAGATATAACCCCATCTGGTAAGTATCCATCTAGTAGTCTGTCCTCTAGTGGCGAGGCGTCTGATAAGGAGGTGTCTTTGGGTATGTGCGACTGTAGTGCGTGTCGAACTTGCAGGTATCGGAAGTACTCTGAGTCCGCAAGGTCGTAGTTCAGCTGCACGTCAGCGAACGCTACCACCTCCCCGTTTTTCCACAGGTGTCCAAACGTAGAGATCCCGATCAGATCCCATTTGTCGAACCCCTTAGTGGTCCCCAGAGTGCCCAGCTTTTCCGAGTCCCACAAGGGAGTCGCCAGCGAAAGTTTCCCGTCCCAACCCAAGCTCCTGCTCGCCGTATGCCACACAGCCACCGAATGTTTAGTTGGGCCCGTAAGGTGGTACTTGCTGGGTCTGGAGTATAGGGCTCTGTAGTATGTACCCCCCCAGTAGTAGCCATTTGTCCATCCTGTAGGCAGGATCATCTCCAGGTTTATATACACAGTGATTTATGGCCGCCAGATGTGCGGCCCAGTAATATCGCTTTATGTCTGGCAGACCGATACCCCCATCGTACTAACCCAGGACCAATTTCTGTAGCGCAATCCGAGGCCTACCCTCCCACAACAAGTTTCTTTGCAGGGCTTCTATCTCTCTAAAATAGGTGGCTGGAACTAAGTCAAGGGAATTCTGCAAGGCGTATAGGAAGCGCAGCAGTGACATCATTTTGAATAATGCCGCCCTCCCCAGTAGCGAGAGCGGAAGTTGCTTCCAAACGGCGACATCACGCTTAAGCCTCACCAGCGGGGGGAGTAGATTACGCTCATATCGGAGCCTGGGGTCGGCCGCGATAAAGATGCCCAAATAATGGAAACCCTTGCTTGCTATTTGCATGGGACAATCGCGGGATAGGGGAGGGGAGTCCCCGCTGAGAATGTACAGCAGAGACTTGCTCCAGTTGATTCTATAACCCGAGTACCTCCCGAAAACAGTAAAAATGTCTAGGACAACTCGTAGGGAGGACTTGGGGGAGGCCAAAAATAAGAGGATGTCGTCTGCATAAAGTGAAATGCGATCCTCCCATCCCGCCGTCCACTTGAGTCCTCGAATTGACGGACTCCAACGGATCCAGGCCGCCAGGGGCTCCAAGGACAGGGCAAAAAGGAGAGGCGAAAGAGGACACCCCTGACGGGTTCCCCGGCTCAGGACAAAGATCACTGACTTTTTGTTGTTGACTACTACCTGCGCTAGGGGCTCAGAATACAAGAGCCGCACCCAGCCAATGAAACCAGGGCCGAAGCCCAGTTTAGTCAGGACCGCGAAGAGATACGACCACTCCAGCGTGTCAAACGCCATCGAGGCATCCAGCGAAACCACCACCGCCGCCTCTTGAATGGTATCAATTCTGCCCAGGACGCCATGAAGGCACCGTAAGTTTAACGCCGTATTGCGGTGGGGCATGAAGCCCGATTGGTCGGGGTGTATAAGATTACAGATTACTCATACCGGGCGGTTTGCCAGCACCTTAGCTAGGATTTTGGGTTCTGCGTTTAACAGGGAGATGGGCCTATAGGAAGAGGGGTGATTTTTGGGCTTACCAGCCTTGTGTATCGTCACCAGAGGTGCTACACGCTGGTCGTAGGGCAGAAGTCCCTCATTTCGGCTCTCGTTGAACATATTGCGCAGGTGGGGAGCAATAGCGCCCGGTTTCAGTTTGTACAGCTCGATCGGCAATCCATTAGGACCTGATGCCTTGCCGGTACGAAGGCCATGGACTGCTTGTGCCAGTTCGTCGTCCGTGAGTGCACTGTCGAGCGTATCTCTTTCGGCCGCTGTGAGGGCCGGCATCCAGATATCCCGGAGGAGCTGCTCTGATTCTGTAACGGAGAAGCTGGAAGTCGACCTATATACGGAGCTGTAGTAGTCCGCAAACGTATTCGCGATTGCTTGTGGATCAGTTACTGTGCATCCCTCCTCGTCCGTCAATTCCAGGACCAACCTATTGGCCAGTTCTTTCTTATCCAGCCAAGCCAACAGTTTCCCAGCCTTGTCCCCCAGGTCGTAAAGTCTGCCAGCTTTTTCCCTCCCCAGTGTTTTGGCCATGTCCGTAGCAATGTTCCTATACTCATCCCTTTTGAGCTGTATGGCATGGAGCGTCTCCAGTGTGGGACCTTCCGCCTCCGTTTCTTCGAGGTGGCGGATCTCGCCCTCCACCCGGATCAGTTCTTTGACCTTGTCCTTTCGAATCCCAGCGATCGAGGACAGAGCCTGTCCCCTAAGCACCGCCTTGAATGCCTCCCAGAGGACCTGTGCAGACTTGACCGTACCCTCATTGTCATGAAAGTAGTTGACGATAGTTTGGAGATGTGTTTTCTTGACAGCGGGGTTACGGAGATACCAGGGGTTAATGGGCGCAACCCTCCCAACCTGTCCACCCCCCAGGACCAGGTGTGCCCAGAGCGGGGAATGGTCTGAGATGCCCCTTGCCATGTGCCTAATGTCCTGAGTCTCTGCTAGCAGGGCCACAGGGGCCAACAGATAGTCGAGACGGGAGAAACTACTGTGTGCGCCCGAATAGAACGTATATTGTGCAGTGTCAGGGTGTAGTGCGCGCCACAGGTCCACCAGTCCCATCGCTTCAAGAAAGTCAGGGAGCCATCTCTGGGACTGTCCAGTGTCCCGAGGGGGGTGGCAGTCTAGGTTTCCTGAGACCACTGAGTTAAAGTCCCCACCCAGTACTAAACGACCCTCGGGAGTGAGAGTAAGAGAATGCCTAGGTCCTTAAACGTCAGGCTCTGCAGTCCCGGTGGGACATACACCGTCACTAGGTTAAGGGTTGAGCCCTCCTATTGGCCGGACAACGCCACATACCTTCCCATGTCATCGACCCATGTGCGCTGAACAGAGAACGGGAAGGATTTCTTAATCAGGACACCAACACCCCGGGATCCAGTGGTAAATCCAGAGTGTGCCACCAGTCTGTAGCCCCACCTATCCAGCGCCCTACAGGAGTTACCGACCAGGTGTATCTCCTGGAGGAAAACCACCTCCAGGGAGTGACGTTTGACGTGTTGTAAGACTATGCTGCGTTTGAGTTTGTCCCCCAGGCCATTTACATTCCAACTTAACATTCTAATCTGTCTATCTCGGCCGTTCCCCATTGTAACTGACACAGTGCGCACCCTGTTGCGCCAACTCGAAGAATAGATCAGTCGACATGGATAAACAATTTAAGAAAAAAAGGAACAAAACTGCGTTCCCAGAACCCACCCAACGTCCCCCCTCCCTGCTCCCCTGCACTCTGGGCCAAGAACTGCCCATCGATAACTCTGCAGAGTGCCTGTCGCCCAAACTGAACTAACGGTAGTTGAACTTGGGGGTGGACGGCCACTACCTCGTGAACTCCCCCAATAAGAAATCATTAAGGCTCCTAAAATCAAGACTGCAGGCAACAATCTACTGTTGGTCAACACATTTCCCCACATTATATTGACTGGCTCCCACGAGAATGTCTACAGGACAAGGACAGTCCCGCGCAGGCCCGACCACCCTCCCCCAATTCTCAAGTTTTGCATCTTACAGTTCAAGTCGAACTTGGGGGGTGTGCGGCTATTCCCTCGCGAATACCCACCCCAGAAGAGGAAACATTGAGGCTCCTAAAATCAATACTGCAGGCAACACATCTACTGATTATCAAGACGTTCCCCAACTTTAGGGTGACTAGCACCCACAAGGATGCCCACAAGCCGAGAATAGTCCAGCGCAGGCCCGACCACCCCCCATCAAGTCTCAAGATATGTATCTTACAGTTCAGCGGTGGTCAGGGTCCCAGGCCACTCACTGGCGGTCACCTACGACCGTCATGCTCCTCTGTACGTCTCCATCCCTCGAGCCAGTCCGCTGCGTCTTCAGGCCGATCAAAAAAGCAGGCTCTACCATCCGCCTCCACCCGGAGGCGGGCTGGGAACAGCATCACATATTTCACCCCCCTCACCCGGAGCTTCTTTTTGACTGCCAAGAATAAACGTCTCTGTTTCTGAACAGCAAGGGTGAAATCCGGGAAAAAGGAGATCTCAGCGTTTTCGTAGCGAAGTGGAGGGGCATTCCTGGTGAACTGGAGGATAACATCCCGATCCCCGTAATTCAGTAATCTGGCCAGGATCGGCCTGGGCGGCGCTCCAGGCCTCGGTCTCCCACCAGGAACCCTGTGTGCCCTTTCAACCACAAAGAATTTGGAGAGTCTCTTAGGCTGGAGGTGAGTAAGGATAAGTTCTTCCACAAAGAGGTCTGCCGCCTGTCCTTCCGCCTTTTTGGGGACCCCAATAATGCGCATGTTCTTGCGGCAGGTGCGCCCTTCATAATCGTCGAGCTTCTCCTCCGCATGTTTCCGAAAGGTCTGGCGGTCCGCAACCTCACGCTGCAGTTGGGACGTCTCGTTGACTAGACTAGATGTGGTAAGTTCCAGTTGTTTTACCTTTTCCCCGGTTTTCGAAAGGTCTGCCCTAAGAAGTGTCACCTCCTTTGCGATAGCGTCCATCCTCTGCTCCAGGGACACCCGCACACCAGAGATGGCATCCAAGACATCCTGGAGCGTCAGTTCTGTGGCAGCCCCCTCCGAGCTCTTTGGTGCAGTGACCGCGCGCTCTGGGTCTGGTAGTGTCGCCTTCGAGAAGGCGTATTTCTCAAGGTTGTTGGTTTGCACCACTTTCTGGCCCCTGGTCCCCGACATCGTTGCTGCGTCACACCAGTCCCCGGTGTCTCCAATGCCACTATGAGCCCTGGTGCTCCTTTGGCGCGGATATCACCTGATCACCTGGGGCCCAAACCGCCGCGAACACAAAGGAAAGGGCCACACAGCAGCAGTCCAAGCTATGGGGGCCCCACCCCCGACGGAGCCAGCCGCCGGGCACCGGAGGCGATTCAGGTAAGTTGCAGGCAGCTTCGGGGCACCGACACAGGTAGAACCCCCAGGCGCGGGCACCAGACGCGCAGTGTCAAAATCTACTTTCCCTGTGGCACCCCCAGCACGCTACACAGTCCAGGGATAGGTGGACAGGTGGGGGGATTCTACACCAAACCTCCGCCAATGCCAAACTCCAAGGGTGCAGGCTCCTCAAATGACCGCAAGACGCAGCCCTCGGTCCCAGACACTTCTGCTCCCACCAAGGTCGACTCGATGACGGGCCGCTCCCCACTCCCACCAGAAAAGGCACACATCAGGGGAAGAGGCGCCTAGGTCACATCCCACGAGGGCAGGAAGGAAGGATCAGCGCCGCTCCTGTGGGCCCGTCCAGCAGTCTATGGAGGTCAGCCACGCCAGGCCCGGGTCCCAAAATCCCAGCCGCCACACAGTCGGGAGCGCTCACCTGGTCTCCTTGCAGCAGTCGGAGGGCCGCGGGACCCTCCTCCGCCCAGGTCCTCTTGTCAGGCAGCTCGTTGTGCCCTCCGCCGGTACCGTGGCCTCACTAGACGGGTCGCAGGCCTCGACCACGGCCTCACGTCGGCGGCAGCCCGCCGGCGTACTTCGTCACGCCCAGCGCTCCGCTCCACTATATCCGGACGGGTGGGAGGCCCGCCAGGCCTCAGATCTCCGCTTGGTGCGTCTCGACCCCGGTTACTTCCGAGCCGTCGTAACGGACCGGGGCCTTTGCTGCAGGCTTGTGGGCGCTTTCCAAGCGCAATTGGAGCCGGATAAATGTGTCGGATTGCTGGGTTGAGTTCACGGGTGCCGGACCTCTACAGACTTGCGGCCATTTCGCTTCACGGCTAGGCCACGCCCCATACCCAGATGTTTTAAAAAAAGATTTGGGTCTCTTCAAGGGTTTTAAACATAAGATCAAGTTAATTAATGGTGCACAACCTGTAGTACATAAGGTCAGGAGAGTGCCTTTAGCATTACATATTGATTTTTTTTAAAAAAAAGAATTGGATAAATTATGCTCTTGTGACGTCATAGAACCCATTGAGTCTTCTAATTGGGTGTCCCCTGTAGTTCTTGCCAAGAAGGCCAACGGCAATCTGCGCATGTGTGTGGACCTGCGCAATCTTAACAAAAATATATGGATCGACCAACATCCTTTACCCAATATTATTCAGATGACATCTACCCTCAAAGGTGGTAAATATTTCAGTTTACTTGATATGTCATCTGCATATCATCAAATCGAGTTACATGAGGAATCGAGACATCTTACTGCATTTGTCACTGCGGAAGGGCTGTTTCAATTTAAGGGCGTGCCCTTTGGTCTTACCTCTGCTGTTTTTCAGAGAGTGGTGTGGTGGAGAGCATGTTCAAGGGTATGTCTGGCGTTGTGGCCTTTCAGGATGATGTATTGATATATGGGGAGAATCAGATTGAACACAATGAGAGATTAAATCGTGTTTTATCTCTGTTTAAGCAAAAAGTTGTGACTTTGGGTTTGGACAAATGCAGATTGAATGTTACCACTGTAGATTACCTTGGCAGTGATGGCATCCAAGACATCCTGGAGCGTCAGTTCTGTGGCAGCCCCCTCCGAGCTCTTTGGTGCAGTGACCGCGCACTCTGGGTCTGGTAGTGTCGCCTTCGAGAAGGCATATTTCTCAAGGTTGTTGGTTTGCACCACTTTCTGGCCCCTGGTCCCGACATCGTTGCTGCGTCACACCAGTTCCCGGTGTCTCCAATGCCACTATGAGCCCTGGTGCTCCTTTGGCACGGATATCACCTGATCACCTGGGGCCCAAACCGCCGCGAACACAAAGGAAAGGGCCACACAGCAGCAGTCCAAGCTACGGGGGCCCCACCCCCGACGGAGCCAGCCGCCGGGCAGCGGAGGCGATTCAGGTAAGTTGCAGGCAGCTCCGGGGCACCGACACAGGTAGAACCCCCAGGCGCGGGCACCAGACGCGCAGAGTCAAAATCTACTTTCCCTGTGGCACCCCCAGCACGCTACACAGTACAGGGAAAGGTGGACAAGTGGGGGGATTCTACACCAAACCTCCGCCAATGCCAAACTCCAAGGGTGCAGGCTCCTCAAATGACCGCAAGACGCAGCCCTCGGTCCCAGACACTTCTGCTCCCACCAAGGTCGACTCGATGACGGGCCGCTCCCCACTCCCACGAGGAAAGGCACACATCAGGGGAAGAGGCGCCCAGGTCACATCCCCCGATGGCGAGGGCAGGAAGGAAGGATCATCGCCGCTCCGGTGGGCCCGTCCAGCAGTCTATGGAGGTCAGCCACGCCAGGCCCGGGTCCCAAAATCCCAGCCGCCACACAGTCGGGAGCGCTCACCTGGCCTCCTTGCAGCAGTCGGAGGGCCGCGGGACCCTCCGCCGCCCAGGTCCTCTCGTTAGGCAGCTCGTTGTGCCATCCGCCGGTACCGGGCCTCACTAGACGGGTCGCAGGCCTCGACCACGGCCTCACGTCGGCGGCAGCCCGCCAGCGTACTTCGTCACGCCCAGCGCTCCGCTCCACTATATCCGGACGGGTGGGAGGCCCGCCAGGCCTCAGATCTCCGCTGGGTGCATCTCGACCCCGGTTACTTCCGAGCCGTCGTAACGGACCGGGGCCGTTGCTGCAGGCTTGTGGGTGCTTTCCAAGCGCAATTGGAGCCGGATAAATGTGTCGGATTGCTGGGTTGAGTTCACGGGTGCCGGGGCTCTACAGACTTGCGGCCATTTCGCTTCACGGCTAGGCCACGCCCCATACCCAGATGTTTTTAAAAAAGATTTGGGTCTCTTCAAGGGTTTTAAACATAAGATCAAGTTAATTAATGGTGCACAACCTGTAGTACATAAGGTCAGGAGAGTGCCTTTAGCATTACATATTGATTTTTTTTTTTAAAAAAGAATTGGATAAATTATGGTCTTGTGACGTCATAGAACCCATTGAGTCTTCTAATTGGGTGTCCCCTGTAGTTCTTGCCAAGAAGGCCAACGGCAATCTGCGCATGTGTGTGGACCTGCGCAATCTTAACAAAAATATATGGATAGACCAACATCCTTTACCCAATATTATTCAGATGACATCTACCCTCAAAGGTGGTAAATATTTCAGTTTACTTGATATGTCATCTGCATATCATCAAATCGAGTTACATGAGGAATCGAGACATCTTACTGCATTTGTCACTGCGGAAGGGCTGTTTCAATTTAAGGGCGTGCCCTTTGGTCTTACCTCTGCTGTTTTTCAGAGAGTGGTGTGGTGGAGAGCATGTTCAAGGGTATGTCTGGCGTTGTGGCCTTTCAGGATGATGTATTGATATATGGGGAGAATCAGATTGAACACAATGAGAGATTAAATCGTGTTTTATCTCTATTTAAGCAAAAAGTTGTGACTTTGGGTTTGGACAAATGCAGATTGAATGTTACCACTGTAGATTACCTTGGCAGAGATGGCATCCAAGACATCCTGGAGCGTCAGTTCTGTGGCAGCCCCCTCCGAGCTCTTTGGTGCAGTGACCGCGCACTCTGGGTCTGGTAGTGTCGCCTTCGAGAAGGCGTATTTCTCAAGGTTGTTGGTTTGCACCACTTTCTGGCCCCTGGTCCCGACATCGTTGCTGCGTCACACCAGTCCCCGGTGTCTCCAATGCCACTATGAGCCCTGGTGCTCCTTTGGCACGGATATCACCTGATCACCTGGGGCCCAAACCGCCGCGAACACAAAGGAAAGGGTCACACAGCAGCAGTCCAAGCTACGGGGGCCCCACCCCCGACGGAGCCAGCCGCCGGGCACCGGAGGCGATTCAGGTAAGTTGCAGGCAGCTCCGGGGCACCGACACAGGTAGAACCCCCAGGCGCGGGCACCAGACGCGCAGAGTCAAAATCTACTTTCCCTGTGGCACCCCCAGCACGCTACACAGTACAGGGAAAGGTGGACAAGTGGGGGGATTCTACACCAAACCTCCGCCAATGCCAAACTCCAAGGGTGCAGGCTCCTCAAATGACCGCAAGACGCAGCCCTCGGTCCCAGACACTTCTGCTCCCACCAAGGTCGACTCGATGACGGGCCGCTCCCCACTCCCACCAGAAAAGGCACACATCAGGGGAAGAGGCGCCCAGGTCACATCCCCCGACGGCGAGGGCAGGAAGGAAGGATCAGCGCCGCTCCGGTGGGCCCGTCCAGCAGTCTATGGAGGTCAGCCACGCCAGGCCCGGGTCCCAAAATCCCAGCCGCCACACAGTCGGGAGCGCTCACCTGGCCTCCTTGCAGCAGTCGGAGGGCCGCGGGACCCTACGCCGCCCAGGTCCTCTCGTCAGGCAGCTCGTTGTGCCCTCCGCCGGTACCGGGCCTCACTAGACGGGTCGCAGGCCTCGACCACGGCCTCACGTCGGCGGCAGCCCGCCGGCGTACTTCGTCACGCCCAGCGCTCCGCTCCACTATATCCGGACGGGTGGGAGGCCCGCCAGGCCTCAGATCTCCGCTGGGTGCGTCTCGACCCCGGTTACTTCCGAGCCGTCGTAACGGACCGGGGCCGTTGCTGCAGGCTTGTGGGTGCTTTCCAAGCGCAATTGGAGCCGGATAAATGTGTCGGATTGCTGGGTTGAGTTCACGGGTGCCGGAACTCTACAGACTTGCGGCCATTTCGCTTCACGGCTAGGCCACGCCCCATACCCAGATGTTTTTAAAAAAGATTTGGGTCTCTTCAAGGGTTTTAAACATAAGATCAAGTTAATTAATGGTGCACAACCTATAGTACATAAGGTCAGGAGAGTGCCTTTAGCATTACATATTGATTTTTTTTTTTAAAAAGAATTGGATAAATTATGCTCTTGTGACGTCATAGAACCCATTGAGTCTTCTAATTGGGTGTCCCCTGTAGTTCTTGCCAAGAAGGCCAACGGCAATCTGCGCATGTGTGTGGACCTGCGCAATCTTAAGAAAAATATATGGATCGACCAACATCCTTTACCCAATATTATTCAGATGACATCTACCCTCAAAGGTGGTAAATATTTCAGTTTACTTGATATGTCATCTGCATATCATCAAATCGAGTTACATGAGGAATCGAGACATCTTACTGCATTTGTCACTGCGGAAGGGCTGTTTCAATTTAAGGGCGTGCCCTTTGGTCTTGCCTCTGCTGTTTTTCAAAGAGTGGTGTGGTGGAGAGCATGTTCAAGGGTATGTCTGGCGTTGTGGCCTTTCAGGATGATGTATTGATATATGGGGAGAATCAGATTGAACACAATGAGAGATTAAAACGTGTTTTATCTCTGTTTAAGCAAAAAGGTGTGACTTTGGGTTTGGACAAATGCAGATTGAATGTTACCACTGTAGATTACCTTGGTTACAAGTTATCTTCAGAAGGGGTGCAGCCGAAGCAAAGTCTGGTAAAGGCTATTGAGGATTTCAGCATTCCCACAGACAAGGATCAGTTGAGATCGTTTATGGGTCTCATTGAATTTTATGCCAGATTTATACCCAATTGTGCATCCAAAACTTTTCACATCAGGTCATTACTCAAGAAAAATGTTCGGTTCTGTTGGAATGATGAATGCACTAAGGAGTTTGATGTATTCAAACGAGAAGTAGCTCATGCCATACCCCATAAGGCTTTCAGTACCACTGATCAAACTATTATTATGACGGATGCTAGTCTAAAGGGTTTGGGTGCTGTGCTAATGCAACATAGAGATGGCATGGACGAGGTGATTGCTTTCGCTTCTAGAAGTTTGCATGGTGCTGAAGCCTCGTATTCCGTGATTGAACGTGAAGCCCTTGCTTGTTGGTGGGGTATTACGCATTTCAAACATTATTTGTATGGTTCTAAATTTGTGGTACGTGTGGACCATAAACCCTTGGTTGAGTTATTCACCACGAGAGGTGCTGCTAAAGCAACTCCCAGAATCGCAAGATGGCAGTACAGACTTATGGAACACAATTTTACTGTTGAGTATGTGCCGGGCAAGAGAAATCTTGTTGCTGATTGTTTGTCTCGTCTTTGTTCTTGTGGCAATGATGCTGTAGCAACGGATTGTATGCATGATGATTTGGAACTGGTATGCAGTGTTTTGGATTTTTCTGAGAAAGCTATATCTGAACAAGAATGGAGAGAAGCCACTGAGAGTGATTTGGAATTCAAGGAGGTTATAAAGACGTTAGGCAAGGGGTGGTCGCATGAGATCAATGCGTCGTACTGTGTCAGCAAGTACAAGCATGTCTTCGACGAGCTGTCTGTTGTGATTGGTTTGTTATATAGATCATCCTTATTGGTAGTTCCTGTTGCTATGAGGAACAAAGTACTCTCCCTTGCTCACGAAGGTCACATCGGCATACGTGCCAGAAAGAGGAGGGTAAGGGAAAATTTCTGGTGGCCGGCCTTAGACAAGAACGTGGAACATTTTGAAAAAGATTGTATGGAGTGTGCTATTAGCAACAAATCGCAAGTAACTGTTCCTTGTCCTGTGGAGGCCATTGAGGTTCCTGACAGACCATGGGTCAAGTTAGCTATAGATATCATTGGTCCCATGACTATGTCTGGTAATGTATCTGAATATGGCATAGTCCTTTTGGATTTTTACAGTCGTTGGCCTGAAGTCAAATGGGTGAAGTCATCCGATTCCAACTCTGTCATCAGGTTTCTGGAATCATTATTCGCCAGGGAAGGTGTACCTGAGGAATTGCTCACCGACAATGGCCCCCAATTTGTTTCTTTACAATTTGAAGAGTTTTTACAGTCCTTGGGTATTAAACATGTTGGTATTAAACATGTCAAAACATCCCTTTATCATCCCAGGAGTAATGGCCTTGTTGAGCGTTTCAACAGGGTCATAAAACAAAATGTGCAATTGTCTAAAGCTAGTAACTTAAATTGCAAGGATGAATTGCGTAAATTATTATGGGCTGTCCGCACGCCTGTCAATGCTGACACTGCTGTGTCCCCTTTTGTTCTCCTAAGAGGGCGTGTTCCCACCTCCAAACTGTTGAGGGGATGGATGGGTGGTGGTGGTGGGTTCAGGTTGCCCACGAAGAAAATCGAAGAGGTTGGCAAAAGGCGTGTGGATGCACAAAATAAATATGTCCGTACAAGTGTTGGACCGTCTTCCAGGCAGTTGAGTGTCAATCTGGGGGATATGGTAAGAGTGAAATGCTCTAGGATCCTACCTAAGGGTGAATCCAAGTTTTCAGTTTTGAGGAATGTTGTGAAGATCAACAAAAGTGCTGTCAAGTTGGATGATAGTAAGTGGTGGAACAAAGGAAAGATTGTTGTGTCAAAAGTGGGGCCGGTTGTTCTGTCTAAAGAACCGTGTCGGGTGGAAGATCCTAAAAATGACTTTAATGTTACGACTCGTCAATTGTCCTCCAGGTCCACTAAATTTCTTTCTTGGTTCCGGGACTATGTTATATGATGTATGGTTTATGATATATGGGTTTTCTTTCTGCCTTTCAATTATTTCATTGTACAATTGCTGTTTTTATTTTCTTATTAGATTTTGCACTTGTTTATTGTTGTGCTGTTCTTATGTATTTCTTTGTGTAAAGGGGAAAGATGTGTTGGGTTCTCCTTCTATTCTCTGGCCGTCTGGAACTCTGTACATCAAGAGAATAGAGGGAACCTTGTGGTGCCGGGGGTTCGGGATGGACAGTTGGGAGAAGTTGCGGTAGAAGGCAGATCGTTTCTGCTGTCCTGTTGACATAGAAATAAATACTTATTTTCTGCTTACCTTCGTTTGTACTACCTTACAGGTGCCAGTTCAAACTGCTCACCCACACCTACAAGACGCTTCACAACATAGGACCAGCATACCTCAACCATAGGTTGAACTTCCACATGTCCACCTGACAAGTACGCTTCGCATCACTATCCATGGCCCACACACCTCCCATCTACAGGAGCAGCCCCCACCTTTCAACAAATCAGGAAAGGCCTGAAAACCTGGCTCTTCGACTAACGCCTCAGCAGCAGCCTCCACCAGCGCCTGGATACTCTTGCGGATGATAAGCAGCGCTATACAAATCCGGATTGATTGATGTTGCTCCCTAGTTTCTGTTTTTAAAAACCACATGCATCATATTTCGGTGTTTGATTTTGGTATTTAAAATTGACCTTTGTTTCCTATTGTTATTAACTAACTCACTGGAACTTTTTTATTTTCTTAACCAGTCGCGGCCGGCATGACTCGCGGGGGGGAGGGGGAGTCGTGCAGGGGTAATTTAATTAAAAAATATATACATAATTAAACTTACCTTTCCGCCGGCCGGGGCCTGCGTCTTCTCTGCTCTCCTGCTCTCCAGGAACAGGAAGCAGAAAGCCAGGCTCTCTCCCTCCCCTAAGCAAATCACAATGCTGCAAGCAGCGTTGTGATTGGTCGGGACGCCGCCCAGCCAGGGATTTACGGGCAGGCCATTTTCTCCATGTAGGCTGCATTGCAGCCTGTGTGGAGAAGGGCAGAGTGTGCATGAATGGTTAGGGCGGCCCCGGGGGGCCGACCAAACAGTCTTTGCGCACTCGGGAGTGGGCAGGCACACCACTCCTCCCCTGCCCAGCTCTCATAGCAGCCCCACCCACCCGCCCGTCTGCAACAAAACATTAAATGGCAATAACGGAAAGTTATTACCATTTTATGTTTCTTCTTCTCGCACTGCGAGAAGCAGTGGGGCGACGCTACTCCGCCCTAGTGGAGGAGCCGCCCCTGTTCTTAACTGTATTGATGTTTTTGTCATTTTTCTAACATTCATTGACCATATTTCTCTAAGGGAAGCATTGCTGCTGCAGGGCCAGCAACCAGAAGTGAACCAGGTATGCCTCATAAAAAACACCTTACCTAAAAGCGGCAGATTCTTTGGGGTCTGTGGGAGGGAGCGCAGTCAAAGCTCACATCAAGAATGAGCCCTCTCTCTCCTCTAGCATATCAGTCTCGTTTCCTATAATTCCGTATGACATATGCTAATTTTACAAAAGTTCAAATGATCTTTACCACATTTGCTGCTTGTATTTGAAAATGGGAAGTATCCCTTTAAAATATGATTTCTTTAATGACAAGGTTTAAAATCTGAACAAAATAGCTAATGTATTAGCAAATGCTTACCATACTATTGACTCTAAATTAAGATGAGCAATATTAAAAATACAGAACACACTTTTTAGGTCTCGCCTAGGCAGCGCGGAGGTCAAAGGGCAGCAGCTCAGACCTAAGGGGGAGCATCGCAGTGTCTGGGGATGTGCGCTGCACACCTAGCCCCCTGCAGACAGGCGCCAAAGAGCACAGCTGGCCAATTCTCTGCTGCGCTTTAATACTATTAAAGCACCCCTCCCCCAAACCACAGTTGCGGTAGGAGGAGGAAATGCCACATCCCACACTGAAGGACCTCACGGCTTTAAACACAGAGAAAAGAGAAAGATACAGCAACCTGCACATTTTTCTCAGTCAAACCTGTACAGACGGAGAAAATAAATCTAATTTCTCTGCCACATACCGCTTAACAGTGCTTTAAATGGAAAAAAATAAGTGCAGGTACTCGCCAAATTGAGATGTGGGCTAGGGGGCGGGGTTAGGGGTGGACAGGGCTATGGGGGTGGAGCTATGGGGGCAGGGCTACGGATAGTGCTAAGGGACCGGGCCAGAGGCACACATTTAATTTGATTGAGATTTAATTGGTGTGCAGATAAGCACACTACAGACAACACTCACTCATACAAGAACACACACAGGAACATAGAAGCACTCGTGCATGCAGATAGGGTATTTAGTTCATGTGCACCCACAATAAACTGTGCTAAAAGCTACAATTACCTACAACGAGCGGATGAACATGGAGGGCTGGCCATTAATTAAAATCATTGATAAAACCTCATGACCGAATGCAACTCTTCATTTAAGATTTTGTTTAATTGGTGCTTTATGTTAGAAATTGTTTCAAAGGCACTAAGAAAAAGTTCACTAACATTTATTTTCTAATGTCATAAATATTTTACTTTTAATTGAATGTAAACCCCTCTTAAATTGTTTCAGTGTAATAGCGCCTTGGGCCTCACAAGCATTGGGAAAGTGCTATAGAAATCAAACATACATAACACAATATCACTAACTTTCTTGTTCAATTACATTTTTTTTTTTTTTTTATAATTTTTTTATTGGTGCATGATTAAATTAAGCCTGTTACACTTCGTTTTTTTTTTTTTTCACTCACTTTGCGGATAGTTTATAAATACAAAACATGCATATATTATAACTCCATAAGTAGATTGCGTATATATTAGATAAGTTACTTAGCATGAATAATAAGAATGAATTAATATAAATCAGCATTTGTTCATCATGCACACATTTTATAGACATTTAACCCCCCTCTCCCGCCCCTCCCACCCCCGGGGTTGGCACACCTTAATATAATTAAAAAAAAAAAAAAAAAAAGTTGTATTATCTAAATCATCTCTCAAGCCATTTGGTCAGAGGTTCCCATATCTTTAATCCCTTCTTACAAGACCGTACTCCTCTTTTCCCATAGATGGCTCTTTCAAAATTATAATTTGCCACCAGTCTCGTTAACCATTGATGGTACACGGGTGGAGATGGATCCAGCCAGGCTGAAGCAAGGCAGAGCCGATAGATTGCCATAGCTATAAAAATCAAATACTCTCCTGGTTTGCCTTGCATTTCCTGATCCACCCCTAAGCAAATCAGGGAGGGAGATAGGAGAATATCCCTCCCTAACATTTCTTTAAAAAAAGTCGTAATCTCAAATTTTAGTTTACTTAATAGATCACAAGAGGCAAACATATGATTAAGATCAGCCTGAAAACACAAACATCGTGGGCAAAAGGTCCCTCTTCCCGTACCCCATTTTGCAATCTTTTTGGAGTAAAATACAGTGAAAAACAAGATTTATAATACTGGGCTTGAAGTCGCGCTGGGATTAACAAATTTTGTGCTAACTCTACTGAGTGAAGAAATAAGTCTTGTGATATATCAATCTCCTCTTTCCACTTCCTAGCTCGTAATGTTAAATCGTCCGGCATTAATATATTAAAAGAGTTATACACCATTCCAATCGATGGGTGATTCATCCTTACATTATCAATAATGGGATTATTGATAAACCCTGCTGGCCCGCCTACACTTTTTCTTTAAAAAGTCACGTACTTGCAGGTATTTATAAAAATCTTTCCAATCCAGTTTAAATCTTTCTTTGAGACTCTCAAAAGAGGTTATGTCAGAGCGAGAATATAAATCCCCCAGTGTCACCAGACCCTTCTTTTGCCACTTTTGTAGTAATACATCTTTAAAAATATCAGGCAGATTTGGATTGTTGTATATTGGTGTATAATAATTCAGACGGCCCAGTCCAAGCATTTTGCGAACTGACTTCATACATTTAAATCCGGGCACCAATGTTTTAAGACGTACCTTCTTGTAGTGAGAGTCGTTTAAAAACCGCCAGGCCCAGCCCCATGCATCTCTACCCATTATAAGTTCTATAGGCGTAGGTATATCTCTCAAAGGACTATCTATAACATTTTCTGATAAAGAGTAAGATTATGCAAAAGAGTAGTTGCCCAGTAGTAAAGCCTTATATTTGGGAGAGCCAGCCCTCCCTTATCCTTTGGTAGAGACAAAAATTTGTAGGCTCTTCTCGGTTTAGCATATGCCCATATAAATCTTGAGAACAAATCTTCGATCTTTTTAAACACATATTACTAAATTCTAACGGAATAGCCCTCATAAA
Organism: Calotriton arnoldi; assembly: GCA_963921515.1. Classification (NCBI taxonomy): domain Eukaryota; kingdom Metazoa; phylum Chordata; class Amphibia; order Caudata; family Salamandridae; genus Calotriton; species Calotriton arnoldi. Next base: position 3,149,642 of record CAWUFW010000562.1, on the reverse strand, counting down.
ATATAAAAGTTTGGGGAAAAAAAGCATTTTAATTAAGTTACATCTCCCTATTATTGAAAGATGCAATTTATGTAGTCGAAATAAATCTGGTTTAATTTTATCAATCAAGGGGTCAATATTGCACTCGACTATCTTCTCAACAGTTGCCATGACTTCCACTCCGAGATACGTAGCTTTTTCTACTTGTCTTATATCCTGACTCATATCCACATTTTTACAGATTATCTGAGTTTTAGATCTGTTAAGGGAATACCCGGACAAACTTCCAAATCTAACCGCCTCTAATTCAACCGCAGCCATAGATTCTTCGGGATTAGCAGTCACCAAGGCGATGTCGTCGGCATAGGCCAGGACATTCGTCTCCCACCCGTGTGAAACAATAGGACTAATTTGATCGCTTTCCAGTAAACGTAAAAAAGGGTCTATATACAGTGCAAACAGGAGGGGTGAGCTTGGGCATCCCTGGCGAGTCCCTCTTTTTATTTTAAGCTTGTCAGTTAGTGCGCCGTTTATAAATAATCTAGGTGTAGGTTGATAATACAACATCTTAAAGGCTTGAATGCATCCATGGCCTATCCCGACCCTTGACAGAGTCTCCCATAAAAAGGCCAGGAGACTCTATCAAAAGCCTTCTCAGCATCAAGAAGAATAAGTGCCATTGGGTCTCCTGAGATATGTACTGCATCAAACAGGGAAATGATCCTCCTGACATGATCTACTGTGCCTCGTCCCGGTATAAATCCGTGTTGTCTTGGGGATATAACCTTATGTATTACCCCTGCTAATCGAACTGCCAATATTTTCGAGTAAATTTTACTATCCGCATTAGTCAGGGTTATAGGGCGATATGAAGCAGGATCCAAAGCCGATTTATGCTTTTTCAAAAATATAATGATTTTAGCTTGTGTCCATGACTCTGGTGGTTTTCCCCACTGAACACATGAATAAATAGCAGAACCATAATCTCTTTTAATTCCGTGGAGAATCTTTTATAAAATTCCCTGGAATATTATCCAACCCAGTGGCTTTATTATTAGGAAGACAGTTGATACATAACAGTATGTCAATCCATTGGGGGCTCATCGAGTAAACCCTGGTCGTCATGCGATAATTGCACCGCTGGGATTTGGTTTAGATATTTGGCAATATCGTCTGCTTGGGCGGTGGTCGTCTCATGATATAGATCCTGATAATAAGCAAGGAACTCCTTGCGAATACCCTCTACATCTGAGACTACCTCCTGCGCAGCATTTTTAACGGCTGTGATAATATTCCTAGTGGCTTTCTGTCTTGCCCTAATCGCAAGATGATGTCCAACCTGCTCACTACATTCATATGCCTCCCTCTTCCAAATTTCTAATCTATCTGCTGCTTTTTAGCAATTACCCCCATGACAGCCGATTTTGCTGATATTATTCTTGCTTACGCATCAGCCGAGTCCTCCCCATCCCTAAGCACAGTAATTAGGTTCTCTTCTGCCTCAGCCAGTTGAGATTGAAGTTTATCCCATTGTCGACGCTTTTCTTTATTTAAAGTGAGTGAGAAGCTAAGTGTCTCTCCCTAATTGCTGCTTTTAGTGCATCCCAAACCACCTCAATCCCTGTACTACCTAAGTTGTCCTTAATAAATTGTACCATCCAGCGTTTCATATGTTTGCAATACTCATCGTTTAAAAGGAGGGATCTCTCAAAGGTCCAGATAGCAACATCTCTATTGACCACCATTACCCCCTTATTTCCATAACTAAGGGATTATGGTCTGCCACTATACGCGGATGTTTTTCTATTAAGCTCTCTAAAAGAATAGACTGAGATGCAAAAATGTAATCTAGTCGCACCATTTTATTGTCTCGACTGCAGGGGGCACGAGAAGAAATGTAAAAATAAAAACAGAGCTTCCTCCACTTTTCGAAGGTGTTTGGATGGCCAACAAAGCACAATAGCCCAGCGTGAAGGTCTGCTGAAAGAATCCCGTGTGTCTAGGAGGCTGCAGCAGCCCGGGCTAGAGAGCACGACGGGTGGGAGGGGCGTTGCTCAATTAGCAGATGGTAAGGGGAGATTAGCACTCGACTGCTTCACAAAAACTGACCCACTCCTCAGCTGTGTCTCACGCTTCTTTTTTTAAATGCCAAATTACACTGAGTTGGCTTGCTGCCCCATGAGTACCGGTACTCTCTTTGGACAAGAAGAAGTTCCGGTACTCAAGCACAGAAAATTTAGAAGTGCCGGTACTCAGTACCGGTGAGTACCGGCCCATTTAAAGCACTGCCACTTAACTCCATTGAAGTTTCATTTTTGATTTGTTCATCTGGAATATAATATAAACATGGCTTACTATCTTAAGGTTTGTTTGCTGCTCTTCTTCATGCAAACTGAGGCCCACAGACTCGTTTAATTGTACTTTAAATCTTCTGTCTTTTGCTGTGGTGTTAACAGGGTGGCATTTTTCCCCATGCTTTTCGCTTTGAGTTAGTAAATTAGTAACTACTTGTATCCATATTTAATGGCCCACTGGTGATGGGGGGCCACAGTGCATGCACACTTCAGTGTTAAAGGGGAGAGTTGCTGTTGCAGAGAAGCTGAGGCGTACTGCAGTAAAGAGGCTCTCAAGAAGAGGGAACGTAGGGGTATTGATGAGCCACAAACCAGGACTCTCTCTCAAATCAGGTGTTTATCGTAAGCAGGGCCTCCATTTACAATGCTGGAGATCTACTCCCACGTGTTTACTCCACATTTGTTCATTTACAGTTTTTTGGGCATTCAAAGGGAATTATGAATAAATTATGCGGAAATGTGTCTTTTCAATTTTAACTTCCCAAACCCTACTCTCCTCGAAATATTGGATGTTAGTAATTCTCCAGGTCCAAAGTCGGCAGCTCTCAAGGTTAGACACTGGCGTCTTTTAGCTTTCCCTCCTCCACTTGTGACCTCAAGCTCAGGTAGGGATTGTTCAGCATTCCTCATTTTGTTTCCGTGACGATCGTCATGTATTTCAATTTTATTTTTCAGTTTTAATGACGATCGCCATGTATTTACATTATATATATATATTATTTTAAAGACCCTGTTTTAACCAATGCTGAGAGACAAACCCTATTCCCCAGGTCCGAAGTCAGCAGCTCTCAAAGTTACGCCACAACCTCTCCCATTGATTTTTTTTGTTTGTTTGGCCAGCTCTGGTCATCTGTTGTCTCCTTGCTCGCAACCCCTCCCTCCGTAATAATCAGAAATGCAGCACACATTTTGTTGTCACCCGCTTCACACTTACAACCTGTGCAGTTAACTCCTCAATGTATATTTTGTATTACAACCCCACCCCAAATACGTACATTTGCCTCTGCTCAATTACTGTTCGTGTCAAATCACATCTTAGTGATTCTAACACTGCACCATTTCCACAACATGCACACGCCATCCATTTAAAATACATCGCAGCATTCTTCATAGCGCCAAACTACAGACCTCACACTTCACCCCACCCTCTTTTGCAATTTTGAATGTAACTACCTGTACAGGTCCGCCTTCACACTTCTTGATAATTCTCTGGTTATTAATAATTGTTCAACTTTTGTAGCCACTTACAGATTTTAAATATAAAGCCCACCATTTGATGATCCTTGGTGATTGATGGCATTCTTTTCCTAAATATCTTAACCATAGCCCCTTGGCCTAGCCCATTGAACATTTGATACATCATCTAACTTGCCTTCAGTTGAAGATCTTGAACGCCACTCCATTGCATTTTTCATTTTTTTCACCTCTGTTCTTCATTCTCTTAGTCCTTAAAAATTGTGACATCACCCTCCTTCACCTGTCGCTCTCCCTGCTTTTCAAACATGGTAGTTTGTAATTATAACGTTTTCCCAGCCACTCCTAAATTAAAATGCTACCTGTAATCACAATTTTAAATGGTATGCTTTCCATTAAACCCAATGTACCGTTTTGTTCCCTACCATTTCAATAATATTAGGTGTTTACAAATTATTTAAATATGGGCAGCTTCTCCCAAATATATAAACTGCAATGCCATGCCTAGATACCCCTAGGGGTGACAGTTCTGCGCCAGATAAATGCTGACTGATTGCAAGAGAGCAGCATTTGTTTGTGCTTCAAACGTTTGAAATATGTGAATGTTCTCATATACTCTGGTGAATACACCCCCCTCGCCCCAGTCCTTCCTTTTCATTGCTTCTGTACGTAAGATAACATTTGGGCCCAGTATGAGGATTGCTATAAATAGGTGTGAACCTAAAAGCACTGTTTTAGCAGGAAATAAAAGTAAGCAATAAGCGGGGACTTTGGATAGCAGTAACGTTTTTTTGCCATGTTTTGTCAAACGATCGATTCATTTTGTTCACTTAGAATACAAACTCTTGCACGGACCGTGTCCATATCGTGTAACCTTGTATTTAAGGTTTTAATTCCTCTGTTCATTGCTCCTAATGGCATGCCCTAGGTATCCTTTTCCGAATTTCCTGGTCATTGGAACGTTTGCGGGTTTCATTAACGACAGTGATTTTTGTTTGTGAAATAGTGTTTAGACTTATCTAACTTCTGGTGTTTTGAGGTACCAGCATTGTATCATACAATGCTTGCGATTTCCTTCAGCTGGTCGCCTGTCACGATTGTGATGCAAGTCACTGTATTTGCTAAGAACCTTTGAAAACTGAGGAGGTTCAGGTGAACGTTTAAGGATCGCTGCACTTTATCTTTTACTTGCAGCTTCGAGGCTGCATCTCCCCCATCCACAAAGCAAGGAAAGGGTGCAGTACCACAGGCTGTTACCAGGTGTCCCTGTGGAGTTGTAAACAGACCTCTATTATTATTTTTATTTTTTTTACAGATTTATATAGCGGGAACTCGACCCGAAGGTATTGGAGCGATTTACATGAGCACCAGTTACGTTACACAAGGACATATTCATTTTTCGGTAGGCGCGGGGATTAAGTGATTTGCCCATAATCACAGGATGTGGAGTCGACCCCGAGGCTCGAACCTTAGTTTCCCAGCTCCAAGGTCGGCAGTCTAGCCGTAAGACCACATCCTCTCCCCAATTAGCCGCATAATGCACTGCACCCACAGGGACACCTAGTAACAGCCTTTGGTACTGCACCCTTTCCTTGCTTCTGCATTTGCTTTTCTTACCTTTACCATTGTTGGGATATTTTTAAAGAAAAAAAACATAATTTGCAAAGCCAATAGCTCCAACTTTCACTAATGGGAGACCTATTGCATTGCAAATGCTTGTTTTATTTGGACCAGAAACACGAATTACAAAGTATCAAATGGAAAGGGCAGCTGCGCCCACTCTGATTAGCGCCATGGTCTTTAGTAAAGGTCTTGTAAAATATTACCTCTTCCGAGAGTGAAACCGCTTGTCCGAAGATATTAGATCATACAGCTGCTGTATGTCAGCAAGCCCTGGCAGGAAGATCAGCACGGCCCCCTCAACAGTTCTGTACTGTGGACTCAGATCTACAAGAAACAAAATCGGAAACCATTTAACAAATGTCATTACCCTGCGGTCACATACTGTACTTGAATAGGCTACCAGGAAAACCCTTGCCGGATAAACTAAACCAATCACAGTGCAGCAGGAGTGTGAAGAAAAACAATGTTCTCTATTTTTGGGTCGCAATGGCCATTTTGTTCAGGCTCTTTAACCCTTGATAAATTAACAGAGTACTTTACATCTTTGCGACGTAAACCTTGCAGAGTCTCCATACATACAGTATTGTGCCCATTTAAAAACCATACCTAAAATTATGGGCAAACATGGCCATGGTCGCCGATTCAGTCTAAACATTTCATCCATTTCCTGCACACCGATTATTGAACCGACGACTGCTTTTAGCATTGTAATTATGTGAATTGAACAGGCTGAATTACCAAATCAAATGATAGTTCTTGCGCCTTCTTCAACAACATCATCAATAAACTGTAAAAGTGGCCCCTACCAACACCACCGATGATATTTTTATGTCTTAACTTATATCAGGTAGATATTTTAATAAAAAGAGTATAGTCATCACTCGAGCACTCCGTTATTATGAAAAGATGTTGTGAGCACTGAGTGCTGTATCACAAGTACACAAAAAAGAACCAATGTGAAACCCCTGGGGACCCATCAGTGGGCCTAGTTTGTGATTTCAAAAAATGGAAGAGTTTGGGTTAATGCTGAAATTGACTGAGATGGGGAAAGGGAATGAATGCTAGGATTAGATTTATTTAAAAAATACTCTCAAGTTCTCTGACAGAGTTTAATTTTAACTTTTGTGTTTAGATGTATCAATATATTGTTTAAATAAAGCACATTGTTTGATTTCATTAACTCAGGAGCGTATTTATGAGAGCCTGCGTCACCTTTGCACCACGTGAAGGGGTACAGGAATGACGCAGGGTTCTCATTTTGATTTATGAAGCCACGCAAAGCCACTCTGCGTGGCTTTGAGTGGCCTCATGAATCATGAGTAAGGCGATGCAGCGCAAATCACTGCGTCGCCATACTCTGCGCACTGCAGGCGTTCCATGGATGTTGCAGTGGGTTTTTTCACGCAACACCCATGGAATTTACGCTGCCCCAGATTTACAAAGCGATGTAAACCTGGGGAAATGCCAAATCTGAACGCCTCCCGAGGTGAGGCGCAGTGAGGAGAAATTTGTTTATTTCTCCTCGTTTTTTCCTCTTTCTATGTGTGCTGCATTCTGCAGCACATATTGAAAGAGGAAAACCCCTCTTAGGATTGATTTTGTGCAAGAAGTGTCCCTTCCTGCAAAAAAACAATACTGCATGCAACAGAGGTACCCTTGCACCATGGTGCAAGGGTGCCTAGGTTGGTGCGAGCCAGCGCAGAGAGAAAAGACAGGAATGCACAGAATTGCTTAAATATGGTGCATTCCTGCCCTTTCACTTGGCGTAGGTCAGCATAGCAAGCATAGCAAGGTGCCTTGCTGGGTTGCCCTGTGTCAAAATCCCATAAATAAGCCCCTCAGTGTTCAAAAGAAGGTGGTTCCACTTCAAACTATTAATGAGAATATACGTCTTTGGTTTTCCACCGTCACAACGAAACATAAAGAGAACAAAATCCATTTCTAATTGTAACTGTACTATTCGAAAAATAACATTAAACAATATAGGGTGCGAACCAACTAACCAGCGGCGGGGTAATAATTTTCCAGGAAACCGCTGGACAATATTTGGAGAAGAAAACTGATTTGCATTTAATTACAAAGGAGAAAATAAACATTACAAATACTATTGAACAAACTGGTGACTGGAAAGAGAGTTTCGAATTGGTTATGTTGGTGTAGAAATGTGTGAAATGTCTGTAGAAAGATGGAACGCTACCAAGGACCAGAAATCGGTGGAAAGTAAAATTTCCTTCAGGTAAGTTGTACATGGCATACATCTTGGCTAATGTCCAGCCATACTTTTTTAAAGTTTATGTTTATGAATAGGAAATCCAGAAAACACTTTGGGAATAGCAGAGAGAAAAACATGGAAAATCTGAAATCTGAAAATGTTGAAGTACCTAAATCAACTTAATACCACCAGGGCAGTCTAGAGGAGACAAGACTAGAGGAGGGCAGTAGATGAAGGCATGCAAAACAGTAGATTTTCCAACTGTGCCTCTGACATCCTAGGCATATAAGTTGCAGTCTTTACATTGAGGTTGTGACGAAGCTGGAGCCATCTACAACTACATCATCAACTAGGCTTATGAGCGGGGTTAGTTCCACTGAGGATGGCGACCATTCAGCCATCCTCCAACAGCATGCCCCTCAGCGTTCGACGAAGTAAGCAATAGGAAAGACTCCCATGGGGGTGGTCTACTTTTACAGAAAGTTGAGTACAATAACCCTAACGTGCTGAGAAACATCCCCAGCAAGCTAAGGAGACAGGAAATGGGGGGCGCTAGCAATGTACACCCATTATGAGTCTAGATTGTCGGTGTCGAGTTCAATCATCCTACAATGGCACTGATGCAATTTGAAAGGATATGCCCCGAAAATAGATTAAATTTGGGATACAGAGCCACTCTGATGGAGAAATAACGTAATGACAGCAAATTAAAAATACTCCAGTTTTTAATGTTAGCATGGCGAAGGACCAGAATGGGGCTTGAAGCTCCACAAGCAAAAGTCTACATTAGCTACAAATTCTCAAATCCATCCAGATAAGGGCTCTCCACTGCAAACTCCAATTATATACCCTCTAGAGTTGTTCAGGGTCCACAAAAATGTATTAATCTGACTCTTGAGTTAGACTGGTGGAATAGTCACTAAAGAGTTCCAGACTAGAAAAAGGAGATTCGTGTTAACTCTGTTTTGGTTGCATTGATTCGAGAAAAAGGGATAGAGTTACTCTCCTTAAACGAGCATTGCAAAGCTAATAGATCTCGCCATTATAATGAAAGTGTCGAGCTATTTGATTTGCTGTTGTCTGTAAAGAACAAGTTAATTACCTTTGGTAACGCTTTTCTGGTACTCTATCTAATCGCAGATTCTTCACCTTTTGAATATTTCCCAGGCGTCAGATTGGATCCAGAAACTTTTGGGCCGTACCTCTGCATGCTGGTAGGTGGCACCGTGCAGCTATACATTGTCTCAGTTCTGGAAATTACATGCAGGCCTATACAGACGCCACCCCCACAAGATGGCATCAGTTGCTTTTGAAGATGTCTGCACCTGCAGACAGTCCTACCAGCAAATTGTCTTTGATCAGTGTGCAGATTCCTAGACTTGGGTTCTTATTAATGGGTAGAGCCCAATTTACAGAACAGGAACGATGGGAGGGTCTGTGAGGAATGTGCGGTTAGATGGAGTCTCTACTAGAAAGAGCATTACCATAGATACGCAACTTGTTCTTCTGATAGATACTTATAACGACAGATTCCTCACCATTTGTCTAGATACCAGAGAAGTACCTATCAAGAGGTGGGTCTGTGAATGAGCTCAAACCAATAAGTCCTGTAGGACCAAGTGGGCAAAACGCTCCTCTTGGCGAACCTGGCTCTCCAGACAGTAAAGCTTCGTGAACATATGGAGCGATGCCCACTTAGATGCCTGGCAGATGTCCAGGAGAGGAACTCCATGTGCCAACACAGTCATAGGAGCTTTAGCCCTGGTAGAATGGGCTCGCACACCTTCTGGAGCCCGCTTTTTGTCCAGTGCATAGCAGATCTTAATGCAGAGTATGGACGGCCTTGCCTTTTTTCACTCCAATGAACCCCACAAAGATCTGATCCATCCGATGTTCTTTAGTATGTTCAATGTAAAGGCTCACAGCTCTTTTGGGGTACAAGCAGTGAAGCCTCTCCTCCTACTTAGAGGGGTGAGGGAGGGCATAGTGCGCCAGCAGGGTGATGGTTTGTGCAACATGGAATGGTGTACCGACTTTTGGTAAGAAGGAAGCTCGCACCCGCAGAACGAGTTTGTCAGGGATGAAGGTGGTGTACGGCAGGTTGACATAGAGAGCCTGAAGCTCACTCACTCAATGTGCCAAGGTAAAAGTGATGCAGAACACTGTCTTGAGGGTAATGAGCCACAAGGGACAGCTGTAAAATGGCTCAAAGGGAGTGCACATCAAAAATGTGAGCACCACGTTAAGGTCTCATTGAAGCAGGATGAAATGAGAGGGAGGAAACGAGTGTTGAAAAACCTTTTAAAAATAACGCAACACAACTGGTGATTTAAATAATGAGGGTTGGTCCGGCAACCCCTTAACTGAGCACAAAGCAAATCCTTGTGGGCAAATGACAAAACAAACAATATTATGTCAGATAACTTGGCCTGGAGGGGGTCAATCTGGCGTGTGCAGGCATATACAGTTTTTATTGAGGGATGCATGGCTGCCAAGATGACATCAACCACCTCCGGAGGATGGTCGAAGGCATTTGCTGTTGCTGCTCAATTTTCACACCTGAAGGTGGAGATTGCAAAGGCCCAAGTGCAAAACTCAGCCCTGTTGTTGCAACAAAAGGTCATTTAGGAGGGGCAGCCTGATCGGAGGACAGATGCTAAAGCCCAGGAGGTCTGGATACCATACTCTCCAGGCCCAATCTGGGGTCACTAGGATGACTTGAGCCCATTTGTATCTGTTCTTCTTCGGAAGGGGCAGAAGTGGTATCAGCGGGAAGGCGTACAGGAGTCCTGAGTTCCACTCTAGGCGGAATGCGCCCCTGAGTGAGAGGCTTTGGAAACTCCTACGCGCAAAACTGCAGACATTGTGCATTCTTGGCAGTGGAGAATGGATCGAGGCTAGATTACCAGCATCTGTGTTACAGAACGTATGTCAACTCCGGGCTGTAACTGCAACTCATTGTCCACTAGGCGGGCTCGTCTGCCCCGGCATTTATAGATCCTGTGAGGTGGTTCACCACCAGTAAAATCCCTTGATGGTCCAGCCATTTTCAAGGCGTAGCACCTCCTGGCACAGAGTCCTGGACCCTACACACCCCTGCTTGTTGAAATAACATGTGGTGATGTTGTCCGTAAGCACCTGCACCAGCCTCCTTTTGATGGATGGAAGAAAGGCTTTCAACAAAAAGTGGACAGCCTTCAGCTCCAAGAGGTTGATATAGAGCCAAGCCTCCGCCGAAGACTAGAGGCTTCTGATCTCCACCCAGGAGGGACACATCATCACCACTGTCAACTCTGGGTGGGGTAGAGAGATGGGTACTTCGTAGACCCAATCGCGCTCCAGCAACCATCACTCCAGATCTTTCGCAGTCTCCTCCAAGATCTGGATGTGATCAGACAGGTCCCCTTGATGGTGGGCCCACAAAGACATCAGATCTCACTGCAGAGTTCGCATATGCCGCCTTGCATGCCTTACCAGCAGGATGCAAGAGGCCATCAGTCCCAGTAGCGCCAGAGTTAACTTCACTGAGATCCAGGACAGAGGCTGAAAGATCAGAACCATAGTCTGAATGTCCTGGACTCTCCTGTCCTGGGGAAAGGCATGAAACTGGACCTTGTCCAAAATGGCTCAAATAAAGGGAGCATTTGAGAAGGAGTCTGCCGTCACGCTGATAGTGAACCCTAAAGATGAAAGACGGTCTGCCGTAGTCTGGAGGTGGTTGACGACTGCCTGGGACGAGCCCGTCTTCAACAGCCGGGCGCTAAGGTAGGGAAAGGCTGGGTCCCCTGACCTCCGAAGGTTTGATGCTACCACTGCCATCACTTTCGTGAACACCCAAGGGGCACTGGTGAGACCAAAGGGGAGCACAGCAAATTGAAAATGCTCCTGTCCCACTACAAACTGCAGGTAGCACTGATGGGCTTGCAGGATGTGTATAACAAAATAGGCATCCCACAGGCCCAATGCCACCATCCAGTCGAGGGCTGACAAGACCTGGGCCAGTATGAGCATCTTGAATTTTTCCATCTGGAGGAAGACATTGAGAGGGCCAGGTCTAAAATAGGACAAATACTTCAGTCCTTCTTCAGCACCAGAAATTAGTAATAACAACCACGACCTACTTTAGGCACAGGCACCCTCTCGACAGCCCCTTTGGCCCAAAGGATTTGCACTTCCCACCATTTGACAGGCAGATGATCCTCCGTCATTCGCTCTGGGTATGGTGGAAGGTGCGGCAAAGGAGCAATAACGGGCAAGGTGAATCCCTTACAGACTATCTGCAGAACCGACTTGTCTGATGTGATGGGCTGCCAACCAGGCAAGGATAGTTATATCCTGCCTCCAACCAGGTGGCTGTGCTCCACTAAGGGCACACTTAAAAAGTTTGGCAGGTGGGCGGGCGATGGGGGCAATGGATCGTGTGACCCGGTGACCTTGACAGTAGGGAGAGGGGGCACTGCGGCCTCAGCTGTGAAACTACTGGGCACCTTGCTAAGGCTGGACTGCCTCACGGAATGTGGTACCTCTGTTCGAAGCAGCAAAAGGAATGGTAGGGCTGATGTGACTGGCAGGGCAGGGCAGATACTCTTAAGAGCATGCTGTGGCCCTGCTCTCCTTGGACTGCTCTAGACCGGAATCTGTCTTGTCCCTAAACAGACGAGTTCCATCAAAGGGTATGCCCATTGGACATACGCCTGAAATACACTGTGAGCCGCAGCGAAACGTGAAAGTGAATGGCTACACTCTTGCCAATGGCTCGCCCACTGAAATCAGTGGTGTCCAAGACATAACTGTGAACTTGTCGACTGTTCTATAAGGGAGGACTTGAGCCGCCGAATCCCAAAGAGCGTGGGAATAAAGTCCCAGGAGGCAGCTGACATTCACTGATCTGAGGGCCAAGCTGGTGGAAGAGAATACCCTCTTCCCAATGGTCTCCACATGTTTGGACTCTATATCAGGGGGAGTAGTCAGAAAGGTATTAGGGTTTGTCTGATTTGTTAACGCGTGCACCACCAAGCTTTCAGGGGAGGAGTGCTGAGACAAAAAAATGCATGGTCGCCCAGGATACGGGGGTGGCATCTCGCAATATGGCGATTGACCGGGGGGGGAGGGTGGAGTGCAAGGTTTGGCTCATGCCCCCAACAGGGTATCTGTAAGTGCCTCGTTGAAGGGCAAGAGAGACGGTAGATGTTTGCCCCGGCTGAGGCACTTCCATCCGAACATTGGTTTTGACCTCTATTACAAGTGGTGTTTCTGGTTGGCAAGGGTATGCACCTAAGTCAGGCAGAACCCACCACTCTAGCAAGGGCAAGAATGTTACACACCAAAGTTAACCTGTGCTCACCCCGTGGTAGCTCGGCACAGAGCAGTCAGGCTTGTCCCCAAACCAGCGACACAATAAATACACCACAAAAGAGGCTGCACACATAAATATATAAAATAGGTGTCTATATTGTATATATATCATAAGACCAAAAAGACATAGAACATAAGAATTGCGCAAATAAAACAATTCCTAAAATATGTTACTTGTTATCCTGAGTAATACAATGAACACCAGTGACATACAACACATTGCCAGTGGGCATTTAGAGCATGAAATGCAACCCACTAGGATATAAACACATGAAGCATGAGAAGGTCATATGTTACCATAAATACATGGAGCATGATAACTGTGAACATTGTGCAATTGCTGACATAGCGCACGCTATCCTGACAGTGTAGGGATCAAAAAAAGTGATATTCATGATGCCATCTGGGTATACCCTGCAGCAAATTACGAGAAAGCTCATGAATCACCACAGTAGTGCAAGTAATACAAATTCATCTTAAGACAAATACAATAATCATAATACACAATAACTGAGTACTTTCTGTTATGCCGTGGTGAAGTTTACAAGTGAACATGTTACCTAACCAGCCCTCGGACATGCCCTAGGCCAGGGACATGCCTACAAGGCAACTCAGGGCTTTATGGTGCCACACAGCACAACTCCAATGTCGGATTAGGGAAAATCACATGAGCACGCCCCATGAGGCATCTCACAGGCCCTTCACTAAATCTTGTGATAAATAGCACTTAAAATAGGGAGGCCACGGTTTGCTCCTGGTGGGAAACGACACCTACATCAGAGGCGTGAGGTAATCGCCATCTCCCCCGTGTTGTGGCCAAGGGAAAGGCAGAGGTTTAAAAAAAAAAGATAGCAGCAGCAAGGGAATGCACCTCAGTAACTGTGCACACAGCACCCCCGTGGGGAAGCACTCGGCCAACTCCAAGTGCTGGAACCGGACTCAGAGGTTGCTCTGACCACACTGGTGGGGCCTGTGTCGCCAAGTCCGCGTGGATGGGGAGAGAGCTGCACTCTGGCTCTGCACGGGCGTCCTGAAATAGTATCTTCCCCGACCCATTGAGAGGCCTGCGTCACAGGGTCTAGCTCTCCTCAGACAACACGGAGGCCTGAAGGTTCCCCCAACCAAGCGGCAGAGCCAGTGGGGCATACGGCAAGAAAGAGCTGCAGCCGCCTGAAGAATGCCCATACCGCTACAAGGTGGAAGAAGCACAGTACCTTAGGAATGCTTGGAGTCACCGGGCTGGGACTTGCGCTGCTGCGCAGCTTTAGCAGCAGGAACAAGGCTCAGAAGTGCCGGCGGGGTTGGTAGAAGGCTTTCCTCAGTGACACTCAGCCAGCCGACTCGAGGGAAAGGAGGGGCCATACTGAGAGGTTTCTCTACGGCGGATGCAGCATCCAGCACGCTGGTCCGGCTGTCGGGGCCCCGTTGAGGAAGTTCTTGCAATGCGGCCGGCAATGGGCAGCCTGATTGGCACACGCTGGAGAAGCCAGAATGCGACGCTCACTTCGCGCTGTTTTTTGGTGAGAGTTAAATAAAAATTAAGTGCTCAGCATGCACTAGTTTAAAGGGGAAGCCAGGAGTAGGACACAGCACTCCAAACATGCTGGTGCTCCTGGGAGAACACTTGTGCATAAAGGAGAATAGCAGGCAGCAGGCCAGCATAAAGAGGAGCCAGTGTCAAGGAGCAGCAGGGCAACAAGCAGAAAAGCAGTCCAGATGAGTCCTTTAAGCAGCGCAGCAGTCCTTCTGACAGAGGCTCAGTTCTAGTTCCAAACTGCTCTAAAATCATGGGGTCAGAGTCCCTGTACTTACACTCCAAAATGTCTTTGTTCAAGGGGCAACTTCAAAGAATACCTTTCAAGTGTACAACACCACCTTTCAACCCCAGCTCTGGCTCCAGACATCAGTAGGGGGTAAATCAGCCCTTTGTGTGAGGGCAGGTCACAGCCTATACAAATGTAAGCGCGCCCGCCTCCCTCTCTCTCAGCCCAGGAAGACTATCAGTATGCAGATTGATGCAGATGCGTCTCCTGCCACCCAGCCCTCCCTATGCCCTCCCTGTGTTGTGACTGTCTGGAAAGTATGCACAAAGTGCAACTGTCACTCTGCTCTAGGCGTGGATTGGAGTCAGGCTGCAAAGCACTAGAGTTATAAGCACCGAGAAATGCAGACTTTCTAAAAGTGGATTTCTAAAATAGTAATGTAAAATCCACCTACACCAGTAAGCAGGATTTATCACCACTAATCCATACATACCAAACATGGCAACGCTACTCCTTTCAGATTAGGAATTACCACTTAAACACATAAAATGGAATTCCCAATGCTAGTCGATGAGAGGAGTAAGCCTCACAGTAGTGAGACACAAAACACTACCAGGAGATGCTGCACAATAAAGGCACATGTTCTACCGTTGACCTACACAGCACCCTGCCCATAGGGCTCCCTAGGGCCTACCTTAGGGGTGCTGTATATGTAGTTGAAAGGGAGATTAGCCCTTGGTAGTTTGAAATGCCAAGTCAACCTGGCAGTAAACTGGACACACAGGCCCTGCAGTAGCAGGCCTGAGACTGGTTTGAAAGGCTACGACAGTGGGTGGCACAAGCCTGACCCTTTTCTGGCCTGACCTGTTTCTGGTCCAGAAGTCACAGGAGTCATTCCCAATTTTGGTTATCAACTCGCTCCAAGTCTTCGGGTAAATCAAAGAAAATACACAAGAAATCCAAGCAGTACTTTGCCCCTGCCCACTCACATTCTCTTGAGAAGGTGCAAGGGTGTCTCCATACCTCTCGATCTCTCTTCCGTAGTTGACAGACATTGGAACCCATCCCGCAACTTGTCCCAGCACGAGCTGAATTTCCCGGGCCGTCTGTGACATTGCGGCAGATCGAAGAGTTCTGCGAGGCCATTCTCTGACTCTTCCGATCCGTACTGACTCCCTCTTGCATGCATTCGGGCCCCAAAGTGCCGAGAAGTACTCCTTCTTAGGTACTACCAGCAGGTTCATCCCTACCGCCAGTTGGAGCCTCCATATCCACTGCTGGGCCTCCTGCGACTCCTGTTTCGACTCTAGTGCCACCCTCCACACCGGTTCCTGGGGCTTTGATGCCTATGCGATTCTATCAACGTTGACAGTTGACTCGCAGCCCACTCTCAGCTTCTATCCAGGCTCCACATACGCCACTTGACTTGTCACCTCCACAAGGACACATACGTTACATTCCTTGTTTTGCATGGATTCAGAAAATGATTTTGATGCTGGTGATGAAATTCGGCGACCATACCACACGGAGAATTGGTCTGATGACCTTCAAGTAGCCTGTGGCCTTGATACTTTCCCTTAGTCAGGGCTCCTCTCACTCCCTGGTCCGGCAACTGATGAGAGTGCTTCTTATGTCATGTTCAGGTGTAGGGTGACCGAAGTTCTTGACCTCCAGCTCCTCACATTAGAAGTTGTTGGAAATGGCCCTTTCTGCAAGGTAATCCCCAAACTTTTTGCCTTTCTCCTCCTATTTTTCTGACCTTCTTTTTGTTGGCTTTAAGACTCTGGGCATTTTACCACTGCTAATCAGTGCTAAAGTGCATGTGCTCTCTCCTTTAAAACATGGTGTGATTGGTTTACACCTGTTTGGCATATTGGATTTACATGTAAGCCCATTGTAAAGCGGTATCCCAAATATCCAGAGCCTGTAAATTAAATGCTAGTAGTCGGCCTGCAGTACTTGTGCCTGACCCTTCAACTTGAACCGGTCTCGTTGTGGAGTCTTCCGGTACTTGGCGACATAGAGTTTCGCCTCATGATCTTGTATGGTGTTCGGGTTTATTGATGCGCAGTCACTGCAGGTCTTTTAGTCGTGGCTGGTCCCTAAGCACCACAGGCAACCCTGTTGAAGATTTGTCACAGATATTTGTTTGTAACAGTCCTTACATGGTTTAAAACCTGTCCTTTTGGGAGGTGACATTTCCCTTGCACACTAAGAATTTGGATGATAAACTGTCTCAAAGAGACAAGAGGTAGCCCTGAATCCGTGTCTGCAGGTGCGGAAAGAAAGGAATTGACTTCAGTGCGGGGGCACTTATATAGGCCTCACGTATCCTTTCCGGAATTGAATGGTGTCAGTGTGGAGCTGCATGGAGCCACCTATTGGTGCATAGAGGTACTACTCACAATTTTCCAGATCCAGTCTAACGCCTGGGGAATATGTAAAAGGTGAGGTATCTGCGGTTAGAAGCGTTTATCAGAGGCATTGTTTAAAGAAGTAAAAGAAAACAACATTTCAAAATACATAAAAAGTTACGAGATATTTTATGATATCTCAAAACAATACTTAGAATTAATTGTTTTAATTTTTTTTTAAATAGCGTGGTTTATTTTTCAAATAGTTTTCAGTCAGGAAACTCTAAATAGAATTTAAAAAGACTAAGGAAGTGTAAGAATTTAAAAGGAAATCCACATGATTCAGCCATTTGCTCCTCTGCACTAGCCAAGGGGCCAGATTTATGAGCCTCCAGGAAAAGTGGCACAATAAATACAGCATCTGCCTCAGACGCCATATGAGTGAACACAACAGATGACCCTTCCTCAGCACTATGAAAGCTTGTGCTTTCACACAATAAGTGGAAAGCAGGTGGTAAAACATAAACAACCCTTAAAGTATGCTTTTCTTTTCAGCCTTAGTCCAGAAAAAATATACCTGTTGCTGTGCTTTTGCAGACAAGTTGGCAGGGGTGGGGTGCAACACAGCGAAAGTGGGGAGAGATTTGCAGCACAAGAGGGAGGGAGCTAGTGAGCAGATGCAGTCTCATGGAGTGATGAATGAAAGTAGTACCTCAAGTGTGAGCAGTGGAAGGATGCAAGTCAGCCAATCAGAAGGATCGCAAAGTGGCTATGGTCAAGGGGAGGGAAAACACCAGAAGAGGAATGCAAGCAAATGAGAGTGACAATAAGTCAACCAATGGTAAGCAATGCGCTGGCTGTAAGCTCACAATAGATCTTTCGCAACCAGAGAGCTTGTGCTGTCTGGAAGGCTCAACATAGCGCATTACAAAATTATAGTTTAGTGCAGATACTCGCCACACAAAGGGGCTGTGAACATTTTACTCTTTAACTAATGCAATGGAATGCTATGATCTTACATGCCCCAACTTGCATAGGCAGAGCTTGATGTACAGAATGAAGAAAATCCTAGACGGAGTATGCAACCTTAGTAGGTTGCCCTGTAATTAGATTAAGAAATAATCTGGCATTTAGAGGGTCACAAAGTGCTTAGATCCCAGCAGAAATGGCAGCAACTCCTTTGCCTGTTTTGCACAAGAAGAGGTGTTGTGTTCTTCAGGTGGCAACTTGAGCAATGAGAAGTATTCTAATTTATAATAAAACACCTTTGTGACTGTAGATCTGTTACAATCACACAAATAAGGCAATGGGTACACAAAGGAAATTCCAGCCAACATATATGGTTTGCTGCAAATTTTTTAAATAATGGTTCAGCCAAAAGCACCAGCGTTACATTTGTGAGAGCTGGAAAAGCAGTCTCTCTGATCTAGATTTCCCCAAAACATCAAGGTTAAGTAGCTGCTGCCTCTATACAGGCAAAATGACCAAACAAGTTATTTTAATTTTATTATTCATTCATGGCATTTAAAGAGTGCTGATCTAGCTCATGAGGCAGCAAAGTACTCAACAAAGATCTTCACAGTATGTGCCATCATTTGCAGGTTACCTGAGCCATGTGCACTCTTACAAAAAAAATGGTGAGGCAACGGTGGTATGGGGGAATGCAAAAATAAAACTATTTATAATTATAACATTTACAGTCATACCGATCTTGTCCAAAAGTACAGGATTTACAGCACAGCAGATTTGTGGAATCTCAGAGCCAGAAATGTTGGGTGTTAGAAATGGGGGTCTCTAGTTGGCAACGGTTTGCACCTTTGTCCAAGTAGGGCCCCTTCTTCCTAGTCAGGGTAAGGGGGGATACACTTTTAAATTAACCCCTGCTCACCCCCTTGGTAGCTTGGCCCGAGCAGAAAGGCTTATCTCAGAGGCAGTGTGTAAAGCATTTGTGCACACATACAGTAATACAGTGAAAACACTACAAATGGACACCGCACCAGTTTAGACAAATAAGTAATCTTTATCTAAACCAAACAAGACCAAAACAACAAAAATCCACAATACA
Source organism: Calotriton arnoldi (assembly GCA_963921515.1). Taxonomy (NCBI): domain Eukaryota; kingdom Metazoa; phylum Chordata; class Amphibia; order Caudata; family Salamandridae; genus Calotriton; species Calotriton arnoldi. The sequence continues at coordinate 3,130,743 of CAWUFW010000562.1, read as the reverse complement.
GTAATAAAAATATGACTTTCAAAAGGTAGAAACAGTTCTGTTCAAAGCAAATTGCAGATGCAACACTTTTCACACAAAGTACCTTGGATGCGTCACGCGCACAAACAAAAACTGTCGCAGGGAAGGTGATGCGTCTGTTCCTTACGCCCAGGGAAGGTGATGCGTTGGTTCTTTACTGCAGGGGATGTGATGCATCGGTGCCTTACTGCCACACAGCGGCGGTGATGCGTCGGTTCCTTACTGAAGGGGAGGTGATGCGTCGGTTTCTTACTGTACGGAGAGGTGATGCGTCATTTTCTTACTGCGGCCCCGGCGTTCTTGTAGGCATGCAGATGCGATGCATGAGGATCGGGATGCGTCGGTTCTTGCAGCCGCGGTCCCACGATGCGTTGGTCCTTGCAGCCGCACAGCCGGGCCTGCGTCAGATTCGGTGTGGGGATCTCGGACTCCAGAGATAGGTGCACACGGTGCGAGTGCCGCTATTTCTCGAGCCGCGGGCAGGCGCTGCATCGGTTTCTTCGGCGATGCGTTGGAAACAGGTGCGGATGCGTTGCGCTTCTCATTGTTGAGTTGCTTTCCCAGCTCCCAACAGCAGGAACAACCTCCAGAGGCCCAGAACAGCAGCCGGCACCTACTGGCAGGTCAGAACTCCCAGCAAGGAATTTAAGGGGAGCTGGGGGTGAAGTCTTTGTATCCCTGAGACTTCAAAAACAGGAGGCCAGCTCTACTTCAAGCCCTTGGAGATCTTCCTCAAGCAGGGAACACAGCACACAGCAAAGTCCTTGTCCTTTCCTTGGCAGAAACAGCCACTGCAGGCCAACCCCAGACAGCACACAGCAAAGGGGCAGTACTTCTCCTCAGTTTCTCCAGCTCATCTCCTTGGAAAAGGTTCCTCTTGAATCCCAGAAGTAATCTAAAAGTTAGGGGTCTGGGCCCCAAATTTTATAGCACAAAATCCTTTGTTCTCTGGTGGCAGAGAAGCCCAGCCAAAACCAGTCCTGTCCTCTCTGGTGCAGCTTCCTGGCAGGAGGTGGAGACGGGCAGACCAGGCCCATTCAGGTGTGAAAGAAATCTCCTCCCCCTACTCTGAATGCAGCCCAGGTCTATTTAGCCCATCACTGACTCACCCTGGAAAGGCAGGACACACCTCCCCTCCCCCCCCCCCAAATTGGCTGTCTGAACAGAATGCACATGCCCAGCCCCTGTCACTCAAAAGCCAGACAGTCAATACACAAACCTAGCAGAGGTACACAAGATGGCTAAGCAACAAAATACCTACTTTCTAAAAGTGGTATTTTCAAACACAGAATGTAAAAATCATCCTCACTAAAAGATGCATCTTTATATTCTGAGTTCAGGCATACTAAACATTATCTTCCTACCTTGCCCCAATGGGAAGTTATATTTATAAGATGTTATAAATGAACTCCCATTCTATCCTATGGGACAGATAGCCTTTCAATAGTGAAAAACGAAATTGGCAGGATTTCACTATCAGGACATGCCACACTCATCAGGGCATGTCCTACCTTTCACATACACTGCACCCTGCCCACAGGGGTACCTTTGGCCTACCTTAGGGGTGACTCACATGTAAGGAAAGGGAAAGGTTAGGGCCTGGCAAGTGGGTGTACTTGCCAGGTCTACATGGCAGTACCAAACTGCGCACAGACACTGCAGTGGCAGGTGTGAGTTACATTTACAGGCTGCTTATGTGGGTAGCACATTCAGTGCTGCAGGCCCACTAGCAGCATTTGATTTACAGGCCCTGGCAACACTCAGTGCACTGTACTAGGGACTGACTAGTAAATCAAATATGCCAATCATGGAATCACCAATCCATAACAACAATTTACAGAAGGAGCACCTTGGCACTGAACAGCAGTGGTAAAGTGCCCAAAGCATCTATACCAGCAAAAACGAAGTCCAACACACAGCAAAATAACAGGAGGCAAAGGCAAAAAATACAGGGGAAACCCATGCCAATGAAGCCAGGTCTAACACGGGGCATCAATGAACAAGTTACAACACAAATCACATTGGTGCCAAATGCAATCTCATTGGAACTAATACTTGAGTTCTTGGCATCCAACCCTCCATTCACAATAATCTGAATGCATTCAGGGGGAGATTTACCAAATCGCCACGCAACGCAGCACAGCCTCCCGCGAGGCTGCGCTGCGTTGCATGACAGGGAAGGAGCAGGAGAGCGCCATATTTTCAAAGATATGGCTCTCTCCTCCCCTCTCCCTTGTGCCGGCGCTGATTACAGCTGCCATGCGCCACGCACCACCTTAGCGCCATAGCGCTAGGGTGTGTGTGTGTGTGAGTCTAGCATAGGTTTTGGACAGGAAATATACCCTTCCTGTACAAAATACTATGCTTAGACACGAGGGAAAGCTTTTCCCTCTTTGTATGTGTGCTGCACAGTGCAGCACTCATGCAAAGTCGGAAAAGAAAAGAGAAATTAAAGCATTTCTCCTTCCTTGCGCCTAGTTTAAAAGGGCGCAGTTTTCTCACGCTAAGCCCAATCTACTGTTTTTAGTAAATTGGGTTTAACGTAAGAAAACTTGGGTGGTTGCATGGGAACGCCCATGCACCACCCTTGGCACGCCCCCATGGCGCAAAGTAATGCGAAGCAGCGCTATGCGCTGCTTCGCATTACTTTTACATTATTTCCAGCGCTAAACAAGTTTAGCGCAGGAAAGTAAATTAGGAAAAAAAGATTTTGCGCCGTTTTGTGTCACTTTTGTGACGCAAACATGGCGCAAAATCTTAGTAAATCTCCCCATCAATGTCATCTTGTTCTCCAAGGCAAAAGACTATTTGGCAGAGATAAATCTTCTCTCATTTCATCTCCCTCTATGAAAAATGAAATCTAGCCAAATTGTTAGTTATTCATAAAGCTGATGAGCCTGAAGATTAGACTGTCTTATTCAAAGAAAGGGAAATGCATTATGTCAGGACCCCAGTTTTACTCTATGATGGGTTCATAATTCAAGTACCAGGAAATCATCTGTATTAATCTGTTCCTCCTTGGGTATTTTTAGAGATGCAGCTGGGTAGGAAGAACCCTCATGTGTCTAGTATGGGTTTCTTGAACTTATTTTCAAAGACATGATAAAAGAAACTGCAGTCCCACAATGTTCAAACTCCCTGAGCGTTACCTTAATATCTTACTGTATTCATAGGAAAAGCATGCACAAGAGTACTAGCTGTCCATTGCCAAAAAAACGACGTCTACAAAACACACGCAATTGAGTCTGCAGTAGGGCATTCTAAATCATACATGGATTGGGGGAATGTCCAATCGGACATTGAGATAGTTTATCCCTTTATAGGACATACAGATTTTAATAAGAGTCTTTTCACCTTGCCATAAACATGTCCCAATGTTGAGCATACTGATCATCTGAAGTTGAGCACAATATGATGATTATATGAAATGCAAACAACAGGTGAAAATATTTGCAGATTCTCAGTCTGGAGGTTATGTTAGTTCAAGAGATGAAAAATCTACAAAGGAAAATGGTACAAATAAGTTTCCTCATCTCTATAAATTCTTCAGCAGTACCTGATTGACTTCAGTATTTAACCCTACTTTGCATCCAACCGGTAATGTTTCCTGTAGACGTCCAATGCTATCAAAGTGACAAATCAAAGAAGCAAAGAATTTCCAAACAGAGTGGTAGTAATTGTGTTTGCCCTTGTAGATTGTGCCCTAACTCTCCCTGGCATAGTATGGGCTCTGGTGGATATCAGATAACAAAATCTTATGCAACTGAATTTCCACAGTAGTATTTGCTTTGGACAAGGCCTGATTTTTCAACATAATACAGAATAAGGACCATGTGCATTAGATGATGAATTCTGAAGGAAAGCAGGCTGGTTGCAGTGAAAATCTAACACGTCCATTAGTGTGGACGGTTGAAGAGTTCTACGATCTGATTTACCTTTAAGCAATCGTTAACTACTCTGCTAACACAGCTTGCATTTCACCAGTTTGCCATGCTGACATAAACACGACCTTTAAAGAAGGGTACTAGCAAGGATGCGTAAGGGAATCATTGCGCGCTGGTTATGTGCCTTGGTGATTTATCAACAGTACGTCCATATTTTCTGCATACAATCTAACTGAGAAGCAGATAACGATGGCACAAAGAGGAACAAAATATACAATGCTGGGTATTGAAAAACTTGTCCAATTACCTTTTACTGTGGCAGAGTCACCATCCACAGAATGGTTAATCCATGGCCATATAACAATACCGGTCACAACTTTCCAGTTTCAGTATTGCCTAGAACAACAACAGGCGGGCAGGTATGAAGCGATGGGTAGGGAATTCATCCAAGAATCTTGGGAATTACCTTACAGATTTCGATGCCGGAATGGGGACATTGAATGTTTCTAAGCGGTACAAACTGCGAGAACGTTTTAAGTGGATCTCTCATACGCTAGGATATCATGCTTCATGAGGCCTGCAATGGTTCAGTTGCTAACTTATCCTGTCACTTGAAAGGGTCCCCAGCTGCCGTGATTAATCCAGTATTCAAGTTACTTTCAAATGGGAGTTACTTGATGCTGAATGATCAAGGTTGTTGTGGGATGCTCCCGGGCATCGCATACCTTGTCACTGTAAGCTCCAGAGTTACTTGCTGTATGCAAGTATTGTTTCCGCCGACCCATACAGTCAGGGAGGCGCCGTTATGGCCTTCGTTGAATGTTTCCTTTAAACGGTTTGATACTCTGAGCCGAATGAAAGCCATGCTTTTACAGCAAGCCGTGCCTGTAACCTCCGCCCGAGAAACTTATGATCTCCAGGTTGCAAGGTCCTCGGCTGAGATACAGGCACTGGTACGAACAAACTGCCCTTTCCATTTCACAGAAATGGTAGAACGTATCTTTAACATGTCTGATATGACGGGTATAGTACACCTATTTAAGACCATAGGTTTGGGCTGTTAAGCACCTTTCAATCCTCAGTGTTATTCCCAACTTTATACACTCCGTATTCGGAAGCATTTTTGGAGGGCTTCCACTGATCCTGTTCCTAATAGCAGGTAACCTGATTGTCATTTTTCTGCTACGCAATGGACGTCCCAGTGACCAAGGAGATGGAAAAAACGCTCTTGGAGAGCCGATATCGTGATCGCATGGTACTCCATCTGGGCACACCTTGCCATTGCGAACTAAGTGAATCTTGGTTCCTATCATTTAGACCAGTCTGGATCGACTGAATTCTGCCTGTCCTCCGATGCCTGTTCTGCGGACAAGAATGCGTGTTGGACCTCTGTCTAACACTTCCATCAGTTGCGCCACCGGACGTTGATGCTTTACTGGACCCGATAACGGCCCATGTTCTGCAGTGTCCTCAGTGTATTCCAATGTTGATGTCTGCATTCTTAGAGCCACCACAGGATGCTTCAGCTCCTGTCGGAACGGATACCGGCTCCTCAACAAGTTCTCAGGCCTTGGTTGTCACACAAGCATCCCCAGCAGGGGCTGTGGAGAATATGGAGGAACATCTGTGCTCAATTGACCTGATCTGCGAGGTGTTGCAGGGACCGTTGTCTGCGATTTCAGGCAACAGTGATGTTGCGTCTCCCAGCCAGGATACATAAACATTTGGATCATCGTGTGCTAGGAAACATATGGCTTTTTCAAAAACATCCAAATTTGGAATTTTTAACAAACAGAAACTTTTGCTAAAACTGCATGGTTTTCAGTCACTCATAGTTGTTCGAACTATATATACGAAGATATTTTAGTAAAACTTCTACCGCTTAAAATACGATTTTAGCATTGTTGTAGCATTTTTTGTTTTAAATATTGTTTGAACGGACTAATGTTTTGAACTAATTAGCTGTTTGCGTACAAATGCCTAGAAGTACGTTAAAATTTTAGTATGTCGTCCAGTGGGATGAGGAGTGGGTGTTATGTTTCATATAGTTAACCCAATATAGGCTCAGGTAGTCACCTAACTTTTCACCTATATTCTCCCATACCATTACACTACATAACGGTTCTTGGGACTGACCTTTTACCTAGTTACGATACTGCTTACAGGACGTAGGGTTTTCCCTGAAAACTAGCCTCATCCATTATGCATGAGGATTCTTGGAAACTCAGCAGGACTACCATCTCCTGCATAATAACTATGTATAAGGGTCATTCCTTCCGTCATCCTAAGTCCGACATGACACAGCAAGGTAGAACCTCTGAGGGTACCACTTTGGGTATTTAAACACCATATCTTGCTGAGGTAGTCAGAGGAGAAAAAGGACTTCCATGATGACACACTGACGCGAGACGCCGAGGCCCCTGCACGCAGACACTCCAGCTCGTAGTGGTCTGACATCCCTAGCGGGGTGTCCATCTCAAGACCAAGACGGGGTGTCCCACAGTCTCTCACTTCAGGTAATGGGGTCGACTTTATCCTAGAGGGATTCTTGGCTTTACACCTACATACATGCTAGGTACACTTAGGTACATCTAGTTAGGGTCGCATCGTGGGAGTACGCATTTATTACTGTCATGTATTTTATATACTTGCATGTATTCATTGTTTTAGCACAATGGTAGAAATCTACCATCCTTTTACTCTGTTAGTGCTTATAATCGTTTATATCTGTTTCTGTCTAATGGTTGTTTCAGCACACCTATTTTACACTAGAATGACGCTGGTTCAATAAATGCTTATTGAAAAACGTCCCCACTGTTTATTCTGAGTATCTCTCTGAGACAAAGTGAGCACGAGTGACTGAGCAAAAAGTATTTCACTGTTACCACGATCCTGAGGGATCAGGGTTGTCATGTTCGATAGTTGCAAAGAACTATTCTCTCCTTGGTAAGAGGGGTTTCTAGTGGAACTGTGAGCTACTGGAACACAGGCTAACATACTCGGTGGGGGTGTCTAGAATCAGTCCGGACACCAATCCTACAGTGTATGTTGTCTAAACGCGCAGATCCTATATAGGTTTATAGGACCTACACAACACAAGTTACATGTTGAGGGCTAACTGGGCCTATAGGGAGGTATGATGAGGGGGCGTAGCTAGTAGGGCCAAGATGGCGGACGCATTCTAGGGAGGCTCTGCACTCCTACCCAGTTATCCCTCATCAATACTAAATACCATCAGGCATCTGAGACCATCACTTACCCTATTCTACTCCACTAGTCAACCTGAATCGGCTGCAACCTTCACCGAGGCGTTTGGAGACCTGTAGGAGAGTTTCAAAGAGAGCCTGGTCACAGCCTGGCCTACGCCCGCGTGGTGTCGGGCCGGACGCGGACACTGTATTTAGACAGGTGAGCTGGTCTGTGAGCACCGGTCGTCCCCTGCCCGGCTGGAGGGCCACCCCACTGGACTGTGCAGCTCTGAGGCATCCTGAAGTGAAACAAGGCAGCGGTGCCACTGTGGTACACCCCTTAATATTCTTACGAAGTAGAGGCTTCAACACTTGATACCCAAATAACCGGTACTCACAGCAGGTGCACAATGGGCACTAGCCGTGCCCTCCGTCATCTATCACAACAATGTTCCACAGGTGAGCGGGGGTGTCGGAGGTGCCATTGCGCAGCCACTTCCCCTTCGGTGTGCGGCGGCTGGGGGGAGCTCATAGGTCTTATCGGACCTAGGCTCATTCCTCCTGGCATACGCAAGCGGGTCCCAATATAAGCTGCTCCCCTACGCTCACTGACTGACACGCTTACATGGTGACTCACTGGGCTGCTCAGGCTGCAGCCTCCCTCCACACACTAAGGCGCATGTAAGCGGGCCCTTCCTGGTGGCGCTACTGCGTGGACTCTGACACCTTCAGCAGTCACATCACCGGCATCATATCTTAAAGCCAGATCCGGTATCTGGCGAGTGTTGCACTGTTGCTACTCTTGCTGGCCATCAGGTTGGACTGCGGGCCCTTTTGCAGGGGACTCTGGGCGCCAAACACCCCACTTTGGCCCCCGAGATCCTCAACGCATGCCATCTGGCCATGGGTTGCCTGCACTTGGGCACCCAGGCCGTGACACTGCGCCAAGCAACATCCACAGTGAAACCTACTGCAGACCTTGAAACTGCAGCGCTGACTAATTCATCTCTGTCCCTTGGCACTAAGCTGGATACTGTGCTGGAGGCTGTGGAGAGGATCGGGAGAACACTTGAGCAAACCTGCATGTTACTTTGTTGCTTGAAAACAGAATAGACAAGGTTTCGGTGGACTTTACACTACTACACGCTGATCACAGCAAATTAGCAGACAAACTGCATAGTGTCGAACAGACCTTAGTCGAACTCCAACTGACAACTTGCGAATCTGAATCCTTGTTGCAGGTCCTGGTTGACCGAGTGCACACTCTGGAGTATAGGGTGGAAGACGCAGAGGGACGCTCTAGAAGGGACAATATCCATGTGGTCAGCCTTCCAGAAACATTGAGGACCAAGACGCAGTGGCTTACGTTGAAAACTGGATCTGCATTCTTCTCCCAGGAGCTGCGCTCTCTCCCTTCTTCTCCATTGAGAACGCCCACTGTGTACAGACCCGCAATCCCCCATCCGCGGCCAGCCCCAGACCTTTTCTGTTCCATCTGCTTAATTACCGGGATCATGACTCTATCCTGCGTGAGGCACGTAAACTACAGGACATCAAGGTTGATAAAGCCCCAGTCATGATCTTTCCTTATTATACCATGGGGGTGCAGCAGCAAAGGAGTTCCTTTCTAGCAGTCAAGCATCGACTACGGGAGCTGGGCACTCAATACTCGCTCCTGTTCCTGGATCGCCTTCGTGTGGTGGCTGAGGGGGCTACACATTTCTTCGACTCTGCAGAGGAAACATGGGATTGGATGGAGTCCACTGGGTTACAGCCTCGTGCCCCCATCATCTGGAGCAGCGCAGCCTCAGGATACTGATGGGGTCCGGTGCTGTCATCAGCCACAATACCCTTCGCAGCCCGGCGCTTCTCCAAACCTGGAATAAGTAATATTGGAGAGGCACCAGGCCCTACAGATGGCATCCACTATACGGGAACATGATCAGAGCCCAGACACTGACATAGGCTCCACAAAATCCTTCAGTGATGACTGCTCCTCCAACACATGGCCCTCTAAAGTGGATTCACTGGCCCCACCTGAGGTGACCCTGCAGACAGCAGATGCCATTATTTAACTCACCCAAAGTTGATGCCCATAGAGGCCCGCCTGATTCACTATTGGTTGTTACACTCAAGTGTTGTTTTCTTTATGCACGCCTTAACCTTTATTCTATTGCAGCCCCATGTGACTGGCCAATTTATAAATCTCTCATGCATGTCATACAGTTAATATGTATTCTGCTGAGAAATACTGTCAAACGGTAGCTCATCATTGCAATTGGTATCTATGTATCCTTCACATGTGGGGTAACAAATCTTAGGCTTACGCGCCTTCCCCCCACTTTTCCTTCAACCGGCTTGTAGGGCCGTTTACTTGGCTATTCTAGTTCGGCAGTTTGGACAGATACCTGTTGTCCCTCCGCTCTGATAATGTTTCCTGTTCTATTTTCCCCTCCTTTCACAGTTATCTCACACAACGTCACTACTGCTCACCACAAGACCTCCCGCGCCCTGTGTGAACCAGCTACATGTGGGGTAATGTCACCCTCGCACCAGTATCCCGCGTGCTCATATCTCAAACGCCGCTCCACTCAAATAGCACTGTTGCAGGAGACACAAGACATTGGTCGAAGCCCACAGACTTCAGAGGGGGTGGCGAGGCCAAGTATTCACCAATGATTACTCCTCTTATGCCAGGGAATTGTTGATTTGGGTGAAAACGTGGACCCCATTAGTAGCAGACAATGTTGTGGTGGACACTGAAGGTCGATATACATTTATAAGGGGCGGCTTGGATGGTCGTCACCTCTTACTGGGTGCTTTATATTCCCCTAACACAGATCAGACCTCGTTCCTGCATACACTGTCTAGCAAGCTGTCCTGTTGGAGTGGGATCCTGTAGCTCATGGGTACTCACAAACTTTCTCTCGGGGGCCACATTTACAGTGTGGTTTGTGGCCGAGGGCCGCACCAGTGGGGGCGTGGTCATTGGGGGAGGGGGCGGGGCTAGAGCAAAACAAAACTGTGACCATGAGGTGGAACACAGGCCCCTGCAGCGGACACCTTCGTCCACTGAGCCACCGGACCCGGCATACACATCTCTCTCTCTCTGTCTCCCTCCCTCTCTCTGTCTCCCTCCCTCCCTCTCTCTGTCTCCCTCCCTCTCTCTCTCTGTCTCCCTTCCTCTCTCCCTCCCTCTCTCTCTCTGTCTCCCTCCCTCTCTCTCCCTCCCTCTCTCCCTCCCTCTCTCTCTCTCCCTCCCTGTCTCCCTCCCTCTCTCTGTCTCCCTCCCTGTCTCCCTCCCTCTCTCTCTCTCTGTCTCCCTCCCTCTCTCTCTCTCTGCTCCCTCCCTCTCTCTTTCTCTGTCTCCCTCCCTCTCTCTCCCTGTCTCCCTCCCTCTCTCTCTCTCTGTCTCCCTCCCTCTCTCTTTCTCTGTCTCCCTCCCTCTCTCTTTCTCTGTCTCCCTCCCTCTCTCTCTCTGTCTCCCTCCCTCTCTCCCTCCCTCTCTCTCTCCCTCTCTGTCTCCCTCCCTCTGTCTCCCTCTGTCTCCCTCTGTCTCCCTCTGTCTCCCTCTGTCTCCCTCTGTCTCCCTCTGTCTCCCTCCATCTGTCTCCCTCCATCTGTCTCCCTCCCTCTGTCTCCCTCCCTCTGTC